>OX376372.1:216775116-217447616 GCA_947369275.1 Nemotelus nigrinus
ATTCCAGCTGTTGTTGAAAAATACGACCCCTTATCTTTCGATCCTGCAATCAAATGCGAGGAATCATTGGATTTAGTGAAATCCTTATCAGAGTTTAATGGCGAGCTAGCTCGTTACGTTTCCTGACATCAAGCGGCTCATGCTGCATACAAGTTGTTTGAAGCGCATAGCGGTAGTTCGAAACATTACCAGGCGGTGACCATATTCCGAAATAAGATCGTCCGCTCCACAGATCTTGTCTCGTTTTCTTTCAATACAGTTCCAGCCCCGGATTTAGGGTGGGACAAGCCGGGGTCCGTGCCCCGGGCTGCAGATTCAGAGGGCGGCAGATTCAGAGAGCGGCAGATTCAGAGAGCGGCAGATTCAGAGAGCGGCAGATTCAGAGGGCGGCAAAAACAAGCTTAGCAGACGAATACACTACTCAGCATTATCGCAACTTTGCGATGACTGAGGCGCGCAGTATAGTAAAATAATAAAAAAATAAAAATATAAATTGTTTATTTCGGACAACTAAATGATTCAAAGTGTGGTAGTGAGGCTTATAGTCGGTTAGTATCACTAAAAACACAAAGCACTTTAAATATAAACATAAAAACATAGATAACATCCATTTCGCTGCGCCCAAAGCGATTAAGGAAGCGAGCTGGTTTCCGTGATCACCCTCCGCACAAGGCAGCTCCATAGTGGCGAAGTCTACCTAACAGCGATATATCCTACTTTCATCCCATCATCATCATATAGATATTATTACATTCGACGCGCAAAGTGTCCAGCGATCTTTTGGCATATCTGAACCACATTTCCCCAGTGTAAAAGCAACAGGCCTGGAAAAGCCTTACCTTAACTTGCTTCGTACAATAGGAAAATCTGCGAGCCAATATATTATCTCTGACTGGAAAAGCCCTTATATGCCCTATAGTACTTTAAGCACATCAATTATTCTCTTCGGGACACGTAGGCATACATAAGACAACAATCGCACTCGCCCGGTGCCCGCGAAACTCGCGGTCACGGCGGCTGGTTCAGTGGCAGTGTGCAAGTGAAACGCACTTACATTTGAGGGCAGTTAGCGTCCTTTGGAAAGGGATGCCGCTATATTTAGACATATCCTGCGCATTGTTATGCATTGTGTATTGTATCTGTCAACAAACTGTCTTTCTTTTCGTGGGTCCCACGAAACCCTTAGCGACCTCATCACACAATGTCCTCAGCCTGGTTAACTTAGAACTTCTTGAATTTAGTTTTCTTGCTCTCCAAACATAATTCAACTCTTAAATTTCAATGGCAACACTTAAAAAACGGACAAATATCATATTTATCAAAGACAATACAGAATAAAATTATTGACATAATGGCAAAACAGTTAGGAATAGCATTCTAAACGACATCAAAGAAGCCAAATACTATACAAAAATGTTCGATTGCACTCCAGACGTCTCACATACAGAATAAATGAGTAAGGTCATTCGCTATGTAAAAAGACTTGTGTTTCATAGAAGTTGCTGGAAAGATAGGGCAGTACATTGGTCAACAGATTATGGAAAAATTCATAGTTGATGATTTAGATATTAGACAATGACGTGGCCAATCTTATGATAATGGGTCCAATATGACTGCCACCTATAACAGAGTGCTAGCCAGGATTGCAGAAAAGAATGAGCTGGCCGAGTTCGAACCATGTTTGGCTCACTCCTTAAATTTTGCCGGTGTCCATTCTGGTTCATCATGCCCGGAAGCAATAAACCTAATTGGAGTAATTCAGAATGTATAATGCTTTTCTTCGATTACACTACTCGGTGAGATACTATGGAAAAATATGTTGAAAAACAATTTTAAAGTAAGCAGTCAGACGAGATGGTCGGCGAAACATGTCGTTGTGAAAGCCCTTTTCTGTGAAAGTTCTTTTTCGGAAGTGGTGAAATCCTTGGAAGAAGTTGAGCACACTTCCCATGCTCCAGAAGCAAAGTACGAAACAGGCCATCTTTTAAGTGCTGTAAAGAATTTTAAATTTATTCTTAACTTGACGATTTGGGCAAATATTCTCCGCGAAATCAATAGTAAAAAAGTGAATATTGAAATTCAAAAGGAAGATATAATCCTCGCGCTTTCCAATAAATGGCCCTATGAAAACTTTGCAAAAATTCTGAGAAAATTCATTTGAATATTGGTTAGAAGAATCTAAAGAAGTTTCTGGAAAATTGGCGCTCAACCTATTCTGCCAAATAAACAAATTCTGATGTGCAAAAAACAATTTGATGAGATGTTTGATGAATCACAAAGACTTCAACATGTTCAACTCTTTGCTAAGGCAACAATGATGGTATTTGATCGAATCTTATCAGAAATTAAAAAAGGGGTGAATAGTGCTCCCACGTTTACTTTGAATTTTGCATTTTCAATATGTCAACCTAAGAACTGCAGAAGCATGGAGCAGATCTTGGACAAAAACACGAGCAAGATTTAAACACAGCTAAATTCTGCTAGTAACTCTACATTTTTAAAGAGCAAACTACACTTTTATTTGGAGATATAAAAAATGCTAGCGCCTTCAATCTCTTGCAACAGATCTATCTGCATCATTTGCAGGATGATTTTCTTAATACTGGTATTGCCCTAGAAGTTTACACTACGCTTACTACTACATCCGCAAGCTGCGAGCGAAGTTTTGGCAAATTTTAATTTATTAAAAATCATCTACAATCGTCAACAAGCCAGGAACGTTTGTCGAGTCTCGCAATGTTAGCAATTCAAAATCGAACTGATCATTTGATTAATTATGACAAAGCCATAGATTTGTTTGCAGAACAAAAGCCTCGAAGATTACATCTATAACTTTAATGTGCAACATAATAATTACTTTTAACCTCACATTTTATTTAAGACCCTATCCTGTCCTATCCTAATTAAAATAGATGTCCGACAAGTTCATGTATTTTTGGAAAAAAAACATATGTATGCTTAACAGAGAAAGAGCAGCGCTAGACCCGTCGTTGTGGCGTTCTATGGGGGAGACCTGTGTCCATCAGTGCGCGTCTTATGGCTGAAATGATGATGATGATAAAGGTAAAAATTTTGGTGGGTGGGGGCGGCATTTTCCAATTTTTGCCCCACCTCGAAAATATTCAAGATAATTTTCGAATCTAACTTTCTGCAAGGAATCAACCCAAAACTTAATTCGGAGTCTGGTATTCTTTTTTATGATGGGGGACACGAAAGCTTGCAATCAAAATTTTCGTCGCACTGGTGTCTATAAGGACCAATAAAGACCTATTTTGATTGCATAAACAGCAATAATACGTCCACACTAACTATGTCCCCAACTAACATCCACGATTCTTACGAAGTAACGATTGAACGTAATATGAGTGGGTTTTTCAGCCCCACTGAATCCTTACTATTTACAAATAAAATTGTCGCAACCATCAGAACCACTGACGACTCTCCTGTCTACTCTAAAATATAATTCGGAAATCTAAATCTGTCAATTCGGAAATCTCAAACGAAAAAACCGTCAGTGCCTAATATTCCATCTCAAACACTTCTCTTATTTTGGTAAATCTGGGCGAGGCCTCATATTTCTCGACTATCGACCTAAAGTCTGGGTTCCATCCAATAGAACTGGTGGAGCACGACAGGGAAAAACGGATTTTTTTGGTCAATAATAGGAAGTAGGAGCTTTGTAGACTTCCATTTGGATTGAAAAATGCTCCGATTATTTTCCAAAGGGCTATAGATTATGTCCTTAGAGAAGAAATGGGCAAAACATGCCACGTCTATATCGATGATATTATCATCATCATCATCGATGATATTATCATCATCATCATCCAATTTGGCACCTATAAACTTCGAGCGTCCTGGTCAACGCCTTCCTTCCAGCGCAGGCAAGGTCTCCCACGCTGTCGTCTGCCGTAAAATGTGCCGCTAAGGGTTTTTCGAGCCGGATCCTCTTGACTCATTCAAGCTAGGTGCCCTGCCCGCCGGAATCTACCGAACTTTATTTTCGTAAATATATTTGCTTCTCCGGAATCGCCCTTCTTCACATATGGGGCCAACGATTCGCCTCAAGACTTTCCTCTCAAACGCGGCTAAAAGGTCAAAGTGCATTTTTCATACGGGAGTACTGGCAGTACTATGGTCTTGTAGAGCAGGAACTTTGATGTTCAGGTCAGATTTCGGGATTTGAAGAACCTTGATAGACTGTAGTAGGCTTTGTTGGATTTGAGCAGATGCTGCCACCATGTACTTAGTTTTTCCTTCATTTATATGCAGCCCCAGTTTTTGTGCCACTCGCTCGATCTGGATAAAGGATTCTCGTACAGCTAGTTCCGATCTTTCAATTATGTCTATATCATCTGCATAAGCCAGTATCTGGCAGGACTTGGTGATGATAGTCCATCTCGTTGACGTGCGAGAGTCACGGATTGCTTTCTCCAACGCCAATTTGAAGAGGAGGTAGTCCAGGATTGCTATCCAGATCCTTCAACATCTTCACATCATCCTCTCGTCGGAGCCCATTGAGGATGTTGAAGGATCTGGATACCTAACGAGCCGTGGTCCGAGTGCAAATGTTTTTTTGCGTCTTTGGTGCTTATCTATCGGGCTTCTTTTATGCACATGGGTTCAAATGCAGTAGCCTTGTCTTTTTTCTTACACAATTCACATAATTTTCATCGTTCATATACAAATATATAAAACGAGGCTGAGTATATTTAAAAAAATAGTGGATTTCTCGTTTGTAACTGTTAAAATTACTCATGCATAAGGTTAAAATAATACCAAAGGGAAGTAAAGTACTTAAACCCCACATTAATCATAGAAAGTTGTATGGCATTAAGTGCAGTGGTGGCCACATCGATTACATTTATTACGATTGCATTGTTGGGAAACAATTATTATTTCTAAAAATAGCGCGGCAGGTATGTATGTATGTGAGCCTCGTTCACTATAACGTTTCGCCGCAGGTTGCACTGAAGAGAAACTCCAACTCTGCTCGTATGCAAGCTGTTATAATAGTTACACCTGTAATCTACTCGCCCACATATGCTCTGAAAATATGGTGGATACGAAATAATTAATAAAGTACGCTCTACAAAATTCGAAAGTGACATGCATTCCGTGGGATAGAACATGAAAATGCCGTATTAAGGAACGCTTTCGTGAGCCTAGCTAAGAGTCATATACATACATACACATATAGTAACAAATATTGTACATATGACTTGATGATGTCGTTTCCAATAGACCTTCCCCCTACTCTTCGGTCGCCGTTTACTTGCCTGACTAACGCAGCCTAGTCAGAAATTATAGCATGAAATCCTTCGCAATATACTCGGCAACCTTGTTGATGACATGAAACATTTATATGAAATATAACACTACAAGCTCTGTAACCCGTTTCAAGCGACACTGAGTAAATTGTTGATTTCGTCTATGTTTTTATCGTGTGCAGGCGAATACTGGCGGAAAAAAAAGCCTGTTAAAATTTAGAAAAATTGGTTTAAATTCCGACACCATTCAGTTGGCGATCTGGGTTGAGTTGCAATTCCGTTTAGTTCTGTGGCTCTTTTCTGTAACTTACGAATAGAGAACGTCACGATCCATTTGTGACATGAGAGCAAACAGTTATGACATTTCTACCTCCTTATTTCTGTTTGTAATTTTCACGTTTTATCCCCCAACATATATTCCACGACATATCTTGCAATTACACTGTACAGAAACTACCAAACTAAATTTGCGTTATGTCATCAGATAGAGATTTTTCTCCACTCAATTTACAAAAGCAACATATGTGGCTCTGAGCTAAATAAATAAATAATAAAGAATAATAATAAATAACTTTACTCAGCTGGCTGACCTCCTACTTTCGCGGTCGAACACAATGTGTAAAATTTTAAGGATTTTTATCGAAAAACGTTAGTGCTACCTCTGGTGTACCGCAAGGGAGCCATCTTGGCCCACTTCTTTTTAATATATTTACTTCCAACTTATCTGACGTCCTAGCAGGCATACCTCATTTACTCTATGCAGACGATCTGAAACTTTATCAGACTATTGAATCGAAATTGGATGCCCCCTTTCTCCAATCCAAGCTTGATTCACTTGATCAGTGGTGCAATATAAACAAGCTCTCTCTCAACATTAATAAATGCCAAGTTATTAGTTTTTCCAGGAAATGCACGGTCACACACAATACGTACTTCCTCGGCAATAATATGCTAACTCGAGTTGATAACATTCCTGACCTCGCTGTTATCTTAGATGAAAAACTCCGCTTCACCTTACACTTTGATAGAATACTTTCTCGTGCGAACAAACAGCTAGGTTTCATCAAAATACATGCCAAAGAATTTCGTAGCCTGTGCGTCAGAAGATTCTTATACAATTCACTTGTACGTCCTATTCCCGAATACGCTTGCATTAGCTGGAATCCCGCTTTTGAAACCCACAGTGACAGACTCGAGTCAATACAAAAACAATTTTTACTTTTCGCCTTGAGAGAACTGTACAACCCTTATGATTTTAATAGCCTACCCCCTTATGAGTTTCGACTGGGTCATTTAAACCTATCGAAACTAGCATCCAGAAAAATTGTGATATCGGCCTGCTTCACATTCGACGTCATAAGAGGCGTTATTAATGTTGAATTCCTGAATAGTAAAATTTTGATAAATATCCTTGTGAGGAACACCAGGTCCAATCGATTCCTAAAAGAACATTCACATTCGACCACATACCTATGCAGCTAATGAGCCAATAAATAGATGCTGCAGAATATTCAACAGCATAAGTAATTTATATTCTCCTACGAATTTCAAATCATCCTCCAAATCCTTTCTTTTGCATGCCATCCATACCCCTTAACTTTAAGCTATAGCTTTTATGTCAATGTTTTATTTATTGATTGTTATTTATTAATCTATTTGTTACTTTTTTTTTAAATTTGTGTGTTACTTATTTAACTTGTTGGTTTTTACCTATTACTTTACTTTAATTTTCTATTTTATTTTGAATTTGATATTTTAAATGTGATTTTGTACCTTGTTTAGTGAATAAATAAATAAAATAAATGCATGTTTATCCTAACTTACCACCAAATTTTATGTGCACTAATCTAAACATGGCGCAAATGTATTTTATTTTTTTGACATTTTACTGTGTGGTTTTTCATTAGAACCTTTGTTTACCGACTCTACTGAATGTTTTACTAATTCTTCCTTTATCTCTCTCGTCACCTGGATATTTTCTTGAAATATCCCGCTCCTAAGCTGTTCCATGAGCCAAGAAAAGAAGCAAAGTTCACTTAGAGCCAGATCTGAAAAATATCAATCTAAAACCTGCTGTTCGAATGGGAGCCAATGCATCTTTGATCTGTCCTGATTACAGTGGCTATTTGTGCCTTTTAGATAGAGCTCTCTGATTGGCAGCCACTCGACCTACCTACTTAACTTGGTGTGCATGCACATTTTTTTTTAGTTTACAAAAAAATATATGTAACACTTTTTCTGGAGCGGAAAATTTAGTGTATTTATAGGCCTCGTATTTTTCTGCGGGAACAAAATAGTGCAAAAACTTAGGATAGCTAACAAAAATTAGTCAAGTTTTTAGCTTGGTTATGATAATGTGTTTAGAAATTTTAGCCCCTAGTGGACGCTAAGTGCTTAACAGTAGGTACAGAAAATTTATATACTTTCGAATTGCGAAAACTTGCCAGAAAGTCATTAGATCGTTACAATTTTTGCAGGACACAGTAGTGGGCATAAAAAATACGCTCTTACATTTTTTGATGAATGTGTGCCTACTACAGGCCCTAAATAGAAATCCTTCAAATCATAGATTCTCCTGAACAATTTTTTGCTTTTTTAGGAAAAATTAAAACGATTGAATCCTATGCTTATATAAACTGTCAAAATTAAATTTTTGAAATTATTCATCGCATATGAACGGTACCCTTTCACCAAAATAATTTCTTTTAACCTAACGAAATTTGTGATTATGACACTACCTGTTAATCAGATTGATTGGAAATGCACGGAATCGAGTGTTTTTAGTAGGGCTAGGTTTGATAGATAAATAGACTGCCGGGCTTTAGTATAAGGCTAATTCATCACAATTTTCGTTGAAAAATTAGGAGAGGGGTGCCAGCTATAACAATTTTGATAAAAAATTTTTAGTAACAGATGCAAACACCAGCGCAGAGAGTATTCCTCATTTTTGAACCAGGAAGTGCTACCATCCAATTTTCGTATGATAAGCATCTATGGCTTCCGAGGCAGTCATCGAGTGAGAGTGGTATATGATCTTCGATGCAAAATAGTTGTTATTACGATTATTTATTACAGAACATGCATTCTGAGCCTACATACATAGTTCATCTACTTCTTTTTCAAAAATCAGGGTTTTAGTGGGTGCTATGCGCTAAAGATGGTTTGCTGATGTTCATTAGTATCGTGCTTTATTTGAAACGATTTGGTTGATGAGAATCAGTGCATACTTTCGAAACCACTTTGGCAAAATAAAATTTTCAATGTAAATACAAATTTTCAATGTAAATAAAAAATTTTTAAATTTTTATCATCCCGCAAAAACAATTCCAATCCGATTTGGTTGATTTATATTTTGTTATTTCATACGTCATTGTATATCTTGATTTTCCCATGAGTAGACAATTTCAGAATACGACATTCATGTTCTCCAACGTCGCAAAATATATTCGCGGATTTCTGCACCTACCGATTTTCTTTTCACACTCATTTCTAATAAAACCCTCAATAAAATTATTTTTACAAAACACTTTTAAGCTAGACTGACTAGAAATATCATATTTTCATGATTTTAAGGAGATTTAACGGTATTTTTTTGCAGGAATAACAAATAATTTCAGATAAAACTACGTTGTGCTTTAACTTTTTTTTTTGATCATCAGTGAAAAAGGTTAGGTTAATGTTGTGAAATTTGTTTCGTTTCCAGTTTTTTTTTCGATATTGCTCTTAAAGTAAACATGCAAAACCTTTAATCAAACGCAAAACCACCATCATTTATTATTAAAGTAGCATTAAAACCAAGTTTGTTTTGTTTTTACTGAAAGTTTGTGCCTTAACTTTTTTACCCACTTTATGGATACACATTCGCTTTAGTGATACTTATGTCTCACCGGTACATATATTTACGTTCACTAATTCAGTAAGCAGCCATTTCATATAGATATAGTATTCAGTGTGGCAAGCTATGAGTCAAATAAATTTTTTTCATTCGTCTCAGCATGCTTTTCTTGTACCCATATATTTTGCTGCTGCATGAAAGCTTAATTGCAATCATTGGTCTTCATTTAAAATTTTCCTTTTGTATCTTTTGCTTGGTACTGTGTTCGATTTCAAGTGAAATTTTCATGCAAAATTTCACGTGAAATTTGTTTCGGCGAAAATTTAGCTTGAAAATAAGCAAGATTGTACTCAGTTCTTAGCACGAAAAGTCGCATAGACATGTCTCCAATAGTTTCACGTCAATTTAGTCTGTGCAGTTCATTCTTTCGAGCTAAAAAGTGACAGTGAATTTGAAAATTGAGTTGTGAAAATCTCTTTTCAATAACTAAAATTGAAATTCTTGACAATTTGTCGGTCAGAAATGAATAGTGTCTCCGCTTTTCTCCATTGTCAAAAATTTCGCTCGAAAGAATGATCAAATAATGTAGACATGTCAAATTTTAGCTTCACGATCAACTCAGTACCAGCCTTAGGACGCCATCATTTTCTTTTCGGACGAGGCACATTTCCACCTCAGTGGATTTGTCAATAAGCAAAGCATGCACTATTGGAGTGTGACAAACCCCAGGAACCTCCACCAGAGACCTCTGCATTCCGACAGGCTTACAGTATGGTGTGCCTTTTCAAGAAATGTAATCATTGGCCCTTATTTTTTTGAAGAAGACAGTCGAGCCGTTTCGATCAATTCAGCTTGTTACATGGCCATGATGCCGGATTTTTTCTTGCCTGAATTGGATGAGTTTGAACTAGAAGACGTCTAGTTTCAACAGGATGGGGCCTCAGCCCACACAGCAAAGATTGTCATGGACTTTTTGAGAGCAAGGTTCCCAGGACGCCTCACCCTTTTAAGAGGAGATTTGACTTGGCCAGCGCGTTCTCCTGATTAGGCCCCTTGCGATTTTTCCCTGTGGGAATATCGCCCTAGGACCCTGAAAGCCCTCAAAAACAATAACCGGACCAATATCGCAGAAATTCCTGTCAAAATGCTTCAAAGAGTGCACGAAAACTTCAGGAAAAGGCTGTAACCGAGAAGCACATTTGAGTGATACACTATTTAAAACTTTGTAAATTTAAATTTCCATTGTTATAAAATGAGAGAAAAATAAAAAATCTGAAAAATGTTCATTAGTCTGTGGCGTCTGTCTGGGGCGCTCCATCCTGTATGATTCTTATTGTCTAGTGTGATTTTGCTGTCATCTATCACCAAGAACAATTCGCAAATTCAAGTACTGAATCGGTAAGAAGTTCACATTTTGTTCGGATTGCTGAGTAGAATTCAAAGCATATTCTGAGCTATACATTTGGGCTGAGACGTGGTAATCGCAGTTTTTTTTTCAATTTCTGCTCTTCAGAAACTGTGCACACTTTTCGTTAACAATTGGCAACTGATCATTACTTCCGCAAAAAGTATCTGAAGAGCCGAAAATTGTATAAACATCATACCTCAGAAAAGAGATATATAAGAAAATGTAACAAGCGTATATATACGAAATTTAGTGATGCAATTTCACTACAAAGATAAATTCTATAAATAGGACAAATCCAGGCCATAACTACCTCAGATTTTCCCTTTGGTTTGTCCGTTACCTTTCTGGTCTTACTTGTCAAAATCGTGTAGATATGGCCTACAAACTCAGTGCATATGGTGGACATTTTCTGTTCACGCAGTCAAAATTGTCCATAGCCCCATAGTTTTCCTTTACTGCTAACGCTCGGTATCAAGTAAATTGCTTCAACTCTCACTGCTGTTTTTATTTCCTTACTTTTCTCACTTCTAGGCATCGTAGCCCATTGTTCAACTTACTGAATCAAACCTCACTCCTTAGCTAATAATATACACAACATCGCTCGCAAACTTTGCACTCAACCCACATCCTAAGTTTTACAGTCAAAGACAAGAAAATTACTAGGACTAGGGACACGATGAAAGTACTGATATTAGTACGGTATCGATACTTTCGTTTGATACCAAGTAAAATTTTACTTGAATCGAAACTGTTCGATATTTTACTCATATCAATACTTTGATGGTGGTATCGTATCGACATGTCACTGAAAAATTTTTACATGGAAATTGACCCCTCTTTCTAAACTGAGCTACACATAATGTCCCCGTACAGTAGCTATTTCAAACGCAAGTGATAAAAAATAATACATTTTTGCAAGAAATTTGAAAAACTTTTAATGCAGATTTAATGAATAAATCTGCATTAAAAGTTTTATTTAATTTAGAAACAAAAACTAATCCATTTCAATTATTCATAACAAAGTTATTAACTAAAATAATAATTATTAATATTCATTACAAAGTTATTAACTCCAATAAAGTCTTTGTACACTTACGAAACAGTTTATGAAAAATCTTAAAAACTATAGATACATTTTTTGTTAATATTTAGTTGGGTAGCATTTATTTTTAATAACGGTTTTAAGGAAGTGTGGCATCAATTCTACAAGTATTTCTGCTAAAGAGCTTGTTTCAACTTAGATTTTGAGCTAATAGGATAAGTCCTGATCCTTTTTTCTAGCATGTTCCGCATGTGTTCAATGTGATTGAGGTCAGGACTTTGCGGCGGTGTTTTAAGCAAATGTAGAATTTCGTACGCCAAGAACATCCTTTTAAAGTGTGGAGAAAGCCAGGGGAATCTTACAACCCAAAAAACACCATGAAAACTGTAAAGCACGGTGGCGGCGGCGTTATGGTATGGGGTTGTATGGCTGCCAGCGGCGTTGGAAGCTTAGAAATAATTGAAGGAAGCATGGATCATCAAGCATATATTGCAATTCTCAAGGGAAATTTGCAGCCAAGTGCTGACAAATTGGGTGAATCGAAGGATTTTTACTTTCAACAAGATAATGATCCTAAGTGCATGGCTCATAATACTAGGATGTTCTTGGCGTACAAAATTCTACATTTGCTTAAAACATCGCCGCAAAGTCCTGATCTCAATCCCATTGAGCACATACGTAACATGCTGAAAAAAAGGATCAGGACTCATCATATTAGCTCAAAACCTGAGTTGAAACAAGCTCTTTAGCAGAAATGGGCAAAAATAGAGCCAAGCTATGCAAACACACTTAAAACCCAATTAAATATTAACAAAAAATGTATCTATATTTTTTAAGATTTTTCATAATCTGTTTATATCACTGTTTTTTATCATCGCTTATCTCCTCTTCAAAATTAACTTTTATCTAGTTTAGTTTAATAGATTTATTATTTTAATGTTTCTAATTCGACTCAAGGAATGCTGTTTGCTTGATCCCGTCTTGAGCGAGCAAACAAAACGAAATCTTTTGAGCCTCTATTTTCTTGATAAACCGTTGTGCTTCGGCCTCTGACTTATTTCCTTTGCTGGATGATGACTTTGAGCAGAATAATTCTTACATCGATTGACATATTTTTAGCGTCGCTGTAAGAACGGAATTAATGAATAATGGAACAGGATAATCAAGTGAAGCAAACGTACCCGCCCAGGTGTTCTCATCAATAAATAACCTTCCGAATTAGATCTGAATGTCTGACGTAAATTTTGTGTGCTTGATCCCGAGAACAAAGTCGCGGAACGACACCAGACCAGTTCCCGGCCCTATCATTATAATTGAAATCTCTGGCGTCGTTGGAAGTCTAAACTGACTGACTATAGTAAGTATCATTTGATACTTACTCATATCAGCACTGTCGCAATGAGTACGGGACTTATATCAATACTTGGTTCTGATACTACTTTCAAGTAAAAGTATCGATACTTTCTTTCGATATCGTGTCCCTAACTAGGACAAATTATCGTTGTTTCAAATTGACCCTACCAGCTGTCACACACACACACACACGAATGACCAAAATGCTGGCAGTTGTTGAGTTTTTCACGAATAAATATTCGTGCACAATTTTCATCAACAGAGCCCCCACAACATTTGCAGTTCGAAAGCCAGTTGGCGAAAATAAGTTACAGTGAGTCGTCAGTCACACTACTCAGGACTCGATCTTATTCCTTGAATTATTCATTTGTTTTGACTACGAAAGGATCAATACAGTGTCTGTGATTCTGTGTCCGTGCCAATGTCTTGCTCCCAGTCAAGTTAAATCGAAATGGTTTCCGGTCTTCACTTTCGTGGGTAATCGAGACAGATATGGAAACATTCACTGGACGTAGTACGCTCATCATTCAAATTAATTTGTTTCTGGATTAAAGCTTTTTCGAAAGGTAGAAGTTAGGTCGTATGTCAATCAATAAACCATAATACATTATTTATAAGCATTGAGCGTTAGATTCATGTGAGCAAAAATGGTTCGGGACATATAATATTTTTCTTGTCAATCATAATTTATTATTCTATACGAATATATTCTGAAATGTTTTGGTAGGAACCACGAAAGGCATAATTATTTATATTTTTACTTTATTCGATTTCATAGGTTAGGTTAGGTTGTACTGGCTGGCACATGGCCACACATAGACCTACTGGTCCATCGTGATACCAGATAAATGGACCTCGAGAAGTAAAGTTCAGTCCAAGCGGCCATCAAAGGCCCCGGACGTTTTCAGGAACTGAAGGATGTCCTTCAGCTTTTGCTCTGCCACGTGCGAGAGATCCACCAGCCAGGGCTCACCGAAGTATCGCAGTCTGGTTTTCCTCAGTGCCAGGCAGTGACACAGGAGATGTTGGATAGTTTCTGAGACCACCGGCTACAGGTGTCGCTCGTTAGGAGTCCCATTTTCATAGCATGTGCTGCTACAAAACAATGGCCAGTAATGATACCAACGAGTCGTTTGCAGTCAATCCGCGTTAACTCGAAGAAGTACTTAGTCGATGCGAGATTGTATGACCCCCACATGATTTTAGTTACCCTGCAGGTCTGAGTTGCACCCCATCTGCGCGTCGCACCCTGCATCATTTGGGAGTCGATTGAGTACTTAATCGTTTGGATAGGAGTAAGGATGTCTACCGATCCCGAAAGGGGAAGACTAACCCCATACTTGGCTAACGCATCCGCCTTCTCATTTCCATCAATGCCCTTATGACCGGGAACCCAAAAGATTCTGACTTTTCTGCTGTTACCCAGTCTGTTCAGGGCCTGAATGCAATCGAATACACACTTCAATTTGTATATGTGAGACATTAATGCTTTTACCGCCGCTTGATATTCCGTAAAGATATTTAATACTTCACTAGTAGTATCTTTGGCATATATCAGATCTGCGGCTTTACGTATCGCAAAAACCTCCGCCTTGAAAATACTACTGTGATTCGGAAGCCTGAAAGCTGCTTCCATAGTTGTATCTGCAGAATATGCTGCAGCACCTACTCCTGCAGCTGTTTTCGAGCCGTCAGTGTAGATGCTAAGAGCTGCAGGGCACATTTGCCACAGTCACTCAATATCCCCGCTCAAAGCACATAGTGGGAGCCAGGTAGTCAGTGCTTCCTGCGTATCCCCATTCAATACTGCTGTGGCCGAAGGATCCTGACTCGAAGTGTCCTGATTCTAATAAAGCCTCTAATAAAGAGATCAAGCGGGGGGAGATGAAGCAGGACGTTCAGAGCAGATTCGAGGCTAAGGCACCTGTAGTGCAGAGAGCCGCCAACTGCTGAACTCTATTCGCCATGCTAGCAAAGGTTGTTTTATTTACTGCTAACCACCAGACCAAGTATCCGTAAACAAGGATCGGCCTAGCTATCGCCAAGTAGATCCAGTGCGTTAGAGCAGTGCTTAGACCCCACGTTTTACCCAGCACTCTCTTGTTGGCATAAATCGCATTGCTTGCCCGCTTAACTCTTTCGTCTAAATTCACCTTCCATATGAGCTGCTGTCCAGAATAAGACCCAAGTACTTAGTTTATAACTTGAGACCTAACCTGGAGCCACCCGGCATAATTTGGTCTAAATCAGGAGTTTTGTACTTCCTAGTGAAGAGCACAATATCGGTCTTATTGGGTTTAATGCCAAGACCCACGGCATTCGCCCACTCCTCAAATAGCCTTAGAGAGTACTCGATGAGCTGACCAAGGGTATTTAGAAACCTACCCGACACTAAAATAGCAATGTCGTCATCGTAGGCCACAACCGTGAGTCCCTTGTTTTCCAACTTTTTCAGAATTGAGTTTGTTACAAGGTTCCACAAGAGAGGGGATAGAACCCCTTCCTGCGGAGTGTTTCTGTGGACCTTTCTTGTGATTTGTGCACCCGACCACTCCGCTGATATGAGCCTGTGCTTAAGCATGTGGCTTATGAAGCTACAAATAGCGGGGTGAGTGTTGTGTGCGTGGAGGCTCTCCATAATAGCTGATGTGTGCACATTATTTATGGCGCCTTCAATGTCTAGAAAGGCTCCCAAGGCGTATTCTTTGTAATGGAATGATCTTTCAATTTTGAGGACTACCCTAGGGAGAGCCGTTTCGACAGATTTCCCTTTCATATACGCATTTTGGGCTCTCGATAGAGTTTGAGTACCAAGTCTTTGTTTGATATGTAGATCAAGTAATCTTTCGAAAACTTTAAGGAGGAACGAAGTCAGGCTAATTGGCCTGTAGTCCTTCAGATACGCATGGCTGACTTTACCTGCCTTGGGTATAAATACAATCTTAGCGGTCCTCCAGTCTGCAGGTACATGGCTTAGCACTAGGCAACCTTTGTAAATGTGTATTAGCCAGGAAACGGCAAGCTTACCTGTCATTTGAAGCATGACCGGCAGAATTCCATCCGGACCAGGAAACTTGAAGGGCTTGAAGGTGTCAATTGCCCAGACAAGCCTCTGCTTGGTGACAACTTAAGTTTCGTTAATTTTGAAATTATGTTATTAATGCGGCCAAAATAAATTCAAAACAATAAATTATTTTATTTTTCATTTATTTAGACCAAACCGTACTGAGACAAGTGCACACCACTTCAATCTCAAGAAATTTGTAGGAGCTTCAACTTTCAAGAACAAACAGTCTCGCTGATTTTAATTTACGGTTTTTAATTAAGTACTCATCATGCCTGTAGTATTCAGTGCTGATGAAGTATTTTAGCCACAACTTTTAGACTCGGGTATTGTTTGAATCCTAAAATATCCGAAAAGAAACGCATTCTTTGGGCATATCTTCTATCCGGCTACTCATTTGTTATACGGACCATAGATGCATATGTACCATAATTCCAAATTTCATATGTGTCTATGCATAAATACGAACGCCCAAATTTCATGAGTATCTCTATACACACGGGTATTTAAATTATTGAAAATTGCCCTCACGCATGTTCAATTTACATGGAAAAGCAAATTCGTATGAAAATACATGCTACATATTTTCCATGTGAATTGAAACTGCGTTTCAAGGAACATCATAAAATGGCGCCCAACGTGGTTCCCGAAACTTGCTCATTTGAGTTCTTAAAGTTCGCTCAAAGAAGTTTTGAGTTTAAAACGACAGACATCGGAGTCCTAGACTTAAAGGAGTCCTACATATTAGTAGTGAGATCGATTTATGTTCAGTAGAGCATAGCTAAATGCTTCACGTACTTCAAAATTCCCAGTAGACCTGCAGACTCAACTTAGGTGATATCGCCCCGCCAGCAATTTCTATTACCTGTTTGCAGCCCATATGAAAACTGCCATCAGTACTTAGGCGGTATTTACCAAAAATTTAAATTTATAAAATAGAACTCCGTCTTGGCCGATCCAAAAATTTTTTGCTACGAGCCATCACTGGATCAGATCCAATTGAAATTCACAGGACGTATTGATCTTTAGTAAGGCCAGGTCTTATAGGAGTAATATGAAACTGTAAGCAAAATAGTGGCAGTGGTTCCATCTTGAAAAATCGTTAAGAAAAATAAAGGCTTTTTGCCCTATAAGTGACATTAGAGTCATCTGATTTTGATAAAATTTATGCAGTATGTGCAATTTTGAAGCTATGTTTGGTAGAATTTTGATTGAAAAATTAGATTGGAGCTGCCTGATATGGTAAATTTTCTCAACTACTTCACATCAAGTGCCTGGTTGGAATATTTAAAGATAGGGAGACTTTAATATTACGCTTCACGTCTAGAACGGTTGACAGAAGCCATCAAAGAAAAAAGAACGGGAAAATTAACTAAAGGTGCTCTCCTTTTACACGACAACGCGCATATACACAAGTCATTTTGCTTTTTTGCCCTGCATAAGGTGCGCTTCGATATTTTAGATAGCCCATCTTACAGCTCTGACGTGATTTCCAACGATTATTATATTTTCGCAAATCGAAAATGAAACTTCGTGAGAAAAAGTTTTCACACTATGAAGGACCCTGTTTAAACTTACTTTTCAAACAAAGACAAAACATTTTTTTAGGTTTACGTTAACTTATTGAAAGATCTGAAAAATGTATTTGAGTAGCTGGCGAATATATTATAAATGAAAAGAATATTTGCATTATTATTTGCAATTCTTGGCCCCCACTTCGCGAACTTAAAGACCCACCCTCGTAAAAAGGTCATACAAATTAATCAGCGTTGCTAGTCATTAGAATTAGGTGTATTATAATGAACTAAAACAAATAAATAAATATTGCTAATTTGGATAGAGACTAGACCATGAGACGATATTTAGTCTTATAATGGAATGATAATTCTCATCCAAAAATTTACCAATTCAATCCTTTTAAAAGCAATGATTTGATATCAGGTTATTTTCACTCTGAAAATGGAAACATTAGTTATTTTTTAGCTGCATAGCCTTCAAAGCATCTTGCCTTGAATGGTTTTTTTCAATAAGCAACAATACATCGGGGTTCAAAATGTTATGGCCTCTTTGTTCTCAGCTAATAACAAAATACATTATTTCAATTTATTTTGACAAAATAATTCAATAGCCGAATTGTGTGCGACGATTGATTGTAAATTTACCACAAATTAACAACAATCACTCTCTCTTAATTTTCAAAACGTCGGTACTCAACTTCTCAGTGTTTCGAAGAAATTCAAATAAATCCTAAATAAAATCATTCAATTAACTGGCTACAATTTCGACAAAATGCAAATACTTTTCATTAACCCTTCTATTTATGAAACTTTCTAAACTTAACTTATTCTCATTTGAGTTGAATCACTTCCATTCACTCCTCCGATGCCTGCCCAGTGCCATCATCAAAACATCAACTTCCACGTAGTGTTTAATTAAATTTTAAGCTTGTTCAAATGACTAGGTGCCCGTTCTTTCGCAGTGCTGGAGACCCGTCGTTTCTTAAATATACTTAATTCTTATCGACGTGATGGTGAAAAGACCAGGGAAAATTTTCAGATGTTTTCAAGCTTGAGCGGTGATGCGGAGAACAGATAGCTTTGAATCCTGCATCAAGTTTTCGTCGGTGAAATGTTGTAAGACGCTTTAAACGATATCATAAAGGATTTTACATTTTGGCTACCAAGCCATGCTTACAACGCATATGCTATGAACATGATTGGTTACTTAATGGATATATTAAAATTGTCATGTTCGAAGGGGGAAGGTTAAGTAGGTGCTACAGTTCCATTAGAATCAATAGTCAATCATAAAAACTTCTTGATTATTTATAAAAAAAAACATTCTGAAGCCTAGTAAAATTAGTTCCTGCCCCTGGTCATTTCATTTTATTTATGCGTATTTTAAATCTTTAAATGACGTGGCTTTTCTCATGGTTTTGTGATTTGTAGCGAATAATCTGGTTGAGATGGCCTTATTTTTGGGCTAGACCCGATCAGACTTCCATTTCAGGTCCGCAGGCTGGCTGGCTGGTTCAAAAGGTAATGAAATTTTTACTTTAAATCTGGATTGAAAAGTTAAAGTTGAACATGAAATTTAGAAGTATATTGATCAGGGTCGCTTCCGAAATGGAAACGCCCATTTTGGAGGTTTGTCCGCCTCCTCCGAAATTCCCACAAAAAAAGAGGAGTAAGGAAAACAAAGCAACAATGTTGTTGTTTGACTCAGACCTAGCCAATGGTCCAAGTCTGGCCAAGCTGCAGGGACGTGTAGGTGGCGCCACGCCAACCCCACGTAATCCACCACAGCTCGAACCAAACCCGAGCCAAAGGCCGAACCTGGGTCAAAACAATAAATAAAAATGATTGGGATAGCTTTCTGACATAAAGTGGGGCAGGGGCCCTTCGGATGACCTGGACAGGATTGGCGGTAAACCACCAAAACCTGTAATCCAAGGCCAATCTTCGGGTTGCTCCCAGAGCCAAAAAGCTCAAAAAGAAAGACAACACAATGGGAAGCTACAAGGAACTGACTCTAAAGGGATGGATTGGGAAGGATGTTTGCTGCTATTGGGAAGAGCGAGCTCTGCATGTCTCACTAAAGGGCTTGTTCTCTCGAACGAAAATGAATTGAATCGCTAGGGAGGCGATTCTAAGACATGCTAGTGAGAATGGATATTTTGGGATAAAAGACGTAAAGTATAAGGGGGAGTATGAGTCGAAGCTCATAAACAATTTTCTCACTTTGATGGGTTACCCAAAACAAGTTTTCGGGCTTCACGTTGGACGCCGTTTGTAGCGAATAATCTGATCGAGATGGCCTTAGCACAACTCAGAACCAGACCGAAGTTTAGAACCAAGAGTGCTAACTCAGGACCAGACCAAAGTTTAGAACCAAGAGTGCTAAGGCCAAAAAAGGTGGAATTGCTAATGCCATTCAAGAGGCAAATAAAAAAAAAAGAATTGCCCCGAGAGCATTGTACCCTAGAAATGGCCGTGAAGGCCCCTCGTCCGCATTAGCGGAGTACCCTCTAACCAACCCCAGCCGCAGCGAGCTATCAAAGCGGCACCCCAGTATCCGTCGGTTTCGGTTAGAGGGTACTCCGCTAATGCGAAGAAATTACGTGACGCTGTCCTTATCATTCATGGGATAAGACGGTATGGAAAAAAAACTACAGAAGCGGTTATTTCGGGGTGGTTCGTTTGCAGGGGTGGGTAGGGTATGGGTGTGGGGGTGGTCCTGCGATGTCAAGAATAGGCAATTGACAGGATAATCTATTGATGTTATCCTGTTTAACAGTGCGAAACGAGTAGACAACGACCCCATCCCTGAAGATTGGGGATGGAAGTTCAGGGATACCACTTTATGGCAAAGGGGAGGGGGTAACTTTTCCGAGCACACTTTTCCATCTACTCTGGAGTGTGCTAGATAAATTTGCTTACATGTTTTTTTTATGGGCCTCTTAAACATAGAAAAAAAAACTCACAAACATTCCAACTCGTAATCAAAATCGGATAATATCAACATCCCGTGTGAAAGTGAATACTGTTAGTTAGAAATGTTTAGATCAATATATCTCAAAAACGGTTATGGTTACAAGAAAAAGTTGGCTACAAAGCTACAAATTCGTCATACATTGTTTTTCTGTAGACGATACCGTTACTGAGATATTTAGGAAAGGTCACTTTTGGTGACCTTTGACCCCGTATAAAAAGGAACGCAGCACTCGGATCGAAGGGGACTTTTGACATTTTGTTCAACACGCCAGTATCAAGGTTCATAGCAAAATTCAGTTTTCCCCTAATTTTTCCGAAGTTTCGCCTTTTTTATGTCGAATTTCACTGGGCTACAATAACAGAAACGATTTTCATAGCATGACCTGGCTTACCTTAATGGGTCAAGGAACGACCGACGGTAAGCAAAAAATGTATGTAGTCGCTTTATGCACGGTACCACTGGAGTGAAATCCGAGCGTAAATGGCTCTAGGCTAATGTCAAGCCGTCTCCGTCCCGTTAAACACTGGCAGGTCTCAGTGTACGTTCAAAGCGCACACCGTTGGGTTGCTGGTATAGGTTCGGTTAACATAGTTCCCGATTTTCGCTGAACTTGTTCTGAGCACTAGGCCCCATGAAGGCTGGTGCTCAACCCTCACGTTAGTCTCCCTGCATTGCAAAGATAACCCCGAGGTAATTAAGTCGATTGCACATAAGGGCGGAGATAGCAACTCTAAGTTGGGATCCAGCAAAACTGATGATCTATAAAAATAACAAAAAAGACAAGACAGACTGACAATAAGACGTGGGGAAGATAGCAGCGACGCAGGGCAAAGGAGGCACTGCCATCGATCGTTTCATGTTTCCGAGAAGGCAGAAATTTCACAGGAGGGAGTACATAAAGCGCGAGTGAGTGACTGAGAAGGATATGTTGAGGACGTGTCAACATATCCTTCGTAAAATGTTCCAAGCCGCCAACGTGCAGAGAAATATCTCGAAGCACGTTAAGGATGGTTTGCTGGAGTTGGAGGAGGCCTTTGAAGTAATATTCACCGGCCGGATGAGCTGACAGAAGGCAGAGGTGGACTACCAGCGGTCTTGGACGAACAAACTGCGGAGTCGGCTACTCCTGCAGCGGTCCCGGGAGTAGATCGGCCACGGCAGAATAAGCGCGTAGCTGAATCCCGAACTGAAATTATTCAGGAAGTCCGGGCAAGGAAAGAGGTGCCTGTTTCTAATCTCAGGAAGTGGGTGACGGTTACCTACAAAACGAAGATGGGAAACGTCAACAAAACACCAGTAGTACCCACTGGGCTTCAAAAGGCTCAGAAAGAGGACAGGAGATAAGAAAGGAGTGGCGGGGAAAAGAATGGGAATAGCAGACGAAGATAGCGAGGAGACAATGTTTGGAAATTTTTCGAATGAAAACGAAATTCACAGGGGCTGTTGATTTTAATGTAAACCAGTTGTGCTAGACTTTTAGTTGCTGTGCTACTAAAGTGATACAAGCACTGGGTATTGTCATCATTTACGTTATAAGTAATGCAGCTTTCAAACCTTTATAAGATGATGTTACGATAATGAATATAAGTAACTAACAAGTGTTTAATTTTCCAAAATTTAGTCATTCATTCAAGTGGCAGCCCTCAAACCTTTCTACCCTATGAGTTTCAATACAGTCTTCGGTTTAAATTGGTACATGACCTTCGAAACAGGTTGGTTGTAATCAGGAGCCCGAGTGGTTGAACATGCTATCAAAATCTGCACGATTCCTTCGAAAAACAGTGTTTTCAGCGGTACCTGTGCACTAGACTTGTTTTTTATTTTTTTGATAGCATGCTCGAAATGCTTTGTAAAAACTTACAATTAAAGGGTGTTCTCAAAACATGCCTCTATAGAGAATAGTTTGCAAACAACCAATTTCTCTTTCATTCGTCAACAATGTAATTAACTTTGCAACGTCGATTTCAAACAAAGGCAATTTATAAATGACGCGAAAGCCAACAAATTCAGTTTAATTTCATCTCGTCTTGGAAATTAATTGGTAAGTACGACCGAGATGATATTACAAAGTCGCAAATACTCGCGATGGGGTGTAAAACCATCAAATGAGGTGAAACGTTGCGAAAAGTAGTGAAGGAAACATTGCGCTTCCGCTTTCTGAAACCACATACTCCGGTACGTCAAGTGCACAAACTTGAGTTCCTCACATTTCTACAGCCATAGCAATCTTGAAAGAGTCCCCTTGACATAGACTATATATAACGTGTAGCTTTGTTCACTATTCGGCTATTTGTGTATAAATTTCCTGAAACAATGCTGCTCAGTGTCCTGAAATTATTGCAGGTGATAAAATTTAAGGCATGGCGGTAAACCCTTAGGTAGATTAAAATTTCTAAAATTAACTCAAGAAATGTTATATGAAAAGACAGCAGCATTTACTGCATTGATTTTATGTTGAGTCATTTGAAGTCGCTGTTTGTTTCGTTGCAGTTTCTTGTCTTCTGTTTCAATACATCCATTCTAGCTGAAGACTGTCGTTTCACCATGTCGTGAAGATATCATCAAATGCCATTACATCAATATTGTAAACTTTTGTACCATTCCGTTCCAGGCAAGTTGAAGAGCAAAGAGTTTAATATCACTCGTACAAAATATCATAAACAACATTTTATTTAATTGCTATTCTAGTCTAGTTGGTTCGTTAAAAGAAAATATTTTCATGGTTTTAGTCGCAATTTGAATAAACTGCCAAGGATTTATGTTTATTGACATTGAAGTATCTCACTGAAAAGAAAGGTATGAGCAGGGAAATGAAAGTACATGCGTATACATATACAAAGTGCCAGTTTTATATCAAGGCTACCAGCAACAATTTTCTACAAGCCTGAGATTTAATGACAAATTATAGGCTAAAGAAAAAAAAACTTTAGTGCCATAGGACCTACTAGAGAGATAGAATTTCGAAGAAAAGTAGAAAAGCTTCGAACAGATTTCCAAGGTTACCACTCGCATAAGAACGTAAAACATTTGTTACTTATTTTCATAATAGATTGCTTATCATACGAGTATGAACATTTGAACTCAATATCTTTTAGTACCGAATGTTGTTAAAATGCCCAGTGCCGGCAAAACTTTCTTAGAATTGTAACAATCAATACTATCGTCACGGTATAGATCTAGATCTTACTACAAAGTCATTGCCGTTTGAAAACTGAATGGTAAGATATCTTAATGAAAATATCCTGAGTTTCGTTTTAATTTTACAACTACATCGGAAGTTATAGCGAAAAAATAATTTATTTTGTAGAGCGATATTTAAGATGGCATCCCTATCAAAGGACCTTCAAAAGAATTTCGAAAATTTAAGATTAACTGTGTAGATAAAGCATAAGTTTTAACAACAGTTGGCAGTTTTTCCTTAAAAGCAACAAACACAAGCGTATTTTTTAGCCACTAAGAGCCCAAAGGGGGTTCAAAATTGCTTAAAAAATTATCATAGCCAAATTACATAAATTAATAATTTTAATTTTCCTTGCTTATAATTTCCAAACATCTTGTTTCCATAAAAATAAAAGGGTACCAAGAAATTCATTAAAACACTTACTCTCGCCAAGCGGTTGAACATATAAGAAAAACGTTTGGAGCTGTCATCCGAAAAATTTCTAGAACTTGGATAGTTTAAACCTTGGTGATTTATTTTCTTGGTAGATGTTTTCCTTATGTATACCTAATCGTAGCATTTACTGACACGGAAATAGCGAAAATACCTGTTGTTGGCAGCCCTTAGCTAGCACCTAAGTCAAAAGTATACTAGATCTGCTTCACATTAAGGAAGATTCACCCTGCGAATTTTGTTTCGCTCTGCTGGCTGCATTGGAAGTTACAGGAGTGTAAAGAACTGTAAGATTACTGCCCGCAAAAGTTATCAAATTTTCAAAATCTAAATATTTGTTTCTCATTGCCACTACAAAATCATTTCCATGAGAAAATTTAATGATAACAACGCTTACTAAAGAAATGACGAAAATATACAAATGTAATCATAACTGGTAACCTTGTCATGATTTGTCAACCAGATCTACTGAATTTTGTTTTGATTTCATGACAGCACTGGAAGTTATAGAGTGAAAAGCTGTATCTTGCTGAAACAATTTCCTAAATTCAAGCACAAAAATTAACATAATGGGCAGAACCAGCCTAATTTTTCAACCAAATGTCCACCAAACTTGGCTTAGAGTAAGGTTTAGCTACTGTATGAATGACGTTATCAGAATTTATAGGGCAAAAAGAATTTCTTTTTCTTAGTGATTTTTCAATATGGTACCACTGCCACAGGGTTGCCCATTTTTCAAAATCACTTCTCTCAGACCTGGTCCTACTTAAGATTAATACATTCGATAAACTTGAATTGTTTTTCATTATCGCGTCGTGAGTTCCTATGAGCAGAAGTTTCTGATGCTAAAAATGTAGGTGAATTGGGGAAGGGTTACCGTTCTTGTTCGATATGAAATTTCAATAATTTTACTTGGCTGTTTAGACAAAGTATACAATTTATATATGAGTTGCTGTTTTTTTGAAATGGGAATATTTTTCAGGAGGGTCGTTGAGATCAAGGTTTTCACTTCACAGGGCTACTAGCATGTTCATTAAATAAAACCAACGCGAGTCCACAGTTTAATAACTGAAATTTGTTTTCTAAGTATTATAATGATTTCGGAAAGTCTCGAGCTTATTTTAGGCATCTAGCGCAGACATAATATTTGTATTAATCAGGGAATTCCGATATTCGTTCCTAAAAAGCTGCGCGGAGTAGAAACTTGTTGGTAGTAAACGAATGTTCGTATAATCCGAGTTCGTGATAACGAATGATAACTGTACTACAGCTTTTTCAGCTTTTTGCCTTCCTGTCTACAACATTATAGACAACCTATATCTGCTCTAAAACTACAATTGTAAGCATAGAATATTTGGATACAGGAAAATAGATAATTTTGCGGATTTTAGCCTCAGAAAGTATTATCCGAAACCACTTAGTTAAAAAATCTATTTTTGATAGTATACTACTATAAATAGTACTATAGAAAAATAGTTTTACCTTGCGAAAAGTTTTTATTTGTAGTATAAATTAATATTACATAACAAGAAATAACTTAATACAAAATGAGAAAACAATGTCAGGTAGAATTATAATTGAATAAAAATGTCAGCAGAATAAAATGTCAGAATAAAAATGGAGGCGAATTATGGAGGCGAATTATTAAGGAGGCTAAGGCTCGATTCGGGCTGTAGTGCCGCGATGATGAAAAATGTCAGCCTTTTCAAATTACAAAAAATGCATCTTACCTTCATCTAACAATAGCTACTGACTTTCTGAAAATTTTACTTTTGACACTTAAACCAAAAAAAAAAAGCCTGGCTCTTTGTAACTATAACGCAAAGCATATCTATTAACAATCTCTAATGTATTAAAGTTTCGGCTGCAGGAAACTTTTGTTGAATTTTCTAAACACTTCTCGCCAAAATTGCATTCTTACATTGTCTGGATCTTTATCCATTTTTGTATTTTCATCTATTTCTAAATAATCTAACACAAACGTATCGCCATTCTTTATAGGTTTAACTGGATCCCACTTGAATGGCAGCGAATCATCATTATCTGGAGTTGGATTACTAAAAATATTGTTCGTATAATAACTTGAACTTAACTCGATGAAAGTAAATTGGATTGAGCATTTTTTTCTTACCTATACTTAGCGAAATTCGTCCACAGACGGCACATCATTTTCGTCATTTTTTCTTCAGGAGATCCCTTTTTCGCTACACTCAGTTTCGTTGTAAAAAGATAAAAAAGTTCGTCTCCATGGCATGCTCCTGGCATATCCACAAAGCCAAAAAATTTCTTGTACATATTTAGATCACCGTTATAGGAAAAACGGAAAAAGTACAAAGGTGATGTATGTTGGAAGCGTGCATGAATTTCAGCTGCAGTATGAATGCCAATCCCGAAATGATAGTCTGTCATTAAATCCCCGAGCTCTTTCAAATTTTTCATTGTTATCTTTTCACCCTTGAAGTAAAATTTCCGCATCTCATCTGCTAGTACCAAGCATCTTGGATCAGTAGGATCTAAATCTACGCTTGTAGGAATTAACCTGGCCAAATCTTTATCATATTCCTCCAGCTTCCTGCTAGCATTCGCAAGCATGGTGATACCTTCGTGCGATGTATAGCCCATCATAACGGGAACATCAATCGTGTTCGGTTCTTTCATGGCTTGCAAAGGCGGTTTCGTTACCACTGCCTCTTCCGAAGCCATTTCAACGACGGGCTTGAATGGTATGGGCAATCCACGGCGACGTTCGTCCTGCGTAAGAGTTGCGAGGAAATGTTTGTAAATGTCAATTGTTTCGTTTGTTTCTTGTAGAAATTTGACAATATCAGCTTCAGAATCGCTTTTGTATCCCATTAACATTGCCAACCGTCGTGTCCTACTGCGTGGATTTTTCTGCATCACCCATTCCATATTCGATGTGCCGCTTGTGCAAATAGCTTTATTAAAGAATTTCTTAGAATTTGGGGATAGTAAATGCAAATGAATTGAAGCTGCACCAGCGCTTTGACCGAAAAGTGTTATGTTGCCAGGATCTCCGTTGAACTGTTGAATGTTTTCTTTAACCCATTGCAACGCTAAAAGCTATAAAGAGTATGCACAAAATTAAGAGCATCCATGATATTTATCAAATTGCATACGAAAATAAAGCATTCAAACTATATTGAATGTATAATATTGACCATATCCAATATCCAATAATTCCCAGTTATAAGGGGCTGTTTTTATAGTTTTTAGTCTTTGCAAATAAACTTTTTCGACTCATGCTCAAAGATTAGCCGAGAAGCATCTTAAATGATTATTTCAAAATTATTTTTAAAAATCTTCTAGCGCATCGGAGCCGCTAGAAACCCTAATGTGCGAAGAAAAGTATTTGTTCAGATTTTGAGTGCACCTGTGAATCTTGCTGTCATCAGATGACTTCGTCGAAAGTTACAGGTATAGATAGATGTTTGAGGTTGCTGTTCGATTCCCATATGAATATCTAATGGTAGCATCTGTTGGTACGAAAACAATAAAAATGCCTGGTGCTCCAACCCTTTTCTAGCTCCAAATTTGCTTCACGTTGTGGCCAACCCACCAGTGAATTTCGTTTCAATCAGATGACTGCATTGGAAGTTATACCACCCGCAAAAGATTTCAAAATTTCAAAATCTTAGTATTGGTTGTTTATTGTCACTACAAGATCATTAACATTTGAAAATTTAATGGTAACATCGCTTACTAAAGAAATTACAAAAATTACAAAACATACCATAGCTGCCGACTCAACTGAGATTTTTTTTTCAAGTGGCTGCTGTAGGTACAGGGTTATCGACACGCCCGTGTATGATTCCACTCATGCATAATTTTAGTCAACATTAATATGCTCCGAAAATTTCGTGATTATCCAATACTTTTTTCAGAAACAATGGCAAATCGAAATTTAAAAAAATCCTTGCTTACTTTTAGGCACTCCGTGCCCACATTGGGTTCAGAATTTCCAATTCTTTACCATACACGAGCACAAAACATTATCAGTTTTTATATGCAATACTTGTTTTTTAAGAAAAAAATGATTGCATAGAAATATATGATTACACCGAAATTCACTAAAATGTCCACAGCCGCCAAAGGATTCAATGTATCTTAATTTTAACTAGTCATGGACCTGAACCTTAATTAAATACGTCTTTTAAGTATTTCTGCTCAACCAAAAGAACATCAGCGCCAGTTTTATATTATCCATTAGTTGCAATGCACTTTGTTGCGAGCAATTGTTGGTCGCATTTACCATTTCTTAATTGAATTACATGCTGCCCGTTACTATTAGATATTTCGTTGTGTTACTTTCTACATTATGAAAAGCGTATAGAGGACATACATGGTTTTGCTAAGAGTTGTTCTTTTAATTGCAGTGTGTGCAGTCATTTATATAGAGGAGCTAAGTGTATCACTATTTCGGACTTTTAAAAATTGATTATGAAATTGATGCTCTCTTTTAGGTCTGAGCTGTTAATGAAGAGTTTTATCAGCGAAGCTAATTGTTTTAGTTGATGATACTTCATACAATACTCGAAATCACTCAATTTTATACCTTGCATACAATACTAACCTGATCTTTTAGTCCAACATTTCCCGGAATACCACCGTCAGGCGCGTACAAAAACCCAAACATGCCTAGTCTATAATTTAAAGTTACCACAACTACATTCTCTTGAATCAAGTACTCTGGCAAATAACTGAAACATAAATAAAAAATTACATACGAATCAGGTGCAGGAAAAATTACTCATTTACTTATCACTATCACCGCTACCCATCGCAAACGCTCCGCCATGTATCCAAACCATAACTGGTAATGTTTCTCCTGTCGCTACCTTTGGAGTATAGACATTTAGAAACAGGCAATCTTCCGACCCGACAATAGTAGACGCGAATGGATCCCTGTGAAACGATTTATTACCTTCCTTTTTGCACTCCAATGTGCCATTTGCAAATTTTTCCAAAGGTTTGGATGGCTAAAATAATAAACTGATTATTAATGTCCTGTATTCTCCATTTTTTAAACTATTTACTTTAAATCTTAGCTCGCCGAGTGGTGGTTCGGCGTAAGGTATTCCTTTGAATGAATAATAGGGGCTACCATTTGGCATTAATGCTTCTTGCCCTATTACCGTACCTTGTTTGACACATATTGATATGTTTCGTGTGGAAGACATCTGAAAATAATATGGAGTTTTATATAATATCACTGTATTATAATCTGCCAATAAATTAATCCAAACTCATTAATAATTCAAGACTTTTCCGGATCTAGAGTGGCAAGACTTGAAATACATGGTTACTTTTTTACATACTAAATTGCTTTCGCTTCTGTAGAGTAGCATTTTCTTCGCAAATAGAAACAACCATATTTTTTTGAAAAAAAAAAAACTTTCAAGAAGACAGGTTGCCAATGTGAAAGGAATATATTGTAAAAGTCTATTAACAGGTATAACATCACCCTTGAGTTCAAGTCTAAACATATCGGTATGTCTATCATCTTCATATTGTTTGCATCAATACACTTGTGGAATCATAGTGCACCTTAAACGGCCCACAGACACGGAGATCTAGTCGTCGACTGGATCTCAATTGATTTGCCACAGACACAGAGAATGTAATCGCAACTTGAATTGCAATCTCATTTGAACGTTGTTTTCGTGGAGGCAACACACGCTTTGGAATGGGTGTTTTTAGGTCATTTTCGTTGTAAGGAAACGGAGGACATATGTACATTGTAAGCATTGTTAGCAAATGATGTTTTACGTAAAGTAATTTCGAACAGGTACATATACTCGGATATATGAGGTATTTGTACTTTCTGCTTCAGGAATCTGTAACTTAGTCATAGATCCCTCTAAATAATTTTTAATTGGCGGTCATCATAACCAGGCATTGATTGTTCGTATTAGGGGTGTCGGAACTGATTTTCGAAGAAAATTATAAATTTGTATGTATCATGAGCTGGCAGCAATTGTGCCTTAATAGGGTTTAAAATTATGTTTCACGTAAAGTTATTTCGAACATGTATGTACGGGTATCTAGGTATTCGTACTTTCTGGTTCAGCCACATGTAGCCCTCTAAATACTTTTTTATTGAATTTTAATTGGCGGTCATCATAGGCAAGCAGCACTGAAAATGAACTAAATATCCGTTGCTGCCAAAGAAAAGATATTATTGTTCCACATCTATTCTTTTCGTTCATAAATATTTCTTGAAATAACGGGATCATGAGGTATGCTAACTGACTCTTGTTGAGCGTACTCATACACAATTCAGTCCGTTAAACCTATGATTTCGAATTATGTTACCATTACGTTACACTAAATTCAAATGAGATCTCCATTCTAGTCTCAAAATCACCACAGACACAGCAACGTGTTCGTCGACCAGTAGCTCCGCCCACCAAATATCAAAAATTTTTGATATTTACTGCAACCGTTGCAGAGACTAAAAATGCAACCTGAGACTAGCCCACAGACAGAGATTTTCGTTGCAGATATCGCATATTGCAGATCTAGTTGTCGACGAGATCTCTCGTCTGTGGGCCGTTTTAGCAATAGGCAGAAAGATCGTTAAAGGTTCATTTGAACAATCTCATTACATAGGAAATGGAAATAAAGTATTGATGAGCAGACACGAGACATTGATATTCTAAAAAAAATCTAAAATTCAACTCCGGCTTCGGTATCACCTGTAACATTAATGATCTTCTACAGACTTTGTATGCGTTTTCAGACTGTGCGAAAAGAGGGAAAATATAAGCTATTTCTAACCAATTATTCTAATTTATAATGTATTTGTATAAGTCACCTATCAGCTAAATAGGAGAAATAACATGCTGTATATGAAAACATGTTTGTGTCGTAGCCTGGCCGCCATATAGAAAGCTTATCGCAAACGCAATTAACGTGCAAGCTGACGGACCTAGTGTACCAGTATTTTGACCAGTCGCTGTACTTTTCTCGGCCAATTTGGGACCTTAATAGCTGCCAGATTGCAAGGCACGATAGGCATTTTATATGACGGCCAGGCTCGACTTTGTTCTAATGTGGATGCTTCTTCGACGATAGTTCAACCTGGACCGCATCCAACGCCTCGGTCCCAAGCCATTGGCCCCAAGCGTTTCCTGTGTAGACGGAACAGCCAACGCTAATCGTTGAGGACCAAACTTTTGGTTAAACTATCATTGGCTCTTCGTTGGCTCTATGTGTGCGCGCCTCATGCAAACAATACAATTCGAACATTTCAATTACGTTTTTGTTTTAGGAAATTATTATAAATAATCCGGTAAAACTCGACTTGATGCACCACGCAGTCGTTACATGAATTTTGTTTGTGTTTTTGTGGTTGTGTGTTTGCTTTTGAGGGTTTTTTTGTTTGTTTGCTTGTTTATCACCGTGTTGCCTTTTCGTTTAGTTTCTGTATGTTTTTGCGTATTCTTCTTTAAGTTTTAACTAAACTCGACTACGTGCCTCCTATAGCCATTAGCCAATTTTACCGATCGTGTTTTTGTGGTTGTGTGTTCGTTTTTGAGGCTGTTTTTTGTTAATCTTCAGTATGTTGTCTTTTCGTGTATTTTTTGTAAGTTTTTGCTAGTTATTCTTCAAGTTTTTGCCCCTACCATCACCAGAGGCCGAACAGGGATCAAAAATTGAAGAATAACTAACAAAAAAGCACATAAAATACACGAAAATACAAAACATTGAAGATAAAGAAGCAAACAAACAAAAAGCACCCCAAAATCAAACACACAAGCCCCAGAAACACAAATAAAACGCAATCCGTAAAAGTGTATAACGGTTATGGGAGGGCACGTAGTAGAGTTTTACCAAAAATTTCATTGAAAGTAAATACAGAAATCAGAAATTCCTAGCTCAAAACCAAAAGCAACCCTAGACTTACACTTTAACCGATTCAGTTTTATTTCCTCTGGCAGCACTGAGATATCATTTAATCGAAGCAGTCGGGCAAATGTCACATTCGGCGATATAAATGCTCTTTTTTTTTATCGCGATTTAGTATAAATGTTGAATGCATACGAACCAAGAACCTGCCGGACCTCCAGATAGTATTGGAAACACATTTACTTATGGCACTATTCATTGCTTTGGGATTTCTTGGAAGTATTTACTCCCGAGCACAAAACGAACGCACTTTGTACCTCTCGAGAAACCACCTCTACACTTGTCAACTTTCGAACGTCAATCTCAATAAATTTGTATCAACGCGGCAAAATCTCTGAAGTTCAAAATTTAACGTTATAGATTGTATATTACCTAAGATTGAAATCAATTGGCTCTCACCCTCTATAAAAAATGATGCTGCTTCAAAAAATTTCGGAATACTAAAACATAACTTGAAGAATGATGCAACGAGCAATCGACTTGCTATCACTGATGTATACTTTCCCGCTCCATAGATTTAATAGACCATTGTTTCGGTGACCTTTAGAATACAGGTAAGCATGCGGCATCGTAGATACTTGCAGAATGAAATTGACTACGAACATTTAAATAGGTAATGCTAGATCGAAGTAAAGAAAAAGTAGATAAAAAATATGCAAAAAAATTATTGCCGGAATGTGGACACGTACCTAAAGGTACGTTGGTTGAATTTCCCAAGCAATTATATGCCAATTCATTGCTAATCAACAATGAAAAATATGCATAATGTGAATTAGAAGTTACAAGTTTTACTTGAATTCTTCGTTTGAACTTTTGTCTAAACTCGACTACGTGCATCCCATAGCCGTTAGACAATTTTACCGAATATTTTTAGTGGAAATTTAACCCCCGCTAGACACACCTGGGTCTTTGGTGTCCGGCCGTTTTTGAAAATCGTCAGGGCGCACAGGTACGTCAATATTTCGGGTTCTAACCTCCGCTTAAAAAATTGTACTTGGATCCAGAACTGGCGTAGTGAACGTCACGCTCGGTCCTCCGTTCTTCGTGAATTGCTGAGCTGTCAAAGTTGGCTGCGGACACCAAAGACCCATGTGTGTCTACGGAAGCATAAAAGTGTGCATTTTCTTCGAAGCTTTTCTTCGGTATATTAGATCAAGCGGTAGTTAATTGTAACATTTTGTACAATTTTAATGAAGCGAACACTGCATTGGGAAGATATAAATTTATTGAAACGTTAGCACTTAGTTTAACCAGCGAAGAAATAAAAATTTGCGAAGAACACAAGCTTCATGTATGCAATGAATGCATTTTGTAATTTTGTTCAGCTACTTTATTTATTTTAATAAGAATAAGTGTAAGTAATAATAAATAACACAAAAACGTATAAAACTTTGAGTTACATTACTTTCAAACCAAAAATTGTAATTTCAAACGAATTTTGCGACTCTAAAAAAGTTGTACTTTTTCTCTTGTCATAATAATTATACTTTTTTCGAAGTTTCATTATGTCCTTTTTTTTTCTTTCATCTACTATATGTCAAGAAACATTTCGTACAGTAGAATTTTCTTAAACTTATTTAACAAAAAGCTATGATGTTTTAAGTGAATACGTGTATTTCTCGTGTTTTGTGTCGATTTCCATTAAATAACAATAATAAAAATTCATATATATCCATCACCTAATGCACGCTCTTTTTCTATAGATATCGATCTACCTTCATGAATTTTTTCAGATTTTAAAACGATTCGAAGTGTGGTAAAAAAACGGCAGGACTCCATAGACCCAGGTGTGTCTAGGGAGGTGCTCGAATTGTAGTGTGTCTGGGGAGGGTTAAGTACTCATAACACTAGATAGAATATATATGTGAAAAAAACAAGTATGCACGTATCAATTTAATCATCGCGTGTTCATGACAACTTGCCCGGCATTTCTAGCCCTATGCGGGTGCTGAGTGCCTAAAAGTAGGCAGGGTAAAATTTGGCCCTGCGGCCTCTTGCTTCTGATAGACTCCGGAAAAAGCACACATAGGCACACAACGGCCTATTGCAATACCGCATTGCGTATTCATTTTACTAAGCGGTGAATAGCCCTCCGTCGGATACTTCAAAAAATTGATTTTGGTTTTGTTCTTTTGCATCACACATCCCTCCTATGCAAAGAGCTGAACCGCTTTACACACGGAAAAAATTGTAAGCGCCTCAAAAAAATACTTTTTAAGTCCATTTCATAAATGGCTGTAAACTTTTGTAGAAATTAAAACATGTTTAACTATTTTATCACAGTTTGACCTACTTTATCAAAACTATTTTATCACAGTTTGCGTGCAAGGTTTCTCCAAAACGGGAAAAGCTAGATGCTTCATTTTTTGAACTCGCCTACGAGTTACCTTCAAATTGTCATAGAGTTTCGTGAAATTATTTTTACGATTTTTTATTTTGATGTACTTCAAGTTAGAAAAGGAATTTTATTAAACCCCCATGACAATTTTTGCTGTAATTGGTTTTTTTCTCCAGCTTCATTCAACAATTTTTTATTAACATAATTTTATTGTTTTCATTAGGACCATGTTTATAACTTTTTCACAACCGCCATAATTTCCCATATCAGATGTACTGTATATAGCATGTTGAAATTATTTAAATTCATATCAAAAAAATTTCACTATTATTATTTAAGACGAATTTACTGTTCCGGGCAACAGATAAGAAACATAGGCATCACAGTTCAGCCGAAATTGAATAGTATCGCATGGCAAGAGGTTAAAGCCTTCTTAAAATTCAATTGCTCAACTGGGCAATTGAATTTTAATGATAATGCCAACACCATTTTCAATTAAGATTGATAAGAAAATATGTACCCACACTGTAATGTAAAAATATAGTTGCACTTGTTTGATTTGAATTTTTCGTTCGGTTTGTTTTTTATTAAATTTTAATGGTAAAATCATAGTTGGCTGTTTTTATAAAAAGTATGCTTTCGATCACTTTTATTCAAAAAAAGCATATCTTCCCTGTTTTCTGAAGATATTTATTAACTAACAATTTCTTTGAAAGATTCAAGTGTGACCATATATCTCAGAAAAACTAAAATATCTGTCCATTATATCATGCGAAAACAAGCTTTAGTATTGCATGCTTAAGCTATGGATAGAAGAAAAGAGGTGAATACCATATCACATTTTAAGTTTGACAACATTGCACACGGCCCCATAAGTGAAGACCCAGAAGCAACACAACACTATACGAATGAATGAGACCCATTGCGACCACTAAACGCCCTGAATCTGTCGCTGACAACCGTTTAATAAATTCATTAGCCAATCTGACTTCGGTCGGGAAGCCGGTTTACCTTTGGAAAATGTCAGTTTATTATATTAAGCAAACGCGTCAAGTAAAGATTTGGTTTGGTTTAAGTTGGAATTGATTGTTAAACGTGGCTATATACAATTGTAATTTAACATTTTTTCCGGAAGATAGTGTTAAATTTGTTTAAGCATGAACGCTCTAAAAACTGATAGTTTATTGTTCGAAGAAAAAAACCTTCACATTCCACCTTTGGAAGAAGTGAGAGATGGTGAGTGGAATCTACTTTACAGGCCTAGTTGACAAATGAAACGAGATCAATGTTACACTATGGAGTATGAGAGATCATATTTACCAGTGTATCAACCAATTATTTGGCGCGAGCGTTGATACATGCTACTCATCTTCTGGTTTCCTTACTACATTACTTTGACAATATTTACAAAAGATTATAGTGATACCTACTGAATCAGCTGATGGACATTCTTCACACGCATGTCTTACAAAAAATACCGCGAATACAACTAGTTCCATGGCATTCGAAAAGCTGTTTTTAAATTTGAAAGCTAAGAGCAATTGGTGATATATCAAATTGATTTAATTGAATTGAAGCATTTAAAACAAAATTTTGAACATTCATTGTTTCGAATTGTGATTGTGAATATTACTTAGTGACTTTGTTATTACTATTACCTAGAGTGTGATAATTACGTAGATAAAGTGAACAAAAGCTACTTAATTTTTTTTTTTTAACATGTAGAAAAAGTATATTAGTGATTTTAAAGTTCAGCACACATTTAGCAGAAATAATTTTCACAGCCGAACTAAAATTAAATTTTTATTTTTATTTTGTTGAGATTTTTTATATTATTAAAGTAAATATAATCATTCTGCGGCTACTTTGAGTACTCACAATTCAATAAAAACGGTAGTTTAAAATCAAGTTTTATGCATATGTATTTTGGCATTTTAATATTTTGGCATTTCAAAGATACTTTTTTAAAGTACGAACATATTTATGAACTATTATAATTTCTTTTATATTTCTTATAATCTGTTTCATAATATATTTTTTTCACATGATAGTAGCAAGTTCATTGTTTCGTAAGCATTCTGCCTCACTATCGCGCTCTTATAAACCGCAAACATTCTACTAGATCTTATCAGGCACCGAAGTGTTGAATAAGAGATAAGCAGCATAAGGAATTTAAAATCATAAAAATAATGACTGTAATCATTGACTTTACACTTTGAAGATTTTTACTTCCTAAGTGATGATTATTTATTCGAACTAAAAATTAATAAGTAACGAATCAGAAATTTAAAAAAAAACCGAGTTGCGTCTTTCAAAACTAATTTTCAGCAGATGCTAATCGATCTTAGTTCATGCCAATGAAAGGCATCTTTTTAGCAATGCACTGCAATAAAAAAATTAAAGAAAATTGCCTCAATAAAACATTGACAGTACACACTGTACATCATATTTTGTTTATTTGCAGTCCTAAAAAAAGCTTTAGTCGAAAATTTCGCAGACGTAACAGTGGAAGTTGTAGAGTGTCCGAATCTGCAAGAAGAACCATTTTGCCTAGCTGGATCAGGTAAATATATTTGTCGTCTGTTTCTGAAAACTTTTATGGACAGTCAATTTTCTTGCAGGTCTCAGTGGTGCTCCAACCTTAATCGAAGTTGGCGGTCCTCCATATCTTCTACCAACACCTGACCTTACTAAAATTTATAACATTAAGGAAATTATACAAAAATGTTTACCAAATACACAGCGCGACATCCTAGCTCTTGGCGCTGGAGCTGGTCCATTTCCAGTCATTAAATCAAATTGTGAGGGAATATATAACATAAAAATTAGTAAAGATGGAGAAATGAACAACCAAAGTTACGTAGCAAAAGTCGATGGACCTGATGAAAACTGCGTTGCAAAACGGTTGGAAGCGTCAGAAGTGAGGTTTGGATTGCTGTTGAATTTATTTATTTGCGAAAGTGCGAAGGGAAATGTTGTGCGAGTGAAATGCAAAAAGCGCACAGGAGAACACAACTATATTGAAAGTATTCGGTTGGCGTTAGCTAATCATTATGGTGATACGCCCGTTGGTAAGTATTTTATATAATATTCTAGACATTTATCGACAATTTTCATTCAAAAACCGAACTTGTTCTGGAATCTATCCACCGCGCTCTCCAGTTTTATATGCAAGAAGCGATACACTATCTTCGAAAAACTTGTTTCCATTTTTCGAGTTTACCTTAAACTGTCCATTTGGAGACTTGAATTAATTTTGCTTTGTTTCGTGTATTTAGTTTATCACAGGTTTAACATCCTTATCAATATAATCTATTTATAGTAGTATGTTTGGTTTATAACGAGCATAAGTAAGTACATCGATTACGATTCTCAAGTTATATATATTCATTGGCTCTTTTAAGGTATTTCCCCTTCGGTTTATAATTTCTGCATATTTTGCATTAGCGACCGATTTTCAACTTGTCTTGTTGAAGCTTACAAACATTTACTATCTAGATGTTAAGCATCATAGCAGAGGGTTAAAAGTAAACTTGCACCAACAAGCAGCTTCCTAATCGCGTGTTACGACGTAGGTCTAACTGAAGCGTACACTTTTGCTCGACCGTTTCTGTGTTGAAACAATAAACAATTAGATTATACCTTCCCCATTAATAGCTTACAAAAGTTAGTAATTTTCTTCTGTATTTATGCCCTGCAGCAAGAATTACAACGATAGTTTAAAATCTCGAAAGTTGAGGCTTCAACTTACAAAACAAACTTTCTTTTCGGATGGCTGAGGATTTTCGTAAGCCGTAAAAACTAAAGTAGGGAAAAATAAAACTTTCGCATAACTACTGAGTACAAATGGTATATATTTTCCAAACTCAATATTTTGATTTAATCCTATAAAAATTTATTAGAATAAATTGATTAGACCGTTTCAACTTAGTTGTTTCTGACGAAATGATGAAATATAGCGTCTGCTACTCAATTGTATAGCTGTTTTTACGGATAATAATAATTTCCTTCTCTTTAATTAAAAATTAATTTAATTGTAATACTTTTTGTCACTCCAGTTATAACTGTAGATTCTGAAAGATGATTTAGATACCTAAAATTAACCTAAACACCTAAAAGTTTTTTGCTGTTCCCGTTTATTTGAATTTTCGGTGTAAGAACACTTTTGCCAGTGTAAATCGATATGCGCTGTTTAGAAAACTGTTTAGAATTTCGAATATAAGTACTTATCCTTGCAGGATAGCCCCACTTACATTGATTCCCATGAGCCGCAACTGGTTTAGGGTCACCATTCTTAACATTCAAACCTAAATCCAATAACCACTTACAGGGAAACCTGACTAAATGGGCCCCTGGATATGTGAGAAACCTCTATTATTGATAATTACAATGAGTCTCTGACACTTTTGCATTGAAATACCTCTGTTACTGGGTATTTTCAAACCTTGTTAACTAAGATTTGATTTCATAGATTTTTTTCGTTGATTACCTCTATAATTGGGAATTCGTAGCTCAATAACCCGTATAAGTGAGACAATTTATCAGATTATGGCCGCTTATAGTAGCAATGAAAATGACCAGCAGCACACTTTTTCCACCTCTTTATATGATAAATGGTACATTTCGACCTCTATAAATAAGACAACTATCATGTTAACCTGCAATTCTGGGAAACTGGATAAATGAAAAACCTCTATAAAATTTTTAGGTCTCTTGAGATTCCAGTTAACCAAGTTTCTCTGTATCAAGACATCAAATTACGGTTTGTAGCTGTTTGAGTTCGCATACCAAATGGATTGAGAAAATTTCGCTTGCGGTTTTTGCTACTCATGTTGATATTTTGTAGCTGTATTCTAATTTATGCATACTCTCCCCATGTGCAACGGCCTCCGTGGCGCAATTGGCTAGCGCGTTCGGCTGTTAACCGAAAGGTTGGTGGTTCGAGCCCACCCGGGGGCGCTTCTGTTTTGAAACTAGAGATTTATTATTTTGTCAATAGTTTTATTATTACAGCGAAGCTTCGATTAAATTGCTGCAGAACCGGATAATCAAAAAACACGAATAATCGAACAAACATTTTACTACAAAATGCAACACAAATAATAATACATAAGTATAACATAAATATGTACAAGAATATTTTATTTACAAATGAAGCATTAAAACAAAAAAATAATTCCTAAGTAATTCGGAATAGACACGGATATAAAAAAAATATTTCTCATATCGTGTACCTACTTTGTAAAAAAGTTTGTTATTTCTGATTGTTTTGGTTTTGTCTCATTTCGCTAGCAGTTAATATTAAACTCCTTATTTCTCTAGCAGTTAATATTAAACTAAAACCACTAGAGCTCGAATAGTTATGCACCAAAAAAGGCTGAAATATGCTCGAAAAATCACTGAAATATGCTCATAAACATACAATTAAAATGAGCAAAATATGCAAAAATCTTCCAAAAACTGCCAAAACATGCAAAAAGAAAAGTTTAAATGCATATGACTGGCAGATTTTTTATGATTTTTTCAGTTATACACAAAACATTTAGAAAAATTCTCAAACATTAAAGATCACCGTTTCTATGTCGAAACTGATTTATAAATGAAACAGATCGCTCTACATCTAGAGACATAACGACGGCAAAAATAAGCATTGCAGTTTCCGATGGTGACAAAAGTGCTTCATATTCGTCTCGATTATTTTGCTGCAAAATTTATTGCAATTGCATCAATGAATCGAGACCCACATTTCGACTAGACACTTTTTCGAACTTCTGATGAATTTCTTCTTAGTGAATCAAATATTTTAATTATATTATAATTTCTTCAAGATCGATCAAATATTTTCAAGTCGAAGTACAGTGAATAAAAAAAGCTCAGGCACACATTCTTAGTAAGAACAAAAAACTTATTTTGTAAGTTGCAGCGCATTAGTCAAATAAGCAGCAATAAAGTGCGCCGTGCTAGATTTGAACCGACGACCTATGAAGGTCTTTTCACGGTTATGTCATTTGGGATCTATGTCGCTACGAACTGCACTGACATTGTGTACTGTTCATTGAAATGTAACGCTAACTCAAACAACAAAGTGAGCGCGAATAATAGCACTGTTATTTTATCCGCAAATTAAGGGAACCTTCGAATACAAAACGATTTCACGTTCAGGCTTCAGATCCCAGCAAACAAATTGACTCCCATTAATGAGGTGTAGCTTGATTTTTTTCCAGCTCGCATAGTATTAGCAATAAGGCTAGATAGAAGATGATGAAAATATGCACGAACATGTATTTTAAGCCAAAATATGCTCTAAAAGCCGAAATATGCAAAACATGCACGTGCATAACTATTCGAGCCCTAGAAATCACATTTATTTTGTTCTATGTGTTCTAAAAGAGTAGAAATAGATTGTAGTGTTCTAAGATGACTTATTCTGATGGTGTCATCTAATAATGAGTCATCAACCATTCATTCAAATCATCAAAAGTTAAATCTTCAAATCCATTAATTTCTCTCAAAGCTTCAACTGCCCGTATGTTTTCGTCTTCTGAAACATCGTTCGGACTGCTTTTCCCGATATTACTGACATCAAGAAAGATTCTCCGGCATGGCCGAAACAAAGTAACTGATGTTACGGTTTCTCAAGCTTTAGCAATCATGTAAATTGCATTCAATATAGACAGCTTCTTCCATAACACCTCAAGCCTTGAATCATTTTGACAAAGGTAGAATCAATGATGTAGTGTTTGGTGGTAGGTATTTAAGAAAAATATTTCCATCATCGGATTTCAATTCACTTTAGTTTGAGTGGGATGGGGCAAAACATAAAGTAAAAACAGCTTTTGGTTCAAGTTCGAACTCTTGGAACAAACTTTTCCTGGATCCAATTTATAAAAATTGACTTATCTATCCAAGCCTCCGTTTGATTATAATAATTTAAATTTATAAATTTTCCGCTTCACTTCTTTTAAATGATCTTTCCTTTTACGCTGTGCCAATTACGAGAAGTCTCATTTTATAATCTCCTGAAGCGTTTGCACAACACATAACTGTTATACGCTCCTTCTTCGGGCTTGAATTTCGATGTTGGTTGCCAAAGTTCGTGTTCGTTTCTTCGTTTTGACTACTCTCAACATCACTGCTAAGGCTTTCACCCTTTATTCGCATTTCACGAATTCCCTGATTTTGTTTGAATCTAGTTAGCAAACCAGATGATGCATTGAAATCATCTTGCAAACCCATCTCATTAAAAAAAATATGGTGCCTTCTTACAAGACATAGGGCCAGAAACAGCAGCCTCTTCTACACGTTTTTGATGAGACCGTTTCAGTAACGCTTTATCCAAGTCTTCATAGCTTGTGGACTTCATAGTCTTAGACTTGATGTGATGGCCCTGTTACAGAATCGGAATTCATACTGAACTCAAGCAAGTTATGTTTATTTTTTTTGAGATCTCGCACTTAGTGAATACCAACATCATAATCTGCAGCAAGTCTTTCCACTGACTGCCCTTCCTCCAACCTTTTTGTCAACTCACGTTTGTCTTTAATTGTCAACATTTGTCTTTTGCACTTTTCTTCCTATTTTAACTCTATTCATTGCTTCTCTTGCACGAATATTTATGAGAAAATATGAAATATATACCACACTTTAAGTATACAAATGGCTTATGATAATGCATTTACACAAATGGGAGCTCCCCGATTTTTTTAGCACTCATCAATGAGCTGACAGGTAGAAACTTTTGAAGAAAATTTTTCCGTGATATTTTGCCATATGACAAACAAACAATTTTGAGTAACAATGCACGGATAATCCGCAAGCCGGTTAATCTGCACACAGTTAACCAAGGTTTCACTGTATTTCAAATCCACTTCCAATAATCAATGTACTTCAGTGTCAGATTCTTTCCCAACTTCATCGTCATCATCGTGTCACAACAGCTCGACGTCGGGCCTTGGCCGCCTGGATCGATCTCCTCCAATTATCTCGGTCATGTGACCCCGTCTTCCAATTTTCCCAACTTACTTTTAAGTAATTTGTTTCTTTCCTAATTCAAACTAATTCTCAATCTGAGATCAATTACTCTAATTGCATGCATTATTGTTCAGTTGAGTTGACATACATGTGCAAAAAAAATCATATAATTATATTTAATGCTCTTTAATTTATTTATTTCATTCATATTCCTTAATTGAATTTTTTCTTGTAACTTTTAGGACTGGGTGGCATGTTCCTACTGAAGAGTGGTAAAGCGAAACAACACGTTATGCGAGATTTCTCGAAAAGTCCTCTCCATACCGAAGACGAGCTCAATCAGTGGCTTAAGTTCTACGAGATGCCAGCAGTTTTGAACGCTGTTGGTACATTAATTACCCACGAAATGGTAATTGCCATAATTTTCATTTTTTTGAATCGTATTAATATAAATACAATACTTTGCTTAGGACCTCGATTTACGACTTCAACACTTCCATAGTTTTTCGAAGGGTAATTGGGGTGGACACTACCATTATGACACAACTCCCGAGATAGCAGAGTACGAGGGCTACTTTAGCATAGCGGAGAGAGTCGTACGAGTGGATAAGCCTGTGAACACGCATAAAGTTGGAAGAGATTAAGGTCATGTGTTTAATTGAATAACTGGTGTATTTTTAAATAAAAGTATGGAAAATCTAAAAAGATTGCCTCCTGTGAGGATTGAACTCACGACCCCTGGTTTACAAGACCAGTGCTCTGCCACTGAGCTAAAGAGGCTGATGAACATGTGTGGATACATACGTATTTTAATATTTGAGTTCTTTAGTTGCAAAATGAGACTGAAAGGTTTTTGAAAACTTTTCAGAAACAGCAAAAAACTATATTTTCTTTCCTGGTCAATATATCAAACCAATTTTTTTTTTAATAAATTGAAAATAAAAAACTAAACAATATTACAAATTTTCATAAACTATGGATTATGTTAAATATTAATTAATTCGCATTTATAGTTCATCAGGTCGCGTTTTGGAACAAAATCGCCTTCAGGTGTGGTTTTGGAACGAAACTTCATGTTGGAGTCGGGTTTTGGAACAAAACAAAAACAATTATATTTTTTTTTATTTTTTATTTTTGCCTGTAACTTTTGTTTTACAGAAAGTAGGTGCCTACCTAAGAACATAACTTAAAAAAACAATTATACAAAAATAAGTTTAAAAACATGGAAAAATGACCAGCAAAAATATTGTGTTAAAAATTTTTTTTTTCGTCAATAATTACTTCCGCATCCCAAATATCGTTCTCTGTAAGATTAGTATAATCTATACGACGATAAAAACACTTGTTGGATTCATCAGTTTCATCCTCCGAATCTATATTTTCTAAAAAATAGAAGCAAAATCACACAACTTCAGTCAACGCACACATTTAATGTGTCGGCGCACGATTTCTAAGAACAAACATGTGAAGTCGCAATCAGTATGGCCAACTTTGATATATTTCTTATCATTCTAGAAAAAGCCCGCTTAATTTAAAACAAGATTAATAATAAAAATAACCATTTAAAAATATGTGACGAACAGAAGTTTAGCCTTTTCTTAAAGTTAGAACATTAGGTCGGTTTTTGGAAAAAAATAACAAGAACCGTTTCCGACATTGCTAAGGTTTGAGTCGCTTTTTGGAACCAAACCGTTCAAAATATTAGACGCCATTTTGAAAGAAAAAATCTCTGTTCAGGTCGCGTTTTGGAAATAAGGCTGTTTTTCAAATCACTTTTTAAGGCATTTAGACTGGGTTTGGGATAAAATAAAGTGCACAAATCGATTCCTGAGAAGATTTCCTATAAGAAATGGTGTTTAACTCAGTTTCGTAAAAAATCGCTTGAGTCTCATTTTGCAACTAAAGAACTCATTTTATCCGCAAATTAAGGGAACCTTCGAATACAAAACGATTTCACGTTCAGGCTTCAGATCCCAGCAAACAAATTGACTCCCATTAATGAGGTGTAGCTTGATTTTTTTCCAGCTCGCATAGTATTAGCAATAAGGCTAGATAGAAGATGATGAAAATATGCACGAACATGTATTTTAAGCCAAAATATGCTCTAAAAGCCGAAATATGCAAAACATGCACGTGCATAACTATTCGAGCCCTAGAAATCACATTTATTTTGTTCTATGTATTCTAAAAGAGTAGAAATAGATTGTAGTGTTCTAAGATGACTTATTCTGATGGTGTCATCTAATAATGAGTCATCAACCATTCATTCAAATCATCAAAAGTTAAATCTTCAAATCCATTAATTTCTCTCAAAGCTTCAACTGCCCGTATGTTTTCGTCTTCTGAAACATCGTTCGGACTGCTTTTCCCGATATTACTGACATCAAGAAAGATTCTCCGGCATGGCCGAAACAAAGTAACTGATGTTACGGTTTCTCAAGCTTTAGCAATCATGTAAATTGCATTCAATATAGACAGCTTCTTCCATAACACCTCAAGCCTTGAATCATTTTGACAAAGGTAGAATCAATGATGTAGTGTTTGGTGGTAGGTATTTAAGAAAAATATTTCCATCATCGGATTTCAATTCACTTTAGTTTGAGTGGGATGGGGCAAAACATAAAGTAAAAACAGCTTTTGGTTCAAGTTCGAACTCTTGGAACAAACTTTTCCTGGATCCAATTTATAAAAATTGACTTATCTATCCAAGCCTCCGTTTGATTATAATAATTTAAATTTATAAATTTTCCGCTTCACTTCTTTTAAATGATCTTTCCTTTTACGCTTTGCCAATTACGAGAAGTCTCATTTTATAATCTCCTGAAGCGTTTGCACAACACATAACTGTTATACGCTCCTTCTTCGGGCTTGAATTTCGATGTTGGTTGCCAAAGTTCGTGTTCGTTTCTTCGTTTTGACTACTCTCAACATCACTGCTAAGGCTTTCACCCTTTATTCGCATTTCACGAATTCCCTGATTTTGTTTGAATCTAGTTAGCAAACCAGATGATGCATTGAAATCATCTTGCAAACCCATCTCATTAAAAAAAATATGGTGCCTTCTTACAAGACATAGGGCCAGAAACAGCAGCCTCTTCTACACGTTTTTGATGAGACCGTTTCAGTAACGCTTTATCCAAGTCTTCATAGCTTGTGGACTTCATAGTCTTAGACTTGATGTGATGGCCCTGTTACAGAATCGGAATTCATACTGAACTCAAGCAAGTTATGTTTATTTTTTTTGAGATCTCGCACTTAGTGAATACCAACATCATAATCTGCAGCAAGTCTTTCCACTGACTGCCCTTCCTCCAACCTTTTTGTCAACTCACGTTTGTCTTTAATTGTCAACATTTGTCTTTTGCACTTTTCTTCCTATTTTAACTCTATTCATTGCTTCTCTTGCACGAATATTTATGAGAAAATATGAAATATATACCACACTTTAAGTATACAAATGGCTTATGATAATGCATTTACACAAATGGGAGCTCCCCGATTTTTTTAGCACTCATCAATGAGCTGACAGGTAGAAACTTTTGAAGAAAATTTTTCCGTGATATTTTGCCATATGACAAACAAACAATTTTGAGTAACAATGCACGGATAATCCGCAAGCCGGTTAATCTGCACACAGTTAACCAAGGTTTCACTGTATTTCAAATCCACTTCCAATAATCAATGTACTTCAGTGTCAGATTCTTTCGCAACTTCATCGTCATCATCGTGTCACAACAGCTCGACGTCGGGCCTTGGCCGCCTGGATCGATCTCCTCCAATTATCTCGGTCATGTGACCCCGTCTTCCAATTTTCCCAACTTACTTTTAAGTAATTTGTTTCTTTCCTAATTCAAACTAATTCTCAATCTGAGATCAATTACTCTAATTGCATGCATTATTGTTCCGTTTAGTTGATATACGTGTGCAAAAAAATCATATAATTTTATTGAATGCTCTTTAATTTATTTATTTCATTCATATTCCTTAATTGACTCTTTTCCTGTAACTTTTAGGACTGGGTGGCATGTTCCTACTGAAGAGTGGTAAAGCGAAACAACACGTTATGCGAGATTTCTCGAAAAGTCCTCTCCATACCGAAGATGAGCTCAATCAGTGGCTTAAGTTCTACGAGATGCCAGCAGTTTTGAACGCTGTTGGTACATTAATTACCCACGAAATGGTAATTGCTATAATTTTCATTTTTTTGAATCGTATTAATATAAATACAATACTTTGCTTAGGACCTCGATTTACGACTTCAACACTTCCATAGTTTTTCGAAGGGTAATTGGGGTGGACACTACCATTATGACACAACTCCCGAGATAGCAGAGTACGAGGGCTACTTTAGTATAGCGGAGAGAGTCGTACGAGTGGATAAGCCTGTGAACACGCATAAAGTTGGAAGAGATTAAGGTCATGTGTTTAATTGAATAACTGGTGTATTTTTAAATAAAAGTATGGAAAATCTAAAAAGAAAAAAGATTGCCTCCTGTGAGGATTGAACTCACGACCCCTGGTTTACAAGACCAGTGCTCTGCCACTGAGCTAAAGAGGCCGTTGGACATTTGGGGATACATACGCATTTTAATATTTGTCATGTACAGAGTAAAAATTAACTATTTTTAATAAATGGCAGGTTGAATGACTTCTTAATCCGCAATTTTTTTTTTTATTATCAACAATCATCTCCCTTTGGTTAAAAACGGTACATAACATGGATAGAACCTCTAGCAGCACAAAGCATTTTTTCTTAGATAAAATAAAATGATGTTTCCTACATGGGGACTGATATATTAATACACAATTAGTTAAAGTATGGTTGCTACTTAGCCATACGCATTCACTTATCACCCAGATATTATAATCTAGACAAACTACATGCAGGATAAATAATTTTGTCCGTCATATCTAATCCCTCAGGTATAGGTAGTTTTCTGTTGGTTGATTTTATATTTTCTATCGATTGTGGTAGTTTATACCCGTTATTTTAAGCACTAATTAGTACAAATTGAGCACGGCAAATGGAACACGTTTATTCAACGATATAAGTGAAATCCCAATTCGAATTCAAATCTAAATTCAACTTTTCGCCGTCGTTTCGATGCGTCGTGTGTACGTCGAATGTGCACAACTATGAAAAACCGGGGAAACCCCTTATGATTTCTGACAGCTTCTCGGCGCTGGACTGCCATAGGCCACGGTACAGTGCGTTTCAACGGCAATTCTCTAATATCGTATAAAAGCTCGTAGATGTCTGAAGGGCTATTAGTATCGTCTACAGCGGACGTTTAGTCCGCGGACTAAACACCAAATTCCACCTAAATTTTTTAGTCCACGTGCTGTAGACACTCGTGGACCGACCTAAATTTAGGTCGGTCCACGATTTCAAGCGACCTGACCTAAATATAGGTCGTGGACTATAATCGTTGTAAACACACGCGACCTAAACATTGATTTTTGTGCGACTATTAATAATGTATGTATGTTGAATATAAGCTCATAACATTCCCCTTTGACACAAAATCATTGAAATAAACATGTTTGAGAGACAAATGAAACGATAAATACAGTGCATGAAGGAAAATTAAACTAAATGACAGCTGTCATATACGGACGAGGACTAAATTCCACCTAAGCAAATTTTAGGTCGGGTTCATTGTAAACACCTGAGGACTAAGTTCATTTAGTCCGCGCTTTAGGTCAGGTCACTTTTGGTCCGACTGCTGTAAACCCAGTGATTCTGTCATGCCACTGACATTTCCCTGACATATCTTATTAGATTCTTTGCATGCGTCAAAATAAATGGAAAATCTCATTGTGAAACGGAATCTGATTTTATAATTCATACCGTTGATAAATCTAAAGTGTACGTGAATAAACGAATCGAAAACTTAATGCCGTGGCAGCAAAAGCAAAGTGACATTTATTCGTCTTGTCTCGAGTTTCATTACATAGACGGAATGACGGAGTTGGAAAAAATGCTCTCGTCGCAATTTAGTTAAAAATACCAAAATTTCTGTAAATAATGTTTCAGGTCCAAGCAACCGGCTCCCATGTACCTAATATTTAATTAATATAACGAGTAAAACGATCAATTGCAATGCCATGCGAAAATTGTAATGTGCAATTCACCGTATTCAAAAGGAAGCGATTGTGCAGCGAATGCAGGTAGTGTATTGTTATCTTACTTAGACTGATTGTGGCTGACGATAAGTATTGTAGATATGACTAACCAAAGTATTTTACATTAATTTTCATATCAGTGAATTGGATGAAGAGTTATATTTTTGTATTATTACGAATGCCTTTGGAAAATTGCATTAATTTACTCACATATTGCATTGCCTAGCATTTCCTTTTAAGAAAAATTACCACTGCTCTTAAACATTGCTGCAAACACTGCTCTTAAAAATTGTTTGTAAATAAATATGTTTATCATGAAAAGGTAGATTGTACAGTGCGAGTATCAGAAAACTACCAGCCAAGAAAGGCTGCGCTGTTTATATGAAAAACTATATTATTTTTGAGTTCTTGAAACGAATAGGGTTGAAATCATCATATTCTTCGTACTTACAAGGGTTCCATTTGCGTCTTATTACCCCGAAATAAAGCTTCAGGATTGTACATTTTAAGGAACCGAACCATTATATTGAAATATCTGATATATTAGAGATGTTGTAGCCAGATACTACATCCCCAACTCGTCATTTACATCAATTTACGTTTGAAAGATTGATTTTTGGAGAAAATCAAAGGAATTGTTGATTTAGAATGTGTGTTCTACCAAACGTGCACCTTATTACAACCATCCTGAAGGTTTTGTGACCCTTTGATATGACTGCATCGGAAGCCATAGAGTAGAACAATTTTCAGGATTACTACTCGCGACTTTCAAAATTCAGGAAACCAAAACAATTGCTACTTGCTAAATAAAAAAATTTTCAATTTAAATCATCCCGCAAAACAATTCCAATTTGATTCGGCTTCGGAGGCTTATTCCGCAAAATGATCGAGTTTCCCGTAACAATAATGTCTGCTTTGATAAGCTTTAGAGACAATATACGTTGTCTATGCTGATTTATAGACAAGAAGGGAACCATGATCACAAATCAATAACCTTTATTTGTTACTTATTTTATAACTGCCCATCATACGAAAATTAAACAAAAATGGCTGGTGCTGGTAACTCTTTGATGGCATTTTAACTAAAAAAATACCAAATTTGCTTCACATTAAAGCCAACCTACTCTGTGAATTTCATTTTGATCCGATGGCTGGGTTGCAAGGTGTATAACAAAAGTCACAGTCACAAAACCGGTGAAAAGTGCTTTTTCAAGAATTTCTGCTCGAAAGACATTTGGACTGATTGACATAAAGATTTTATACATATTGTGGTAGCTTTCAACTTTATTCTTATTTTTTTTTTTACAAAAATAATGATTTTTAAAGCTATTCTACCCGATCTAAAAGAGCTCTTCGCACGATATCTCTCTATTATCTCAAATGAAAAAAAAAAACAAAGAAGATTTCCTTAACACATAGTATCATCTAGTGATGAATCGAAGGAATAAGCAAAATATTAATTTTTAACAAAATAGGGATTTGTCAGCCAAATGAAGTACTATTTGAAGCTCTTCCTCACGTATTCCCTGCATGAAAGCATCTTTCGCTGTTTCATCCCGATGCTCTGGATCCGACATGCGGTAGGACAGAACTGTTAAACGCTCAACTGCCTGAGCCAACTGCTGCAACGTCTCCGCTGGCTTTTGTGCACGTTTTCTGTGCTGTGAACGATGAACTCCTTTCAGGTGCACTTCGCCGTACCTCATATTCAAAGTATTTGTCAGGCTTGCATAGCTGAAGTTATTATCCACTGGAATTGTGTGCAGTATTTCCGCTGCTACTCCTTACAATGACACCATCAATATGGTCGCACGTTACCGATCGCTCCAGTGGTTATACTTTGCAACTGTCTCAAACTGCTTCTTGTAAATGGTCCAAGAAATCAAACAAAGGTGTTTTGATCGTTTTATTAGCATTTGATTCAGCTGGTGCAGTTTCTATGGCTTCCATGCGATGCAGATCCAGTTTCATTTGGCTCCTTTCTTCTTCATGCCCTATCAATTTTTCGCTTGTTTGCCAAACTGTTGTTTCACTAATGCCACACGATTGTCTAATTGCTGTGGGAACTGTTGTTTAACTTCCATTAGCCATATCCATAAAATTTCCCAATTGCTTCATATCGGAAACCATTTTCAGCAGTAAAATCATCGGATTTTTCATCTCGCTGCTTTGTTCTTCCTGAAAACGTTCCTGACAGGTTTCCTCATCCGGGGAATCCAGAAGTTTCCGGATCGTTGCTTTCCGAACTCAAAACATCCATGAAACGTGACAGTAAAGCCGTCTTGTTCTTAATCCTCAAAAGATCTCGATTTCGGCACTCTACTTTCAATTCTGTCAATGTCAATACACTCACTAGTTACGGCATTATGCTTCAATTACACATTTCCTTACAATTTCACCTTAGTCCACACAATTTTTCACAATAATCACTGTCTGAAATTGTTTACTGTTTTTTTTTTAGTCCACACACTACGAATTTGGACATTGTATAAAAATTCACTGTCCGCAGCTTTTCTAAAAGTGAATTTTTAAATCGCGAAAGAATCGCACTTCTGACACCAATTGTGTTTTTCTACTAAAATACGCTTCATGGATTCGTTATTCTTTGCGTTTACGAACTAAAAAAGAATCATTTTATACAACTAATCACACTTTTATTTAAACAATAAATGTAATCAATAAATCGCACTAATAACAATATATCACTCGCGTTACACTTTAAAATAACGCGCCAGGAAATACTTAATTCGCTTTTCCTCAACAGTGTCGCTGCGAACACATCACTTGTATAAGGCTGCCTTCGGAAAGACTCACACCGAGTATTTATACTTCGTTGAGTATTTTCAGATGATTGTGATTGCATACGTCTAGGCTATTCTCGATATCTATTCCAGAAAATCTGTTTGTGGTTCTAGAAAATTCTTATCTGCGTTTCTCTATAGAATGTTTCAGCTCTATCACATTCACGTATGAGGTAGTTCGAGAAGATATTTCACGACGTTTTTCCTTATTTCTGGCACTGATATGATGAATTATGATTTATTTGGTGTGCATGCAACACTATTGTAAACTTCATAAGACAGACTTGGCTCTCAAACTAATGTATCACCTTTTGTCTGCTTAATGAAATGCGAAATATTGCAATTTAAATATTATCCCTAGGTTTTCTAGAGCTAGGTGATTTATTTTGCATTCTTCTACGATAGCTATGGCCTCAAAACCGTAGTGATCTACGTGCCGTTTTAAGAAGCTTTTTGTATTTCTTCATCTGCCCTGAAAATATAAAAAAACATACATTTTTAGGTGTCAAAGTGTAATGAGTCCGTTTTGCTGACGCAGAAATTGAGTGAGATTTTGATTGGAACATTTAAAAATTATTATAAATTTACTAAAAAACTGTAAATGTTCATGTAGGCACATTCTATTAATATTTTTGCAATTTGTTTAGACGCTTTTACTGCAACCATTGCTTGGTGAAACGTAGCGAAAAGGTACTTTGTGAAAAATGCGTTGTTTTGACGGCTCGTCCACTTTCAAAAATTGACTTACTTAAATTAAAGCCAAAGGATTTAATAGTTTATCTTCAATCAAAACATATTTCAACGGCAGGATGTGTAGGTAAGCGATTTTGCCTTATGTACAATAAGCAATTTTAATAAAACTACTAACTCTTTTATAGAAAAAGAAGAGCTTGTCAATCTCATAATCAACACAGCAGCCGAAACTACAAGTCCGTCAAGAAATGCCTCTAGTCCAAGTAATGTGCGCCCGGAAGAAACAACTACGGGCGATAATGAAAATTGTTCGAATCCATTCGATCATATCAAACAAACTTGTCAAAGCTTATTCAGTAGTTTCGCCGAAAAAATCGTGGATTTGAATTTTGAAAATAAACCTCAAAATAATGATTCAAATACCCAATCGGGGAATATTTTGAACCAGCCGCGATTTCAGACAAGAGAAATGCCAACATATGCTTCTGGTGCTCACATTCCAAATATGCAGCCGCAAAACCTTAATTTTCCTATGTCCCTGCCGAGAAGTAGATCCTCAACGTCAAATTTGAGCAATGAGAACAAGGCAACTGCACAATCACACACGCCGAGCTCAAGCAGCCCCTCGAGCCCAATAGTTAGCATTGGCTCTATTTCATCAAACAATTCGCAATCGCAACCAACTGCACCACCACAACAGCTTGAATCGGATGTGCGACAACGAATCAGTGGGAATACTCCTACTGTTCATAAGACGAATATAAGGACGCTAATTGACAACTTTCAGGACGTGAATACGTCAGGGTGCGAGTGTTCTGATGATGAAGTTCTAGCCGAATTTTCACAATGCCAAAAATCCCGGCCTGATATACGTCAATCGTTTAATACTTACACCGATAAGCTCTCATCTCCATCACAAACAGACTCAGCGTTTGAAGATCAAATTCCTGGTCCCAGTGGTAGTGGCGCACATAGTGCATCATCAAGTAAAATATCTGGCGGCGACAACCAGAGGAACACAGAAGAGTCTTCTGGCTCGTCGTTTGAAGAATTAGGTGCTGTCGGTGGTTCAAATGACTGGCAAATTGTGGAAACATCCGATGTGCCTCAAACTTCGCTCAACACGTTCTCCTCCCACTCTGCACAACCTTCGACATCATCGGGAGCGGCTACATTCCAGACACATTCCAGTGATTCTTCTTCAAATTTAGAAACCAGAACTCAAAAGCCGCGCCGGCTAAACCGTCGTCGTTCGGATGGTTGCGTGGTTCACAGCTCGTCAAACAGACATCAGCAAGAAGCATCTTTAAGTATTCAACTGGATAACGATGAATCAGATGAAAACCCGAATCGGGATAATCCATCTTGTAAGCGTGTTCGAAAATGCTGTCATAAATGTGGTAAAACCAAAAACAGTCTCAAAAGCAAGCTTCTAAAGTTTCGTCGTCAATTAGAGTTAAAGCAATTGTCTGAAGCAGAAATGAAAAATGAAATTGAAGAATTTCTCAATTATTTGGAGAACAAATCGAGAGATTCATTTGATCGATCCGACTCCGAAACAAATTTGATAAATTCACTCGAGCCAAGCAGAACTACAGCATCAAATATACATTCAATTACTATTGAGGATGTCAGCGTTCACCATATGGGAGATGATGACGGCATACATGTTTATGGATCTAAAGTTGAAGACTCATACGGCGGGTCATGGAGACATGATGGCCGGTTTCTAAATTTAGCAGATTTCAAATCGAGGTAAGTTGTTAGCTGCTCGCATATTATTGTTTAATCTGGCTGATATATGTAATATATAGTTTAAATTTGCGTTGTTCGTGCGAACTAACTTATCTCTCAAAGTACAGACAAGATTGATATTGAATTCAGGGTATCGATTCCAGATGTTAAATTGTCTAAACCTGCAGTAACTCTAGTTTCCAAGTAGTTTATGACTGTTGGTCTTTAAGGCACGCTGCAAAGGTTTTAGATATTGTAGGGTCGTTTTGCTCGAATGCATTACGATACCGTTTTGGCGATTTGACTTCCAATAGTTGCCAAGTAATGGTTCAATTCTTCTCTGATAGGCTCAGGAGTCGATTTTAATTATCTGCGTATAAATAATCGACTGCAACATGTTCCCTTCTGCGTTGTTTTTGCCTGTTGGTACTAGTTTTTTTATAATTCTTCAGTATTTTGAAATGGTTTAAATGCATTTATTATTAAAATTTAAATACATGCGAATCCATTGCACTACTCCTGTTCAGGCAAACACTTTTTCTTAAGGTTTTTTCTTAAGCTTACAACTCATCATCATCGGCATTACAACCAGGGTCCGGTCCTGGCCTTTTTCAATAAGTTTTTCCACCCTCCCGCTCGCGAGCCGGTGTCATCCAATTAAATACTAATGATTTCCCGAACGTCCGGATCAACGACCCGGGTCTGTGGTCTGCTGTAAAATCTGCCGTGAATTTATCTGCTTTTAGGTAGATAGCGTACAACTCATGGTTGTAGTATCTCCGGAATCGTCCTTTTTCATACCTGGGGCCACCAATTCTCCTAAAAACTTTCCTCTTGACCGCGACTAAGAGCTCAGACTGCCTTTTGTTTAGCACTCAAATCTCAGATTCATACGTAAGAACTATACTAACGGTCTTGTGCAACAGAAGCTTTAAGGCGCGTATGAGGATTCGGGATTTGAAGAGCCTTGACAGACAGTAATAGGCTTTGTTGGATTTGAGGAGCCGCCCGTGCGTTCCTTTTTTCATATTATTATCGGCTGCTACTATTGATCCAAGGTAGTTGAAGGATTGTACTACTTCAAATTCATACTCCACTATTCTGATAGTTTGACCAACTCTAGGTGTTCTTACTGCAGATGTTGCCACCATATACTTTGTAATTTATTCATTTATGTGCAGCCTCCGTTTTGCTTCCGCCTGCTTGGTCTGGATGAAAGATTCTTTCACAGCTAATTGATCTGCATAAGCCAGTTTGTGGCTGGTTCCTCTCGTTGACGTACCAGAGTATCGGTTTGATAACTCCAACTCCTGGCGATGCTATCATAAGTGGCCTTAAAGTCTACAAACAGATGGTACAATTGAATTCCAGACATTTTCCCATGGCCTGCCTAAGAGTGAAAGCCACATTGATATTGTCCGATCATAGCTTTAGCGTATAGGGCTATCTGTTCTTGCAGGATAGAGAGGGGTATCTTATAGGAAGTACTCGATGATGTATTATCCCTACAGCTGCTGCACATTGGACATGTCCTCTATGTGGGGCATATTATGCCTTTCCGCCAGTTATCTGGCATCTCTTCATGCACCATAATTTCATGAATTGCTTGTCACGTGCGTCCTCCATGTTAAATCCGCTCAGTAGGTATGCCGGCGGCTCCTAGAGTCTTGTTAAAGTGGAGCTGACTTATGGGTCTTTGTGCCTACTCTGTACTTGGTAGCAGCAGAACAAAGTTTATTTCTTGCATTGATGAAACCTCCAAATCATCGGCAAGCTGATCGTTTAGCACTTCACTAAAGTGCACTTCTCATCGCTCCATAATGCCTCTACGATTGATGATCAAATTTTCCTCTTTATCTTTACAGTGCGAACAGTGTGATGTGTTCTGTGTCAATATCAATAACATATGAGGTCCTTCTGCGAGGCTGCTTTTATTTCTTCTGTGTTATTCTGAGCAGTTTATATTCATCATCGCGTGGCCTGGTTGTTTGAGTTTGATGCTTTAGTCTCTATGCAATATTCTCACGATCATTGGCAACTTTGCATTCATCATCAAAGCAGTCAATCCAATGACTTCGTCTACTACATAAAATAGAGTCAGCAGTACTAATTACAATATTCTTAAGGCATATCTACTTCTGATCTGCGCTGGGCATCTTGGCCTCAAGACTTATTCTCTCTGACTCCATCGGCTGCCGAACTATTTTGTTTTAAGATCTCCAAGGATGATTTTTACATCATAACTTGAGCAGGCATTGTGAATCCGCTCGATCTGTTCATAATATGCTTCTTTTTCGTCTTCAGTAGATTCCTCCGTAGGCCCGTGAACATTTATGCGATGTGATGTTTGCAAATTTGTCTCGTCGAACGTGGATGGTGCATTGCTTTCGCCAATACCATTGAAGCCGATAATAGCAGACTGCAAATTTTGCCTGACTAGGAAACCTACCTTAAGCACATGGAGTGTTGGATGACAGCTCTAGTACAAGTCAGATTCTTTCTTTAGTAATCCGATCTGATCTCTTGTATAACTGTTATATCAGCCTTATATTCAGACAAATCATCGGCCAGCTCAAGCTCTATAGAGCGATATAACGTTTCATGAGAGTATTCTCAAATAGTTAGCCACTTTCGTTTGCGTGGTCGTTGTTGTATCAATCCGATTCCGACGCTTGTTTGTGGGATAAGCGCATCGGAAAGCTTTTTACGAGATAGATTTTCGATCTCTCACCATCCTTACTTGGAACGGACTGACCTCTTAATATTAGAAAATTTTTCCTCAAAGAAAGATAGTTGCCCGCAGCCATCACGAGGAGGTTAAGAAATATATACGGCCCGTGGATATATTCATATACTACCTGTAATTTCTATTTGTGCTAAGTTTAAGCAGTCGATTTTGAGCTTAGCTGAATAATTTATGAATCTCATGTAGTCAGCATTTGGTATTGGTGTGTTTAAATCTTAAATAAAAACGTCTTGGGATCTCAGGAACATGTTCACAAAAAAGATATATATTTACCATCGTGTGATTATAATTAACCGTCTTTTTAATAACAGTATCTTAATAACTTTTCTTTGTTTATAATAGAACCACTTTTGCGTTGAAACAAACACAATTTTTTTTGCTATTTACTCATTTTCCAGATCGGAGCTAGAAGAGCTTTCTGTAAAGCAACTTAAAGAGATCCTCATGCTGAATCGTGTCGATTTTAAGGGATGCTGTGAGAAACAAGAACTCTTCGAACGGGTGCTTCGACTCTGGATTGATTTACAGACAAGTCCTGGTAATTGTTCATATTTATTCGTCTACTTTTTAAGTCTAATAGTTGTCTTTTGTCAGCTGTTGATAAACTACCGACTGATGATCTTTGTAAGATTTGTATGGATGCGCCGATCGAGTGTGTGATTTTGGAATGCGGACATATGGCAACATGTACGAATTGCGGAAAAGTATTGAGTGAATGTCCAATATGCCGACAATACATTGTTCGGGTTGTTCGTTTCTTTAGAGCGTGAAATTATAGCAGTAAAAAAATACATTACTTTCGTTAGAAATATCTGCCTTCAGAAGGCATGAGTTTTAACAGAATTCCAAATATTTTACTATGAAAACTATAAATTTGAAACTTTCTTGTTCCAGTCGTAATAACTAATTCATTGACTTATCTATGTATAAACACAATCGTATTTTTCGACCAACAGAACTGCATATAATTTTCCTGTTGTATGAATCATAGGGCTAAGTAACACCTTCAACTCTAGTATGTAGACATAAATGTCAGCAAGAAAGTTTTCAAGTTAATTATTATTGTGAAAGCATTAGAGACTTGTGGAAGCCAAGCAAGCATAAGCGTTTCGAACTGTCAGAAAACATGTGAACGTACATATTTTATTTAAAGGTAACTATATATATAAGCATATAGAGCTGTGTTTCATGGAATTTGTTTGGTTAAACGACGCTAATTATATTAAAGGATACAGTGCAACACTTAAAATGTGCGTTTTGAAATCACTTTTTAAACTTATTATTTGAAATGAATGAAACCTCCTCCATTGAATGCGACAGTCGTCAATGTACCTTTTATGAACATTTAGGTTTATGAAGAAAAAAATTCGCACTGATAGAATGCGGCTGCAGCCGCTTATCTGATAAAGCCCTAATTACCTGATTATCACCAACAGCGCAACAATCGTTACCTCGATAAAGACTTGCTCCAGTAGACAGCTCTAGACGTCCTGCGTTTCCGGTTCGGCATTTCGATAAAAGTACACCAGAAATGTTCCCGTCGGATCTTCATCACTCATTTAAGTCAAGGGTTTAAGTAAAGTTTGGAAAGCTATACTGCCTGCACACTTTGTTGGAAAACTCGATGAACTAAGTTCTTTCTATTTAAATGTATGCCTTCCTCTTTTCTCGTTAATAATCTTCCCTTTACTCTCATGATATATAGAAGATCATTTATGTGATCACTGCCTAGTGAAAGTATTAATTTGATTTCATAGAAGTTGTCAGGCCAACGCGAAAATGGTAATGTTGATGTATATACTCTTGACTCTTGGAATATTGCAACCTTAAGCACAGATGACCTCAAATACTCCAGGAGATTATACAATTCTTTTACAAGCGACCAAGATGTATAGCAAAATAGTGCTTGGAATTTTGAAAACTGCAAACCTTTTCAATTGTCGTAACGCATACTAATTTTTATCGTGGATAAAAATTAAAAGAAACACTTACAGCTGTGACTTTTTAAACGGAAATAGAGCTCTATCAAAAATGATTTATTAACCTTCAAGTATGAGAGAGCATGGTGACAGAATTAAATTCGGTTTGAGAAGAAGACTACGTTCGAATAACGAAAACAGTTTAGAAGACTCAAAGCATCGGATTTTTTTTTTATATTCTATTAAATTTTATTAAAACTATTCAAGAATATGTTGGCAAATTTTCGTATAAGAAACACAATTCGTTCTGATCCTATAGGCGGTCAATTGAGCGTCCCTGGTTTAAGTGCTGTTCATATAGAAGAAAAATTTGTTTCTACGGTTATGCTTGAACCGTGTTGATTTCAGATGAAAACTCTAGCCCCCAGAGTGTAAACAAACATTCGGTAGTACTTTCATACTTACATACTTTCAAAGGAAATGTTTTAAAAAAATATTAATGAGCCCTCTGTGAAAAACTGTGTATATCTTTAGGAGGTAGGCTATAATAAAAAGTATCCCCATTTTCCTAAACTCAAAAGGCTTCATTTTTTGTGCCTAAGTAAAAGGGTCAAATTTTACTGAAACAGTCCTTAGATGCAGCCTTTTGCTAATACACTTGATATATTTATGTTCCCAGAAATTTAAGTGTGAAAATTCATCTATAATGCTTGAAATTTTCTGACAGTTATCACGTAATCCATTGAAATAGATGAAAAATTGCGTCTGAATACGAGTAGCAAGATTCGGGACTTCTACTACGGGGCCCTGAACCCGCTTTGGGTGTGCCGACCGCATCTGCACGTGCCATTCTTCGGAAGTGGGTAGATGATGCTCACAAAGATAGATGGACGACTGCTGATGTGGCCAGGCACACGAAGGTTTTCCTTTCAGAGCCCAACCATGTGACTGCAGAATTCTTGCTCAATAAGAGCAGGAAAGTTTGCAGAGGCATGATAGACATTCTGACTGGACACAACTGCCTAGGAGGACATATGTGCCGAATAGGTGTTGTACAGGATGACCTCTGTTCATACTGCCTAGAAGAGGCTGACTCTGCGGAGCATTTGCTCTGTGAATGCCCAGCGTTTGCGCGTCTCAGATATCAATGCTTTAGCTGGGATGTTGCACGCATGCAGATAGCCTCTTTTCCCCTATCAGTAATACTAGACTTTATCAAGAAGTCTGGGAAACTATGGCAGGCAGGAGGAAATGAGTACAATGGGTTCTTTGGCCTGAGTGCTTAGACGTGCCAATGCGCCTCTCCTCCAACCCACAAACACACACTTCTTCAGTTCAATTGGAAAAATAAATTTTTCCGCATCAATTTGAAATTCTCACTCGGTAAAGTTGGAGTGGGTTTTTGCTTGCTTTCAATTCAATTTAGTATGAATGAAAGATTAATTTGCAGCAAATCAAATTAAAAGCCATCAAATACTGTCAAATCATGTATTTCAATCAAAAACCTCCAACACGCCATCAAAACAGGTGTGATTTGCTCATATTTTCGAGAAACAACTGTAGTACATAGTAAAATTTATTACTAATATCTTAAACGTTAAGTTGACTAATGTAATTACAAATGAAATATCTATAAAAAGTCAGAATAATGATAAATCACTAAATAATATTAAAACAGAATCAATTCTGTACATAGCGCTCGATGTTAGATGCTGTTCTATTTCATATCATTCACGTATGCATCGAGTTCTGCGTCAAGTTCTTCGGCTGTTGGTGCAGGTCCTCGATTTGGTCGTCCACGTCTCGGGCCAGCACCGCCAGTACCAACTCCACGACCGCCACCTGGAAGATAAAATCATAAGGTTTAATATACTAACTGGAGGCATTAGTTTTTACTGCGGCAATTAAAGAATTGCAAATGATTTTTTTGGTACTCAATATTTTACTGTATAATGGGAGGTTGGTAAACTTATCTTTGAATCTACAGCCTTGGCCAAAAGTATTAGGCACCCCTTCAAAACACATGTAATTTGAAACGTGTGTTAAAATTGATAATTTCTTTTTATATTTACGATACTGGTTTGTCCAAACAATAATAACAGCGATAAACGATCTTCTTTGAAGAGCCATAAAACATCTGGCGTGCAAATTCCAGGAAATAGGGTATTTGAGAAATTGTTGAAAATATTTTGTCAGTCTTCAATTGTTACTTATAGGGTAAGGTTGCTTGTTTTTGTGATTAATTTGCAAACTAGACACTCTGTGCAATACAATATGCCTAAAACGAGTGAACTTGGTATTGAAAAACGCTGTAGAATTCAGTTTCCACATGAACAAGGCAAATCTCAAGCTGAGATTGCCAAGCTAGTGAAATGTTCTCGGTGCGCAGTGCAATCTGCAATCATGCGGTTTGCGGAGACCAGTTCTCACGAAAATAATCCAAGAACAGGCAGAAAACGCGCAACTTCAAAACGCCAGGACAGAAAACTTGTCCGCGACTCTTTGAAAGAACGTAAAAAAACATCTTCTGCGCTTGCTTCTAGCCTGTCGGAAAACTTGGGGAAAGTAATAAGTGCTCGATCGGTAAGAAGGCGTCTCACAGAAGCAGGCTTGAAAGGTTGTAAAGCTAGAAAGAAGCCGTGGCTTTCAGCAGCCAACAAAAAAAAAATCGCTTGGAATGGGCTCTTCGGTACCAGCATTTCACAGAAGAGGATTGGGCAAATGTTCTGTGGTCCGATGAATCTAGTTTCCAGGTAAGCTTAATTATAACCTTTTTCAAACAACAATAACCGTAATTTTTTACGGAGGCCTTGATTTCAGAAAATTTTTCAAAAAAAAAGAAACAGGTTTTTTGTATTTTCTAACAGGTATTTGGAACACCTGGTGTGACCTTTGTTAGGCGGCGCGTTGATGAGGAATATCATCCAGATTGCGTGGTGTCTACAGTTAAACATGGAGGAGGCAGTATCATGGTTTGGGGTTGCATGGCTGCTGATGGAGTTGGCGAGATGTTCGTTTGTGAAGACCGTTTAAACAGTGAAAAGTACATAAATGTGCTGGAAACTGTACTAATGACTTCATTAACGCGCATTTTTGGTGACACGAATCTACGTGGAGTCAAATTCCAACAAGATAATGCTCCTTGTCACAAATCGGCGATTACGATGCGCTGGTTTAGAGACAACAATATCGAATTATTAGATTGGCCAGCGCAGTCCCCAGACCTGAACCCTAATGAACACCTCTGGGGTATTCTGAAGCGTAACATACAGAAATACACCATCACATCAAAAGTGGCGTTAAAAACAAGCAACCTTACCCTGACAAAATATTTTCTGACAACAATTTCTCAAATACCCTATTTCCTGGAATTTGCACGCCAGATGTTTTATGGCTCTTCAAAGAAGATCGTTTATCGCTGTTATTATTGTTTGGACAAACCAGTATCGTAAATATAAAAAGAAATTATAAATTTTAACACACGTTTCAAATTACATGTGTTTTGAAGGGGTACCTAATACTTTTGGCCAAGGCTGTATTTATCTATAGAAAAAAAAAATATTGGGGTAAAATCCATGTAAGTTAATCAGACTGGGGCTCTGCGTGTGGACTTTGATGTCTTGTTTAACATGTAAATATAATTCTATCAATGTGAATCACGCTAATGAGAGATTGGACATTTCGAATAATCTAGGGCAATTATTACTGGAGGGAAAAGTTATTGGAAACTAATAGTCATATTTGGTACAAGAATAAACATTTGGTGACCCATATGAATTATTTAGTTAGCAATGGCAGGGCAGGAACTACGACAAGAATGAAAAATCGATATGTTTGGTAATATGAACCCCGATTGTTTTATTTAGTTTAAGACAAAGAAAGAATCGCCAATTGAAGTAAAAGGGTCGAATTAGACTACGTTGAGTAAAATTTCAAAGCAAGTCAACATTTTTTTCGTTTACTATATACGGCTTTAAGGGAAGAGCAATTCTTCTGAATGTAACCTGTTTTGCATATCACTCTATCACAAACATCAATGCAAGTATCCGCTGGAGTGCTATACAGTACCCCAACATAGAATCATGACCGATTGCATTTCTGAAGAATTTTGATAATTTTATGAGCACTGAGTGTCATTTTTGCTATTTTTATCTCCGTAAAGGAGTAGTTATGTATCTGTTGGGTATTCCCTATACCTGTAAGTTATAAAATGGGTAATCCGAAATTCCCAGATGTTCAAACAAAACAGCAATTATAAATAAATGCAAAAGTGCATTCCTTATCATTTTAAGTTTGAAGCGTGTTCGAGACAGTTATCAAAGTTATAAATATTCAAAGTGAAAAAATAACAAGTAGAAATCTGTGAGTGAGTGAAATTCAAGTAATTGACATTGGAAGTTTAGGAAAATTGAGATGTGAAGTGAAGTTACTATTATTACAAAGTTAGTGGTATAATTTGGACAATATGGGTAAAAAGGTTGATATTTCGTCAGAAAAAAAAGCGCTAGTTGTTGCTTTATTGAATGAAAAGAAGTCAAGCCATGCTGAAATTGCCGAAATTGTTGGAATTTCGAAGTCCTCCGTGGTCAACATTGCCAAAACTGTGCGTAGCTTAACCGATTCAACAACGATCCCTAGGAACAAACGAGGAAATTGACAAAGAAAAACAACACGGAGGACGGATAGAAGAATCATACAGAATGCTCTGCTGGAGCGCAACGCACCAGCTAGGGCTCTTTTGAGGGATCTGATCGAAGCTGGCGTTAGAATATCGCTGAAAACTTTGGAACGGCGATTCAAGGAAAACAACCTTGCATGCAGGCGGCCCGCAAAAAAAAAAACAAAATTATGCGCAAACGAAGACTATATTGGGCAAAAATACACAGCAGCTACGGGAGTGAATACTGGAATAAGGCAAATTCCTTTGTTTAGCATATCTTATTTCATATGTCCTAGGAAGAGACAGCCTCACGAATCATTTAACTTTTCTAAAACTAATTTTCTCCTAGGTTATCTTTAGTCATGAATGCAGGTTGGAAGCCGTTACGGAGAGTAAAAAATTCGTTCGAAGGAGGCCCTACGAGAGATTTTCAGAAGATTGTGTGGTTCGGACAGTTGAACATCCGCCCTCAGTGATGATTTGGAGCTGCATTAGAGCTGAAGTTCCGGGCCCAATCTATGACGCTGAGGGAACAATGCGCTCTAATCAGTATATAGACGTGCTGAGGGATGTTTTTCTGCCATATTTGGATACCTTACAACATCCCAAGGAGGAATATATCTTCATGCATGACGGTGCTCCATGCCATACATCGAGAGCTAGCATGGATTGTTTAAGTTCCGTAGAATTGGAGGTTTTATCTTGGCCTGGCAATTCACCTGATTTCAATACCATTGAGAATAGCTGGGCCTATTTGATATCAAAGGTGTAGAGCCGGAGAAACAACACAATCTCAAAAACGACGATTGAATGCGACAAATGATAAGCAAATGTGTAGAAAGCATTCCTAGCAGCAATACAGGCCAAAGGAGGAAGCACAAAATATTAAAATTCAACATGAATGCTGAGTGTTTTTGCAAATATGGAAATCTTTCCAGACATGAAATGGGCATATATCATATCGTCGGGTGTACGCGAAAACCATGAATGTGCTTTTTTGCCAATTATTTGTATTGCATGCCACTGTACGCGGCATTCGTATATAAAGAATTTGCCAAAACCGGGAATGTGAAATTCCCTTTTATGCCTACACAAATTCAAAATTTCAATTTTTTGAATCACCTATAAACTAAAATCATGAATGTGTACATTTGCTGCTTTGGTGTAACGGAAAACCTGAGCATGTTATTATATTGTGGTGAAATAGAAAATCTACAGCTGAGCACATTATGTATCGTTAGAGCTTGTTCAATCCTGCACTGTTTGATGTTATTTCTTCAAGTTTCATTTCAACAGTTTCCTTAATTGAGTGCAGTTCCGATTTTTGTTGAAAATTTACGAGTTTATTTACTCACCAGATGGGCGTCTGATTGGTTTGCGGGCTGGTGCAAGTCGTGGTTTCCTCAGGGGACTGCTCGTGGGCACGTCTGATGTGGCAAGTTGAATATTCATAGGTCTTCCATCAAGCGGCACTCCGTTGTATTGTTTCATTGCCTTTATTGCGTCCGCACGACGTTCAAATATCACATCAGCAGTTCCTGAAATTTAATAATATTGTTAGATATTACGAAACATATATATTACGAAAAGGATGTTCTTTGAATGTTGAAATTTCGCTTACCCAAAGATCTGCCGGATCTGTCATAGTGTACTGAAGCATTCTTCAACGGTCCAAAGTCAGCGAATAGCTCGTTGATGTCCGATTCTGATACGCCGTAGTCCAGGTTCGAGACGAGCAATTTAGCTGCACCAGCAGGGCCTCCTCTTTTCGGCCCGTCGTAGAGATCATGTTTCCAAGCGCTGTTCACATCGCCCTAGAATTGGATTTGGTTTGCTGCATTTTTCTGTCTTCTCATCAATCGCAGACTAGGCAAATTAGATGGACGGGGCACTCAAAACAGATGACGGGGAGACAGATTGAGAAGATAACCGCGCTTTTCGTAATATTCAACAAAACAATGCAAACAGAGGCATGAAACTCATTTCGACTTGACTATGATAACGCACTCCATGCGTGGATTCACATACACGCACTGAGAAGTGTCCAAATTTCATTTCGTACGTTTCATTTACATATGCTGAACGCATTCGCCATTTTGTTGAAACGCAGAAAAACTTAGTAGGCGGGTAGCCATTGCAGAAAATATTTCGAAATCGCCACGAGAAACTACGTTTTAACTCTAGCTGGGAAACAAAAAACTAACCGCTTCTATACAACTGATAGCATTTAAGGACAGTTCAATTATCGCATTGGCGAAGCAACGCTGTTGCGACATTTATTGACTGTCATATCGATAGAATTTTTGGTAATGTCCTTCCAACTTGACTTTCACGTGACACGAGACACTTATAACTCCGTCGCAGGGAAAATAAAATTTTTGCACACTTCTTGCCATCCAGAGATATTTTCTGTCCCGTTTCTATTATATACGACCGCCTAAAATGGTCGGGTCGATTTTTAGTAACTACAACAGGTTTACTAGTTGGTTCACTTTCGCCGCCGACTCCATCTTGTAAAATGCTATTTTGGGACATTGTGAAATTTAGTTCGTTGAATTTTTACCCTGGAGAATCTGTTTCGTGTAATTCCACCTCTGCTTCGGCCTTTCAGTGTTCTACCACTGTCGCCGCCGCTAATTCCTCCTCTAGCAATTGGTTTTCCCTGGCTACGAAATCCGCCAGGGCCCGGGCGACCACCTTTCCTCTGTGGGCCTCCTCCACGACCTCCACCACGACGTCCTCCACCGATTTTATTCGTCTTGATAATGTCGTCCAAACTCATGTCGATTTTGTCAACCATTTTCACGCTTTATTACTTTTTGTTAAACGTTTAGAGAGTCTTTACACAATTGCGATTTTCTCGAAACACGAACCACAACTGTACTATTGACGACCGGACAGCAAAACTCCACTCGATCGACACGAATGAGAACTTTTCCAAGACTGACGCATCACAAGCTTCAGTGCCAACAGACGAAAACTAAAATTTGAATGAGCAGGCTGGGCAACCTGACAGCGGAGCGTATTTTTCGGATGTATGGCAGCACCACTCTTGAGTTTATTATCGAGATAGTGGACTTGTTCCCGTACAGTCGCGTTCATGAACTGGAACTTCCTGAATCATGTGGTGGAGAAAATTCGTGAAATGTACAGGAATACGAGGAATACTTTCATGGCATATCCTGCAAAAGTGACAACCAAAAGTGTTAGTTTCTTTTTGAAAGAACTATAGTGTCTACAAAGTCATCGTAAGCGATGAGAAAGTATCGCCCCAAAAACATTCGACTCTCATAACAACGCAAAAAATATGTTGCTTGCCGCGCATATTTGAAAATAGGTCGTTCGCGTACTGCAGCAGTAACAGATTTTTGCAGCTGGCTTCTTTTTGTGGCAAAATTTGGCTTGCAGCAAGAGTTTAAAACGACTTGCTGCGAATCTGTTTCAATATATTATAATAGATTCAGGTACGCGAAAAGACCCAATATTTACTTGCGCCACAACGTTTGACTCTTTTCGTTTCTTCGCAGTAGCTCCGATCCGACTCAAAATCTCATGGTATTTAATGAAAGAGGGAAAATTTGCAATTTTAAGTAAAATGGCGTGCAAAACCGACTTCATTGCAATTAATTGCGATCAATCGCAATCAATCATAGTACGCGAACAGACCTATATTCTTCTAGTACCTCATAGCCTAACAGGCACAGCTCAAGATAGGATGACAGAATGACAAATGACCAAATGTCAAACGAAATGACAGACACTGTAGAAGTAGAGTCGGGCGCGCAGCTTGTTGCACGAATCTCATCAGAACATAGACCAACTCTCGAAAATCTCTGTAAAGATGTATTTCCCGATGATGGACCTTTGGCGGAGCAAATCATTGAAATTACGGGAGAATGTAATACAGGGAAGACGCATTTTCTAATGGAGATTATGGCTCGCTGCATTCTCCCTAAGCCTTACGGCGGACGCGATGCTCATGTAGTATTCTGCAATTTGGATCACAGTTTCAGGATAAAAAGGTTTGTTATGATACTGGAGAAAATTGCTCTTGCTGCAAACCCGTCTTCAGATGAACAGAAAACCAAGGAGGTCATTGAAAGCTGTCTCAATAATTTGCTTGTACACTATTGTTTCAAGCCCGAGGAGTATGAAATGGCTCAAATTCACGTTGAAAAGTTGCTCACTACTGACCCCCAAATAGCTTTGCTTGCGGTTGATTCAATATCTGCTTTTTATTGGATTGATTGCAATGACAAAATGCCATTGAAGATGGAAACTCATCTAAAAAGATCGATCGAGTCCCTGCGTAAAATGTGCCAGGAGTATAAAGTAACAGGTGCATTTACTCGACCTATATTCTTTGCAACTGGTATGAATCGTCCGTTGAAAAATGACTCGAGTTTGCCAAACTATAGGATACATCTAATCAGCCATGATTCAGAAGGCGTGCGTGGATTTGAAGCCGAGACCGAAACACGAGACAAAACTTATAATACATTATATACTGTTGATAATTTTGGCATTAGATTCTTGAATTTATAATAAGTTACTCTAAAAGCAAATAAACTGCCTTCATACTTCGAAAATAGTTTAGATAACTAATATTGGTATTCATATCAAATGTGTCCACATTCGAATATAAAAAGCTACAAACTAAGCATTCAAATACCTTTAAGATTTCGGTACTATCGAAAAAGCAGATTCCCGAAGTGAAATTTACTCCAGCTTACATTTCGGTCTTTTTTCAAATCTGATTGATGTATGTTTGTTAGTTATTCTATATGAAAAATTACAGACATATTTAGATAGATTATATCGATGATTTCTCAATGCGGATTAGCAATCGTCGTCTGCCTAAATCCTTTATCGATACAAATATAGTTGCAGTCCGAATTACCTGCAATGCTCTTATTTTATATTTTTTGGACCTTACAAGCATTTTATGGGCTCTTGATATAATAAAAACATTGAGTGCATGCTAAATGACTCGGTAGATTACTTCTTTATTTCATTTAACTTTTATTGTAGACAAGATAATTTCTGATCTATAACTCTACAGACTCAGACAATTCAATAGTTGTTATATCATTCCTTTCAGTATATAAAGCAATGCGTCACATGCAGTGAAAATACATATAACATAGGTTCATCATCAGAATTTTCTATTAAAAACAACAATCCGCATGAATATGCATATTGAAAAAACAAAATGATTTCGGCTTAGTAGTAAAATGTTAATGTTGGTCGAACTTCCGTTACCTACAGTTTTGTTATTATTATTACTTTAAAAATAAACCTACTTTGCAGTTTAACATTAACGACACTGAAATATGCTAATAAACATGCAATTAAAATGAGCAAACTACACAAATATCTTCCAAAAACTGCCAAAACATGCAAAAAAGAAAATTTGAAATACATTTGACTGTCAGATTTTTTTAATTTTTTTAGTTGCACACAAAACATTTAGAAAAATGCTCAAACGTTAAAAATTGCAGTTTCTCAGACAAAACTGATTTATATATGAAAAAGATCGCTCTACATCTACAGATGTAACAACGGCAAATAATAGCATCGCAATTTTCGATGATGACAAAAGTGCTACGTATTCGTTTCGAATATTATTTTGCTGTAAAATGTATTGAATTAGTATCAATGAATCCAGGCCCACATTTCGACTAGACTCTTTCCAACTTCTGATGAATTTCTTTTTAGTCAATTGAGTTCGAAGTCGATCAAATATTTTCATGTTAAAGTATGTTTTGGTTTTAAGCCCTTTCGATTCTAATATTTTGATTCCTTTGACGACGCACATAATGGTGGCTCTGATGAACACAATACTTTTATATGCAGTGATGTAAAATATGCTAAACTTCATCTTTTTGTAATTGTTTGCGTATTTGTGTCCATATTTGGAAGAGAAATATAAAAAAAAGAAACCAGTACTACGAAATGAATTGCTGTAGCGGAGTAGAAGCTAGCCCTCGCGAGTTGGTTGGGTTATGAGATATAGGGTAGATATTCACCAAGAAAAAGAGCAAAGCTATGTATAAGTTACACGTCGAATTAAAAAGTAGCCGCAGTATGACAAAATATAAAGGGAAGGAGCTTTGTCCGTTTAGGACCAGATAGGTCCCAGACATGTACTGGCTTGCTGGACAAAGTCGAGGCGCGGCGAAGTGCGTTGCTAGAAAGAGGGAGCTGGAAAATATACAAAAAAAGACGAACACTAAAAGAGGAGAAAATGCCTCCATCCGTGAGGCGGAGCGGAGTTTTACCGAGCAAGATAGCCTCAGGTCCCTGTTGGTGTTGGGAACTACGCCGTCCTATGACTTCCGCCTACATACTAAAACTAACAAGCTTCTCCCTACTATACAGGCCATCCACACCAAGTAGCAACTGAAAAATGAAAGTTCTCCAAGGCCTTTCGCATAATAATTCCAAAAAAATGAGCTGAACAAAATACAATCCTCATTATAACTTCATTACAAATATTCGTCATCATTAATATTATCCTTTTTGTACCATCTGAAACTCATCTTTCAAGTCAATCTCCACAGTTCAAGAGGCAATTGTTCACGTTGCTTTTAGTGTGGAATCATGTCTTTCGCTTTTTAATAAATCATATCACTCATCTTTTTGTTTCAAGCTTTGGAACCCAATCTGAAAAGTGGTCTGTGATGATTACTTTCTGCTAGAAAGGAATGCTTTATGATTATAATAAGTCTCTAGTGGAGATCAATACAAACTTCAACTCAAATTGGCTTATAACCAAAATTTGTTTTGTCTCTAGCGGAGACCAATGCGAACTTTCGCTAGTCTTTGAATTTGTCAACAGACAATAACTAGATTTGACCACCAGCTCGGCACTACAACAAGGGCACTAGTCCATGATTCACTTGTTTACCATGCTAACTGATTCTTTTCCTTAATCACTCAGGAACAACGAGTCATTCTCGAAGACGTCTGCTATGAGTGTCTTAGGTATATTTTCACCAAACTGGCTTTGAATGGTTTCTCGTTTTAAGGGTCGCTATAGTTTCGATTCTTCCGTTCTTGATGCGATCCAGAAAAGTTTGTTTTATCAAGTTTTTCGTTTCTATCAAAAGAAACTGAAAATTGTAGTATATTTTCAGCTTTGAGGTTTGAATAGTTGTTGTGAGTGGATTCTTGACAAACGTTGACATGATGAGGATGAAAAGCTTCTCTGAAACAAAAACAAAATGCTCTTGGCAGTACGGACTTCATATTTTTACCGAGCTCCTGGGAGCCAGAGAGGGGGTAATCATCTGCACTAGAAAATACACAGCACACTACATTGCAAAAGCAACTTATGGGGTTTTTCAGCATCACTCCTCACATCCAGATAGCAACCACATAATCCGAGAAAAGTCAGATTCATTTTTTAACAGCAAACTAATTTGTAAGAATTCAAAATATGAACTCATTTTTCTTTATAACAAGAACAGAGTTTAGTAAATTAAGTTAGTATTTAAGTACTTTATTGCTAAGTCAACCCCAGGTATTGTACTATCTGGGTAATAGTTAATAAGTGTAAATCGGAAAATTAATGAATGATAATAAACAGTAAAAATTAAAACCCAATAAGAGCCAGCAGGCCAAAATAGGATAGCCGCTAAGTATAAGTTCTTTTAAGTTAAATACCCCTTTAGTTAAGTTATCTATGTACAATTTAGTGAATAAAATTTCTATTATTATTACAACAAGAACCGAACTGACTTAAAGAAGAAAAAATACAATTGATGATTTTATAATTTGACTAGGTTACTACGTGTTTTTTGTTGAGTTTTCAATCGAGTGGTTTCATTTTCAACAGACGCGAAAGAGAATATTTAAGAATTTAGGAATAACATTTTTAATTTAAAATATATTTCCAACAACTGAATATGTCTGAAAGTAATACATTTTGTATCCAGCTTCGCACACACTATTTCTACTGTGGATGGATTTTTTTTGTTTGTTTGTTGGAAAGTAAATTGGCTGTAATATTCAGTCTACTAGGTAGCAACTAAACCTTCAAGTAATTTGATTAAAGTATATAAAAAGTAAATTTTCCATAGCATTGCTCCAATTTCCTCTAATGCACAAAAAACTTTCTTCAAGTAAATAAAAAACATATCATACATGAACTTAAAAAAAACACTTTTTAAGTTTTTTCAGGCTAACACGTTCGCTGCCACCAAATTTTGCTAGTACAATCTCAGCAGCCAAGTATTCATTTTTGGAAAATATCATTACACCAAGAGATACTATCAATAAGTTATCATATGATAAGAAGTTTACAACAGACATAAGCTACAAAGCATCATTTTTCAACAAATATAATCAAACAAAAAATTGTTTGGCGAGCGTTTAGGTAGAAATTATACAATAAAATGAAAAGTCGAACTCGTTTCCTTTATTTCTACCAATTTATTTTTCAAAAATCCGTATACTAGTATTTCGGCTATCACTTATAGCCTTCTTCAGCGATGTTTCTTCGACTGAGGAAAATAGTCCCTAATCGTCCTATTTGTAGATAAACTTTTAAGTCTCCTTAAGCGTTTCCTTTCCGTCTGGGTATTTCCCCCATCGTCGGTAGGTGAGGCGCTAATTAAATCCTCATTAGCAGCCTCATTAACTGTTTCGTTAATCCTTCTTACCTGGCTCGTTGGTGAGATGTTAATTATCGTGTTATTATGAACTCCGGTTGCCCTTGCGGTACTTCTTCTTATCAATTTAAACAGTGGGGAATATCCGTTTCCCAAATCCCTGTTAAGGAGACACTCCCGTGGAGCCTTGAATATCTCCAAACTTTCCGCTACATCTAGCTTTCTACTATCTCCCACGTTGCTTATCAGTGAGAGGTTTTCCACCGAGATGTTGTGGTCTGCTCCAACCATATGCTCCGCTACTTTAGATTTAAAAATCTAAAGTAGCGGAGCATATGGTTGGAGCAGACCACAACATCTCGGTGGAAAACCTCTCACTGATAAGCAACGTGGGAGATAGTAGAAAGCTAGATGTAGCGGAAAGTTTGGAGATATTCAAGGCTCCACGGGAGTGTCTCCTTAACAGGGATTTGGGAAACGGATATTCCCCACTGTTTAAATTGATAAGAAGAAGTACCGCAAGGGCAACCGGAGTTCATAATAACACGATAATTAACATCTCACCAACGAGCCAGGTAAGAAGGATTAACGAAACAGTTAATGAGGCTGCTAATGAGGATTTAATTAGCGCCTCACCTACCGACGATGGGGGAAATACCCAGACGGAAAGGAAACGCTTAAGGAGACTTAAAAGTTTATCTACAAATAGGACGATTAGGGACTATTTTCCTCAGTCGAAGAAACATCGCTGAAGAAGGCTATAAGTGATAGCCGAAATACTAGTATACGGATTTTTGAAAAATAAATTGGTAGAAATAAAGGAAACGAGTTCGACTTTTCATTTTATCATTTTTCAGAAATTTTGAAACTTTTTCGAGTAGCGATCCTAAAAAACTTTTTTCCGATCCAATCTTCGGTACAAAACAAAATTCATTGAGTAAGTTGATCGCAACGTGAAGCAGATTTGATATACTTTTTGTGTCGGTGCTAGCAAAGAGCTGCCAAAATCAGTAATTTTGTCGTCATTGGAACCACAGATACATACTATCATCAAATTTTCATACGATGGACAAGTTATAATGGAAACAAGCAGCTACTGTTTGAAATTCTAAAACATTAAAGTTTTTGCGGGTGGTGACTCTTAAAGCCTTTTTTCTCCTATAACTTTTGATGCGGTTATCGCGATCAAAAATATGCACTGAAAACGCTTTATATCTGGTGTGATGATCCGAACGGATTTAGTAAACACTTCAACCATATTAAATATGAAGCGAAATCTACCCGTTTCCTCTGCTGTTCTTTGAAAATCAGTCGCTCTAGTGGTTCCTATGTGCAGATTTTTTATTTATAAATTATCATGTTCTATATTATATATTATATGTTACATTTCAACTTATTGGTTGTATCTCACTCACAGCACCTTTTATACTTATAGATTTGATTTAGAACATTTCTTTTTTCTGCACAGTTAAAGTTGAAAATGTGTGTATAGTTTTTATTGGTTATAAAATGTATATTATATTAAGTAATGTTAGACAACGCTATAGTAAAACTCCTCACCCTCTTCTAATTGACTCATTCAGCTGTCAGTAAAACTGCAAAAATTATAAACGGTGTTTTTGGCTGGGGACCATCCTAATCTTTATGAAAACTCTTCTTATTATGATTAATTTTTGATGTATGTTTAGCCTCTGAGTAAAAACCATAATCGTTGCTACACCGGTAGTCTGGTTCTGGTCTAATCCAGCAAGTTCTGAGCATTCTAATCAACGCCATCCGTCTGATGCAAGTAAAATTTCCACCGCTGTCGTTTGCCTCAAAATTTAGAGTGAATAGTTTTTCGAGCAGTCTCCTCTTCGTTCGTACGAATATCCAGTCTACCAGAGCCTACCTAACTTGAACTTTGTGACTATATCTGCTTCTAATCACATTTAAAATACTTCAATGCTGGAAAAATTTCTTTATTTTTTTTCATCTGAACATGTAATATTTTTTATTTTTGAATATCTTCCCTTATTGTTAATTTATTTTCGTAAAATATCCTATTGATTTTGTCCTAAAAAAAGCATTGCTAATCTATAAATGCTTTTGATCAGAAAAATGTAATTTTCTTTGTTTTGAAATTTTCATACATTAAATTAAACACAATACAAATGAAGACGAAATAAGAATGCATTCGTTATTGACATTTTTAATGTTTGAATTCATCCGCAAAAGACATGCCACCAAGAAATTATGAAATGTGAGATTCCTACTGTTCAAAAATACCAATCAATCAGCTAGGTCAGGGGTGATTCGGAGACATCGTATTATTTAGGGCCTACATTGACTAAAAATCATAAATCTTTCTGTTTTTAGCTGCTCGATGAAGCGTTAAATATAGCCATAATAATATTATGGTGTAATAGTGAACGTTTATAATAAAGCAGTAAGTCTCATAAGCAAATCCCCGCGTTTTAGTGTATTATAACGACTAGTATCAGCTTCATCGCGACTCACATAGCAATTTTTGCATTTTGTCCTATAAGTGCTATGTTGTTATGAAACTACTTTATTCACCTGGTAAACTGTGAATTTAGATTGCATTAAAATTTCTTCTATAACTAACAATTTAACTTTGAATAGTCAATTTAAATAGGAAATGGCTAATTCGTTTGCATTGAACTTTTTCAACTGTGGCAAACCGCAATTCTAAATGTGCTAAGAGCATTGTCCGATTTTTATTATTTACTGTTTGTTCTTTTGCATCCTTGTGTTATAAAAATGCCAGAGTAGGAGTTTCGTCGACGTTGTTGCATTTTGTTATCGATCTCCCGAAGTCAAAATGTGGAATGAAATTATCGATGCATCGAAAATACCATTTACCGACCATTTTCGATAATTTTTTTCTTTTTATTCTCATCAAAAGTATGCCAGAAACTATCTTTCGATTCGAACAGATCAATATTAATTAAAATCTGATGCAAATATACTTGCGCGTACTTTTGCATTTGCTGGTAAATCGCAATAACTGTCAAGCAAATTAACTCCATATTTTAAAATTTTCTCTTTCACATTGTATTAAAATGACTTCCTCTGTTCGGGGTGGATTTACCCCATGCGGAACATTGGTCCAAAATTACAATAGAATCTAAAATGGGGAAAATCGATTTAATGTGTGCCTGCCGCCGTTGGGGATTCTCTCAGTTTTACTTCACGCACTGGTTAAAAATAAAATGCATCTTTCGATCTGGAACTAGCCTACGCGTGCAATATATGCACTTGTATCTTCTCTCAATTAGCCACACATTATCGAGATATTCAGATTGGGACCCCATGGATTGTCTGCTTGTTCAATTCGAATGCATGCTGATAAGGTTGATCGTGATGCTGCAGTCGAGTTCCGTTTATTGTTCTTTGAGTCTTGTGAAGGTGAACTGGAAGGTGTTAAATGTTACACGTCACTCTTACTATTGGTACTTATTGTCATAGTTTTTAAGGTATAGTTCGCGGATGAGAATATCGAGTGCACTCTCGCTTAAGTGATTGTTGCGAAGTAAGTGAAACATATTGAGTGCAAAATGGTTTGTTTACTCGTCAACGCAATTATTTGCACAAATGGTTCAGAAGTTTTATGAAAAAACTGTGCAAATTGGTGAATTGAATTATATTTCATACAGTTGCTTGCGAAATATTTATTATCTTCAATTTCGTGAGTAGATTAAATCGCCATATATTATTCCCGCGAAAATTGCACCAAGGGAGTTTTTAAAATACAAAAGGAAATAAATTACACAAATCGTTTCGAAATAGTGAGCATAGCTTTCCTGCATTATATTTTGAAAGATTTGATAGAAAAAACACCCCGAGCGCTGTCAATTTAAATACGTTAAAGATAAAGCTAGAATTTATATAAAATAAATACAGTCATGAACTTAAGTCTACGTACCCCTGCAATTTTCATGAAAAATATTGAACTGAACGCCTGATGTCAACAAAAATGATAAGGAATAATGAAAACAATAAACTTATTTGATATCACGTCCAAAATATATATATTCATTTAGTCCAAATTAACATAAAACAAAATAATAAAATTTCATACAATAAAAAAGAACAAAAGTCTACGTACAGTCACATTTAACATTAGGTGTCTTAAAAACTAGTGTTTGATGGGGCCTCCTTTGGAAGAAATTACAGCTTTCAATTGGCTTGGCATTGAATCGAGTAGATTGTTTGTAGTTTTTGGTGTAACTTTGTCCCATTCTTCATGAGGAACGGAAATGAGGTTGGATCTGTGTGAAACTTTATGGTTTTGAAGCTGGCGCTTCAAATGATCCCATAAATGTTCGATTGGGTTTAAGTGCAGAGATTGGGGTGGGGAATGAAGTTGTTTGGGGATATTAAAAATCAACGACTCTTTCACAATCTGCGCTGTAGGTTTGGGGTCATTGTCTTGTTGGAAGACCCAAGATGGCCCTAGTCCCAATTTTTGCGCAGATTGTTTTAAATTAGCTTTAAGTATGTCTAAATATTTAGCACGATCCATAATACTGTCGATAGCAACTAAATTCCCCACCCCCGTCGCCGACATGTATCCCCAAACAAGAACACTTCTACCCCCATGCTTTGCCGTACCAATTAAATTTTGCTTTTTGAGGCCTTCGTTTGGTTTTCTCCACACTCGTTGCATACCGTCATGTCCGAAAATATTAAAGTTGCTCTCGTCGCTAAACAAGACGCTTTTCTAAAAATTTTCCTGTTTGCCTTCATGGAGTTTTGCATATTCGAGTCGTTTACCTTCATTTGTTTTACTAATGAATGATTTTTCCGAGGTGTCCTGCTAAAATAGCCGTTGCGGTGGAGCACTCTGCGCACAGTTATAGGGTGTGAGTGGTTGCCCTTAACCTCCTTGATGCCTTCAACTAGTAATTTTGACAACTTACGAGGATTATTTTGTATTTCTGCGAGTACCCTTCTCTCTTCATGGTCGGTCAGCTTCCGCGGTCTTCCACTTCTGGGTTTGTTTTCAAATGATTTTGTCCTCTGGTAATTTAGAATTACAGTTTGAACACTTGACTGCGGTTTTTTGACTATTTCACTAATTTCACGATAAGATCGCCCTTCTTTTCTAAGGCTCACAATTAATTTTCTAACGTCATCAGAGATTTCTTTCCTAATCGGAACCATGATCACTTTAAACAAATTGACAATTACTTGTCAACGCGCCGTCAGCTCTTGAATCTAATACAAATATCACCATTCAATGAAAACATGCGCAATAAAAATTATTCAAACACACGTGAAGCTGTACGTAGACTTTTGTTTCATTTTAGGTGTGAAGATTTCATTTATATCCTTCTTATTATTGCTTCGATAGAAATAGTTCAAATATTTACTTATATTTAAGGTTAAATTAAGTGAATACAAGTTTTTGCTGTGAATGCTTAGAATTAGGATTATAGAAATTGAGAGAAATGCTCAGATATTGGGGGTACGTAGACTTTTGTTCATGACTGTATATGAATACAAATTTGGAAATATCTAAATAGGAAACATTCTATAAGTGTGAAATTAATAAATAATCATGTAAACGTTGGCTGTTGCCTGCTAGTCAGGAAGCCAGGACCTTTTCTGCGGTAAACAGAAAAAACCGAAGGAAAAAAAATACGTTAAATATTTAGGCATCATTGCAATAGTTCCCAATCAATTTGATTGTATTTTTGAACACCATTAATGTATTTTTCCGTTTAGATTTTGCAAATGTGAAACTTTAAAAATCGATATATTTAAAAACTTACCGTATTACTATATTTCTTCTTTGCCAGAAGTAAATCGTCTCTTTTAAGTCTGGGTTTTTTATGTTCATTTCCCGATTTGAAGTAAAACTGTCCACCATAATATCTATTACCGTGCTTATGACGTAAATAAGAATAATAAGTAAGTACCATGAATAAGTCAAATCCCTTAAATGTTTCTACATAATTGGTAAGTTACGCACTAATTCGACAGTTTAAGACAATCCGTTTTTGCTTGCATTTCTCTGCGAATTAATACAACCTCAACAAAAGAAATACAAATCGATTGATATTGATTCAAATAATATTTTTTTAAAATAAGGTTCGAAGAACATTAGTACTAAGCTCGTTTTGCCGAAAATTCATATTTCGTATAAATAAATCAAAATGTAAATTTATTTTTCTCTTTTTAATATATACGCCCGCTACTCTAATACATTTTTCTGTTTTATGTATACCATCTTATGTATACCTCCTAAAGAAAATGTTTTGTCTTTGTTGGAAAAGTAAGCCGAAACTGTGTCCTTCAATTTTTCATCGTTTAAAAACTTCTTCCCACGAATTTCCTACTTCAATTTCGGGAAAATATAATGGCCGTTGGGAGCCATATCTGGGCTGTATGATGGGAGGTTTAAAATATCGAAGCCCACCTTATACAGGGTAGTGATGGGCTCAAAAACGAAAAACAGTTTGAAAAAAACGTTTAGCTGCAGAAAACGAACGAACAGTTTTTCCAAATAGCGACAAACAGTTTTTCTAAAGCGAATTTTTTTTCGAAAACGAACTGCATTTTTAAAATGACCTGTTTTTCTACAACGAATAGTATTTCTAAAACCAATCATTCCAACTATTCCACAACGAATAGTTTTTCAAAAGCCAATCGTTTTTCTAAAACAAATCGTTTTTCGTTTTTTTAAAACGAATTGTCTTTCATCGTTTTTTTTTTTTTTTTTAAACGAATCTGCAAGTATTTTATTCCAATATTCAAAAAGATTTTAAGGCACAAGGAGCTGAAATCGGACAAAATCGGCCAATTTTGGGTTAGAGTGGTTTGGGACATAACGGGCCAAGACCTATTGCTGTGATACAAAAATTTCGGTTTTGTATGGGAGTAAGGGATTTTTTGGCCATAGTTTGGCAAAAACTAACTTTATGGTGCTTTCGATGATTGAAAGTGGTCGGGGAGTACAATAGTGATATTTCAAGGACGAACAATTTTTTTATAGGGGAAATTGGGCAAAATCGTCCATTTTTTCAAAAATTTTTTTTTGTACGAGCATTAATTCGGGGACCTTTCTGAGTTGTTTCGGGCGAAATTTCCATACGAGTCTGGGAAAAACGGCCTAGTTTCGAAGATACGGCAAAATGAAATCCGGCGGAAAAACTAAAAGTAGCACTAAAAGTGCGAAGGAAGAAAAGGTTGAGATTCTTTTTGGTTCACCAGTTGGTGTCTCCGGGTGTGCTGAGCCCCTCCTCGTGACTGCAGATCGCCACGAGGGTGTCTCCAACCTTACCTCTGGACTCATGTCCAGCCTTACAGAAGAGGATGCATGTTTAATATAACGAAACATTGTTTTTATCATTTCTTAATAAAATGTTCGACAAACTTCATGCTTTAGTGAGGCGAAGTGGAAATCTGACCGCTTTAGATTAGCCAGGAAAAGTTTGGAACCAGAGATCGCTCGATGAAAAGTCATATAGATGACAACAGGATTAGTTGGTCCTATGTTAGTATTTTTTTTACTTTGGTCATTTGAACGAATACAGGTGTTTTTTGCATATAATAAAATTAAAAACAAATTCAATTGATTGAATTTGATGGCCTCTAGATTGGAGAAAGCCTTGCCAAATAAATGACCGACCATTGGAAAGTTACCGACAAGCTGCACTGACTAATGACTCGGTATTCTTTGAAGGTCATCTTGCACCATCACCACTCTAGCTTGGGAACGTTGTTTCTGGAGAGTGGGGGGAGGGCATATCAGTCCGTTTCATTACATCACTACAAATCGTATGCATTGTATGTACATATGTACATACTTCAAACAGGTATTTGGAACAGGTATTTTTTCGTACTCGTACTAGTTATATCTAGTATGTGAAAATCCTAGTACGACCCAACCTTTATTGTCGTATAGCATAAAATTTGATTCTTTTCGCTAATTCAAACTGTTTTTTTCAAACTGTTTTTTTCAAAACAGTTAAAAAAAAAAAAAAAACAGTTCGTTTTCGTTGCTAATACAGGGCCTCCAACGCAACGGTATAGGCGCGTTGTCGTGCATTAATTTTCCATTTTTTTCCCTGATGGTTTCTTCGACCGCTCTAGAATTGAAGCGTAGTATTCTCCGGCTATGCAGATAACTTTGTTTTGAAAATTGATAAACATGAGCCTTTATGAGTCCCAAAAAAACTGTTGCCGTGACTTTTCCAGCAGACTGTGATACCTTGAACTTCTTGGATGGTGTGCCTTTGCTGTGCCACTGCATAGAGTTCTATTTGATCTCAGGCTCATAATGATGAATCTAAGTATTGGTGAACGTGAAGAATATTTGAAATAGTTGCATTTGTTACTCCAACCAATTCTGATTCTTCTTTCGTCTAGCATCTTCTAATCACTTTTTCGACAATTTTCGGAGTGATCATTTCCATTGGCCGTCCTGGTCGTGGGTTGTCTTCCAGTAAGTCTCCTCTTTGTTCAAAAAGACTGTGTCAGTTGCAAATCATGGTTTTACCTGGACAAGAGTCCCCGTAAACGGATGCCATCTTTCCCATTATGATTTGAGCCGACTTTCCTTGTTCGGTGAGGAGCTTTATAAAAGCTGGGTGCTCGATTTTCTCCAGATTTTACACTTTTTTCCAGATTGAGTTGCTTGGTCGACGATAGTTCAAAAACGACTGGCTCGATTGAAATAAAAAATTGTTATTTATGCTTATAATGAATCTCTGAGTTTATTACGTTTCATCAAAGTTTTTTGGTCTCGATACGAACAGTTTGACATCTTTGATACTTAAAAGGATTTTCCTTGCACAATTTGCAAAATCCTTTTAAGTATCGAGGATGCCAAACTTTTATTTTGTTTGATGCCTCGTTCGTCAAAGTTAAGACTACGATCTGCGAAGTAGTATTTCAGACTCTTCGCTGCTTTGAGCGAAATTTGACTCACGCAAATAACATCTTGTCATGGGCATATTGGTGGACTTGAGATTGGCACTCTGTAATGGGAAAGAATCGGTCCAGGGAAAGAATCGGTCCAGGGAAAGAACCTTGTGAAACTCCAGACGTCACAGTTCCTTTGGGAGAATCGGCTCTGTAGTATACTTTTTTGGTAAGAAAACTTGCTGCGAGTCTTAGCACATCTTCAGGGAATGCAAATCTGATCAGCTTGAACAGAAGACGTTCGTGTCGTACGAACTCCAAAGTCTTCTTGATGCCTAAAGCATACTATTTTTGAAATATCTTCTAGCTCATTCAAGTGAAAACCAATTCAATTACGCAAATAACAAATGGCATGCTGTGTTAGTTGCTTGCGCCTAAAGGCAAATGGTTTTTAATCATTTCCATCCAGATTCTGTCGAAAATCATCTCTAAATTAAGAAGTAGAAAGATTAGACAGAAACTAGGGGCCTCCTTACTCTTGCCATTCTTAAGGATGATATCAGCTTTTGCTGCTTTCCTTGTGTACGGAAGATAACCGGTGTTCAGGGCGCTGTTAAATACAATGGAGAGAACTCTAAGCAAAGGTAGTGGTGGATTTTAAAAATGAAACAAGACATTTCATCATATCCAGAAGACTTTTTGTTTTTATATCACACCGTAGTTACACAAAATATCGATTGTTAACAAAGTGGAAGTGGTCATCTACACTTTGCAGATCATCCAAAAAACGTTCGGGTGCAAATATGGCCAGTCACTTGTGGTGTGTATTGAGTAAACGATTGACTTCCTATCTTACCATTTGGTTTATTAGGAGCAGAACAGTCAAGCGAAATAACATTCAACTGGAATTTGAATGTCGACGCAGGCAACTCTGCCTGACAATCCGAGTTGGATCATACGTAGGATCAGAGTAACCGAGTCAAACGTTACCACCATCTCCCTAGCTTTTATACTTACCTGAGAGCAGATTGGTTTCCATAAACATTTCGGGACCTGGTCACAAGCAATTTTGCAGCAATTTCAACAATGATTTTTTGAGATAGTTGGTCAGTCAATGATGAGACAGTTGGTATTTGATATTGGGGAGTAGTGACTTGTACAGCTACTGACTCTTCTTATGTATCTATGTCTAAATCTGCTTTAACTTGTAGCACCAAATGTGTCCCACTTTGAAATTGGTGTGAAATTATTGAAGACATGTTGCTAATGCCAGTTACATTTTCTCAGCGAAAGCAACCCTTTGATAAAGCCAAATTCAGTCAAACGGACCTTAGCATTAGGCTCCAAACGCAAAATACAGTATGGAAGCATCGAATATTTCTGATTGAAGTGATTTAACTAGCTCCTATAAATATATTTTTCTCGTATTTCTGCTATTTTCAGATTAACAACTAGTCTTGTCACAGGCAAATTCTTCTAAGAGACTGCATGGGAGAAGATTAAATGAGGTCATATTTGCTCAAAAAGAAGATATTCTGTATAGTTCAAAACATTTTATTTCAATGGAGTTTGGAATCAATGTCCCCGAAAATACTGGGCTTTTACTTTAAGGGAGAACCAGTTTCTCACGCTTTATGCGAAAAGGGTAGCAGTCTTTTTGCTGCCCTATGATGATCTGGATGAGTTTAATCTAACAGCCTTGAAAGCTTTGATCGAATGCTGAAGGAAAGTTGGTGGACATAATTTTCGTTTGGTATATTTTTTCAGATCTTTCCAGGAAGACCGTAACATCTTTTACACTCTGCTATGTTAGCCGGAAGAAATTCATCATTTACGCGATATAAGTCCAATTAATCAATGTACAATATTATTATTCAACAAAAATCGAAACATTGGGACCATTATGTAAATTATAATCATAAATAATGTTATCAAGCTTGAGCTAACTATACTAAAGCCACTAAGTAAACCAACCTTTTCCGGGTCCAAAGGTAGAAGTTGATTTTTCATTCAGAAATTTAGAATCAACGTGAATACGAGTGTAGAGTGATTAGTTCCACTACTCACTCCACCCCTGCTTTAACTTCCCAACGGGAAAAATAATGCTTACGGATATATTCGGTAAGCATTTCGCGTAATGCGTGGAAGCATTTCCGGACCATTACATGTTGTTTCTTTTTAACATTGCATGTCCTAGACTGGGAAGATTTTTACAAGGGGAAACTCATGCTTTTAGCTCTATAGCTTTATGCATAAGAGCTTTTTGGAAAGTACGACATCGTATTCTCGCATTTATACGCCTAAATATAAATTAAAGCTTTGGCCGGCGGCCGATTCTATCTCTGCATGTGTGGTTTTTGCATGCTGAGTGATTGTGACGCTCATTAGAAATTCCAATTGTTTTCATTCATTTTACTTACCCGTGCGTGATGATTTGAAATGCTCCGAAATTTTCATCTTCCCGCTTTATATAGCAGACTACCCATAACCGATGTATGCTCGCAAGTTCTTTTCCCCTTGTTTCTGCGATTGATGTTCATTGGCTGGTCTTGGACTTAGAACATATGAGCTTTCTCCCTTGCAGCATTTTCCATGCTCCAAGTCATGTATACGAGTATATCTTATAATTGCTGGAAAATAGCTTTGGAAATAGGAAATTGGCATTACTAGCATTGTTTAATTGATGCATTCCGCCAGAAAACCTTACCGCGATCCCCGTTCGGTTAGGGCTATTGGGCCTTTCCACACTTGTATTCTTGATGCACTCCTCAAACCGGTTTTCTGGGCAAGAGACGGAAGAATGAAGGGGAATTCTTTCCTTTTTGTAGATAATTCCCCTTGATTCTTCCGTCTCTTGCCCAGAAAACCGGTTTGAGGAGTGCATCAAGAATACAAGTGTGGAAAGGCCCATTAAGGCTTAACAATTCGGAGCTAGGTGAACTCAAAGTTCAGTATGCGGTCTCTCGTCTGAGCTTGGATTCAAACCATGGGCCCCGCACACTAGGAACCAGTCCTTTACCCGTTACAGGACACGAGTTTCAAACTAATAAACATACATTTCTCTATAAATGCACCAAAGTAATGAACCGATATGCAACCATATATCAATTATATTAAACGATTGCAATGAATATTTTATCAAAAACTGACTGGTTGAACAAATATTTGCTATATATTACGGCGCATTGTTGCGACTAAGTCCTGGCAGAGTTTCAATGATATCTGTGGTTTTAGCTTTGGGAAATACCTCACTCGAATATCACGTGGAGAAATTGTGACATCATTTACTTGGCTATCACGCCGCCAAGTAGTGACACACAAACTCGAATCTATAGGTAAATACTTCAGATAGCAATACAATCCAAGAGGTAAAGTCGCTATCTAATCGTTTTCTTGTCACTGATAGATGAGAGTTATCTTGCAAGGCGTATGAGGTCTATTACCACCAATCACGTTTCAATACGAAGCTGGCTAGTTACGGAAATACGAGTGCACGATGAAGTCGAGACCTTGAGTGTCTGGAAAGTATTGTCAATCAAGGTCACAAAAAATATAGAGATGAGGGGGTCCCCTATTAATAGGAGAATATTTTATTTAGAATTTTCGGCTTTTTAAAAAATTTAATATTGATTTTAAAAAAAAATTGGGATTTTAGTGGAGTGTGGGGAAACATTAAACCAAAGTAACAATCACTATCTAACTTTTTTTCTAAGAAATTTAAGATCTATTCTTTCCGGATTCTAAAACACTTTTGATTCCTCGTTGGAATGGTGCCTGATTCTGAAAATTAATGCATTTAAAACATATTCGCTCCTAAACCAGTTGCAAAATGTTGAAGCCACTAAGTTTCTACGAAGACTTTCTTTACGTAAAAAGTTGTTTTTGAATTTCTATAATTATTTTTTTACTAGTTGAGCTTTTTTAGCTTTGAAAGTCGAAAATGGTGAAGGCATAGGGCTGGAGTCTATTCAAATCGAAATTGGCAATAATACTATATAAATGCAAAAGTGATTTTACCATGGGTGATCCAAATGTAGTGATAACGAATAAAACATTAGATAGTGCCCAAGGTGATTAAACTTAAAAAATATATTTATTTTTCTACATAGTCTCCTAACAAGTTAATGCATTTAGTTCATCTTTTTCCCAAACCCCGGATCCGCTTAGCGAAAAATTCTTTGGCTTTACTCTTCCAAAACGCCCCAACAGCGGCCATCACATCGCTATCATCTTCAAATTTGTTGACCTGCAGGTGCTTCTTGAGCCGAGGAAAGAAGTAGAGGTCACTGAGTGCTAGATCTGGTGAAGAGGGTGGATGTTCAGGCAGTTCGAATCCTGTTGGTTGAATTGCAGCCATCGCAACTGCAGCCTTGTGAACCGGTGCGTTGTCCTGATGAAATAGCACTCCGGCTCGCAGTTTGCCGCGTCTTTTTTCCTTAATAGCTTCCGCAATCTTCTTATTTGGTTTGCGTAGTAAGAGCCTGATATAGTGGCTCCCTTTTCCAAATATTCCACGATAATAATTCCTTCACTGTCTCAAAAAATTGATGCCATAACTCGAAACTTTGAATTTGTTCGGCGTTGGTAAAGAGAGTTGCTTCCAGGTCATCGAATGCTGTTTAGTGTCTGGATCAAATTTGTATTTTTAATGCTGATTTATATGAAGTATAATTTTTTTTTTGCGAACTAGAAATATCCGATTACCACTATTTTTGGATCACCCCTCGTTTATAATCCTAAAAGCCATGGCGACTTATTGCGAGGAAATCGGAATAATCTATAGCCTAATTCTCTTGCTTTGGGACCTTTGGAGAGTTATCCATACGAAGATTTTTGATTTGATGGCATTATTAAATGGATGTGATTGAAGTTTCATTCGCAGTGATGCATTTCAAGTATATTTTATTCAAAAATATCTTTCTTTTTCGTACAAATGTTTGAAACCACTTTCCATAAACTATATATGATAATACGCTTCTGACAATTGTCAGAAATGCTCAATTCGTTCACTGTCAATGATATACACTGTATCAAAAAACTGCACGCACAGTACTATAGCTCCAATAAATACTCTTCTATTTATTAAACAAAAAAAACTTATTTCATTCTTTAGGTATTTATATATTCTATACTGTTAAAGCTTTTGAGAGCAAAACAGTTATTTGATATATGAGCTTTTACTGTCACAGTACAGTAAAAATATACTTAAAAAAATTCCACGTAAATCAAAAAATTGCACATATACACAAGATTAACTTATGATCTCATGCAAAAGAAAAGTAATGGTACTTAGTTTCCAGTGCAGATTTACACACGATCCTCATTTATTGAAGGTAGTAGTTGTAAATGCTCAATAGAGCCGCGCAGTAATTCTTTTTTCAAAAATTTTTCTAAAATAGGCGAATCACACCGCAATGTTCCTGTTGAAGTGAAGAAATGAATCGCAAATTTTAAGGGGGAAGGTAAAAGTTATGCTGAAATATCAAGGATCATTGGCCCACCACGTTCGACCATGCAAACGGTTATAAAAATGTTTAAAAGCAACAAAAGTTTTGCAATTGCACAAGGAAGGGAGGGGTCGGAAGAAAATTTTAGTTGAGAATTTGGAGAGAAAATTGAGAAAATTCTTAAGAAGGATCCAAAAACAAGTGCTCCCAAAACAGCCGCAGACCTTAAAAGAAACGACGGAGTATCGTTGAATGCCCAAACAATGCGATATTTTCTGAATAAAAAGTGTTACATGGGATGCATTGCAAGAAAACAACCGTTCATTTTGAGTAAAAATGTTACACGACGCATTGAGTATGCCGGAGAGTATGTAAAAAAGTCAGACCAAATTTGTGAAAATGTTATTTTTGTAGATGAAAGTAAGTATAATCTTTTTGGCTCTGATGGGCGGCGATTTGTTCAGCACAGTCAATTCAGCGTTGCAGTCAAAATATTTGGGACCCACTGTGAAAGCTGGAAGTGGAAATGCTATGGTACGGAGAGCGATAAAAGCAAATGGCGTTAGGAATTTGGTATTTGTGGAAAGCACTATGGACAAGCATCAGTACTTGGAAATAATAAAGCCTAATTTAAGAGCCAGTGCTTCAAAAATTGGAACTAGCGACGAAATTTCACTAGCACATGACAATGATCCAAAACATTTCTCGCATCTGGTAAAAGAGTGGTTACTATATAACGTGAAATCTGTGCTTCCTCAGCCACTCCAATCACCAGACCTTAATTCCATTGAATATCTTTAGGATGTTTTCGAAAAAAAAAGTGCGGGAACATCATATCATAAGCCGAGCTGACCTGAAGGAGGTTATTTTAGAAAAATGGGAAAAAATAACACCTGAAATTACTAGAAAACTAGCTCATTCAATGAACTATTGCTTAAAAGATGTTATTTCAGCACAAGGACAGCACACACGCGATTAGAAGTAGAAAAAGTAATTAATTTTCTGAATGTATGTAGAAATTTTTGATGCACGTGCAATTTTTTGAATTTAATTATAGCTTAATTTTCAAAATTAACAATAATATTACGGAATATTGTTTCGTTTTAGATAGTTTCAGTTGTGTAGAACTTATAAAATTAATAAATATAAAGAGAATTTAGTTTATTTAAAAAATAATATAGTTTTAATTAATGATCAGATGGTGTACGTGCAATTTTTTGATACAGTGTATGTATGTACAACTAAAAGTTGAAATACAGTTGATTTAGAGCGCACTTCTCATAAAGAACACCACACACCTTCTATTGTCCCGAGCAAGCGATTCAAGATTATTTATTTAATCAGTCAACAAATAATTTTTATCAAGTTTCATCTCCGTTTACTAGTGCATTTAATAACTCACTCATTAGCTCGTGAGGATTTATGATTTGTATTTGATAATAGTTGCGTCAGCTCGCTTCCTGGTTCGTTGACATACGGAATTAATTTTCGGGTCATGATGTTCCTGCGCTTATTGAGTTTGGACATGTAAATAGCATAAACATTTTTGGATAAGTAAATCCTAATAGTCACTTATTTGAGCTTTGCACGCTGCTCTATTGTACGCTACACTGGAAGTCAAATAAAACGCCGAAATTCGGACTCTCTTTCACGAGCCAAGCCTGTACTCGAATTTATGACGGATAATGCATTCTAGAAAGTTCCAGTTTGCGAACAGTTTATCTTACTTAATACGTTCACTTAGGACCTTATCATTAGACTAGATTTGCACTTTGTACGCATTCGTTATGAATGAATTGAATTAATCAACGTTGAACATGCAAGCGGCCGTACGAGATAATCGCCAAATTCGAACATTCGTAAAGCAATTACGATACTAGGCAAGGTATTCGCGAGGGTAAAGTCCGATGCGTTTCACAGTCAAATATAATCAGATACCGAAGTGTATTAGTCTAGTAAATCAATGCAGGTGAGACAACGTTGATGGAAGCGATAAACAGTACAAAGTTTGAAATTCGTTTAGTTGGTATTTATTTTCGGCTGGCAAACTGAGAATATTTTTTTCTGATTTTAGATTAATGCATAAGATTTGAATTTATATTAATGGACAAATTAATAAATTTAATGGGATCCTTCTTTCTTTCAGAAATATAATTAAAAAAAACTCTAGCGCATCAGAGCCGCAAGAAAACTGATTTAAGAAGAAATTATCTTTGAGTGACTAAAAAATGTGGCAAGACGTAATAGACTTTTTTGTAGTATCATATCAACAATTTCTAACACAAAGCAAGTTTAACTACATATGAGGAATAGAATTTCTGTACTAGTGAATTCACTGGGACAGGAGTGTTGTTGTTTCCAATGCGTATTCTATGTTCTCTGTTGGATAGAGGAGCAAAAAAAACGTGCCTAATATAAACTACACTATCCTATACTGCCGTCCTTAATATAAACTTTCTATCTGACATTGTTTTCATTTTTGTGTTAATGCCATATTCGAAAAATAAATAGTATATTACATCTTTCTGCAAAATATGAAAAACCTATCTTTTGTGGAAGCATATTAAAATGAAAAATGAACAATCGAGAATCACTATTTTATGGTTACATATATCTTTTGAATAACCTATCTTTTGAATCTCGTTTTCATCCGAGGATTTCAACGAAAGTTTCAGCGATGCAACAAGGTTGGGGGTTGCCATTCAAACAATTTCCAAAACTCGTAAAATCTAAACACTGGCTGCTTATTTTTATTGTAAATGCTTTGCATGTGGGACCATCTGTTGGTGCAAAAGAATACGAAAATATCTGGTGCTGGCAGCCCTCAGCTAGCATCACAACCACAATTATACCAAATGTGCTTCACGTTAGCCCTAACCAAAGATGAGTCTGCGGCCGTAATCGTCACTCAAAACCGACCGGTTTTAGAGCAAAAAAGGCACTTTTTGACGTACGCAAACATGAGTGAATTTAAGTGCCCATACAACGCATAAGCGAACGTATGTCAAGTCGTATCTCATTACCACTTTACGTACGGACAGCTCATAGTAAAAATTGAGCAAAAGGTTGCTTAAGGAGCATGCCACTTTTCTGGCTGTTCGGTAAGTTATGTTTGGGTGCAACATATGCTTTGCGTGGTTTACCTCGGCGCATACGTCAACGTACGGGCGCAGACTCATCACTAGTTGGACCTGTTAACCCAACAGGTCCAACTAGTGATGAGTCTGCGCCCGTACGTTGACGTATGCGCCGAGGTAAACCACGCAAAGCATATGTTGCACCCAAACATAACTTACCGAACAGCCAGAAAAGTGGCATGCTCCTTAAGCAACCTTTTGCTCAATTTTTACTATGAGCTGTCCGTACGTAAAGTGGTAATGAGATACGACTTGACATACGTTCGCTTATGCGTTGTATAGGCACTTAAATTCACTCATGTTTGCGTACGTCAAAAAGTGCCTTTTTTGCTCTAAAACCGGTCGGTTTTGAGTGACGATTACGGCCGCAGACTCATCTTTGGTTAGGGCTAACCTGTGAATTTCTTTTCGATTGAATGACTGCGCTTGAAGTTAAAGGGGTGGAAAAATTTTTAGGGTTACTACACGCAAAACTTTTAAAATTTTCGAAACCTAAATATTTTTTGTTAATTTTCATTGCAGGATCATTCCTATTTGAAAATTTAATGACAACATAGCTTAGTAAAAAAATGTTAAAAAATTGCAAAAATCATAGCTGGCAGCCTTTTCATGATTTTTCAAAGAAATTCCTAAGGAATTCGGCTCGATGACAGCATCGGAAGTTACAGGGAAAAAAAACTTTATTTTGCTCAGCAAATTTACAAGACAAAAGTTACCATAGATGTCAGCTCTATCCCGATTTTTTTTTACCAAATATGGCTGAGAATAAGGTCCAATTACTACATGAATTTTGTTCAAATTTATTGGCTGAATCGGAAGCTATGAGCCAAAAAGTAGTTTTTTTTAGTGATTTTTCAAGATGGCTTTACTGCCACTGGGCTGTTTGCATATCAAAATCAATTTTCAGCTAAAATCAAAGGCTAAAAAAGTTCAATTGTGATGGATATACATAAAACAAAAACAAAAAAATATTTGCTTCCAAGAGCAGGGTGCTTTGGAAATTGCCGCGAATTTCGCATTGGCGCGTGGGCTCTTTTTGGCTGACGCGAGTTGTTGCAAAAAGTCGTTGGCTTGCTCCCGAAAAAAGAAGATAGTTAATTTTGTCCATTTTAGTCAGTAGCCATAATATATGTCCAATACAGTAGCCATAATATCAAATAATACACAAACGGGAGGAGATCCAAAAAAAAGCTCTTAAGACTCAGTTACTCGGTCGATATGCAATAGAAATCGACAAAACGCTTTAACGGAGTATTTAAACTGAAAACACAATAAAATTAATATGCTCTCCATTTAAAAGTCGGAGAGCTACCGCAGATAAACGAGTCTCAATTCCGAAATTTGATGGGCAACGTCCGCTCCCTATGAGTTTAATTACCAAGAATTCCAGTTTAAATTACGTGCTCTTTAAAAATATCACTTGAATATTTTTTCTCATAGAATAGTTTGACATGTTTTAATATAAGGTGTGTTTAATGAGATGCTCTAGGTTGAGATATTTCAGCAAAATGTGTTTCATGAGCAATTCGGTTGCTCTAACTTGCCCGAAGTTGCTGTAATTGTGTTTCATGAGCAAAATCTGGCCGGTGCTAAGGGCCGAAATTATCAACACATGCGATGGTTTTGTCCAAACTGCAGTTAAAAATGCAGCTACAAGATGTTTTACCTTAATTTTGATCTGAACATCTCCTTTTTACCCTGACATGACACTAGCACCATCATAAGATTGTCCAACAACAGGAAAATCGCAACGACCATTACTGTCTAAAAGGCTCAAAATTATGTTTACAGAAGGCGAGGCATCTCTAGCTCCTGATCAATGTATAGAGCCTAAGAACCCTTCTTCGATAGTTAGTCCTTTAGCATACATCACAACAATGAAGAGTAGTTCCTGCTTGTGGGCCCTTACTTCGTCTGCCATAATGACTATCAGTCTGCACTCTTTTATTTCATTTGTGATGTCCTCGTCAAAGATTTCAGCAATTATTTTCATTAACTTTTTTTGGGATTTGCCATAACGGTCGTTCACAATCTTGTTTTCAAAATGTTTTTCAAAATTTGAATCATGCTCGCGGACAAATCACAAAATTCCAAAAAATGTCCCCGGTTGACTCTTGCACCATTTTTATCATGTCCCCTAAAAACAAGTCCTTGACGACTCAGACATATCGTAAGGTCGAGCACATTTTCCAAATAATATCGGTTCATCTTGACAATAGGCCTGTTTGTTCATGCACCGTTTCACTTACTGTCTATGTCTTTCCGACACTCTTAGAGGCATTATATGCCATATGTCCTTGAACGCGTTGTGCGTAAGTTTCAGATATTTCGTGATTCAGAAGCACTGCCCCAAGTTTTTTCCATTAATTGAATCCAACCAAACTAAACACGGAAATGAAACTCAAGAGTCTGCGGCAGGAAAGAATTATTTTTCTGGGAGGAACCAGAATTATTTTTCTGGGAGGAACCAGAATTATTTTTCTGGGAGGAACCAGAAGTATTTTTCTGGGAGTATCTGGGAGTCCTCTTAATTGCTCTAACTTGCTCGACCTTTTTTTCAGAGCTGCTCTTTTTTCATTTACTTTGAGATGATCTGCTTCTTTTTAAGAGTCATTATACATAGCCAGAAATTCCCCGAAAACATGAGTTTTGCATCGAAATCGGCTGTCCACTAAAATTTTTAGCCAAAAATGAGTCGAGAAAAAGGGATACAAAAGTTGTCATTTACAAGTAGTGCATTTAAATCATTAGAACGTGCTTTTACGGATCTAAAATAATGAATCCATGTCAAAATGGCGATTGTTTGTTAATCAGAAAACTATATTTAAGAGCAGAAATAATTACTGAAGTGTTGATAAGGTTTTGTATGATTTTTATTTTGGTATTAGTTACCGGACGGTAAAGAAAACGAAACGATTTTAAGGGAAAAAGGACCATTTTGCGGCTACATATTCAGCTCGTTCTGTATAGAGATTACGCCCATCATCAAAAAGTCCATATCAACCGTTTGAAGGGTAATATAAAAACAAAAGTTAACAAAATGGAAAACAACCTGGTCGTAAAAAGCAATTGGCACAAACAAATAGCCGAACAGTTAAATAAACAAATATCTACAATGAAAATAAGTAGCCAATGTTTAAATTTTTACAAACTACGGAATTTGTTCATATGGCAGCTCCAAACCTTTTTCTATGCCTGTAAATTTCGGTAAATCCAAGCACTGAGTATTTTCATCATTTCAAGTGTTTGACTTGCCTAAATTTTGAAATTCGTGTGAGTGGTAACCCTGAAAACCTTTCTGTCTTATAAGTGTCAATGCATTCTTGAGATCAAAGGGGTACACGGCCGTCGAAACGATTCCTCAACTTTTCTTCAAAAATTAGTGTTTTGGCGATTCTTAAGCGCTAAAGTTTGATTTTGAATTGGTGTAGTCTGTGTGAAAACACTTTTTGTCGATGAAAATCGGTTAACGCTCTGAGTGCAGTTCATTTGGATTGGAAATCCGGTTACAATTTCTACCATGGGAAACTTTTACTTTTCTTTGAAGACTAGCCGCATTTTTATGGACTTCCACGAGCCGCCAGAGGTATACACCGTCAGATGGGCTTCAAGTAATTTGTGGCATGTTAAAGTCCGCCACGATAATCAACTTATAGCCTGCTTTTTGTAAATCAAAGACGTATGTATACAGCAGACGACATATGAGCGCGAAAACTGTGATGCGATGTTCATTATCTTGCGAATTGGTATATTCCTCTATAAACACACAGCAAACGGTTTTCAACTGCAGAATTTATTTTACTGTGTGGTCTACAAGCTACCAACTTTGGTTTGTTGACCAGGTTTGACTGCTAAGAGAGCACACTAAAAATTCAACATTATTGTGCTTTTTGATAGGTCGCGTTAAATTAAAATTAAATTAAATTAAATTTTAAAGCTGGCCGACTTCCGATTAACCGTTTTTCATTAACTACTACTTAACTACTACTAACTATTGACTTTTTTAAATTGCTTATACTTATTTAATGTCTTAGATTTTTTCTACACTTTGACATTTATTTGGTAAATTTTACTATTCAAAAGGAGTTTAAAATCAAAGTTGCTGCTGATGTATAATGATAAACGCTCTTGAAGTACAGTAGGTATTAAAAGTCACATGAAAAAAAATCTGCGCCCAATGTGGGTTCATAATTGTACGTAAAGACTGAAATGGAATAAATAAATTGCGATGACAATGTAAGTTCCGCTTGGTATGTATGGTTTTCTAGATACCCTTCTACATTATAATCAATATTTTACTTCAAGTTATATGCAAGATAGAAATGAACTTCGGTTATAGTCACATCAGTCCCATTGAAAATAATGCGCAGAAAATAATCGCGCCAGCATATCGGGGTTAATCGTATCTACCCCCCATTAAGTAAGTCACTGATTAGCACTTTTATAAAACTGGATTTTCATGAGCAGAACATTTGCCCGCAATATCTGAAAATAACTGATAACCGCTACTCGACCTGGTATTCAGCCGGTTCCAGCTAGTTCCATAGTATTCCAGTAAATCAAATTCCGTCGAGATAACAAAATAAATAGCTGGCGGACCAGACTGGCTTTATCATTGATAACAACGCTTGTACATTAAATTACTGTTGTAATTGTAGATATTGCTTAGTCGACACAGTGTTTATTACTTTTTTTCATTCGATTTACAGATCATTGCATGGCTTTGGGTTTGTACGAGCAATTTCGTGATAGTAAAAACCCAAGCACAAATTTCGCTTGTTTACTCTTAGCAAAAGAAAAACAGCAGATTATCAACTAAATCGAGAACTAAGTACTTATAAACAAGTTGATTTGACTCGATTTCTATGAAAAGTCGATTTTCACTCACGGAAGTTTCCTGTGTTGAACATTCTCTGCTCTGGTTCCTGGTGAAAAAATCGATCGTTCATACTGGACAAAATATTTGAACCAGTTAGAATTGTTTTTTAATTGCCAGACCATCAAAAATTGAAATTTAGATTGATCATCTTACCAGTGATGTAATGAAATTAGTCCGGAGCGCCGCTTTGGAGTCCACTCCGTACAAACAAAAAATCAAAAGGGAGATTCAAATATAATCAGTCCGGACATAGTAGCCCCTATTACGGAATTACGTAGCACGGCAACGATTAAACAAAAGCATAGAAACGCGATTACTCATGCTAAAAATATCGCCTGGAACAACTTCCTCTCTAGTATGAGCCACGGTGATTCAAATATATGGAAAATACAAAAGGCTTTGAAGAATAAGCACTCTGCAGGCACGTTCTTAATTGAAAAAAATGAGGGTACGGTAATTCGCCGTCACGCAGATAAAGTAGTAGCTCTGGCGAAATATTTTCACAATCTCCATAACACTACAAGGCACAGGGGAACGACGATAACCATCAGTTTGACTGAGAATGCCTACAATAATCTCCCTGCAGAGGAGCAGGATCTAAAAAAAATATTATGCATACCCAAATATGTAATCTGTGTAATTAAAAGACTTAAAAGTCGTAAAGCTCCTGGCGATGATCGAATTCCTAATGTAGCACTCAATAAATTATCCAGGAAAGCGATTGTAGTCATTTCATTTATTTTTTATGCCTGCCTGAAATTGTGCTACTACCCGCAACCCTGGAAAAGAGCCATTATGTCACCAATAAAGAAGCCAGGTAAATCTACGAGGACGGTCAAAGATTATCGCTCAATCAGCTTACTTTTTACGTTACGCAAAGTTTTTGAGAGGATAATATTATTGCGCTTCCAAAAATTTTGCGAAACCACAAAAATAATACAGGCGAGCCTCGGTTTACGTCGTTTTCGGGACCGGGAAAACGCGACGTAAGCCGAAACGACGTATATCGAATCCAACAGAAATGTAGCTCATGGAAATGAAGAACGTGTCTCGTAAAACGATTTTTTATTAACGAAAAGCAACATTCAAATTTCTTTGTAAACTCCAAGACTTTTATTTACACCTTCGCAAAATACTCTAAATCTCTCTTTATCCGGATCGCAAGGCTCGAAGATATTTACCGCTTGATTGAAGAAGTTGAAGGCTTTTTACATTTTTGCTAATGTTAATGTACATCTCTGGTCTTTAACATGCATTCTTCGGATTCTGCTGATCGCTCAAATATTCTAAAAGTTCTTCGGTAGATAGGGGTTGTTCATTAGAAATTAAAAATTCTTCACATCCCTTTCGGAAAACATTTTCAGACAACTTTTTCTTCTTCGGATAGCTATTGCCATCTGGATTCTTGAACAAATCTATCGGCAAATCCTCCTTCTCCGCCACTTTCTTTATAGCTTCTTCAAGTTAATTCTTTATGATTCGTGAAACTGCAATATCGTCCAAGTCGGGAGATTCGTCAAAACTTCCGAAAGTCCTTTTCTCAAATCTCCGGCAGAACCCGAGTAGAAATACATATCCATGAATTTTCCACAGCAGTGAAACGAAAAATATTGGTCATGCTACAGGTGTACATTTCAGGTAGTAAGAATGAAGAACGAAGGAAATTCTCACAAATATTCATGCATAAAAAAGGGTATCGAAAGTTTGCCGACGTAAATCGAAACTCGGAATTAAAAAGTAAGGCAACGTAAATCGAAACGACTTAAATCGACTTAAATCGAGGCGACTTAAATCGAGGCGACGTAAATCGAGGCCCGCCTGTACCCGATTTTAAATTCGGATTCAGGGAAAAATATTCTACTCTTTACCAATTGCATAGGGTTTCACAAAAAATCGCTTAACGAAAAAAAATCAGTGGTTCTTGTGACTCTGGACATTGAAAAAGCGTTTGATACTGTTTGGCACCGTAGTTTATCTATAAACTGCAATTTTTTTCATTCCTCTATCACCTCATTAAACTCATTGATTATTTTCTTTCAAGGCGTACGTTCAAGGTGGAAATTAAGAATAGTTTCTCTTCTGATTTCCCTACCTTCGCGGGTGTTCTACAAGGAGCAGTTTTAGGTCCCACGCTTTTCAACATACACACTGCTGACATTCCAGTTGATTCTATGTGCGAAATAGCAATTTTTGCAGATGATATTTGCTTATTTGCTAGTGACTAGCACTCCGATCAAATTAAGAGAATTCTTGAAAATAAGCTAGATATTCTTTATCAGTACTGCTTTAGGTGGAAGATAAAAATTAACTCTGCGAAAACCCTCTTTTAAAAATACGTTATCGAAGTCTGCAACAAAATCTCCATGTCCATTAAATCTTTATACCCGCTGATAAGAAACTCTTTTCTCTCAAATAGCAATAACTAATTACTCATTTATAGAGCTGGGATACAACCATTCATTTCATATAGGTCTCCTGTCTGAAGCTGTTGCGCCGCGTCCCATATTAAGAAGCTTCAGATAACGCAGAAAAAATGCCTGAAAATTATACATAACAAGCCCTGGCACTTTTCGACATACTCGACCGTATCGCCAACGTATTTGCAGTTGATGAGCTGGTTAAAAGACGATCTAGCACTTTTGACAGCAAAATTTTATGCATAAACAACCCTCTCCTTGCATCTGTCTCATCAAATACTCTTGATTGATACAAGTTTAGATCCTAGGATCAGTAGCGCTTAAGTAGATTTAAGCATCTTCATATACAAAGTTTTTGTTTTCTTTTGAAAGTTTTCTTTGTGAAATTACTCTATGAATTATTAAAGATTAAACTCAGCACGAGCTAGATTTAGATAAATGTAGTATGTAAAGACAATATAGTTTGAATCACTTGAATTTAAACTTTGTATCAACAAAAATAATTATTATAATAAAATATTTAATTACTTACTAAAATTTAACTAAACCAGTATTGTACTGAATTCTTAGTGCTAGAACCTACGAGTTTTTAATAATTTGCAATAGCACAATCTCAATTTTCCTAGGTTTCATGGAATCGAACGTTTGAATACACCCCTTATTAGTTTTGTACTCCAAAACACATACAGTTACTCACAAAATTGAGCGGACAGGCAGCCAAAAAACGTATTTCGTTGCAATTAACATGTTAAAAATTGTTTTTATTAAAAATCTTTCTGTAAATAAAGTGTTTACTTTATTTCAAGGAATGCTTGCAAAGCAAGCAAATACATTTTTTTTTCTTAGATTATTATATTAAAACAAAAATACCATTAAAATAACTATTCACAAAATTGAGCGTACACTTCACAAAAATACTATAGAAAAATCCAACATAAAAAACACTCATAAACTTAATACTTTGTATGACCTCCTTTTACATCTATAACAGCTTGTAGCCGCCGGGGAATTGATTCTACCATCTTTTTTGTATAAGAAGAAGCAATGTTTCCCAAGCTTTCTATATCTTGTGTTTCAACTCATTTTTGTTCGTAGGATTCATACTTTTCAGGCGGTTCTTTATTTCATGTCATAGATGCTCGATCGGATTGAGATCTGGGGACTGTGGTGGAGATTTTAGTTGTTTTGGGACATTGTACAAAAGCCATTCATGAACTATGTGGGAAGTATGCTTCGGCTCATTATCCTGTTGAAAGCCGAATTCCGACGATAAATTCAGTTTTTGTGCTGATTGATGCAGATTCCGTTTTAGTATATCGAGGTATTTCATTTTGTCCATAGGTCGATTCAATAAATTCCAAATTTCCGGTTCCATTTGCATTTTATACTACCACCCCCATGCTTCACAGTTGGACTAAGATTTTTCTTCTTGAGTTCCGTGTTAGGTTCTCTCCATACTATTTGCTTCCCGGCAGAGCGAAACAAATTAATTTTTATTTCATCTGTGAAAATGACGCTCTCCCAAAAGCTGTGAAGCAAATTTACATGTGTTTTTGCAAACTCCCAACGTTTTCTTTGATTTGAGATATGAGTGGCTTTTTCCGAGCAGCTCTTCCATTCAAATTATTTCGACGCAAAACACGACGAACCGTTTCTGTCGAAACTGCTTTTTTAAGCGTTGTGAGCACTTCCGCAGTCAATTTCGGAACACTTGTTTTAGGATTTGCCCTTAGCTTGCGAACAATGAGCCGTTCATCATGTTGTGAAAGAATTTTCTTTCTTCCTCTTCCAAGCCTGTTCTTTAAGATTCCTTCGAATTTCCACTTATTTATAATATTTTGAATTGTAGAATGTGTCCACCTTAACAATTTCTACTATCCCCCGAAATGATTTATCCTTGCGGCACAGCTTAACAATAAGCTCTCTAGTCGAAATATCTGTTTGCTTTCGCTTAGCTCCTATTTTCACATTTAACAACAGAACTCTAAACAATTATCTAATAATTCACTTCCAAATCACAAGAACATTTCACGAACTCTGCATGCTAGGAATTGAACTTAGCGGTATATTTTAACGCGATACGAATTCTAGGAATTAGATCAGCGAGTCCATGGTTTTTCCAAGTGTACGGTCAATTTTGTGTTTGTGGAATTTCAGTGATACCTGGTTATTCTGTTAATAAATTTTAATTTATTTGTGTTTAGTTAAATAAGCTCAGCAAAGGACAAATTTAAGAAATATGAACATATTTTTACGGTAAACTTTTTTTTATTATCTTTACTTCTGAGGAAGTGTAGTTTTTATATGGGTGTACGCTCAATTTTGTGAGTAACTGTATATTAAATGTGTTTTGGAGTAATGAAATACTGGGGGTTGCTTATGATCGAATAGAAGCGAAAATGAAATGATTTGGATTTAGAGCCCATGCTATTGAAGTAAAAATGCTTATTAAATATAGCTTTTGCAAGTTACTGAATTATATAATTATAAAACTGCTTCTTCAGAATATATATTTACAATTATTTTCATTGAAAAGCAAAATTTTTTTTATATACGTATCTATCTAGATTTTGAATGTAAAGGACTCAATGCAGCCATTTTTTAGCTATTGCATACTGCAAATTGTTTGTTTGATACTTAAAAAGCGCTAAAAATTTAATATAAGAATTCAATGCTATAATCACTTAAAAGCACAACAATTTCATATTGAGTCAAAACGTACTTGCTTCATGTAGCCTCAACTCCTTATCAGAATGGAAAATTTTCGGACTCCGGCATTAAGCTCTTCATTAAGTATCAGTGCCAATTAGGCGAAAGGAGTTCGGCCGCAAATTATATCAAATGCTTCCACTGTCTAGACATTGTTTTTTATTGTTTGCAACCAGGTAAAGTCGATTATAATCTACATCTTGCGTTGAATGCTCATATGAAAGTGCATTATGAATTAAATTCTGCATGCACGCTTTTTTTTCTCTCTTTTTTTTATACGTAATCGCTAGAACTCAGACGATCATAGTCCAAGGTAACACGAGTATTTTAGATGCTTGTCTATAGTTCGAAGGATATCTAAAACTTATCGAGATTGTTTACTGTTAATGAAAACCAAGCTGATATATGTACATAGCGCACGTGAAGCTTTTGTCTAGACTTGACGGAATTGCCGAAAAAAATTATTATCGATCTTATATACAATACGCCAACGTTAAGCATATACAAATCAATCATCGAGCTACTAACTAGTGAAACAAATTATAGCTAGGTGTAGAAATAAAGTTTTGGGATTTATTGATAAGAGTTGATTTGGCCGGGTACACCACACTCAGCACAGACTATATTAGCTTGGAAAATAGAGCTATGGAATCAAAACAGATCTTAATGATTACATTTTTTTTTTTAAATTTGAATCGAGAATCATTCATCATTTGCTCCAATTTTTTATGAGCTATTTTTATGAGTTATTTTTATGAGCAATTGTTTTATGAGCAATCAACCAACACAAAAGAAGGGTATACTATACAGCATCCATTTGACGGGTTCCAAGGATTCATGTGAAATCTGTAAAACGGTAAATAGGTTTGTTCGCGTACTTGAATCTGTTCAAATATTTAGAATCGCAGCAAGAAGAAAAATACTTTTCTGCTAGAAAAATATCGCTGACATAATCGCTTCCCCTCTTGCAACAAACCGCAGAAAATTACATCCGCAATTAGGTTCGGCACTTCGCTGCGGTTGTCAAATCGAGAGTGATGGGCTTTATACACAATTCTTTATAATTATCTTGATATATTGTGGAATAAAAATCTAAGAATTATTGTTGGTTAAAAACCGACCTACATTAATAGTGTCCTTTCACTTATTTTTTTCTGTGTCGTCATTGTAGTCATCTTGGACTTATATTCTGGCACACAAAAATATATTCCTCACTACGATTTCTGTTTTTAAAAATTTTGTTCACTTGTGAACAAAAAATTATAAAAATTGTCGGTTGAAATTCTCATACAGGGTGATTCAGATCAATGTGCCTTGTGGTATACCACGTGATTCCTTGAGGTGAGCTGATAAAAAAATTGTTCCACATAAATAAAAGTCTAACTGATTAAGATCAGGTGACCGCAGAGGAATTGGAAGAATTGGACCTCCGCGACCTATCCATCGTCCATTGAATTTTTCGTTCAAGTAAGTTCTTACTTCCTGAGAATAAGTTGGTGGCGCACCATCGTGCATAAAGTACATATCCCTTCTCAAGGAGAGAGGGATATTATCGTCTAACATATCTTCTAATTCAGTTTCCGAAAATGAAAGATAAGTGGTTCGATTCACTATTGGGATTTCAAGGATACCAAGCAAATGATTGTCAACTATCCCACACCAAACATTTATTTTAAAACTACTTTGATGATTCCCTTTTATTATGGCGTGTGGAATGTCTGAAGCCCAATTGTGCAAATTATGTGTATTAAAAACACCATCTCTACTAAATGTGGCTTCATCGGTAAATATCACTTTTGCTGTTATTTCTGGTCTCTGCCGACGCATCTAGCGGCAAAACTCAAATCGCCATGCAGTATCTCCAGCTTGTACCACAATATAATGGTACGGATACAGCCCTCTATCATATAAAGTATGCCAAAACCTCGATTGAGATACCCCAACTCTTTGCGCTATTCTCTTGGTGCTGGTGCTCGGATCTGCATTTACAATCCGTAATATTTGGTATTCTACGTATTGATGTGTTCTTGATGCTCTTTGATCCAACCTATGAGAAGTAAATGTCCCATGTTACCTTAAGCACCTGTCTATATTCTCAAAAGTTCTGTGGTGAGGGATTCTCCGATTGGGAAATCTCACCTGATATAGCCGTCTGGCTAGCCAACTGTGTTTTTGAGCTTCGCCATAAATCAAATGAATGTCTGCATATTCTTCATTTGAAAAAGATAATGGAAACTAGAAAAGTCGTTATTAGTTCCTAAATTTCTAAGAGGTGGTGTAGAAGTTTGTGAAAGATTTGGATAAATTACATTTACTTGAAAATTATAAGACTTTGAATCACAGAAACAATTAATTATACAGATTCAATTTGGAACATTTTTTTATCAACTTACCTCAAGGAATTACGTGGTATACCCCAAGGCACCTTGATCTGAATCTTCAACACACACGACCAGTCCATTAGATGGATTGGCAAAACTGGACCTACTATTTCACCACACACCGTCGAGCCAAAGAATGGCGTGAGTCCATGGACTTTAGAATGATTAAAAATCCAACTTGGTTGCAACAGTCCATTTGAGTTCTTCCACACACACTGAGAGATTTTGGCCTCGCATCACGCTATTTGGACTAATGGATTGCTCGTAAATGGGGGCCTTTACGCTATAGCTTAAGTCTAATTTATACCTCATTACAAATAACAGGATAATTAGACACAAACTTTACCTCAGGTTTTAAGCCTAGCGCCTCCTGTTCGTTGGGAGGCCTACACAATTAAATAATTGATAGTTGGCACGCTATCTTTGCAGGACACATAGATGGCTCTTTAGAGTCACCTGTATGCCCAAATCACCGAATCAGCCTGTTCTTATGTCCGTCTGTCTGTTCGTAGAATTTTGTGGTTAATTCTACAAACTGGTTCCTTGGCTTCAGTCCCGGCTCCTGATGGAGGGGAAGGTAATTCGGCCACCTTATAGTTACCTGGTTGGAAGAACTTGTAGTACAGAGGCGTAAGATTCTCGTTTCGAAAACCTCCGACTCTGCCATGGCAGTTTTGGAACAGGTAATCTAAGATGGATATCGATGAGAGTCTGATAGCAAAAAGACTTAGCTTTGGTGGCCATGCCCCTCTTTTTGGCAAAAACATGTCTGATGAGTTGAAATTTGGATTTGGCTGCTTTGTTTTTACGCCACACATAAGGATTGAACCTCAGAAATTCCGCCACTGAGGTACTTTAGAGATCCGTTAAGAGTAGTTTTAGAGGTTCCGAATAAGACAGAGAACTTGCAAATGTTGCGTATATTTTAGGATCTCCGATACTTGGAAGGATTGTGAAAAACACCGAGTTGTATCTTACTAGTATTTAGTTTGATGTCAAATTCGTTAAAATTAAGACCTATTTTTACCAAGTAGTCCTCCAAGCTCTTTCTTGCTTCGAGCGGGTCTTTGCTCCACGCGAATATTAGCGTGCCATCGGCATATTGGTGGACTTGAGGTTGGCCCACTGCAATAAAGTCACCGGTGATTATGATATAAAAAGTTAGTCTAGAGACAGGACTTTATGGTACTGCTGAATGCGCAGGCCTTCTGAAAGAATCTGCTCTATTAACGCGGACATAGTCTTGTCTGTTGAAAGGAAAGCTTGCAGTGAGATAATTATATTGAGTAGTTTAGCTGTTATGGTTAAGTCAAGCGGACATTTCAGAGAACTTTTCGAAAATGGGGCAAATTGAAATTCATGCTGTTATAAAAAAAACTCTATATCATAGAGTTAACGGCAACTGGAACAAAAAATGAGCTGGATTTGACTTTGGGAACCTCTTCACCATCGTGTGCCACAATAACCAGATAGCTGAATTTAAACGTGGTAGTTTATTCATTTATGATGAGCCACGCCCAGGTCGCCCAAAAATTACTTCCACTGTTACAATGCAGTGTTACAGGATCAGCGAGTGACTGTGCATGAGCTTACTGACATTGCGAGGATTTCAATAGGCTTATTGTGTTTATCTTACTAAAATGTTGCATGAAGATTTGGAAATTACAAAGCTTTCGGCGCGATGTGTGCCTCGTTTGCTAACGATCGATCAGAAAAGCATTCGCATGAACGTTTCACAGGAGTGGTTGCACATGTTTAAGCGCAATTCAAGACAGTTTTTGCACCGATACATCACTGTTGACCAAATTTAGATTCACCACTACACACCAGATATAAACTGAAGCAAGCAAGCGGAAGAGCTCCAAGGAAGGCAAAAGTTGTTTCGTCGACTAGAAAAGTGATGGTGACATTTTTTTTTGGGATTCGCAAGGTATGACGCTTATTGACTATCTGGAGAAATTTTGTCATTTGTCATTCTCATTACGTCTAGAATATCTCTCGTAACTTTTTCCAACCACTTTTGGAGTCAACCAAAATCGCAAACTAATTTTCCATGAACGGCCTAGCAAACTCTATTTATGTAGTATATGCAGTATTATTATTAGTTAGGTAATTATTTTCTGACTGGGTAATACTATTAGCGGGTAATATAAAGAAATGTTTTAATATATAATAATAATAAAACCGATAAAAGCCAGCAAGTCAAAAGAGTATAGCTGCCAATTTGAATATATTCAAATATATTGCCTAGATGCTTAAAGTACATTTGTTTCAATAGGAAATTTATAGTTAATTTGGTAAACCTGTGTAATTGATGGGAGATGGAATCGAGACTTCAATCAATACCTCCTTAAGGGGTGAGTAGGGTTAATTCGTGTAAAAAAAAGGCACATTTTTGTGATTTTTTTTAGATGAAACAGTTAAAGTCTATTTATTAAAACCAATGGTACATTATAGTATAGCATTTGAAGAATATTTTGCAAAATGTTCAAGAAAAAATATTAAAAAATACGACAATGGCAGCAATTCTTCTGGAGCGTCTCGGACCATCATAACTCGGTGCCGAATCATCTGAAATCCTAAAATCAAACGTATTTCGTTAGATAATCGCTTTCCTCAGGTAACGCTGGGAGGGTTTTTTGAAATTTAAATTTTTCACTTTTTGGGAGCCCTTTGAACGAAAAAACGCGATTTTTTGAAAAAAAATCGGTTAATTTGTTATTATAAAGTTAAAAATATAAACAAATTCGAATAAAAACTCTCCAGCGTTACCTTGTAAATTATGTAGAAAAATAGTGTTCAAAATTTCAAAAGGATCGGTGCAGTAGTTTTGGAGTTATGATGGGCACCGACTTTGAAAACGTAAGTTGTGGGAAAAACGCTTTAAAGTTTTGAACACTAAAAAAATTGGGATGAAACGTTCATAAGCGAGATCTATCGGCTTACTTCACACTGAATCATCAGTATCAGGTCCATAAAGGATGTTGCTATCATCCACAATATCTAGAGCATCTTGTTGCTCCAGTCTACGATGAATCCTGCCTTCTTTTGTTTGCTTCTTTTTTAGTCGGCCTTCTTTTTTAGTCGAATGAAAATTTATTTTTCCATCACATTTTATGCATTTAACTACCGTTGCAATTATTGAAAAGACTAATACAATTTTTTTAGGTCGATATAATCTCGCACTAGTTGTTGCTCTATCAGATCTTGTAACTTTTTTCGGCATTTTAGCAATATTTTAGCACAAAACTGAACGAAAATGGAGCTAAAATTTTGCGAAAATCGGAAAGTGCATGTACTGCCCGATAGAACGTTTACTGCCACACTAAATTATATACTCTACATTGACTAAAGTTATAAATAATATAATATAAAGTTATTATTGACTAAAGTTAAAACGTTTGTACTCTTTTTTAAATTTCTATGAAGAAAGATAGGGGTAGCTTTTAAGGTATTCTATAAAAATCGAACTAGCTGCCTGGTAACAATAGCGCGCTCGAGTCAGGTTGGTATAAAAATCCGACAGGTATAAAAATAGTCATAGCTTCGTCAATTTTGCTCTGATCGACTTGAAATTTAGACACAACATTCTTGAGATATTAGTCATTCCTTTACAATAAAAAATAAAATCGAAAAAAATAAATTTAAAAACCCTACTCCCCCCTTAAGACATATAATAATTCCTGACACTTTGTTCACAGACAATCTTAGACATCAGTTTCACGCTTTACAATCCAAAGCTTAATGTGAATGTGACTCACTATCTTAACAATGCAATTTTGAGCATTTAAACTTGTTTTAAAACCAAATTGATACTCTCTTGCAATATAGTGCATATAAGCATTTGTATTTGTTTTACCATTTTAAACTATGTCGATATCATTCCAGAAACTTACCCACATGAAATGTAAACAAATTGCATTGCGGAAACAGATCAGCTTTCTAGCCAGACTACAATGCCAACCAAGAAAACTCTCTTATCTACTCGTAGTCTGAAAAAGGTACACAATTTGCGATAAGATTTCGCCGAAAATTCAAGCGACCAACTAGTCCTTGACACATTATCGGGGATCTACTAAAAAAAGGTACTACACAACGACACTTGATAAATGTAGTATTACTTCAAGACCATTCGTAGTATCATGCATTCGTAGAGAATTATTAGTATATTTTACAGAGTCATCGTTGTTATGTAACCTTTTAATAATGCTGAAGAATGTTGGCATTTATTTCTGCCTATGATCATACTCGTATGTGTTTATCTTTTACAAAACCTTCCGGAATCGATAAGAAGGTGTAACGATTCAGTCAATAGAAATATTATTTTGAATAATGTGGACATTAGAAGCAAACCATGATAAAAGATATAAAGGGTTGCTAATTTTTATTTGTCTGGGAACAATCTATTTACCTTACACATATAGTAACTGCTTATGTAAACATTTTCGAAAAACTTTACCAAATTCATTCGTTTATTTGTTATTGATTATAATTTGCATCGACGGTAGAGACCAATCTACTATACCAAAAAGTTCGTTTATAAAAAAAATCAAAAGTTTTACTATATGAAAAAGAAGACAACACTTGTTTTCACAGTAAATTATTTTGGTGTGAAGAGTTATTATTCACTTATTGAAATTTGTACTGATGAGAGCCTAAATTCCAATACTTAGATCCAGTTGAAATTCCCAGAGTATATTGGCCTAGAGTAGGATCAGGTCTGATAGATATTTAATGGACATGCTAGTGTGGTGCCATTTGGAAATAACTCAAAACAAAATAAAAGCCTTTTGTCCTATACTTATTATTTACATTTGTGCATACTGACCAAGAAGCACACCTCGAGTACTTGGTGTTTTGGACGAATCTTTATGGATGACTTATTTATATATAAGTCATATTCTTTCTTTTGTAAAAAAATCATTCTCTGTCAATCTGATCCCTTGTATTGTTGTTATATCAGCCTTATATTCAGACAGGGCGAATTTTTATGGATGACTTATTTATATATGTCATATTCTTTCTTTTGTAAAAAAAACCATTCTCTGCCCATCTAATCCCTTGTATTTTTGTTATATCAGCCTTATATTCAGACAGGGCATTGCCCAGTGGTTGGGTAGCTCGAGTTCTATAGTTGTTAGTATCCGTGTATACCGTATCTTAGAGCATTTATAAAATCGCGGTCTCTTGTGTTAGTGCATGCGTGTCTGTCTCGTCCGCGAACTCAGCCACCGATTCGCAATCCCTCCCGCATAATTCATTTCGTCTTCGCGTCGAGCTGCTTCATAGGAAGCACCGACTCCAATTGGTGGCCCTATTTTTGTTGTTATTGTTGCTGTGCTGGAGAGCTTTAAATCCCAGTCACTAAAAACATTATACCCATGGTCAGGGTTAGCTTTTACGGCTCATAAAGTGGATCTTTAAAAAGGTCACTTTCAATATCGCGTTTTGTATTCTTGTCAGGCGCATGAATAAAAATGTGATGATGGTTAGGACGCATAACAGGAAAAAGAGCCTCTCGACATCTCCCAAATCGCTAGATGACAGCCAGCATGTGCCGCCGTCCTGTTATGTTAGTTGTAGCTTCCCGGCGTAGCTCAGTCCTGCGCGGACTAATGACTCGATATCCTTTGATGGTCATCGTAGACCCTCACCATTTTTTGATCAGGCACTTTGCGTCTGGGTAAATATACATTCACCATTACATTACAGCTTTCTGCCCTATGTCATCGGATCCAAGTGATGAATACATGACATTCAATTCAGGTTAGTTTAGTGATGGGCGATTGCGAGAAGTTTTAACAATCGAGATAATTGCAATCGATACCACAAAATAATCGAGAGAACAATTGAGTTAACAATCGAGAAGACAAACGATAGGCTCGATTATTCTACTCCCGTGTTCATTTCGATTGCTGGGTTCGATTGTTGAAGATCGATTTATGTCAAATTTTCTTCTCTAGCGAATCCCATAAGTGTTCGATGGGGTTTAGGTTTGGTGATTGTGGGAGTGTATGTATGTAGCTATTTTGGGGCATAATCGAGTACCCAGAGCCTCACTATCTCGGCTGTATGCTTCGGATCACGATCATCTTGGAAGCAAAAATCTGAACCTAAGCCGAGGTTAATGGCACTCTACTTCAAATTATTTTTCAAAATGTTGATATATTCAAAACTATCCATCGTCGATTCGATAAATTCCAACTTCCCAACGCCAGTACTCGCCATAACTTGCGTCCTTTTATGCCAAAAATGCAAAATTTACTTTCACCAGATAATATTACATTCTTCCAAGACTCGATTGGCTCATTTATGTGCTGCTTGGCAAATGCAATGCGCTTTTATCGGTTGACCGGTGAAATGTACGGTTTCTTCCGACCAACCCGTCCATGGTATCCAGCCTTTTTGAGGATTTTTCTTGTAGTATCCGGACAAATATTTTTCTTGAATTTTTCTTTGATTTCAGTTGCTGCTTGGAATGCAGTCAGCTGTGGATTTTTTTTTACTAGTGGCACGAAATGTCGTTTTTCCTTGCAGGACAACTTTGATTAACGACCGGAACGAGGTTTGGATGTGAGTTCTCCTGTCGATTTGAAATTATTTATGACCCTTTGGATTGACGAATATTGTCTTCCTACTATATTTGCTGTTTTTCTGTAGCTGTTCCCTTCTTTTCATAATTTTATGTTGATTTTTCTTTCACTCACACTGATTTCTTTTCTTTTATTTTCCATTGCGAAAAAAAATTATTCACAAGACAAACTTTGCAAGAAACTATTTAACCACTTGCCAAAATAGCTAGTAATGAATAAAAATGCAATAAAACACTAGAAGAGTGCTTTGAAACGACTTATTCCTTCCTATTCATCATTTGAACGCAGACTTTTTCTGCCTCGCTTTTGTATGTTTTTTCTGGAAAGAGCCGTTTTCTCAGAAACAGTAAAAGCGAAATAAATGAACTTACATGTGTCGAATTCTTAAGAAATACTTAATATATATATGAAACCAAATCTGGAAAATACTCGTTTGTTTTTGATTTTTTAAAGCTACAAACTGATTGATAGCAGGTGAACGCAGACTTTTTCTAGCATGTGTATATATAAGTATATATAATGAGTTGTTGACAACAGTGATTTTAACATTAATTCGAAAATCGGTAAACGTCGAGGTTAATGTTGTGTCAGAGGCTCAAACTTAAATCACTCCAATCGAACCTTCTATTACCGATTTGTTCCCTGATATTTAAATATCAAAAACTGTTTTCCCGACCGGAGATCTATTCTAGTTTATCCAGCAAACCCTATTCTCTATTGACGTAATTTGCGGTTACGAAAGAAGTATAAGTACCTACATGCAAGTGCCATATTTGACTTTGAATCATACAATTTCTCAGTCACACACGTAAAAACACCTATTCTGTAAACTTAGATAATGATTTGCTATTCTTTCGTCATACGTCGAAAATATGACAAAAATATGCAAGTTAAAATTGTAAACAAATCGGCCATGACATTGCAAATTATTTGAGGCAAACAACCAAACACCGGAAATCAATCATCTTTTCACATGGGGCAAAAGTCTCAAACGGTAGTTGAATTGAAGACGGAAATCCGACACAATTCTGATAACCATTAAGACGCCGAAATTTTTAAACGCTTAGTTGGGGTGCATCGATAGGACGCTTATCTATTAACGTGTTTCGAACAATTCTGTGAGTCAGCTCAGGTGAATTGTAAGGAAATGCGTACATCAAATCAGCAGCTAAATCAATCGAGAACGTCATACTATCGGTTTTCGGTGATTTTTCTCCTGGGTCACACAAATGTAGTTGGGTGTTAAAGAGAAAACATTCGCAATCATTTATGTAATATTTATCGATTTTTTTCATCGAATCGAATCCCATCACCAACGGGGAAGTATGTTTTCATTTTGGAGGAATGTCGTTGCGTCGATCGAATATTCCGGATGTTTAATCAATAAAAATGAATAATATCGACATATGCAAGTTGAAGCTATTAACTGGAAATATATGATATGTAAACCTTAATGTAGATTAGGAATACTAAATTTTAATTAGTAAAACAGTTTGATCCCGTCTGAGTTAAGTGTTTAGTTTTTTGACACAAGTTTTGAGTTTTTTGAAAAACTATTTATAAATTTTTTCTGCTACATACACAAAACATTGACTATTAAAGGTAAGCCAGAGCTGGCACATATTAGGTGGGTGCATTGAAATTCTCTGTTCTGTACAAAGCGAATTATGTACATTTTTCAATGAAAAGATAAAATATTTCATCTTGAAAAATAGCCACCATTACTACCTAATGTCCATGAGTCAATGACAACTGCAACTGAAACTAATACTGCTGTTCAGTTAGAACACACGCAAATATATGGCTGAAGACGCAATGGCAACTGCAACTTTTCAGTTTAATTATAATTAATGTCCGGAGAATGTTTCCTAGCTAATTTTATTTAGGGTGTTCCTGGTGATTGCCGCTTTATGTGGGAGGAAGAAGGAGGAGGAAGAATAGGATTCCCTTCCTGTTCACGAGCGCTGCATACTTACGCCGTAATTCCTGATGAACCTCTCATAGCTGCTGAAACACTTAATGTTTTGATCAGGTTTCAACAGTTGATCCCACACGATGCGTGTGTAATGCCACCATACACGCAACCAGGTCTTACGGTGGTAAATCCTTGCACTGAAAAAAATCCACATGGCGCCCAGAGCTATGTAACATACCGCATTATTTATGGCCCCATACGCTATGTACATAGTACTCTGAGCTATGCAATATGGCTCCCAGCGCCATAATGTCAGGATTTACATAGCGCGTGGTCCTATGTAACATGGCGCAGCATTTATGGTCCCACACGCTATGTACATAGTATCTTGAGCTATGCAGTATGGCTCCTAGCGCCATAATTACATGGTGCCGAAATTATGGCCCCACACGCTATATTACATAGTACCATGAGCCATGTAATATGGCTTCAGTTGTCATACCGATTCGGATCAATTGAGGTAAGTGCTTTGTTTTGAAGTCGAGCTTCTATTTTACTGTAATAAAATAATTCTTTTCAATTTGCAATCGGGAGGTTAGTTAAAGAATTAGCTTAAGCAAGAATCTCGCTGACAATTTATTTCGTTCATAATGTAAGATAACTCCAATTATAACTCGCAGCCATACTGTGTGAGGGGACGTATAAATGTCAGCAAGCTATGTAATATAGTATGTAATATAGTCCTCCACAAAGGGTAATGATACGTTGTCTTAAGGGAAATCAAATGCACCGGTTCGAGCGTAAACGTTTATGTGGGCTTGGTAAAAAAAACGTTTCTTTGGACCTTAGGGAAAGAAGGAAATAAAAAAAACACATTGCGCCAGACGCCATAATTTATAGACTTCTGGCACCATGTACATAGTCGATTTCGGGATTTTGATAAAATATAGCGCCACGCGCCATAGTACATGGCGAAAAATACATAGAAGCAGACGCTATGCTTATAGCCCTCCACGCCATGTGATATAGTCCTCCACGCCATGCACTATAGTCCTCCAGACCATGTACATGGGTACGTGTGGCGCTATATTTTATCACAATTCCGAAATCCACTATGTACATGGCGCCAGAAGTCTATAAATTATGACCTCTGTAGTTAGTTGCATTATACCAGAAAAACATAAAGGTTCAACCAGCGCTTGCTGACTGAGACAGATTTTTTTTAATAGCGAAGATGTTTTCAACAAATGCTTTTCCTATGTTTCTGGCATTTTTCAAGTTGGTCATTCAATAGATAGATTTTGATTACGTTGACTTCATTCTAACTGTTGTGTCTATTATGCAATTCCATTATGTAATTTATCTAAAAATACTTCATACCACGTCAACTCCGCCAAAAAGCTTGTAAATCATAACAACCCCCTTCATGGAATCTTGTATCACCACTGTCTGTATTTGTCGGGTAAATAAAAGATCATTGGAATATTACTATTATCAACAAATTTTAAAAATATTCTGTTTGCAAAGAGATATCATTAAAGCCAAAACTCGGCCTGATTTCTTGCCAGCCGCCAACCACATTATCAGATCTAATCTTGCGTCGTGAACTCTCTGCCAGTGTCTGTTTGTAAAAAAATGTATTGAAAATTGCAAAGTTTTGCTCTACACGCGGGATAATCGGCATCAACCGGAGACAATCCAGTTATGACCGGATTTGCTTACTTGGGTGGTGATCTCTCTATGGGAGTTCATTTCCAGTAGATCCCAACTTTTGCCGCAAAATCAGCTAGATTCCGCTCGTTTATTGGATCGTTATCATAGTCAACGCTCAAAGTACACATATGGAAAGACGTTAAGCTTGAAGCTTAAGCAATACCAAGGTCTTGCCAGTTCACAGCTTTCGGGTCCATCTATGTGCGACGCGTCTCGAACAGAAAACCAAAACCCCCTCGAAGTTCCCTTGTCTTGAATATTAAAAGCATGTGCAAAGGTTTCGCTCAGTTCGCGATGTTATGACTCAACAATGTCTTTGCCTTATCACCACGATGACAGAAATATTGTTCAGTTAATAAACTGGCGCATAATTGTTTTCAACTATATATTTGCTTGTTGCTGCAGATGCTCGTATTCAAGTCGAGATCACTTCAATATCAATCGAGCAAATATAAATACGTAAAATACTTCATTTTGTTAAGTTTGGGCCTGGCTAAGAAGAAGAATATACTCAGCAGCAAAATCTAAGTTCTTTTCTAGGCATCAATATAATTTTGGATCGCTTACTTAATAAACATGTGTTTTTTACTTCCAAATAAATTCGACTGTATTTTTTTCTTGAAAAAGCGAAAAATACAAATCAATGTACCACCAACACGCAATTCAAACAATACAAAGAGCAGGGGCCACTGCAAACAAGGCCCCTTAAAAACTAACCCAAACTGGCCAGGACAACAGATAAGTAATATACTATGAGTTTATTTGATTTCTTTGGGATTTCTTTTGCGAGTACTTTCATCGAGTTCTGTAGAAATCAATGACGAAATTCAACCTTTGGATACTGCTAACAATGAAAATTCTAATCATCACCGTTTTAATGGCGAGCCTTACTGTTCAGCTGCAGAAACCATGTCGTCGTCGTCGTAGCACTACAGCCCCTCTCGGGCCTTGGCTTCTCGCAGGTGACGCCTCCAGTTGGCTCGGTGCAATGACCGCGTCCTCCAATTTCGAAAGCCGAGCAGCTTTGCGCAGTCTTCGTCGACAGAGTCAGACCTGGGATTTCCCACTGGTCTTCGACCCTCAGCCCTTCTGTCGAATACCTTCTTAGGTACTCGATGCTCGTCCATTCGTTGCACGTGACCAGCCCATTGCAGCTTCCGCAGTTTCACTATTGTAGCAACCTTTGGCTCGTCAAAAACCTCGTACAACTCGTGGTTGTACCTTATCCGCCATTGGTCGCACTCTTGTTTAGCTCCAATTATACGCCTGAGGACCCGTCTTTCGAAGGCATTCAACATATTTACGGACGCTTGGGTAAGGGTCCAAGTTTCACATCCGTAGCACAACACAGGTCTGATGATTGATTTGTAAACTTGGAGCTTCGTCTTCCTGTGTATGCAGCTGGTCTTCAGTAGGGCCAGAACGGAGTAGAAAGTTTTATTAGCGAGCTGTATTCTCCGTTTAATTTCGTCAATTTCACTGCCTTTCGTTGTCAATTTCGAGCCTAAGTATATAAATTCGTCCACTTTCTCTAAATTATATTCGTCCAAAATTATATTTTGTCTAATGGAGGTCTTCTTTCTTGTTTGCGTCATGATTTTTGTTTTCGTCTGATTGATCTTCAGGCCTACTTCTTTGGCTTCCTGATCAAGTTTCAACAGGAGTTCTTTGGCGGATGTGAAGGAACGGGACAATATGTTAATGTCATTCGCGTAGGCCACTAACTGGTTCGACTTATACAGAAGCGTACCCCCTGTGTCGACAGGAATCTTCCTTATCACGTACTCAAGTGCTAGGTTGAAGAGCAGAGGGGCCAGCCCATCTCCTTGCTTTAGTCCGACATTTGTGTCAAAGGCGTCAGTCAGACCGTTGTTGATTCTGACTTGTGATGCTGTCGACGTCATCGTTATTTTGGTCAGCCGGACTAGTTTTGCCGGGATGCCGAAGTATAGCATTATTTTGTACAGTATGTTTCGGTCAATATTGTCATATGCTTGCTTAAAATCCACGAAAATCTGGTGGACGTCGATGTTAAATTCCCAGCATTTTTCAAGCACTTGTTTGACTGTGAAGAGCTGATCCGTAGTTGATCTACCAGACCTAAAGCCTCCTTGGTACTCCCCAAAGACCTTTTCTGCGTATACATTTATTTTATCTTTTAATATTTTCGTCAGTATCTTATAGGATGTACAAAGTAGCGATATGCCTCTGTAGTTTTCGCACCGAAGTTTGTCTCCTTTTTTGTGGATAGGGCATATGATGGATTTGCACCAGTCCTGCGGTATTTTTTCTTGACCCCAGATGTTCTGCATCAATTTGTGGATGGCTTTTAAAGGGCAGCTTCCACCGTATTTGATTAGCTCGACCGGAATCTCGTCAATGCCCGGCGCTTTATTGTTTTTCTGGCTTTTTATGGCAGACATGTGCTTATACGTAATCGAGAAACTTATGGAGGATTTTCGAACTTATGGAATTGAGATGAAGTACACTTACTGGTAATTTGATGAGATACACTTACTGGTAACCGTTTTTGAGACATATTGATAAACATTTGTAACTAGCAGTATCCACTTTCTCAACGGCATGTTGATATTATCCGATTTTAATTACGACTTGGAATGTTTGTGAGTTTGTTTTTCTACGTTTAAGAGGCCCATAAAAAAACCAAGTAAGCAAAATAATCTACTATACTCCAGGGTAGATGGAAAAATGTGCATGTTTTTTTATGGGCCTCTTAAACATAGAAAAACAAACTCACAAACATTCCAAGTCGTAATTAAAATGGGATATCAACATGCCGTTGAGAAAGTAGATACTGTGAGTTACAAATGTTTAGATCAATATATCTCAAAAACGGTTGTGGTTACAAGAAAAAGTTAACATTTGGAAATGTTGGAAATGTTGGAAATACTGTTGGAAATTTTCTCAGCTACAAATTTGTGATACATTGTTTTTCTGTAGACGATACCGTTACTGAGATATTTAAGAAATGACACTTTTGGTGACCTTTGACGTATAAAAAGTAACGCAGCACTCGGATCGATGGGGACTTTTGACATTCTGTTTTCACCAAAATTCAGCTTTCCCCTAATTTTTCCGAAGCACCATGTTAAATTTCCCCAGACTATAATGCAACTGGAACATAGCCCAATTGGCGAGAAATCGACAACAGTGAATGTGAGTAGTATTCCGAGGAGCAGGGAATAACTGTTTATGCAGTCCTAAAAGAAACCTTTCAGACACATCGGGCCTTTCTACACTTGTATTCTTGATGCAGTCCTCAAACCGGTTTTCTGGGCAAGAGGCAGAAGAATCGAGGGGAAATCTCTACAAAAAGTGATGCACTTGGAGAAAATTTTTCATCACTTTTGAAACTGATTGAAACTGATGCAAATCACTAACACAACTATAAACATAGTTCACGGGTCAGGAATTTTTCATGAAACGCTCAAGTCGAAATGAGAAAACAACAACACGCACACATTCATATGCATAATCGGTATATGAACGGTTCCGTTGCTGAAGAATACAAGTGTGGAAATGGTGATTCTTGTCAAACCGGTTTGAGGAGTGCATCAAGAATACAAGTGTAGAAAGGCCCATCAGCCCAATGCTCTTCTCGATTCTGTTTTAAAATTTATCTTAGGGTCAGGTAAATTTATAAAAGGTAAATTTATGCTCGACTTTCCCACAGTGCAGTGTGTGAATTTTCACAAATTTTCCCAGGGACAATCTATGAGCTATTCACCATATTTTTATATTTATTATAAGAAAATAACAGCAGTTTCATATTTTTTGCGTACAGATATTTGATTCATTACAGCGAAGAAAGAAAAACGTTATATGTTTAGAGCTTTATATCTTTAAAGAAAAATATCAAATGCCCGTTTTATCATTATTTCATATTGCAATTCATTTTCGAATTAGCCAAATAGCTTTTGTGCATTGTGTAACATGAAATGTTTTTCAGAAGGCTTGAAATCAATGTAGGCATTTCACACTCTCTGGCGGCGTTAATAAGCAAAATTCCCGCATTTTCGGGGAACGGAGAATACACCGAGATCCATGAAATGCCATTGCAAAACCAAAAAGTGACTGTTTTGGCTGGCGTTAGCGCCAAAACCATCATAGGACCATATTTTTTCAGAGCAACAGAACAGTCGATAGAAATCGATATTGGTGGATGTTGACCATTATTTCAAATGCGTGAAAAAAATCTTCACCACCCTGCAAATCAAACAATTCAGTTTCTGCAACGAAAATTCCCTGGATGTCTGATGTCAAAAAGAGGCGACATTGACTGGTTCTCCAGATTTGACCCCTCTGGACTTCTTTTTGTGGGGTTGTTCGAAAAGCAATGTGTACGCCAGGAAGTCTCAGACTATTGATGAGCTCAATGCAAACAAACTGTGCCGAAATTATCGCTTCACCGCCCGAGATGCTCGAAAAGGTAATGGAAAACGCAGAAAAAAGGGCAAATTTTGCTTCGGCCAAAAGACGGCGTCTTAATGGATGTTGTATTCACAAACTAGTCCAAATAAATTGCAAAGGACCAAACTGAATACAAATAGCTAATATACAGAAATCGGTTGTTTTTTTTTCATAGTTATTCAATGTTTACATATACATATACGAGTATATACGAGTTTTATATACATACGAGTATATAAATTCCCGGTCAAAATGATAGCACATGTTATAATTTTTGCTGTTCGAAGGAAATAGGTGTATTCAAGGTAGATATTATGTACTATATAAATGCACACCTAAAAGACTAAGTCAAACACATACACGGTAACTAGGGTTGCCAACTCTCCCGGAATTCCGGGATTCTCCCGGAAAAATACAGTTCATTTAAAAAATCTCCCGGCTCCCGGAATGCAGTTAATTTCTCCCGGAAATTTAACAACAATTGCCTTCACGGAATTATTATATTTAATGCTCGCTTTTATATGCTTATAAATAATACAATATTAATGATTAAAATTCGTAAATTGCACTAGATTTGTACAATTGATTAAATAAAAGATCTGAGTGCTTCTTTATATGAGCCAATAAATCAGGATAAATTGTACGATGATTACTGTTTGCTGCGAGAAGTGCAGGACCTTGTCGCAAGTAAAACAATGAGGGAAGACTTGCGATGGGTTAATTTTTTTGAAAAATGTAAAGAAGAAGCGGGCAAAGAAATAAAAAAACTTGTTACATTCGCTCTATCGATCCCTATCTGCAAATATTGCCGCTGATCGTGTTTTCAGCCTAGTAAACGAACTGTGGTCAGTAGATATATTATACCAGTTCTGGCGCACTTAAGAGGAGCAAAAGGGGTGCAAATAAGAGGAGCAATAAGGACATGGTGCCTTCGATTATCGGCCCGCGCATGACGTAAGTGATGATCTTTGAACTAATAAACAGCTAATCTGGGCTTTTAGCTTATTTAACAGGGTTGTTTATCAGTTCAACTACCCTATTTATCAGCCCAACAAGGTTCTTTATTAGCTCAACAGGGTTGTTTATCATTTCAGCTAGGCTGTTTATCAGCTCAACTGGGCTATTTATCAGTTCGAGATCATCGCTTACGTCATGCGTGGGATGCGCGTGCCGACAATGCAGGCATCATGTCCTTATTGCTCCTCTTTGCTCCTCTTATTCACTCTTCTTTTGTTCCTCTTAAGTGCGCCAGAACTGGTATTATATATCTACTGTGGTGAAAAAATCGTAATCGGCTTAATGAAACACATGTAAAATCATAAATTCAGGTATGCACAAATTTTAATTACACATGTAAAGAATTCTAAAGGTTTATCCTCGCAAATCAAAAGACATTACAGGCAACTCGTTGTGTAAAGAAATATCATTTTAAATAAATAAAATTGGTTTTCATTTATTTTTTTATTTTCCTCCCGGATTTCCGATCCACTGAGTTGGCAGCCCTAACGGCAACCCGCGTTTTTAACTAAGATTCCTGGAATCGGGAAAATATTTCTTTCTTGCCTGGATCAAAAACATAGCTCACATGCAAGTTGTATGCAAAACTCTGAGCCATTCCGTTGATGACGACAATCATGTTAAGAGCATTGTAGAAGCGAAATGTAACGTGCAAATTCGTGATAGACTTTTACTGTCTACCATAAAAAAAAGTAGAAATTGGGAAGGGGAAATTAAAACAATTAGACGTAGAAGAAGGGGAAATAAAAACAATTTCGAACCTTAAAAAGGAAAAGTGATGAAAAAAAGTACTGGTCAGACAAAGGTGATTTCTGAACGTTAGAGACGATTACTTTTGAGAGAAGGTTCAAATTCTTCCTTTTCCGCCGTAGAAATAGGCAAAATATTTGGTGTCAAACCAAGTTTCAGGACAGTAAGAAGAGACATACGTGCAGGTCATCACTTAAAACGAAAACAGAACTGAAAAAAAACCACCCCTAACGAAGCGACACACAGACATGAGAATGAAATTTGCTACCGATCACGTACAATGGAAGAAAAAGTGGAAGAAAGTTATATTTTCGGACGAGAAATTTTTTTATTCAGATGGCCTCGATGGGTACTGCTTCTATTTCCGTGATCTACGAGATATTTAAACAGAAAATAGCACGGTGGTGGAAGTGTAATGATGTGAGCTGACATTGAATATAACAGTAAAGCAGAAATAAAATTTATCCAATGAACGCTATCAACCATTTAGAGCTAATTAGGGAGCAATTCTTTCTTTCTTTTCTTATCTAGGTCAATACGATTATGGAACTGCCTACCATCTACTGTTGTCCCCGATGACTATGAGCCACAATTGTTCAAGCGAATCGTGCATCGCTATCTCCTGCAAACTCAACCCTTCCTCTCTCCCTTTCCTTGAATTCCCTTCCGCCAAGGCTGTGCTATAGCATAATAGGGCATCCTCTGAGCCTTGAATCCCCCACTTTTCATCGAAAATCGGTGTTTCTATTGGTTCCTTTGCGATAGAGTTTTTCCTTTTTTACTTGGTCATTTTTCCATGTTTGGGAATCTTCTGGGTACTGGTGTGATGGTGTCAGTGAATGACAGCAGCAGAAGTGCCAAATAATGCTTGGATAATACGCTTTTCTTCGCAAGGATCAGTTCGACAGCTCAAAGTACGGCGTATAATGCTTGTAGGTGTAGTTTACCGGCCGATAATATTTACAAGGTCTATTAAGTTCAATACACAAGGTGTATTATGTATAATATTATAGTTTTAGGATAGTCTACAATTGGTTTTAATTTTACATGCCTATGGGGATTTTGCATAAGCTATAGCTAATCAAAGATTTTCATATTTACACTACCTAATGTTGAAAGTAATTGTTAGCTGTCCTCAGGCAAAACTTATTTCGATATAATCGCATTCACTTGTTAAACAAAGGTTATCGTAAATCGAGTAATTGAAATGAACAATTATGCCAAGGAAACCGGCAAAAAAAACGAGACTCCATATCTTGCAATGAATGCTCTACACAGTCTCGAAATTCAAACAATTTTCGGAGTACTCAATACAGTGTATCAAATGAAAATCCTTGAGTCTTATCTATATCAAAATATCTGCAGCCATAACCGGCTCGAATAAAACAGAATTGTACCTCTATCGCTCTCCAAAGGCTTTTGTCTTAAAAATAGATTTGCCCATAACCAGTTTGAACAGGTTTCCATACATGGCTCTATAATATTCTTATGAGTGTTTTGTGTTTTTTTCACCTTCTGTAGTCTGACCGATAAGACAATGGCCCCACCAAATTCAACCGCGGTATGGCCTAGTGCTTTTGGTATATCATCCCCTAACGTGCTGATATATTTTTCATCAATGTTCGCTAGGTCTAGGTTGTAAACTAGATTCGTAGCGTAAAGCATTGTCAAAGTGTCTCAGTTTTAAAATAAATATTCGGAAAAAGTTTGAAACTTCACAGCAAAATTATGCTCTGTTGTTGAACAAAAATGAATTTTCAATCATATTACATGAGAAAATTATAAATTGCGATTGCTAATAAATTTAATTGGCAAACCTATATGTGAACTATCACCTCATTTTATCATACGTCAGGATTTTCAATTTCTAACCAAGTATTCAAGTTGAGAGTGGCTAACATACCCGACTACTTGATATTTAATTGCAGAAAAACAACGAGTGGTTGGACGAGGAGCAGTCACTACTTTTTATGTAGAACAACAGTCACTACTTTTCAGTTGGACTTTGTACAGAATATCCTACATTTAGAATTTGAAAAGGATGTTGCGCGGTAAATCTTAGACACATCAATAAAAACACTAAAGTTGAGGCCTAACCTATTTCACAAAAGTGACCAAAACCGAAACTAGGATTCTTAAATATTGGCGGATATGCTAACAGCTATTGCTATAGGCTTTTCATTTAAATAAAATTAATAAATAAAAAAAATAAAATTAATAAATAGTTAAACATTTCAAGAATATAGTCCCAAAATTTAAAGTCAATCAGAGCAAAACTCTCAAAGTTATTGAACACTTAGTCCCATCTCCTTTATCATTGTTGTTCCGATAGCTCGGAGTTTAGTAGTTATTTTCTCAAACCAATTTTTTAAAAGTCCGTGTTTGGTCCTACAAAAAGGTCAAAAAGTCCTACAAAAAGGTCAAAAATAACAATTTTTTTCGTGAAAAATAGCAATTTTCACTTCAAATGACCACCAACAATTTAAAAATGAAAAAATAAAAATCAGAGAACGTTGGCGGGAAGATTTGATGATACTTTGACTAAATTTTAATGTTTTTTGATTTCCGATAATTTTCAGCTGAGATACAGTGAACACCGCAAATCGTCTTTTTCCAAAGACGTTCTTGAAAAACCTTTGTCACCAGTTTGTTTGTTGATATTTTCACATAAAAAAAATTACACAATGTTATTGAAATGATAATTAATAATGTAAAAAAGGTTTAAATAAATTTGCTCTATTCATGTTTCTAAAACAAAAATTCGTAAAAAGTCTTTTTAATCACGTTGAAACCCTTACCCCTTTCTTAAGTTAAACCCACCCTGTGAATTTTGTTTCGATTGAATGACTACGCTGAAAGTTATAGGGGTGCAAAGAATTTTCAAATTTTCGAAAAGTTAATATTTGATGTTAATGGTCATTGCAGAATAATTTCCATTTGAAAATTCAATGATAAAATCGCTTAGTAAATAAATACCGAAAAATTGTATAAATGGCCATGGCTGACAGCCCTTTTATGACATTTTTACGAAATTCCTAAAAAATTTGGCTTCCAATAAGGTCTACTTACTACATGAATTTCGTTTTGATTTCATGACTGGATCACAAGTTGTAGGGAAAAAAAGCTTCATTTTGCTGAACAAATTTATGCGATTTAGGTGACAAAAATTACCATAGCTGGCAACTCCATTTTAAGTTTTCAACCAAATTTCTACCAAATGTGTCTTAGAGTAAGGTTCACATACTATGTGAGTTTCATTAAAATTTGCTGGCTGAATCGGAAGCAAAGGTCAAAAAACAGTTTTTTTCGCAGTGAAATTTCAAGATGGCACAACTGCCACAGGGTTGCCCGCATTTCAAAATTCGTTCTATCAGACCTGGTCCTAGCTCTGTAAATCCTGTAAATATAATAATGATGTGAAAATAGAGGTAATTTGGTGATCGGTTGCCGTTCTTGTGGAAATCGGAATTATGAAAATTTCAAATTGACATTGTGGACAAAGGGTAAAATTTATCAAAAATTTGAGTTTTTTGTCAAAAAGCAAACATTTTTCAGGAGGGTCGATGATTTGAAGGATTTTTTTCACGCGTCTACCTTAGCTACAGGGTGTCCCGCACAGTCTTGAAAACTCATTTGCGTATTGTTTTAGTAAGCATCATTACGCTCTGTTAATTTCACGTAGATCCAATATTATGACAAATAAAAATTTGATAAAAAAAATCCTTCCCTACTTTTAGGCATTCAGCGCCCACATAGGATTCATAATTTCGAATTTTTTTTTTTATCATGGACAAGCACAAAACATAATTCAATTTCAATTCCAGTACTTATTTCTAACAAAAATGTACTCTGCGTAGAAATATAGGAGTACCTGACAATTCACTAAAATACCCGCCGCCGGCAAAGGGTTAAAGATATCTTAATTCTAACAGTCCAAGTCCTCTAAAAATTTCAGCTCAATCGGATCGGCCACTACTGAGAAATATGAATTTTCGACAAAACGAGTCTAATACTAATTTTTCTTCAAAAATCAATAAAAAGATGATCTAATGTTTCCCAGCTTACCGTATGCGAGTACCATAAACTAATTGCTAGTCATATATGTATACATAAATGGAACAGACTCCACACGAAGTAATCATGGCGGGAGTGTATTTCAACTTGACGCGAAAATTCATTGAACACGAATTCTTGATAAGAAATATTCGCGCAGAATATGAGCGTTCCTCGACTATCGTTATCAGTGATATCACTTGCAAGCATTTTTCCTTAAAAATCATACTGGTGCATACTTGAAGCTTAGTTCTTATCAGAGTGTCGTGTAGTTAACGTCGCAAAAGCGGAAATTAGTCCATATATATATAGAGTAAACGTATTTAAAGTCCGTTGGACAGTTTGAACAAGAATGGAGTTCTTAAGTTACAGTGCCTATAAAAGACCATTTTCGCTTACACCACCATGGGTGGAATATCCTTCTTTTCTTGGATTACCAAAATATGAAGGACACTATCAATTGACTCAGGATGATTATCCACAGTTTCCGACGCCACCACACTCAGTATCACCACCCAGTTTGTACTTGGATGCAAACCACAGGGAGCAAAATAAATTCGTACCAACTCCGGCATCAACTTCACCACGCACTACTTCAGTGATCATGCGAGTTGCGGACAAATCAATCGTCGAAATGCGTTCAAAGTCGACAACCATCGAAGCTGAGGAAGAATTTGTTTGCAGATGGCTTAATTGCTCAAAGTAAGTTCCTCGTAACTTTTCTGATTTAAAAAGAAAATCTAACTTTATTTTATCTGCCTCCACAGAATGTTTGATACGTTGGAGAGCCTTGCTGCACACGTTACACAGACCCACGCCGTTACCTCGGGTGATGGTCTATACTACTGCAAATGGGAAGGCTGTTCACGAATGGAGCGCGGCTTCAACGCTCGCTACAAAATGCTGGTTCACGTTCGAACACACACAAAAGAGAAGCCACATCAATGTCCTCAGTGTGAAAAAAGTTTCTCGAGAGCAGAAAACCTGAAAATCCACACAAGGTCTCACTCTGGAGAAAAACCCTACGTTTGCCCCGTAGAAGGATGCACGAAAGCCTACTCAAATTCCTCGGATCGGTTTAAGCACACCAGAACCCACTTGACTGAGAAGCCATACGTTTGCAAAGTCGCTGGTTGCCAAAAACGATACACTGACCCATCGTCACTTCGGAAGCACGTGAAAACCTACAAACATTCGAACCTTATAAATGATGGTTGCCAGAAAACGAATGCAGCTGAGAGCGCGATGAAACCATCCCCCAACGAAACCTACCATGTACCTCGACTGACTGAAGACGTGCAGCCCTTAGTCCACTACCCTGACTTTCAGGGTCACTTGATGGAGGAGACTCCTTGTAACTGTAGCTACGAGTGCCTCAACAGCTACCAGCACACTGAAATGTACAAATTAGACGGCTACTATGATGGTGTTTTCTTATCATATCATCGACGGCATCATATAAATGACTGTGAAGGCTCTCCCCCGCCGGCAGCTTACTGGGGCATGCAACCGAAAATCGACGATACACAATGTTTGATTGAGCCTATGGACATGGATGCACCCTTAGATCTCAGTATGCATAGGCATAATGCGGCCCATAGATAACGAAGCGTTAAAGTGAAAAGCTCCAGTGATTGTGTTTTAAGATATGATAAATTATAAAATATTGTGTGCCTCTTTTGAAAACAAGTGCTAATTTTAATGTCAAGGCTTTATGTGTGATAAGTTTTGTGATTTTTTTTTAATTATTTTTGTATCAATACAATGCTTCATAAGTTTCCTGTTTCGAAATAATTTTTGTCAACAAAAACACTTTTACCTGAGAAATGATCAGTGCCAAATGATTGACTGACATTCCAAGATAACAGCGAACTCGAAAAAACTAGTTCGTGATAATCTATGAAATTTTTTTTGAGGAAAGAATGGAAATCTTATAAATGAGAATGGATACGTCGTAGTGACTTTTACATTTCAGTTATTTTATGTAGATTCAGACCAGCGCAGAGCTTACACTTACAAAATAAGAATAACTTACAAAATAAGAATAAAACGAGAAAGCTTATGTGTAGGACCAAGAATGGACCAATCAGACAAGCACCATCAACTTACATTGGTCTATTTCTGCTGCCGCTAGACTTCAGGAAGCTTTGCTTCTGTCCGAAAAGGTCCGAAATCTTTAAATATTTTTTCAAGAATCATTAAAGCTCAATCATTGTAGATATGAATTAGACTAAAACGAGGTCAGTCTTAAATATTCTAAGAAAAAACAAACAAAAAAAAAACAAAAAAAATAACTAAAATTCAAATGTAGCAATCTTATGATTTGCAAATTTCATTTGAATTTGTATTTTAATAATGCGTAAAAGTAGTTCCCTCATAACAACTCGTAACACTTTCAAATAATCAATTGATTACAAAGAAGATAACATTTTAAATAGTCTCAGGCCCCCAGTCCGAATGGTCCGAGTCCAGGCCAAAATCTCACCGTGTGTGGGAGAACTCGGAAGGACTCATGGACTGAAAGAACCAAATTGGATTTCCAATCAGTCCAAAGTCCATGGAGTCAGGCCATCGAACCATTTTTTAGCTCGACCGTGTGTGGGGAAATAGTAGGCCGAGTTTTGGCAATCCATAAAATGGACTGGTCGTGTGTGTTGAAGCCTCAATCCAAACAACGCGGCTGTCTTGCTTCACACGCTGACCTGTGACAAGCTCATTGAATGTTTCTGTGATTATTTTATTTAATCGAAAAATTCAGCATAGTGGGTAGTGTAGGCCATGAACCGCCAACAGGCCTCCGTAAGTATAGCCAACAATATTTATTATTTGAGAAGTATCTGTCAAAGCTTAGATACCTTTTTATTCGATACGAGTTAGTTAAATATTGTATCAATTGAAGTTTTCTGCCCAAGTATAACCGTGACAAAAGGGATGTCCATGTCGCAGGAGACAAGATTGATTTTACATGCGAAGTAATTATGATACTTAATCTATTATTATTTATTACATCATACTTTATCATACGAAGAAGAAAGTAATGGAAGGAAGCTGAGCAATATTGCACGCGAAGTAATTGTATAATACATCATCTTTGAATCGTTTGTGCTGCACTCAGTCGCCGACTCTAAGGGAAACACAAAACACATAGAAAAGACACTTTTGCGTGCAACATATGTAATCCAAAAGCTGAATATCTCTGCGACCAATTGCCACCCAAGCTAGAAGACTGTTCGGGCGGTTGAATTCAAAACGTTCGAAATCACATTCGTCGGAATGTGTTGCAAAATTTATCTCAATCGAAAGAGATGTATATTGATATTTTTTTCTCAAATCAAATTCTATCTTGCAGGGTTTACCAGAACCCAACTTTGATCAAATAAATTTTATATTATGCGTTCATTTATTATTGGATGCATTTTCCAGATATTATCATTAAAGTCTTATAAATAACTTTGTAGCAAACTTCTTAATGCTTTATAATCATAATATGCAATAGAAAATAATATTTTCAACATATACGTAAGTATTTTACCTCAGGAATAAAATTATTCACTATCCTCGTGTCAACTGAGCCATTCCTTCTGAGATAATTTTCAATGCTTTCATGTCTTTATTAATGGTTTGTATGAGAAACTCCATGGCCTGTTGTTGCATTGTCAGGAACGATCTCATTTCTTCTGATGAATCCTTATCTAAAGTATACTCATTCGTAGCCGTTGTCGACCACTGATTTCTCTGCATTCGCATTTGTGACAAAAGCTCACTTAATCGGCCCTGCAAAAATAGGAGGAAGTTATTTCAACTTGATTGTAAAATATTTAAAGAAACTGTACCTTAAATTGGGTAGGGGCAGAAACGAGAGCTTGCATGTTTTCGAGTTTACCTCTGAGCACTTCTTCTTCAGGAGACAAAGCCATTCCTACCTTTCGAGTACTTTCTTGCTTAACTATAACCTGAAATCGATAAGTGAACATATATTTTACGTTATGTTCATGAAAGAGAAGGTAAAGGTATTTTGTTTGTAGTTTTGGCTTATAAAATTGTGTTTGACGAAATTCAAAGTTCTGATAGCTAGTCAGCTCGATATGTACTTAATTTTGACTTCCCCCTTAAAAAGCTTATGTTTAAAACATTGATAAAAAACTGGTCTTTAATTTAAAAATTTTGTGTTTTAAAAACAAATACGGTAAGGTCAATTCAAAACTCTATCAATTTGTATAATTGGGCATTGATTTATGTTTATTGTGTGAGGAATTCAGAAGCAATTACAAAAATAAAAAGCAACACAATTCAGAGAAACATTCTATATTAAATAATTCATTCTGTATTAAATTATTTTCTATTTTTCGAAACACATTCCGAGTTTAGTTTCCAAATACGTTTATCTAAAGTATTCTCAATATGAAAGCTTGAAATTTTTTTGTCTCTTCCTGCCCATTTATATGTTGAAAGAAGTTTGAATAAAAATCAGAAGGTTCAGAAGTTATAGACAAAAATCAGAAGGTTTTTTTTGGTGAGTTTCTGTTCATAATAGGCGTGTTTTTTTGCTCCTCTATCCAGTAGAGAATAGGATATATGCATTGGAAACAACAACAATCCTGTCCCAGTGAATTCACTAGTACACAAAATCTATTCCTCATTTGTAGTTCACGTGTTGAAGTGTAGAATGTGCTGATGGAAAAAATAAAAGCTCATGAGAAGCTATTTTTTTTTCTGTGAGGTGGCTTTGGGTTTTTCATGATTATGTTGAATATTTTGGTAGTTAGGAAATTAGAAAAAGCACTCATAATGTATAGAAAGCTAAAAGAATTAATTTTTTGTTAGTTCTTTTTCTATTTTCTATCGATTGTGGTAGTGTATATTCGTTATTTTCTTTCTTTATTTTCAGCTGTTGTGTGGTACCACAGCAAATGCAGCAACCTATGTCAGTCTTAGCGAAAGCACTGTTGTTTTATACTAGATCGTTGTTTTTGTGGCATAGTTTTACTCTGCTCTGTACCGGAGCAAAAAAACGCACCTAATAGGAGCGTTTTTTTTGCTCCCGTGCAGAACAGAATATAGTAAATGGCGCAAAAAAAGATCCAGAACAGAACAGTTGGTGCATTCGCTAAGGTTGCTATAGGTTGCTGCATTCGCTGTGGTAGCGCAAAACAATTGAAAATAAAGGGAGCAAATAACGAGTAGAAAATATAAAAGGAACTAACAGAAAATTATCTCTTTCAACTTTCTACACATTATGATGGCTTTTTCTAATTTCCTAACTACCAAAACATTCAACATAACCGCGAAAAATCCAAAGCCAGCTTACGGCAAAAAAGGCAACTTCTCATAAGCTTTTCTTTTTTCTATCAGCACATTCTATAGTTCAGCGTATGAACTACCTATGCAGAACAGAATTCTGGAGCAAAAAAAAAGGCAGGCAAATAAAGGGGTATACGAATGGAAAATACAGCAAGTAAAATTTGATTTCTGGCTTTCAAATAATAGCTATCTTTAAAGACTCCGAAAAAAGAGCAGAGTATTTAAAAGCAAGTTAGAATAGAGTAGCTGCCCAAAACAAGTCGAGCAAGTTAGAGCCATTGAGAGTCAAGTATCAAAATTGATTGCTTGTCAGGATTTCAACCTGTCAATTCACTAATAAAAAACTCTATTTCATTCACAATTTTTAATTGAAAGTCGATTCTGTGACAGTTGGTAAACAGCAGATTGCTTGCCCGAACTTGCTCTACCAAAAAAGGTAGAGCAGGAATCGTACTCTAAATTGCTCTAGTTCAACTTAGAGCGGGCTGGGCTCATGAAACACAAATCAGAGCAACTTCGGTCAAGTTAGAGCAGCCGAATTGCTCACTAAACACATTTTGCTGAGATATCTCAACCTAGCTCAACCTAGAGCAGCTCATTAAACACAGCTAATATTGAATTAGTAAAACTAATGAAAAGGAAAAGTGTCAAAACCATTAGAGTCAACTAACCTTTAGAATTCGATGTGTCAATTCTGCCAGCTTGCGACGATACTCCATAATTCTTGCTGTTGTAGCAGCATGGCGCTGCTTCAATTCATTCAAATCTTTCTCGACTTTAGCTAAATACTGATTATGCGCCTCCGTTTCTTTCTCTTGGCACTTAATACGCCACTTCAACTCATTGAAACCAATCATAGGTACAGGGATGAATTTTTGCGGATCAGGATTGTCAATTTTGGCTTGTTTCCACATCCGCGGATCGATTCCTTTCGGAGGCGTTTCAAGATACTCTTTCAATTGATCTTCATCCGGGACTACTAGCGCGAGAGCCTGCTCGATACCCAAGTTGGTCAGTTGTTGTTTAACTGTCGCTTGGTTTAAATAATTACTTATATCTGTAGCTAAAATTCTCTTGATTTCGTTCGGACATTGTTGGGATTTCTCTTCAACGTAAATAACCAATTGTGTTTTGTTATCAGATAGTGGCTTTATGCTTTCGATGAGAATAGTTAAATTTGGTTTATTTCCGAAAATTTGATTGAGACTAGTAATAATTTGTTGTTGAGCGTTTCTTTAAAAAAAATATATTTTAATTAAGGAATAATTTTGAAATATTCGAAAATTACTTGAATTCGTTGAAGGCCTTGGTAAAAAGTAAGGAAACGAGTCCAGCCTTGTTATCTTTCCCTGGCAAACGACTATAACCCATTGCTTTAAATCGACATAGGTAATTCTGTGGCGTTATATCCACTGGAGCAGCCGATTGAGAGTAAAATGATTTTCCATTACCCCACATAGCCTGGAATATAAATTTGCATTTTATTTAGCCATCTATTTTTTCTGTCTATTGTGGGCTCTTAAACGACCACTCGTTTGATTTTTTGGTTGTTTTAATGGTGATTTTGAGTATTCATGTGACATACGGTCCAAATTAATTCGAAAACTAACCTGTAGATAATTCCATTTAGCAAGAATGGTATCACGCTCGTCACCAAAAATAGAAACATTGAAAATCGACTGAGCAAAAGCTTCTTCTGGACTAAGTTGTTGCTGCTGTTGAGCTTGTTGCTGTTGACCAAACGTAGTACCAAATCCACCGAAAGCAGACCCAGTTCCTGTCGATGGCTTACCGAATGCTAATAAAGGAGTCATATGAAAACCTAGTTACAATTCATTTGTCTTCAAGAATTACTTGATCCAAATGAGCCAAAGCCTCCAAAAGGTGTGCTTGTAGTGTTGGTGCTGCCGAATCCTCCAAAGGAAGGTGCAGATGTCGTTGCTGTCGTCCCAAAGCCTGTAAACCCTACGATTAAACATGACGTCAGTAATTATATGAAATTTCATAGCGCGTAACCATTACCCGTGCCTCCGCTTCCGAATCCACCAAAACTAGGGGCCGAAGTAGTAGTTGTACCGAAACCACCAAACGCAGAAGGGGCAGAGGTAGTTCCTGTTCCAAAACCACCAAACCCGGCTGGAGCGGAAGTTGTTGCTGTACCAAATCCGCCAAAAAGGCTTGGAGTTGATGTCGTTGCTGCCCCAAAACCTTTAAATCCAGTCGACGTTGATGTAGTTGTTGTTCCAAACCCTCCAAAGCCACCCATTGTTGGGGCTGAAGTTGCACCTCCAAATCCTTTGTTTCAAGACATATTAGTGGATCGATCATGCATTTGAAATTACTTGTTCTTACCGGTCGAGCCGAAAGCAGGAGCGGCTCCAAACGGAGTCGTTGACATAGCCGGAGCGTTAGCGCCAAAAGCAGGTGCTGCTGATGATTGAGTACCAAAAGAAAAGGTGCCAAATCCACCGGCTAGAATATGAATAAAAACAAAGTATGTGAAGATAACATAATTTTTGCTATTTGTAGTTGGCTAGATAATACAAAGTCTTTGATGTGTATTAAATTGTAGTATTAGTGTGTGTAGACAGAACTCGAATACGATAATTCGACAAAAATTACTACACCAGCAACGCTTCAATACATTAAGTGTAACTGCTGAAACACAAGGTGCCGCTGTGGCTTGCCGCGGACGCTGTCAGCCAGCACTGTGGCTACGATCAAACACAATGATGAAGCTTGCATCCGTACCTGATAGCCGTCAGTTTGGTTGTCTTTAAATGTTTTGTTATCTAAAGATTTCAAAATACGAATTTTAAAATATTTATTCTCCTCCATTTCCGCCAGTAATTTTACAATATTTCAAAGCCACAACATATCAAATACGACTTGTCAAACTTCTAGCAAGCTCAAAAGTTGAGAGTTTCTCAATTGCGGCTTCAACCGGAGCGGCATGAGCCACGGATCGTAAATGATGCATTGTAAATCTGTCCTTCCAACTTTTGACAGCTCCCACACACACATTGTGTTTCTGCAGTCATGAATTACTAACAGGAAAATTAAAATGCCTTTTAAATATATCAATTGGCGACAAGGACTAACGGAGTATTGATTAAATTATATATCCACAGCGAATACTGATACTGTTAGTTAAACAATAGTAAGTTATGAGTTTTATCGGCAGCATTGAGTATTTAACATTTGGTAAAGAGAATACAGGGAACGAATGAAGCATTTACTAAGCATTAATAAGGCATCAGAACACAAAACCAAGGTATTCTATTTCATAGCTTTGATTGACCCAGTAATGTACAACTCTGTAAACTCACTCACGGCACCTGGTAAGTCATTTATCCAACTGCAGAGATTTTAGATAAATATTTTAAACCTTAAGTGATCATTACAGCTGATTTCAGTGATTTTACTGTTGAAATCAAGGCGCTATTGCAAAGTTTCCATTTCAGTAACTTCCTGGATGACGCATTAAGAAGCAACCAACAGCAACTAGAAAACGGGACTGAATTTTGATAAGACCTGTGAACTGACAAAAACAACTTGAGAATGACAACCAAATGAGAGTAATAAGGCCGGTGATGACTAATATAACTAAACAAAGAAGAAACTGGAGCATATTATACGGAACAAAACCACATTGTAATTGGAGTTATTCAAGGGGTACAAGGAAGAAGAATCAACTTCGTCAAGCAAGATAATAATAGGAAAATTGTGTGCTACAAACGCGGAAAGCGAGTTAACATAGCGCAAATCTGCAGAAGCGAGTTTTTACCGACATCAAAGATAAACTCAATAGGAAGTTATTTGAATTAAGATAAGAACGTTATTTGAATTAAGTATATTAAAATCTTTAATTTTCTAGACGCAATTGAAAATAGAGTTTGTTATTAATAACTGCTTTATAGAAACGGAAGCGGATAGTGGAGATTGTTCATACGTATTTGGCCCAAAAATTTTGTTCAACAAAAGTTTAAAAATTAAGGCTTTTAAGTATGCCGTACGCAAAGCAAAGAGGTGGAAACTTACAGAGTCTCAGCGAGACAAATCGCCTTCGTAAAGTCTTAAGCAAGACACCGAAGGCTATGGGGTACATCATGAACCCTGAGGGCATTTGGACTAGTTCGAGCGCAGATACTCTAAACGTTCTTATGGACGCCCATTTTGCGGGCAATTATTGCCCTCTATAAGCGATGCACCAAACGGAGCAAGTTTACAAATCAACGCCGCCGTTCAGAACATAAAATTCTCAGCTAAGTTGGCTATTACCTCATTTGAGCCGTTTAGGTCCCCGAGCCTTGATGACGCCCTTGTGGCTGACATCCAGCAGTCCATAGAAGTATCGCTACCATGGCTGAGAGAGATTTATAACGCTTGCCTACGCTTCTCGTATGTTCCCACAGGCTGGCGGGGAACTAGAGTGGTTTTTATGCCTAAAGCAGAAAAAGTTTAGCATGTTAAGCCGAAGGACTATCGTCCAATAAGTCTTAACTCTGTCCTGCTTAAGATTTTAGAAAGGATAATTGATTACCATATTAAAAGATCAATCGATCCCTATATTGATCTCGCAGTCACAGCACGCTTATGCCAGAGGTAAGTCTGTTGAGACTGTTCTTCACGTCCTCATTAGGCAAGTTGAGAAATCTCTTGCTCTTAAGGAACATATGCTTGCCACTTCCTTAAACATCGAGCGGGTCTTTAACAACGTAAAGTCGAACGCAATTGTTGATGCACTCTCGGTGCTGCAGGTGAATGAGCGGCTGATTACTTTTATTATGCATCGGTCAAATTGGCCATCAGACAAAAATATCATGAGAACGCTAGGAAGTCCTGGAACAAGGCAGTACTGGGTATCCATAAATGCGCATCGCACCAGGCAGCTTTTACGTTGCATTGTAGGCGTTCTTACAGGCCACTGCATCATAGGGTGGCATCCGCAACAATTGGACGTAGAGTTTAACGATTTCTGTCGGAGTTCTGGCTCTGAGGACGAGGAGGAATCCGTTCTCCATCTCATGTGCCAGTGCCCGGCTTTGGCAAGGAGAATGTTGGCGGCACTTGGTGTACCCTTTCTCTCAAACCTGACCGAACTGTCCCTGGTCAATTTAAAGTGGATAGTCCTGTTTGTCAAAGGAAGCAAATGGTTTCTTGAGTTCAGTGAGTAGGAGAGAGTCACAAATTATTGTGGCATCACAAGGGGCCTCTCTTTTGCCTATGTGTGTTGGTCGTCAGGCCGCTGTAGATCGGTCGCCACTTCGACCTACCTACCTACCTTAAGGCTGCTTACACATTATACGGTTCCGACCGTACGGCAAAAAACCGTACGGTGATATTTAGCTTGTGACAAAAAAAAACCGTACATAAACCGTATAGTGTGGAGTTGCTCATTCGGATTTATACCGTACGGTGTTTTGCCGTACGGTGAAACCGTATAGTGTGAAAGCAGCCTAAAATAGCAAATTAAAAGCCACGGTAAGAACATTAGAGGTAATTACTGTTAACTACTGAAAACACTCGCGGACTTGGCAGGGTACTGGTTTCGAGCTTGGGTTTGTTGGTGACAAAAACGGGTTCGACATCCGAAGATCCGAAGTCCCGGATTTGGCGAATATATTCCCGATGTCACCAGGGAGTCGGAGAGACTGGCGACACTCGTCAGCGTTTGGAGGGTGATGGTGATGGGAGGGGGAAGATTACACAGTGAGTGATCAAATTCATTTCAAATAGCTGGAAGCAGACGAAGACGCCACCGATCTCCCGGTAAGTGGCTAGACTGGAATGCCGCTAAACTTAACACAGAACGAGATGGTTGCATCGCTCGTTTCGAGCTGCAGCCTCAGTAACTTGAGCAGAAGGTACCACTGATGACAGCACCATAGGGCAAGTGAGGCGTCAATACCTAAACGGAAACCCTTCCGAAAATCGCATCGCTTTGGCGATTTACGAGCGCAGCGAGCCGGAAATAGGACGAGAACGGCTGCTTACATTGCGACAAAGGGGCTGGCTGATCAAGGCCCTTTGGGTGGTGGTCAACTAAGACCCATGGGGAGATGGCTAAAAATTGTTTACCCGTAGACTCGGTTGCATGCGGCCTAGCGCCCTCATGGATGCGATATACCTGAAGCGTATCGTTATTTCGATGTTCTCAGCGCATCTGCCAAGGGCAGATTAATTTTCTTTACAATTCGTTGTCATTTCGACTAGCGTATAGTGTCATCTGTCTTCTACCTAATGAAATTTCTAAAAACCAATATGCTTCAATACAAAAGCCATTGTCGAATATAGTGCTGTGTATTTTTTAGTGTTGCACTTATACATACTGCGACTGGTGTTACTTTCTACTTATTTGAGCTAATGCCACCATACCGAGCTCTCTTACTTAATGTCTGTTCGCGTTCCTGAATCTGTTATAATATATTAAAATATATTCGCAGCAAGTCGTTTTTGTACTCTTGCTGCAAGCCAAATTTTGACACAAAAAGAAGCCAGCTGAAAAAATATGTTGCTGCTGTAGTACGCGAACAGACCTTTAATATTTTAATAGTTGCGTGTAAATAAATGATAATTTTAATATGTTGTATGTAAATATGTTTTTCACTTTTCATTACTCATGCTAACAAAAATGTACGCGTTGTTTTTCTATTAATTTCCTATGATTTCTATCAAATAATTAACCTCTAAATCATTATACTTACGTTTTGCCGGTGTACTTGTGGCTCCAAGTACCGGAGTTGTTGTATTCCCAAAATTAAACGACATTATTATTCAATTTAATATATCAATTTTGAGGTTTTCAATAATTTGTTGATAAAACGACCATTTGTTTACAAAATGCACTCCACACATCACATTGCGCGCTCTCAACTGACAGTAGGACACAAGCAGCAAATGTCAAATATACGAAAATATGGTAATGCAGTTCGAATGCTTTATCCGGTTATGTAGTATAGGAAATACATATTGGCCCAAGCAAGGCCAAAAATGGCCATGGCCAATATGTCCCCCTTGGAGCGACCTGGGCGGATTTTTGGCCAATATGTATTTGAAGCATATCAAATACATAGGCCAAGGTAGGCAAGCGCCAGTGTGTGAACGGTGCAGACAAGCGACTTTGACAGGACTTGCCGGCGCTTACCTGATTTAGCTTGGCCTTGGTCAACCTTTAATAAATTCCGGTTTCTGAATTCGAATCATAATAGGGCCCCAGGTGTGAATTTTTTCGCAATAAGATCAAGCAAGGTCTTCGAGATTTCAGTTACACGGATCAGTTTGACCGGATTTATTTCACATCCCCTGTTGTACGTTACATCTTCCTTGTGGGTTTCTTGACGTAGCTTAATGTTTGTGTCGGCTTTCAGGATAACCTTTTCATACTAGGAGCATGGATAATCGATATGATTTGGGAAGCGATGATCATTCTCGAGCGGGGCTTTGAAAAAAGTACCAATTTCAATTTGCTCCATATCCAGTTGAAGTTCCACAGTTCAAAGGCGGAGTTCTTCACAAATATACCTGTGATGTCTTGGAAAAATGTGGTACATTCTGATTCTACGAATGCTCCGTTTTGTTAAACGGAGCATGTATATTATGTCTAATATTCTAAGTTTCAAGATTTTCTTGTTTTATAATTGTTACATCGAAAAATAGACAACTGGATAAGATAAGCATAGCTTTAGAGTTTTAAACGTTTAAATTTACTTGCAAATGATAGGCCCTCAAGAAGCTTTCGAATGAAAAATCAGCTGCGACCCGAAAGTATTTATAATATAATATTTATAAATTGGATTCTTCCTGTAGTGTGATTAGATAAATGGCCATATGATCAGACGAAATGTCGTTTGATTGAATCAAATCGACTTTTTTTTATTAATTTCTGTTTTGTTAAACAAATGACATTCAAAAACCTACTTTTAGCAGTATTACTCTAACGTTGACTTGTGTCTCTCGATCTATACGGTATTCCTCGACTTTTCATATCCCGAATCGTAGCGTTCGGTAGCCGCCCAGACACTGAAATCGCATAAATACCCCGGCAAAATCGATCTAGAAGTAAAATTATCATTAGAATCACCGTTAGAAATGAGATGGGCCATAGCTCACTTATCCGTTGCCATTTGGTGACCCAACTATCTTCTGGGCTCATGACCGCAACTAACCCATCGAAGTTATTGCTGGTGCAGTCGTACACTTGATCTTTATTGTTTTTCATTGAGAGAAACTCTTCGCAATTATCACAGCCGTCATATTCGAACTGTTCAAAAGTCTACAAAAGCAAACTAAATTTACAGACGTACATAACTTTGAATGCAGAGTAGAGCATTTACCTTGACTATCGAACAGACCAAACATGCCCGCAACCCTCGTAGGTCTTTAGGAATTGTATCAAAAGACATTGTGAACTATTGGACAAACACGTACTATACTTCGTAATTAAGCCAAACGCCTACAACGGAGCCTACCAAATTTCCAAATATTTTACGAATATTACTAAATGACACAATGCTGTGAGCTGAAATGTCAACTACTGTCGATACGATAGATGAACGGCTGTGTAGTGAGGAAGTTGTTTGTAGTGCTGCCATATTGATGGCATGCGGGGCTTAAACTTTCCGCAGATTTCCTCATTTTCACACCAAATAAGTTCACTAAATTATAAACCAGCTCAAATAACTGATTATGTGAATATAAATTACAATCTTGTCTGGAGGGATATCATCCAAAGTTAAATCGATTGTATTTGAATACAAAAATCTGACCTGCACTGCCGACAAATCTCAGCGAATATGACAGTACTAATTTCCTACCGTTTCCAACATTATCCGATTGACAACTGTTTACTTGGAAACAAAAAAGCGGCGTCTCTTGGCGGCTTATCAGTGCATCGGTTCGGTGGTACTGTGTTTACAATTGCAGCTGATCTGACTTTTTCGTTTGTGCCGGACGCATCCTGTTTCTCGTGTTGGTTACTGTTATCATGGAAAATACTGCAAGTGGTTCGCAAAATCAAGAACAGTCGTCGGAAAATGCAGTAATGTCAAGTTTTAATCCGAGTGTGTCCGACGAGCTCGAGGAAGATTTCGAGAAACTGAAAGGTAGGTTAGGCTTCTAAGAATTTCCTGATCAAAGCAATGTGGTTGCATACAACGAATAATTCCTGTGTTTAATGCGTTACATATAGGTCTGCCTCGAGCTACGAGGCTAAAAAGTCGAGACTCAAGATTATTGTAAACGGAAATATTGAAATAGTAATGCCTTGCTCTGTTTACAGCCATATATTTTCTTTTAAGCAAAAACTTCGAAAACTGCGTAATTCGTGCACAGTGTAGATCGAGGAGTACGACAATTTTTCTTCGTGTAACTCAAGTATCACCTAAAATGAGGGAGACCTATATTTATCTGCTATGATACAGAAAATGTCTCGGCAAATTCTAAAAGTAGTAGCCATGTATCCATGTGGTAAGCATTCGATGCGTTTTTTGCGTCTCGATTAAAGGTTAGTACGCTGGCGAGCCTGAATTCCGGACACTCGGTTGTGCTATTTATTTCTACACGGAAAAATTTTCGTGTAGAGAAGTGTAGAATATTACAAAGTGACAGTTAATTGCTCTCAACTTTGGCGGCATGGGATTTAGAAATTAGCTTTCTTTGAAAATAACCTTTACAATCTACCAACTGTATGTGAAATACTATGTTACTATTCCATCAATGCTTCTTTCAGCTCTTCAATTTTAAATTCATTCAGGTTTGCTGCCTCATCATACTGCTATATTATGAACCAAACCAAAGTTTATGAAAGAAACCAAGTTCTAGTAGCAAATTTTAAAAACTACTTTCACTTTAAATTCAATTAGACTGAATGAAAATAGGCGTAGTTTTTCGAAGTAAAACAATTATGTAATCTATTTAATAATTGTTTATTTGATATATATTTCCGTCACATGAATACATAATTTCCATCCATGCATTTCATATCGCGTACACATGCGGTGTTGAAAACTTTAGGTCTGTTCGCGTACCTGAATCTATTATAATATATTCAAATAGATTCGCATAATTGCTTCAAGCCAAATTTTGCAGCAAAAAGAAGCCAGCTGCCAAATTATGTTACTGCTGCAGTTTGCTGAAGTACGCGAACAGATCTTTTATAACGTCGCACTAATTCAATTAACCAACCAGCTAATTAAAGTGCTTCCTAGCAAACGTATCTGCCAAAAAAACCAAATGTGCTGGAAAATCATTGCTTCAAGTTCTGCACGAACTATCCTACGCATAAAATTAGAAGACAGAAAGTTCCGACGTACAACAAATTTCAAATTTTCGAACAAAATTCAAATATGACGCGCGGTCAAAATGGCCAAAATGATTGCTTTCCGTGACCAAATAAATAGCAGACCATTTAATTCAGGCACCTCGTGCCTGAAAAAACTCTCCACTTGTGCTGCAGAGCCACCTACGAGCGAAGAGCAACACTGAAATTCTGACACTTTTCAGGCAACGTTTCAGGACGGGCAGCGTACCGATTTTCTCAAGTGACCTGAAAAAAAATTCAGGTCCGGAATTCCGTCACTCTTTTCCCATGCATTTTAAAGGGGGACAGGAATTCAGGCTCGGCAGCGTACTAACCTTAAGACCTGGCCAGGGTAGGCTATTGAGACGCATACAACGCATTTAGTCTTGAGTTCTCGGTAAAATATTTAGAAATTATTAAACACATTTCATAAGCAAGTGAGATACTACTGTCCGTTAGACCTAGGCTTTACCTCATTTCCAATTGAACACGCGGAAGTAGGTTTGGTAGTGGAATGCGGCTCAAAATATTTGCAATTCTAGTAAATTTCCTGTTTAAAACGGCTCGGAGTCAGAAAACCAAAAAAAATGATTAGCATTTGAAGTATGTTTAGAGTTCTCAGTTAATTTGTGAAAAAAGATTCGAGCAGTAATATTAGTATGGAGCGTTCGTCCAAAGTATGAGCCTCCATTATTTTTAATAACAATATCATAAAGCATTCTATGACGTACTTTTGTTGAGGTATCTGAGGAGATTTTAAAATACGCCATACACATGTCAAAATTTCATTTTCCAAAACACCCCGATAGTGTGCTTGTTTCATTATTGCTTGTATTCTGCAGATAGTGCTATTTCCACTAAAAAAGCACCATCCAATAACAGAACCACCAACAAGTTTCACGGAACTGATCTGGTCTGTTGTTATCTACTGATGATCTGTGGAGAAAGAGGTGCTGTTTCGAAGCAAAAAACTTTGAACTTTGTCCACAAAATTGTTATTCAATTCTGAAATCTCAAATTTCGGTGTTGCTTGTTCTTGTTTTCTTAACGTACCAATAGTTAACGAACAGCTACCCAACAGTGAAAACCTGCTTCTTGAAGTCTGCGCTTGATAGTTGAAACACTGAGGGCGTTTCCGAATTCACGTCTTCGTCTTCATCTTCAGCTTTTGTGACATCAGCAGAGTAGCTGAACTATTCTAACAGTTTGAAGCAGACCAAGACGAGGTGTCCGAAATCTATGGCTTTGCTCCGTAACATTGCCTCAAAGCAGCATCAAGCCAACGAAAACTCAAATCAGAACGTGACTTCGTCAACTGTTATACAGGAGAGCAATGACAAGGCGTAGATAATTGAATTCGGACAGGCTCGACTTGATCTGACGTCACATTATGTTATAATAAGCTGAAGGCGAAGACGAAGACGTCAATTCGGAAAGGCCCTGAGGAGTTTTTTCTTTCACAAAATGAAATAGTTTATAAATTAAAGGAAGAAACTTCCTAAGACGTACTGTTTTAGTTTCCCTTTCAGGATCTCAAGTGATGTTAAACTTTTTAAATCTTTTGGAAGATGGTTGTATATTGAGATAGCTGAGCAAATCGGATCATAAATCATTCTATTGCTTCTCCATATGGGTAATCTATAAGATTGTTTGCATTAGTTCTATAGTTAAGAATCTCACTGTTGTGAGATAAACGCAGAATTCTTTTGTGAACTATTTTCCACATGGTCTTTAACTTCTCAAATACTATAAGTTTGGATAAGGTCATCTTACCCGTTATTTATTAATTTTTTTATTTATTTATTTCAACGAATTAGATTCCTTTTACAAAAATATAGTAGTGAGAACAAACTTATATTAGATGCTAGTATATTTAGAGTTAAAAAAATTTTGCGTTTGAGTAAATGTGATACCAGTCAATCTTGTTCCATAGTTAAAATGTAGTGTACTTAAATATCAAAAAGAGTAATTTTTTAAGTCGTTCGAATAAGTATGAAATAGGTCTGTAACGTTAAATATTGTATTTCCGAGAGCCTTAATTCTCTCTAGTGAATACTTAGAGTAATTAGTGTGACAGCGATTCATAAGAAATAAATTGCTGAGACGTGTTTGCCTCAGAGGAACTTTAAAGGTCATTAGTTGTAAAAGATTAAGGGGGGTAGATAAGGTTGTTCAGCAGTTTATAAAGAAAAACACAGTCAGCACACATTCGCCTGCCCTCTAAACTTATGAGACTATCTGCATTAAAATCCCGATGGAACTTAATAGACATAAAACGTATGAATTGCCGCTGGACACTTTTTGGTGTGGGTTCCACAGAAAAGAAACGTATTCTAATTTGTTTCTGCCCAGGGTTGCCCAAAGTGTTGGTATTGTGAAAGTATGTACTATTTCTCAGAACAAACCCTAAATTTCGACGTGACTGTTTCACAATATTATTTACATGATCAGCGAAGTTGATTGAAAAATTGAAAACAATACCAAGGTTTTTAATTTGACTTAGTTGTTTGATTTTAGTAATATATATGAAGTAGTCGTTGTTGTAGACCATATGGCAGTATTTACTCAGGTTAACTTCAAAGCCGTTGCTGCTGCAATAATAGGCGTGTTTTTTTGCTTCTCTATCCAGCAGAGAATAGAGTATACGCATTGGAAACAATAACACTCCTGTATTAGTGAATTCACTAGTACAGCAATTCTATTCCTCATTAGTAGTTCACGTGCTGAACTATAGAATGTGCTGATAGAAAAAAGAAAAGCTCATGAGAAGTTGGCTTTTTTGCCTTGAGGTGGCTTTGGGTTTTCATGGTTATGTTGAATGTTTTGGTAGTTACGAAATTAAAAAAAGCCCTCATAATGTGAAGAAAGATAAAAGAAGTAATTTTCTGTTAGTTCTTTTTCTATTTTCCGCTGATTGTGGTAGTGTATATTCGTTATTTTCTCCCTTTATTTTCAGCTGTTGTGTGCTACCACAGTAAATACAGTAACTTATGTCAGTCTTAGCGAATGCACTGCTGTTTTATACTAGATCGTTGTTATTGCGGCATAATTCAATTATGTTCTGTATCGGAGCCAAAAAACACGCCTAATGATAAAACCCATCAATAGCTTCTTGGATTGTTTAAATGTCCTGAGGACTGCGTATAGCTTTATAGAATTTGCAGTCATGAGCAAAAAGTAAAAATTCCACAGTGCCAGAAAAATTGCCATATGTCATTAATAAATAACGAGAAAAGCAGTAGGCCCAGATGCGAACCCTGACGAACACCGGAGTAGACAGATAAACTTTGAGAAATATTTCCCTCGAAATTTACTACGAGCGTTCAATTGGATAGATAATCACATAACCAATTAAGCAGGGAATCAAATACAAATACGAAATAAAGCAGGGAATCAAATACGTACATGTAGATTACATGTACAGGCAAAAAGGTTAGTAGCAGTATATCTCCCTTTCATGAATCCGTACTGGTTGGGGATGATTGAGGAATCAAGTAGTCCATTATTGAGGAATCAAGTAGTCCATAAGCAAATTCTCTAAAATTTTGGGGAGTGCAGATAGGTCTATAATTTTTACTGCCAGTTATATCGCCGGATTTAAAAATTTTATGCAAAAACTTGTTTCCACAATGATGGGGAAATGCCGCTGTTCTTCCTGCAGATGATACTACCATGTACTTCGCTCATTTAGGTGCAGCCCCAGTTTTTGTGCCGCCGGCTCGATCTCGATAAAAGATTATCGTACAGCTAGTTCCGACCTTCCAATTATGTCAATATCATCTGCATAAGCTATATCTGGCTGTACTTGGTGACGATAATCCATCTCGTTGACGTGGCAGCGTCTCGGATTGCTTTCTTCAACGCCAGGTTGAAGAGGAGGCAGGGCAGATCATCCCATTGTCGAAGCTCATTGAAGATGTAGAACGGTATGGATAGCAATCCGGCTATTTTAACTTGGCTTGTTACATTGGTCAACCTACACAATCGTGACAGTTTATTTGACATGCCAAATTCTCTCATGGTTTTATATAGTTCTATGGTACAATGGAATGTTGAATTCCAGACATTTTTCAACCGCCTGCCTGAGAGTAAATATCTGATCAATTGTTGATTTGCCTGGGATGAAGCCACATTGATATTGTCCGATGATGGCTTTAGCGTATGAGGCTATCCGTTCTTGCAGGATAGAGGAGATTATCTTATAGGAGGTATTCAACAATGTTATACCCATACAGCTGCTGCACATTGTTACATCTCCTTTTTTATATATGAGGCATATTAAGCCTTTGCGCCAGTCTTCTGGCATCTCTTCACGCTCCCATACGTGCAATATAATTTCATGAATTGCTTGGTGTAATGTAGGCTTTCCATATTTAATCAGCTTAGCAGGTATGCCGTCGGCTCCAGGGGCTTTGTTAAATTTCAGCCGACTTGTGGCTCTTCGTACCTCTTCTATGCTTTGTGGTGGCCTGAGCCTCCAATTCTTCGTTGAGTTGACCGTTTAGCAATTCACTAAAGTGCACTTCTCATCGCTCCAGAATGTTTCAGGATTGGTGATCAGATTACCCTCGTTGTCTTTACAGTAAGTGCAGCGTGGTGTGTACTGCGTCATGTGTCGGACTATTTGGTAGAACTTCCGCGCCTGATGCGGACCTCGCTCTCTAGCTATTTCTATTTCACAGATCAGGTTTTTTTCACAGCCTGCTTTCTTCTGTCCTTCTCTGTTCTTCTGAGCTCTTTATATTCCTCCTCATGTGCCCGCGTTCTATCAGATTGCTGCATTGCCCGGTATGCAACATTATTACGTTCAGTCGATAATTTGCATTCATTATCAAATCAGTCGCTCCGATCTTTGCGACTACTGCCTTAGATGGCATCAGCAGTATAATGACAGTATTCTTAAGGCGTCTCATCTACGCCCGGCATTACTCTCCCCCCATCGAGCTCTTCGAGGGCGAGTCCTAACGCAAGAACAAAGGTGTTACTAATATTTTCATTGCGTAAGTTAGTTGATTCGAGCCTGGTTCGCGGTTGCAATGCTTCTACGCAAAGCAATTTGTGCTCGGAGAACCATACCAACAAGATAGTGGTCTGAGTCGAGTCTGAGTTTGCACCTCGATACGTTCGTACAGTCATCAGCCTCGAGTAGTGGCGGTGATCTATCAACACATGGTCTATCTGGTTACGAGTGGCTCTACCAGGTGATATCTAGGTGGCCTTATGGATATCTTTACACGGGAACCTGGTACTCGCAATGACCAAGTTCTTGGATGCTGCCTGTTCTATGACTCGAAGTCCGTTGTCATTAGTGTTCTCACGGCAACTATGGGTGCCTGCGTAACGCCTGAATTCCGGCTCCCGACCCAATTTGGCGTTAAAATCTGCAAGGATGATTTTTACATCATGCCTTGGGCAGGCATTGAGGATCCGCTCGATCTGTTCATAATATGATTCTTTTTCGTCGTCAGCAGAACGTTTATGAAGCTGCCGTTTGCAAATTTGCCTTGCACGCGAAGAGTGCATAGCCTTTCATTGATAGCGGTAAAGCCTATGATGGTAGACGTCATTTTTTAGCTGACGTAGAAGCCTACTCCGAGCATATGGTGTTTTGAATGACAGCTGCAGTATAAATCATTTTCTTTTGCAAAACACCATTTCCTGTCCATCTGATCTTTTGCATTGCTGTTATATCAGTCTTATATTGAGACAGGGCATCGGCTAGCTGCTGAGATGCTCGAGCTCTGTAGAGCGATCTAACGTTCCCTTAGAAAATTTTCAAATCGTATAGCCGTTTTCGTTCGCGTGGTCGTCATTGTGATATCAATCAGGTTCCGAGGCTTGTTGATGGTTTGGGGATAAACCGTTTCGGAAAGCATTTTACGGGAGAGGTAATTGGCCTCTCGCCACGCTTAGACGAGCCGAAAAGGTCCTCGATTAAGGTCCTCACTGTTTTATTTTGTATTCGAGGAATTGTTCATTCGGATTTTTTTCCGGGGGAATTTTTGAATTAAAAAGCCCCGAATATCATCGAACAATCACCAATTTCGCTAGATTTGGCTCCGTGCAATTTTTTCATGTTCCTAAAACTTAAATTGCCGATTTGAAGAGCCTGTTTTAATTCCGTTAAAAACAAAGACAAAATCGCTGAATGCATTCATGCGCAACAAATGACTTAAATTGATGTGTGAATTGTTCGCATCGCATAAATGGCCAAGAGAGATCAACTTGATTTTCTTTTTAATTATCGTGTCGACGATAAATTAAGTGTATATCCTCGTATTTATATTTTACTAATTAGCTTTGTAAAATAATTCACAAACTAGGTTCGATCTGTGGCTAGTCAGCACTATTAAATATTTTGTTTGGCTATGCCACCGCTGGCACCAAATTTTATGTTGTCACGCGCAATAGCTCCGTTAAAAAAGTTAAACACAATTCTTATTATTTGATTTACTTATTATTATATATTAACTATTTGATTTGATTTATTATTTATCAAAAATAATCCCATAACAACCTTTGATCAGTTCTAAGAGTTGAAGATGAAAGAAAGCTCCATTCGCACATTTACAATCAATTTATACTAGTGTAGAGTTTGTTTCCACGACTCACTTTGCTTCTGATTTAACTCATGTACTTATTCAGGGCTAGGTGAACACAAAGTTGTCGTCTGAACCTGGATTCGAACCAGGGGCACCAAACACTAGATGTCTGTGATCTACCTACTAGCAATTATAGTCACGTTTTTTACGCCTGTATCCAGAGCTGATAAGGACAGTTGCAGTAAAAACAAAAACCCTGTCCCAGGTGTTTTCAGTACTGTTCTCGATAGAGGCGCAAAAAATATCGTTTTTGGGAATTTATAAGTTCAGACTGCGGTTGATGCAAATTTGTGAATCATGCTTTCTATCAGTCTACACCCGACAAGTATTATCGTGAGATCCTTTACTATAGTTAAGATTTTTTGGGCTACTTATACACATATAACACATATAATAAAAAATAGTAACCCAATATTATTTATTTTTCTAGGTGATGCGATCGGAGATACGCTTTACAGTGAACGCTTTGTCCTTTCCACATTGATGAAAGTGGCTAATTGCAAAAATGACTTGTCAGAGAACGAAAATTTTGAGCAAGATTTGTGCACGTTATGGGACATGACTATTGAACACGATGTTGTTAAACTATTACTTGAGCACAATACCCTGGAAATTTTCGCGAATTTAATAAGTGTTACGGAAGACAAACGTTTAACTGAAATTTTAGTGGGAATTATTGCAAACATGTGTGACTATCCAAAAACGAGAGAAGATATTTCTGAAAATCGGGACATTGTCATGCCCATTATCGGTTTAATTTCATGTACCGATACGTTAACGCTGGTGCAGCTCATGCGGTTTTTCAAGGCGATGTTCGGTTTTGATGACGTTGATTTGGTGTGGTTAGAACATTTAAGTGACTGTCCGGGTTTTATTCAATCGTATTCTTTTATTCTCCTCAACTCAATGAATCGTCAGCTTCTAACGAAAGCTATAGAAGCTTTGGTGGCTATGTGTCTCGAACTTTGCCTTGGTGAAGATGAAAAGGATCCCAATGTTCCATTCCAAGAGTTATTTATACAAGAGTGCTTGATATCCGGTCTGATTGAAGCGTTTCAAACATTATTGCCTACAAGTGACACAAGTGATGAAGGGGCCACCGTTTTAACTAAGAAAACGAAGACAATCCAGGCAACGTTCTTGGATATTAACGTTATCCTGCTGCGCTATGAAGAACGTTCGCGTGAAGTATACCGTAATGTTTTACCAGATCTTTTTATGTGCATTGCAAAAATATTAATTCCTTACTCTGATCCGATAACATTGTCTACTATGGCACACGGCGAATTCGAAGCGTTAGAAAACATAAACGAAGTATTCGAATTACTTTTGTATCCATTTTATAGTGAGTGCTTTCTACTTTTAATCGAAGTTTGGAATGCAATGCAAGCACAGAGTTTAGACGCAGATAAAGACATGGATGACGATTTTAGCAAAGATGAAGCTTGGAAGAAAATTATCAAGGAAATGTCGATGACCATTCTTGAACTGATTTCACATATTGCACAAAAAGCCAGTGATGATCAACTCGAGGAGACTTTAAAGTCTGCTAAAACCGAATCGCTTAATTTACTACTGACATCAACGAAGAAGATGGAGGTATTTTGGCGTGACTATGGAGTTGGCATTCAACGGATCGAAAAATACGTAAGTACATCGTCTGGTTCCAGAGAAGCTGAACAGCATACCTAGTTTGAAGGTACTGTACAATATTTTGTGTTATAAATAATTTAAGAAAGATAATTTAAGAAAATTGATAAGAAACCATTGTAAACACGCAAGTTAAGTTCCACGGTGCCCGAAATACAGTAGTTTCCAAAATCTTCACAATCGAAAAACCAAATTTTCACTTTTACTTAAATTATATTGGAATGTTTCTTTTAAGATTTCAACGATATATACATATTCAGTATAAAATAATTATTTCAACGATATTTCGACAATTTCCTTTATCTATCTGAGTCCGTATTTAAACGCTTTTAAGTAAGTGCCTTTCTAAAAATTGTTAACACGATGTAGTCGGGCATATTCCCGCCAAATCGTGGCGTAGCGCGGGAGTTTTTTTTTAATTTTCGCACCAATATTAGACTTTCCGTAAAATATTCATATATTACCATCTATTTGATATTTTTCACTGAAGCTTTCAGTGTTTTATTTTAAAAAGACGTCTCTATTTATTTACTTGGCAAAGTATGTGTGATTCTGTTTTTTTTATGTACGAAAACATACTACTTTCTTGGGAATCATAGAAAAAACACTATTTCACAATCGAAATAATTTTATTCATACAAAATTAAAAGATTATTTAGAAATTTTCATCACTTATCATAAAAAAACTATAGTCTAATAGTGCTTCAATGTGTGGTAGCGTTCGAAACATTTTCCTTTGTACAGGGGTACATTGCAAAACTTGCACATGTACTGCGTTTCACTGCGTAGTTTGTGAGCGGAATACACACGACAATGACGTAAAATGATTTTATTTTTGCCGGTTCCAACTAGAGGTTCCAATGGATGTTTCCTCATGTCCATAGGCAGTCTCCCTGGTGGATCCGATTTGCAAACCTTGCTCCTCGATGTCGCTGGTACTGGTTCGGCTGGTTCGGAATCGCTATTTCCTTTAAAAAAAATTTGATATTTCTTTTTGTTAGCCGAATGAACTGAATTATAAACTACGAATGAATTGAATAAGGCACAATTTATGAGGTACAATGCCATTCTTTTAGTCCATTTAACAGTTTTTCGTAAAATTGAATAATACGATAAGTACTGATCTGCCCGGTCTACGCCTTTCATGTATTGATTATAATCGATCAGAGAATTTGGCTTTATAATTTTTTGTTTCGTCTTTCTGTCGATGCTCTGACTCTCCTTCATCTCTGCAGAGTGAATTGTGGAAATGAGATTTAAAGGCTTTTTTGATTGCCAAACTTCCAACAATATATCTTTTTTCCTTCTGAAAGTTGTTTCACAATTTTTGACTGAAACTGTTTTCAGACAGTCCGGAAGTCCTATTTTTCCGTATGTTACCGTTAATTCTTATTTTTTTCTTCAATATTATCTAACTGTTTTGAACACTGTTGTAATAATTATCCATATACACATGGTGCCATAAATCTGCAAACGGAGATAACACTGCTTGCATTGTTTCGATCAATCATTGTTTCCTTAATCGCAATAAATTTCAAAATTGCAAATGTAGCTACTGTTACTTTCACATACCATACGCACCAGAATCCCATGTTTTATAATTTCTCTAGCATTATAAACTCTGAAGAATAGTCTTCCTCTCCATGGTACTATGCCTTCAGCTAAAGATAACTGTTGAATAGGCTTGTAAGTTTCTTTGAATTTTGAAAGAAAGATATTTAACAGCGGTCTGACTTTGCAAAGTCTATCTGAATTGTCTTCACCAGGAACAACCAACTCGCTCTCAACTCTCATTCTTTACTTTCTCCCTCTGTGCTTCGCGCACGTAAAGCTAGCAAACGCCACTCGGGCCGAGAGATTCAACACAATACCTAGAAGCAGACACAAACAACGATCTTTGATACAATTGTGACTCCACGCGTCCGGCCGCGGCCACCGTCCCAAGTCGACTGCCACGAGCGTTCGCTTGCCAGCCAACTCGTCTCCTGTCTCGAGCCTGGAATTGCACAAACAATTTACCGTTGGTACGGTAAATTCGTTTTGAAATGCGACGTCGCTTGCATTTCGATTTCTCGAAAAACAAGGTACCGCTATCAGGTCGTAGTAGAGGACTTTTGATACATTGCGTATCAGAAGTTATTTGCCGTGAATTTTTGAATAAAATTCAAATTAGCAAATGCTACACATTATTATTGAAATGCCAGGCCCTCCATATTTGAAGGAATCTGTCTCTGCTCATTGGTTTTGCAAAAACACGGTGTTTCTGTCCACGGTTCAGTGCTCCAATAATTATCTCGTACCTGTCCCATAAATATTATAAGCCCCAGAAACTTCTTCATTTCTTTAACAGTGATGTCTTTCCACTTCAGGGATTTTTTACACGATTTGATGTTGTATTTATTTTGGTGATAATACCTATTTGACTCCTCCACAGGGAACGCAAATAAATTATCGTCGATAAACAAATTCACGGCATCTACTATATTGTCAGGAACTAGTCCCGGCTGCCCTAGAAACTCCTCCCAAACTGGCGGATTATCTCTCGATGACCATTCTTGGCCATTATCTAAATCAGAACTAGATGATGAACTTGAAATTCACTAGAATCGTAATCGGATAACTTTTCTATGTTACTTTGGCAGGAACATTTAGATAAATTGTCAGCACACAATTCGTCGTCCCTCTCGTATATATCTTGATTCATTTTTCGGGGAAAGTAAAATTATAATGTTTAGTAACATTAAATTCTGTAGCCAATAGCAATAACAGCATAACTGCAAATATGAAATATTACAGGAGACTTGTTTCAATGTTTTGAGGTCGATTTTACTTAATTGAAAGTGGAATTGGATATTTGAATTGCTTAATCAACTTGTAAAGTATTCTTACTTGTTGATTAATCGGATCCCTATTGGTGAATAATTGGTTGCGTAATAATTTAATAAAAATGAAAATATCTGAAATTATAATGCAGAAAAAGCATTCACAATAAGGGGATAACTGAAGTTATCTCATTATTGGCAAACTACTTATCATTGAAAACAAAAATTGCAGTTCAGTTATAAGCGTCATAAGTGAAATTATGCTGTTGTTGGCACTGTAATTATTCTCAATAAGAAGCAATATCTCTATGATCATTAGATCATGAAGTGAATATTAATTTGAACGAAAACAAAACAAGCACTTGATAGTTTGAAATGTTTTATTACTACGATTGTCATACTATACTACTATAAATGTTCTATTATTATATTTTATTGACCTTATAAATATATTCTTGCATGCACGCCGAACAAAGTTTACGACGTGTGTCGGCGCCAGAAAAAGCTAGAAACGGCGAGAAATACTCGACATATATCTCATACATGTATTTCATATATGTATTCAAACAACGAAAACAATCTATAGATAAAACGTAGAATAACCCTCTAGAAGCCAGTTTGAGAATCTTCGAGAACCTAAGACACAGTCCCATTTCACATGACAACAGAACATGTAGTTGTAGATAACTCAACTACACAATTTGTAGATGGAAATAACTACACGATTCAAGAAACGTCCTTTATTTACAAAGAGCGTAATAAGAATGACGAAATACATAACACGCATCTAATTCATTGATGCTAACTACATTGAAAATACATAAGAAAATTACAAACACTAAAACTAATACGAACCACTATTTTCTGGTGGCATACCTTTAAATAGCCCATAGAACCCTCTAGAAAGCAAAAACGGAACATTCTAGAATCCAAACCATGAATCAGATCTCACATGATAACGGAAATTCCCAATAGTCATTTCGAAGACAGATCAAGAACCCAAGACACAGCTCTAGAAAGGCCTAGATGTAGGCAATAATAATTAATCTCATCAGACACGAGTATAAATACGCTGTCTACTAACTGACTGCTAGCAGTCAGTTAGTAAGCAGCGTATACAGCGAAAAGTCTGTTACCGTGAAAAGCGATACAGCGAATTTAGTGTACCCGGGCGCGGTTAATTAAAAGCGATAAAGTGTGAAAGTTGAACGCGAAGTTGTAATAGTGCGAGTATTAATTTATTTAGTGTTTATAATTAGTTGTTTGAATAAAAGAATAATTAGTGGTATAAAAGAAAACTGTTTTAGGTCACGAATGTGAAGAATATGGAATCCACGAAAGGTGTTTTAACAGTAAAACACAACAAATAATGTGATGCAAGTAGTATAAAAAGACCTTTCAAATGGAAAATAATTAAATTTTAATATTTGGTTTGGCAGTGTAGATAATATAGTACGTATATTGCTATTTACAGTTTTTCTAGTATTGTGCTTACTTTTTAACAGATCTATTACTCCAAACTCGTCTCGATATTCTTTTTTATAAAATATTTCTCCGAAATTAGTTTTTTTGTAGCACATCTCCACTCTTCAATTTCCATTCTTATAACTTTGAACAGTCTTTGCTTACTGCTACAAGAGCTTATACCAATTGTTTTGTTTGGTTTTCTTTCTTTTTTTTTTTTAAGATAACCTTGAGGAGCCCGGTAATGGGGAGTTTGAGACGGAACCACAAGAAATTTGGTTGTTTTCCGTTGTCATAATGTGTTTTAGTTTCGGAAAATAGTTGAATATTTGTATAAAATACAATCTATTGTTTTCGAACCTCGAACCACAAATAAATTGGGCATGGTCGCTGTCGCTAAAAATAGCATGGTCGCTGTCGCACTCCAGATGAGTATGCCCGGGTTCCAAAAATTTATGTTCGACAACATCTACGTCAAACATTGCCGAAATGATTGTATTTCGGTTCTGCCCTGGCCTGGTGACAAGTATCGGAATAAATCACCACGTGGCGTTGCAAATTATCAGCATTTTCGAAATACTTCCAAATGCACGAAGCAATGTGATTAGCACCTATCTTATTAATTGTTTCATCCCACATAAAATATGTTGTTTTAGTAAAAGAACAATTTCTAATAGTTAGGTTGAAGGTCCATGAACAACGTTTATAAAATGTCTTCTGCGTTTTCAAATTGAGAGTAGGAAGACATTTTTGAAGATCAAAATACAAAACTGTTTTGCCTTCTTCCATTTTGTCACTCCGTTTTGTTTGGTACGCTATTTTAGCACGTTAAAGATGGATTAACCTTGAATTAAATATTTCCTGTCTTATGTGCTCAGAACTTTCAAATTTAAGTTTAGCATCAAACTCATCGCATTTTGTGCAAGTATCTAGCTGAGGTTTTTTAAATTTTAAATTAAGTGTTTTAAACACTTTTCGGTATTGAGTTATGCTAGGAACATTTTCATTTTCTTCTTTGAAAAGATTGTACATTTGAGTTAAATTCAAACCAGGCGCTAGATACCTTTTGGATGAATGAGTCCTGCTGTAGTGAGAGACATAAGACGGGAAGGATAAGATATGGTTCTTCATTTCATCCATTGTTTCTTGTGGAATTTTAGTTGTTGTTGGATATTTTCTCCTTGAATCTTTATATAACGTGCTTGCTTCGTGCTTGTTTATTATCGAGGTAATAAAAGAATTGCTTTCATCAAATATATTGAGAAAGCATTTTTTACACACCTTGATTGACTCTGAACCAACAACAACACTGTACGTAAGGGTCTTTTGTCGGTTTTTCTTTGGTTGTTGAAGATTTGTTGCCCTTTTCTCACTACTTATTTTGATTAACTTATAAAAGAACGCTTGATGCAGGGTATATTGTCCCAGGCTCCAGTAATCTTCAAACAAACGTTTGGCCGCTTTATCGGGTACCCGGTCTTTGTCAACGGTCTTCGCGTTCTGCATTGGCCTACTTTGCCGCTGCTTACCGATTTGTAGGCTTTCACAGTATTTCGGTTTATTTTGCTGCTGCATATCCTTGCACGAATCGTCCTTTTTGCACTTCCATTACTCGACTAGTCATTGCTGCGTATTTCCAAGTACTCCATGTCTGCGAAATTAATTTTTATTTGCATGTATATCATTGTTTATTTGAAACTAATTTTCAGTAGCACTAACGATGAAAAATTAATAAAGTATTTACTACAAACATGACGAAAAGACAAACATGACAAAAGAATTAGGGCTAAATTCGACTACGTGCCCCAATAGCAGTTAGATAATTTTATAATACAGTTTGGTTTTTTTTTGTGGTTGTGTAGGTTTATACTCATTGTGTGTTTTCGTGTATATTTTGTACGTTTTGGTTACTTGTTCTTCAAATTTTTCTCCCTCCTACCACTAAATGACGAGTAGGGATAAAAAAATGAAGAATAACTAACAAAAATTTATAAAACATACACGCAAAGACAAAGGACTCAATATAAATAAACAAAAAAACAAACACGCAACCACAAAAACAATGAAATATTTAAACAGTTATACACAGAAAATTAATGTGAAATAATATTGTTTGTTAATAGTGAAACAAATTACCCAAATATTCTTCGAAATTCTCGGAAACTACGTGAAGAGATTCAAATGCTGGGCCTGCAAATAATACTTAACTATGATATACCGGACAAACTACAACAAAGCACTCACTTTCATTATCCTCGTCATTGCTCTTGCTACACCCCACCGCTAGAAATTCAGCTTCGCTCCGAAATAAATCCTCACTTTGGTTGCCGTCCTCCAATTTTACCACGTTCGTTCTGTCTTTCAACGATTGGAGCTTCTGCGATTCTGCTAAATGAAAATCATAACTAAATGTGATATATAATAGCACTTTACATACCTTCCAGGTCGATAACGTCAATTGGTTCTTCCACCAATTCACAAAACTTCGTATTCTTCGCCAAACATCATGACCAACAAATTCTCCATCACAAAATTTTTAGAAAACTTCACTTACCGTGCTAACAACCGCACATCTGCGCTTAACTGCCCAGACTACAAACAAGTAACTGCACTTGACCCTTTATATACACTTGTCTTTTAAAGTAACTGAGATTTTAGTGCTGTGCCAGCAACAAGATAACTTCAGCAGTATATAAAAGTCCTCGTGGATGAATATTTGTAAAAAATATATCAGAAACGCGTGGTGTGCTGAAAGTGTAACCTACACGAAACATGCAAAAAGGAAGACAGTTACAGCCATGGACGTAGTGTATGCTTTGAAACGGCAAGGACGCACGCTGTACGGTTTCGGAGGCTAAGAAGATTTACATATTGGATTATTTTTTGCCAAATGCCAAATTTGTACTGGCAACACAGTTAAGTTTAGTTATTATGTTTTTGACATTCATTTCTTTAGGCTTAGTGTAGTTAATTTGTTATTTGCAAAAAAAATCTCACAAAATATTTATTATCATCTGAAAGCACACAAAAAAATCCGATTTTTGCCATTTTCATCCCAAAAATGCCAAAATTGCAGCTATTCGTTTATTGCTATTTGCCACAGAATTATAGCATTCGAAAATAATATCACTCAAGAAACAAGCGGCAGTTAAAAAAAAAATTAAGTTTTTTCATCAACACACAATAGTACTTAAGTATTTTGTACGAAAATTCAATAATTTCAATATCCAAAAAAATTTATAATAAAAGCAAAATGAACACAGAAACACGAATATAAGACGTTCGAACTAAAGCAGTATAAAGCAGTTACTGGAGAGACGAACGAAAATGCAAAAACAAAATCTTTTGGTTAAAATTTTTGCCATTATTATTTTTTGTTCCGTCTCAATGTATCGACAGATACATAGATCGGGTACCGTCGACAATAGATAAGATGGCTTATGAACATGCGAACAGGACTAACAGTTTCTGTTAATTCTGAACCTTTTTAATGCTGGCCATTATCTCAAGCAAAACAAATTCACGATACCATTACATATCCCTTCTGTGCAATTTGGGATTTTTTTTTATAATCATAACACATTTTCTCTTATTCCAAAAGAGATAAAGGCTGAAAAGTATTTAACTACACTATACCATTACGTAACCCGTTTGTGCAATACCTACTTTTCCAAAAAAAAATCATAAATTTATAACGGTCAACTAGTCGATACCATCACTTTTCCCGTCTGAATAGTCCGGGCCACATCTTTTATATATACAGTGCAGTCGCGATAACTTAAACAAGATAAAACCGCGACAGTTCATGCTTACGGGGTTGTTCACATTCTCGGGGGTCACACATTGCCAATAACGTTAGCCTGATATATAAATAAATAGTGTGTTTATTAATACTGCAGTACAAAAGCGTCAAATAATTTGAAAATTAAACATTCCAATTTGAATTTTTATGCATATATCGATAGAAAACGAAGAATAGATACATATATATATGTATTAAGTAAAAAAGCTCGAAATTTTAGTTTGGCGCTGTCTGTTCTCCAAACTTTTAACTACCGCACTTTCTCTTAATGTTTTTAACACTGTTTTGTGGTTAAAACAAACTGAGTCACTTTCTGCCCAATCGATAGCTTTGTTGAAAATTTCAATGCTTCTTTTGCATTAATATTCAGTCTATTTTCTTCTATTATTATTTGGACTTCCGAATCATTTCCTTCGCAAATTTCTACTAGATTTGCATCCTCGACTGGGACATCAGTGTTCCATCCCTCAATATCGTCAACGGTTAAAGATCCTTTAAATAAATTATGCATACATATTATAATTCAATTCAAAGGCACAATAATATACAATACAATATACCACTGGATATAGAACTTCAAGTAGCTGAATAGTTTCTGCTATGGGTACCTGTATCTCATCATTAACCAACCAACGATCTCTTAGAATATTTAAGGGGGTCTTCTACCTTGTGGCCTCGTTTTTGATACTGTTTTTTGACAATAGATTGTAGGGGAACCAATAATGCAATCAAGGTTCGGTTTTTTGCATTGAATTCGTTTATTTCTATACTTTCAACATTAATTTTTCTGAAATTTTACTGTCTCTAGTTTGACCGTGATTTGACCTTGAAATGTCCCTTACGAAAAATTTATACTAAAACGGTTGTCACGATTCAGCCCATGAAAGTCGTCTGAAACAAAAAAACCAAAATGATTTAGTTTCTTTACGACTTTGGCTATCGTTTGACACGAGGTTTTTGAAAAATTCCAAAATTTCACGAAACAGGCAACAAACAAACAAAAATGTCTACGTTTTCAAGGTCAAGAATAGCTGTAAAAATCGTTAAAATGAAAAAAATCTAAAAAGCTCGTGTCAAACGATAGCCACATGTTTTCCGCAAATTTTGATATATCACTTTAGTTAATTGATCAATTAGTTCTCGAGATATCTTGCCAACCAGTTGCAAAAACACAACTTTTGGGAAATTGCATTTAAAGATATTAATGCATGGATCCTGGACGAAAAGTTACAATCAATCTGCAATGCCAGGGCCATACAGTTCATCTTCTTCGTCGAGAACAGACTCCTGTTGTGCAACTCGTTGTTCGCGTTGTTCAATCCGAGCCCTTTTTGCCGCATCGCTCACCCTTTGCTCCGAGCGGTTGATGCGGTCCTCGTCAAGCCGAGCGGCGCACATCTTTGCTACAGGTCCAAGCGTAATTTCCATCATGTCCATAGTCTCCAATATCGTCCCGTATCCTTCATTGAAAATCAATGTATGATTTGGGTTTTCGTCAGACGAGCTGCAATGATAAAATGACGCCCAAATCGCGTCTTTCATTTTTTTCACGGAATCAGCGTTTCTTCGGATCGCAAGGCCGTAAAACTTTGTCAACTCCCCGATAACTTTATCTGTAAGTTTTCCTCTACCTTTTCCTCCAATACCTTTGTTATCTTTTTTAACATTCCTGAGCCTGGTTCCCATTCGTTTTTCTACGTGGCCAACACATTCTTTTTTTTCCACGATGTTCTCATCGCCATAAAGATTGGCAGAGAGAATTCCTTTATAAGTTTTACTATCTCCATCACCCACGTATCGAACATATTTCACGCCGTATTTTTCTACCGATCGCGCAAACATTTCAGTAATTGCGTCTATTTCCATTTTCCCTGCACTTCCTGAGTGGTTTGCAGTGCAATCTTTTTCATGATTTTCGTACCACAAATTAAATTCATTTATATCTGTTTCTTTCAATTTTTCTTTATTTTTACATGCTTGGCAAAAACTGGATTTGACGACCGCATCTAGAACTTTGTGACTGAATTTTCCGATTAAAGTTGAAATCCCGAACAAGGAAGAGAATCCTCTTTTTTTCCATGTTCCGTCCCCCGAAACTGTCAAATGATTTTCTATGTTGTTATGCTGCACATTCAAATTTTTTTCCTCGTCCACAGCTTTTTTTAAAACACTTTCGAAAATGGCGTTAGCGGCGTTTTTGAAGCTTTCGAGACATGCATAGTAAGTTTTGTTCGCGATTCCACAACTAATGTCCATCAACCCGCAAAATTTGTTGAATCCTTCGAGACCAACACCGAGTAAGCGCAGCACAAAAATTAATCGGCGATTCACTTCGTAAGCCTTATTATTGATCTTAGGACACGAATCAATGGATTTTTCATTGCACTTGCATTTCACAACAATCTGGAATCCCGCACCGCTTTTAGAACTTTGAGAAAACCGAATTTTTCCATGACAGTCTTTGCAAATACATAACAATGTTCGAAATCACTGTAAAAACTGATACGAATTCCAAGATGCAATACGCGAAATTCCGATTTATCGCAACTCCCGCGCGGCGGTTACTTTTGAGTTTCTGCGCCGACGTGCTTGCGTACGATGCATCGTGATCGGGTTCCAGAAGATACGGATTAGGACTTTTACGTTTTTTTTTCGATCAGCGCGATCGAATGTTGCTCTCGTAAATTTTCGGTTCATTACGGAAAAATAATAGCAAGAAATAAAAAACACGAACTGAATTTTCGATGGATACAGTTTCGTTAAAAGCGAGATGTTTCCGACGTTAAACTTTCTTTGAAACTGAATGGACCGGGAAATTGTGAATGCACTACAGAGATAACATGCATACAGATAAACCAATAATACAATAGACCGCTAGGATTACTTTGGAAAAACGCGATAAGCAAGTTTCTGCGCGGTGGCGATGAGCGCTGCGATAACAGCATGCGGAGCTATATTCGATGGCTCTAAAAACCCCGAAATAATAAGATTTCGGTTATACCCTTTGAATATTATATTTCTAGTACCTTCTAGGCCACAAAACTGCAAAAAAAAATAAAATCGATTTTTTTGAACCAACAAGGTAGAAGACCCCCTTAACTATGATATACCGGACAAACTACAACAAACCACTCACTTTCATTATCCTCGTCATTGCTCTTGTTACACCCCACCGCTCGAAATTCAACTTCGCTCCGAAATAAATCCTCACTTTGGTTGCCGTCCTCCAATTTTACCACGTTCGTTCTGTCTTTCAACGGTTGGAGCTCCTGCGATTCTGCTAAATGAAAATCATAACTAAATGTTATATATAATAATAGCACTTTACATACCTTCCACGTCGATAACGTCAATTGGTTCCTCCACCAATTCACAAAACTCTTCGTATTCTTCGCCAAACATCTCGATCAACAAATTCTCCATCACAAGAATTTTAGAAAACTTCACTTACCGCGCTAACAACCCCACATCTGCACTTAACTGCCCAGACTACAAACAAGTAACTGCACTTGACCCTTTATATGCACTTGTCTTTTAAAGTAACTGAGATTTTAGTGCTGCCAGCAACAAGATAACTTCAGCAGTATATAAAAGTCCTCGTGGATGAATATTTGTAAAAAATATATCAGAAACGCGTGGTGTGCTGAAAGTGTTTCTCGAAAATGTTATTCGTGATGCTGTAACCTACACGAAACATGCAAAAAGGAAGACAGGTACAGCCATGGACGTAGTGTATGCTTAGAAACGGCAAGGACGCACGCTGTACGGTTTCGGAGGCTAAGAAAATTTACATATTGGATTACTTTTTGCCAAATGCCAAATTTGTACTGGCAACGCAGTTAAGTTTAGTTATTATCTTTTTGACATTCATTTCTTTAGGTTTAGTGTAGTTAATTTGTTATTTGCAAAAAAAAATCTCACAAAATATTTTTTATCATCTGAAAGCATACAAAAAAATCTGATTTTTTCCATTTTCATCCCAAAAATGCCAAAATTGCAGTTATTCGTTTATTGGTATTTGCCACAGAATTATAGCATTCGAAAATAATATCACTCAAGAAACAAGCGGCAGTTAAAAAAAAATTAAGTTTTTTCGCCAACACACAATAGTAATTAAGTATTTTGTATGAAAATTCAATAATTTCAATATCCCAAAAAATTTATAATAAAAGCAAAATGAACACAGAAACACGAATATAAGACGTTCGAACTAAAGCAGTATAAAGCAGTTACTGGAGAGACGAACGAAAATGCAAAAACAAAATCTTTTGGTTAAAATTTGTACCATTATTATTTTTTGTTCCGTCTCAATGTATCGACAGATACATAGATCGGGTACCGTCGACAATAGATAAGATGGCTTATGAACATGCGAACAGGACTAACAATTCTGTTAATTCTGAACCTTTTTAATGCTGGCCATTATCTCAAGCAAAACAAATTCACGATACCATTACATATCCCTTCTGTGTAATTTGGGATTTTTTTTTTTATAATCATAACACATTTTCTCTTATTCCAAAAGAGATAAAGGCTGAAAAGTATTTAACTGCACTATACCATTACGTAACCCGTTTGTGCAATACCTACTTTTCCAAAAAAAAATCATAAATGTATAACGGTCAACTAGTCGATACCATCACTTTTCCCGTCTGAATAGTCCAGGCCACATCTTTTATATATACAGTGCAGTCGCGATAACGTAAACAAGATAAAACCGCGACAGTTCATGCTTACGGGGTTGTTCACATTCTCGGGGGTCACACATTGCCAATAACGTTAGCCTGATATATAAATAAATTGTGTGTTTATTAATACTGCAGTACAAAAGCGTCAAATAATTTGAAAATTAAACATTCCACTTTGAATTTTTATGCATATATCGATAGAAAACGAAGAATAGATACATAGATATATGTATTAAGTAAAAAAGCTCGAAATTTTAGTTTGGCGCTGTCTGTTCTCCAAACTTTTAACTACCGCACTTTCTCTTAATGTTTTTAACACTGTTATGTGGTTAAAACAAACTGAGTCACTTTCTGCCCAATCGATAGCTTTGTTGAAAATTTCAATGCTTCTTTTGCATTAATATTCAGTCTATTTTCTTCTATTATTATTTGGACTTCCGAATCATTTTCTTCGCAAATTTCTACTAGATTTGCATCCTCGACTGGGACATCAGTGTTCCATCCCTCAATATCGTCAACGGTTAAAGATCCTTTAAATAAATTATGCATACATATTATAATTCAATTCAAAGGCACAATAATATACAATACAATATACCACTGGATATAGAACTTCAAGTAGCTGAATAGTTTCTGCTATGGGTACCTGTATCTCATCATTAACCAAACAACGATCTCTTAGAATATTTAAGGGCAAATCATCATCATCCTCGACAGCTGCATCTCCCAGATCTCTGAGTAACGGATATTTACAAACAGTAACAAAAGAGTTCTGATTTGATAGGTAATTGTGATACTTTTCAAACGAAATGGAAATAATTAGAAGCCACAGTGTTGTTCAAGAGTTCAATGCAACGATACTTTCAACATCGAAAAATCTTTAAAGAGCTATAGCTCATTAGAGAGGCAACTTCGGGAGGTACGTGGAACTGCATTCTGGCAAAACTGAAAACATCTGTTTTATTTTAATTCATTTAATTTTTTTTTTATATTTATTACTAAAAATTAATTAATATTCATTAAAATTAACTTAACTAAAAGTAGGTACGTAGTTTCATGTTTGTATGAATAATTTCGTAATTTCCGGTTTATGAAAATAGTAGATAGTATATTTTCATATACAATAAGATAATTTCAAAAGTATATATTCAATAATAAGATAATTTTAAAAACTATAGCTAAATACCAAACTTTAAACAACAAATCTAGTAAATCAATAACTAGCAAATAAGTAAATCAAATCAAGATACCTACTTCAAACTAAAATCAAATATGATTATACAAAATAAATACTCCAGGACAATCAAATTAAATACAATAAAACTATACGATGATTTATAAAATCCAACGCTAAAACAAATATCAAATTGACTTGATTCCTGGCAAGTCATCAAAATTATAATAATTGTACTAATAAGCAAACTAAAGTGACAGTTTACAAATAAACTATTCATCTACATTGCATTCGACTAATAGAAACAGGCATCACAATATGCACTAACTGTAAATCTTATTGTTTAACTTAAATCATCTAAAAATTGCTAAGTGGTGCAAGACTTTGATTCCGAAATTTTCGGAAACAAACAATTCACACGAAACACTTTCCAAACACCATCCGTATTCCGTTTTAGCGTCTAATCGGATTGAATCAATATTAAACGTGTAATTTTTATTCAATTCAATTAATCTTCTTCGAACACAACAACAAAAAGAACAATGAAATCTTGCACGATTCTCGGAATTGGATTAATTGTTTTGTTTTGAAATAAAATAAAACAGATAATACTAACTTCACTAATTCACTAACTACATACTTCTACGTTGTCGTGCTTTTTCTTTACCTGCAATCTTAAACACCAGCATATATCGGGATCATTATTCCCCATACACACTTCGAATTACTCACTCGCGATCACTTCACCAAAGTACAGAACGAAAAACTTCCACGATTCCCGGCATTAACTCGACCCAAAAACAGGACGAAAAGCTTTTTAAATTCCTAGAATTGATTCCTTTCCGCGGCACAAATACGCGCACTTCGCAACACGACCTTTCTCGTTGGCGATCAACAAAGAACTCTTCGGCAACTTTGCCACGACCCCTTATTGGCCGATCACTTACACTGCTGCAGGTAGCCTGTTTGCTTATGTTAGTCAAACAAATCACAAAGTCAATTGCACTAGGCGAAAATTTCGCCTAGAACACAACAGTTGATTTTTCCTTATCTTTCACTGTCTCGAGTGAAATTTAAAGAAATTTTATCGGGAATGCCGCATTATAATTCCCAGGTATTTAAATGAGACCAAAATTCAAATTAACCCACTTTCTTCATACTTCAAATGGGCTCACGGATATGAAGCCCATTTAAACAGACACACACACCCACACATACACAGCCACAAACACACCCTCAAACACACAAACACACACACACACACCCAAAAAAAAACACACACACACACACATATATATTAGCCAGCTTATGAACATGCGAACTGGACTAACAATTCTGTTAATTAATAATATAAAATACTCGTTCGGTTGCCATGACCTGAGTGAGCACTCGTCGCCATAAATAAACATAATACGATCTCGCTTATTTCGGGATTCTATATTTGCCTACATTTTCTAACTTCATTGACATGAATTACATAAGTTTACATAAAATTATGGTTTTATTAATTCATAGTTTCTATATCACCAAAATCAACACTTTCGGTCTCGGAACACATACTGAAATCTTCAAGAGTAAGCCACTTCTTCATTCTATCTGAAGACTGTACTGATTCATATGGTTTTTGGGAAACTTGAATTGTATCCGGATCAGTTAATAGGTAGCGGTCGTGCCCCAGGCACTTACGAACCTAATACGGCCCTCGGTATTTGGGTTGAAGCTTACGAGGTGTCCCTTCAGCCGGACCGTCCCACTTGAATAATACTAGATCACCAATTTCAAAAATGTCTGGCGAATTATGAGTTTCGTTGAATTTATCAGCAGTAGGGATGGGCGTTTTCATTTGTTTTTTTTTGGCATCGATATGCATCGGTATTTTTAATTTGGCATCCGATACTGACATCGTTGTTAGGACTATTGAAAAAACACTACTTACATAGATAGACATTTCAAAAGTGGCTGAAAGACGAAATAATACCAAAACAAAATATTAAAAGTATCTGTTATTTCTTCGGATTAAGGTTACAGTTTAAAAATATAATTTGTTCCAATTCCTCGCTACTTAAATTCACTCTCCGGTCGTTCATTACATAGCCAGCTCTTGAGAATGCCCTCTCACAAGGTACAGATGCTGAAACAATATTGCACGTTGTCCGAAATATTTGGGCCAAATTTGGAAAAAAATGCAATGGTTTTTCCACCAAATCCTGGGGTCATTCCACTTCCCATTTTCGTCCTGTCGATTCCCGAATCGCTTAGATATGGCTGTTCCGGGTGTTGTGGATTCGTTAATGCGAAGAAGGCAGTAATGGTGCAGTCGAGGTTGCCGATGCTTGTTGGTTTTCGGAAGAATTGTCGACAGGTTCTAAATTTGAATTTAGCTTGCATTTTAAAACGTGTCTAGCGAATATAAAAAAGTTTTTTAAAGTTAATTTTTTTTTAGCTTGCACGTTAAAACGTGTCTAGCTAATATAAATTTTTTTTTTTAAGTTAAATCCCATGTAAACGGAACATGAAAAGAAACGTCAATGGACTTACTTCTTCGGCAAATCCCTTAATAAATCTGCGGAAATATCTACAAAGACCTAGAAACTGGCGACCTTTTTTTTAAAATTTGTCGGCGTTTCATATTCCTTGATGGCAAATGTTTTTACTTCACCAGGTGAAATTCCCTTGCCATACAGTTCATGTCCCAAAAACTGTACTTTGTTATCGAAAAATCTACATTTAAGTAGCTTTACAGTTAAATTCTCTCGCGTAATTGTTCAAGTACAATATTAAGTACACACAAATTTTCATCTATTGTTTCCGTGGCCACCATAATGTCGTCCATGTAAATGACTGCGGGATCTTCCTTCATTTCCTTTCGGCCTAAATGATCCTTTAAAATCTTCATCAGCCGAAGAAAAACTGCTGGTGCGTTTGTGAGGCCAACCGGCATTCGTTTGTATTAAAGACTGTCCCGGAAAAAAAAGTCCTTTTGTTTTTTTGCTATAACTCAAAAACAAATAATTTTTTTTTCAAAATTCTTTTATTATATTATGATATGAACTGTCTATAATCTATGTATATTTTTGTTGCACTTAAAAAATACACCTAAAAAAAATTTATTACTTTTTTATTAATATGCATCATTAGGTTTTTTAATATCGCTTCGTTGACTGCAGTGTACCCTCGGCGCCATTTATTCCGAAAAATTCTTATGTTTTTTGCAGTTTCCTCAGTCTTCTTAAGATTCCTTTTCATCAAAGCCCAATATCGTTCGATTGGGCGAAGTTCGGGGCAGTTGGGCGGGTTGGCATCTTTTGGTACTACGGTGATGTTATTAGCTTGGTACCAATCCATCGTTTTCCGAGCATAGTGAGAAGTTGCTAAATCTGGCCAAAATAATACTGAACCTTTGTGTTTACGTATAAAAGGCAGCAAACGGCGCTCTAAACACTCGCTGATGTAAATTTCGGTGTTTATTGTGCGATCTGTTACAAATTCTTCACTCCGGAGACCACATTTGCAAATGGCCTGCCAAACCATATATTTTTTTGGAAATTTGGTGTACTTCCGAGTCGTAAATTTAGGGGATGCACCACCCTTTTTAAGTGCAGTGTAAAACTCCTGTCCAGGTAACTGCTTGAAATCTGCTTTGCAGTATGTTTCATCGTCCATGACCACGCAATCAAATTTGGTCAGGTAGAGGCGGTATAATTTTTTAGCCCTTCTCTTAGCTTCTGCATCTTTTTCTTCGGAGCGGTCTGGTACTTTCTGAACTTTATAGCTCCTTAGGTTGTAAAATTTCTTAATACGTTGAACAGATGATTTTGATGTACCCGCTTTTTCCGCTGTATCACGCACCGACAGACCTGGATTTCGTGTAAGCAACCGTCTTACTTGACAAGCTACTGTTGGACTAAATGAACCCTTTTTTCTACCTGATCCTGGTGCTCGTGACAATGTAGTGACCTCCTTGTATCGTTTTATTGCTCTTGCAACAGTTTTTTCACACACGCCAACTGCCCAAGCAATGTTTTTGTATGGACTGTTGGGATTTTCCAGATATTTGCAAATAATTGCCTGTCGCTTCTGCTCTTGAGAGGATGACATCTTATCAACAACTTAGTTAACTAGAAACTGATTATTTTTCCCATGATCTGGAGTATTTAAACTATTTATGGGCAAAAAAAAATTGAATTTGGACCAGTAGTTTTTTTTTTATAAACGAAAAGCAAAAGGACTTTTTTTTCCGGGACAGTTCTTAGTAAGGACCTGATGGAGCTACAAAAACAGTATATTGCTGGCTGGATTTATCCATTTGAATTTGGTAATAGCCATTTATCAAATCTAGCGAGGTGAATACATTTTTGCCGCCTAATGAATTCAACACATCTTCGAAATTAGGTACCGGATGTGTTCCGCGCTCGGTGATTGAGTTTAATTTTCGGAAATCACACATTCGATAAGTATTAACTTTCGTTTTTACTAAAAGTAGGCATTCACACAAGAGGACATCCTGATTTCTGTTCCAGATGATATCAAAATTTCATGGCAAACCCAATACAATGAGAAAACCCTAGGACTCGAAAGGTGCCCATGGCTGGATATTGCATGGCTAGATATTGCAAATTTTCTTTCAATAATTAATACTGTCTAGCTACGCTTTAATTCACAACCGCGGCGCCACATTTTCTAAATTCAATCTATGTGCCTGCCACAGTTATTGCAGAGTCTGGGCTTGAAAATGAAATGTTTAACTTGAATTCTGGCATAATTTAATTTTATAATCTCCGGTACCACTTCACTTTGAAATATCACTTTGATGTTTTCAGAAGGGAGCAAAAGTTGAGGGTCGTTTTTATCCCTTTAAGCCATTATTTATACAATATTTAATTGTACTGTCCAAAACATATCGTAATGCAAATGGCACTTTATAGGGCTTGTAGTTAAAAACTGCGTTCTTTTTCCATCTTATCTTCATAAAGACATCATTCGATTTTACCATCTGGGATAAGTCTTTAGCAAAGCAGGCTCGATGGTCATTTAATAACGCTTTTAGTCGAAATTTATTCTGCTCAGATACGGAGTCACAAAGTTGTAAATTTTCCGAATCAAATAGTACTGGCTCTGGCGTATCTAATTTTGTTCTTATACTATTGATTAGCGAATTCCAGTAATTTTGCCCGATAATTACAAGGTTGTCTTGTGCCTCATCTGGCACCACTAAAAGTTCTATGACTTTGCACACATTCTGCACTCTCACTTCGACTTGCAATTTGCCTTTTGCTTTCACTAATCTTCTACCAAAATCTTTAAGAGTAACTGCAACTGGGTCTGTTTCCCATTTATTCTTGTTCACTACACTGTCCTTAATTATTGAACACTGACTTCCAAAATCGTATCACCATTATTTGAGCAACGCGATCCAAAAACCCTGATCTCCTACTGGGATGCAAGGGTGGCAGATTTCGGCGGCTGTTGCTCGTGAAAAAGGTCGTGATTGGGCGCCACTCGCTTCGGTATCGATAAACTGCCTAACTACCGTCGCTTCGAAGCGAGAAGGTAGCGACGGTTGTCTCGTAAAGGTAAAGTAACCCCGGTACAGATCACAACGCAAATCAAAAAAAGGTTTGAAAAGTGACTAAAACGCCAGCGTTACAAATTCATTACACTTTGTTTTCTTTCAATAGTTAATACTGCCTGGCTATGCTTTAATTCGCAACCGCGGCGCCACGTTTTCTAAATTCAATCTATCTCCGGTTACAACACCTCGCCGAGTATCTCGATACACTTTTACCTACACTTGACATACATATGTCGACCTTCTTTATACCTTACTATAACTTACTGCTACTTAATGAATCTAACCTGGCTGATTCGCACGTACCTGCTCACCCCTTCGCGTCGTCGAAATCGTAGCCGCTTAACCGGACAGCATTCGTCGCTTCTATCGTCGTTTCTTCCCCGGTTATAAGTTCGCTCGAATAGAGACGGGGATTTTGCTGTCGCTTAGATGCACACGGATTCCCCGCGTCTGACGTCGACTATCGCCGCCAAAATCGTTGCCACTTAGCACTTGAATTTGATCAATTGTGTCGCTCGCTTTTTTTGCGCTTCCGCCTAATTTTTCGCTCGTTGTCCCTCGTAGTCAATATTTTTCAAAAGAAATAAAAGATTACCTTGGTGTATTTCGGCTCTAAGCGCCCTGCGACTCGACCTTATCATCGCCTGATCGAAAAAAAGGAAATTTCCATGGCCTTCTACCTCGGCGTTTGATCAAACTCCAGCTCCAGCGGAATTACATGACACAACGGTTTTCCGGCTTGACTATTGCACTCCCGTTTTTGAGTGCAATGTACTCTTGCACCTAGGTGCATCGAACAAATTGCATTCTTCTACCAATATCCGCTGGGTGATCCGAATGCAGTCCTCCGGATCTTTCCAGCCGACTGGAATTAGTTCCATATTTAGCAACTTGGTGGCGTTCCTGTCGTCGGTAATGTTGTTAATCGATTATACATTTCCACGTTATTAATTTTAATATGTTGATGATATTCATCGAATATACTTATAGTCACATTCACTAGTCATGTTGTTTCCTTCATCGCACAGTTTTTTGCAAAATGTACGGCTTCACCACACTTAAAACACTTTCTTTGCTTACGCGCACAATTCCCATACAGATTTGCTCTTAGTTTACAAAAGCCACATAACAGCCGCTGAGAAGATTCGGTTTCAATTCGGTCTATTCCACTTTTAAAAACTTCTTCCCCTCACCATTCTCACCACTAATAAACAACTTCTCTACATTTTCATCCTGCCTTCTTCGTTTTTGATCACTATATCCGTCGTCCAATCTTTCGATGCTCTTCAACTTCGTCAAGAGATCGGTAATGTTCGCAAAGTTGGTAGCCATTAAGGAGCGTTTAATTGGCGTATCTGCTATTCTGGGAATAATATATTCCATGTTTGTTGAATTATTTAATGCAATTCTTTTCCCCCACATAACCATTTCGTAGAAAAATGTTTCTGTGGTTCCATCTGCTTTCTTTCTCCTCGTCATAAGCAGTTTTAAAATTGTGGCATCATTATGCCCATTGGGAAAGCTCTGAATAACTGTTTTTTGAAAATTTCCCAATTCAGGGTACGTTGTTTTCCTTGGTGCCATTTCTTTGCTGCACCGCCTAACTCAAGTGAGGTATACAACAAAATAACCTTTTCTTTCCACTCATACAACTCCGCTAGGTGTTCTATGTCCGCAATCCAATTCCTCATATCTAACGCCTCGCGCGGTTCGAATAGTGGAATCAACACTTTCACCTAGTTGATTCCCATCTTCAACCCTGCGGTGGACTCTGGCCTTTCTGACACGATATCACTATTCACCTCATTAGCCGCACTACCACTTACATTATTACTATTTGCCCTACTGGCTTTAAAAAAGTCAATTTCTTTTTTCAATATCTCGCTCTCTCTTTTCAGTAATTCACTTTCTTTTTTATCAGTTCCAGTTCGAATTTCAGTAACCGAATTTTGTTCACTTTGGTCTTCCTCTATTTTTGACGCCACTAGTTTTCCACGTGAAAATATCTGGATTTATTCCTCTTGTGAACTGTTAAGACCGAACGCTGTGACCCGTCAAACCCACTTGCCGCTACGCCTGTCATTTGCGAACTAACTAATATACCACTGGCCGGAGGATTGCTTCGAATCCTTTTCCGCTGTAATGAGTACAACTGAAGTTGCCGATCGCTCTTTAGGATCTACCTTGTCCTATTTTAGACTTAGATCCAATTTCAATGAATCTGTAGAAGTCCAAATAAATGATTAAAATCTTGTGTTACGCCAGTGCGTAGGGCAGATCAATTTTTACAATGGACAAGTTTTTTTAACGGTAATAGAAATTGAAAAAGAAATTGAGAAAACCGAAGAGGACTCACCGAACTATGATCCTCCCGGGTTTGGGATTGGACACCAAGCATGAAACCAATTCGAATGCTAAATCGCCTTGACCTACAAACAATACCGACGACAATGTTAGCTGCTCTTCATTGAGTAACTTGATAAGCGAACATCAGAAGCTACCAAAATTGAAATTAAATGTCTCTTTGGCATCTGATCCCGCTCTTCAACCAGATGCACCGGATCTACGACTTGAAAATAGAGATGCGGCACCTGATAAACAGATATATGATGATACACCAAATTCTGATGTAATTCAAAGGGAACGATAAGGATGAAGATGAAACGTCAACACTCATCATAGTAGAGAAAATCTCAAGTGGCGAAGCACCTACAAAGTCAATAAAACTGGAATGACAAATCGAGTCATATCGCTGGTCAACGAAATGTCAGAGGGCGATCGAACCGCCACCAAGCGGCGAAAGAAAAGTACTAAAAGTACTAAGGGCGCGTTCCGATCGCTGCCACTGCGGGAAAATGCACTTTCGGATGCGCGTGCAATGGGCCAATGCATCCGCCAGCATATTCCCAATAGCGCTTGGCCGGCAACGGAATTTGAAATACCGGAGAAGCGGTACGTAGATTGCGAAGCGAGGCTCTGTGGAAATTGGCCGGGGCTGAGTCTTTCTATTTCGTTGGCGACGACGGTAAGGAAAAGATCACAGCAATATACGAGCAGCAATTAATTGGAGATTTTTGTTACATATTGCGAACGGCCACGACACGGCGCCGGTGATAGGAATTTAAAAATATTCGAGACTGGATTGAGCGTGAAGGCGACCTGTGGCAGAAAGGAAAATAAAACCTGAAAAATCCACGTACGTCGAAATTGGGCAAGCTTCTCCTTAACCCGCGTGTGTTACATCGAGTACGAGCGGTTGCCGGTGATCGAGAACGACCACGACGAACAGCGCGCGCAAGGGCGAGACAGACATCCAGGCGGCCACACGGGGAGTCCCCATTTTGGTGAAGCACGACGACGAGGCAGATTCGACGTAATAGTACGAGCCAGGTATTTAGTTATTAGTCCAGGTATTTAGTTATTATACTGTAGTTGTAAGGTCGGTAGTCTCTCGATAATTTGTGAAAACTTAAGATTAGCGAATCGCGGCGCCGGTGATAGGGATTTTTAGTTGTTAATGTGTAAGATTGAGTCAATACAAGTGTAAAACCGTGTAACACTGGTGTGATTTTTCTTCATTCGCGAGTTGAAGTGGCAGTCGTCGCGGCCTTCTCGCTTCGAAGCGACGACACTGAGGCAGATTCCGATAACGAAGCGAGTGGCGCCCACTCACGACCCGTCTCGTGAGCTAAAGCCGCCGGAATCTGCCGCCCTTGCATCCCAGTTGGGGAATGAAGGGGTTCGACCGGGTCGGAAAAAGACCCGCGCGTAATACTTGGCATCAGCAATCTTGGTTTATATATAAAGTTGTTATTATTAATAAGTGGAGATTAATTTGAATTAAAACATTTGTTTCTTTATTTTTCTAAATATAGATTCAATCTGTGTTCTTTATGATAAATATAACGAACGAACAATTCTCTCACAAAAACCTTTTTTGACGACCATATATAGCCAAAAGAATTCCTTTTCTTTCGAGGCAAACCACTCGTCCAGCCATTTTCGCACGTCTTCGTAAGAATCGAAGTGCTGTTCTGCGAGTGCGTGGCCCATCGACGAAAACAGGTGATAGTCAGAAGGAGCCAGGTCTGGTGAATAAGCGGGGTGGGGTAACACCTCCCAGTTGAGTGTTTCCAGGTAATTTCGGACCAATTTCGACGTGTGCGATGGTGCGTTATCATGGAGGAAAATCAGTTTATCATGTCTTTGTTGATATCCAGGCCTTTTTTCACGTAAAGCACGGTTCAATTTGATCAGCTGTTGGTGGTAGCGGTGGGAATCTACAGTTTCACCAGGTTTCAACAGCTCGTAGTAGACTATACCCTGCTGATCCCACCAAACGCACAGCATCGTCTTCCGTCCAAATCGATTTGGTCTTGAGGAAGATGTTGATGGTTGGCCGGGATCAACCCACGATTTCTTGCGTTTTTGATTCTCGAAATAAATCCATTTCTCATCGCCAGTCACCACATGATGCAGAAATGACTTTCTTTTTTGTCTGGCAAGCAAGATTTCGCATGTGTTTTGGCGTCGCTCCATCTGCCTATCGTTCAATTCATGGGGTACCCATTTTCCAATTCTTTGAACCTTTCCCATGGCACGTAGACGCATGGAAATGGCTGGTTGAGTGACACCCAACTGCTCGGCAAGCATTTTTTGCGATTGGGTATCGTCCTCGTCCAAAAGAGCCTGTAATTCATGGTCCTCGATTTTTCTGGGCCGCTTTTCACGCTCCTTGTCACTCAAATCAAAATGGCCGTCTTTAAACCGACGAAACCAGTCTCTGCAAGTTGTTTCCGATAAAGCACTGTCACCATAGGCTTCCACAAGCATTCGATGTGATTCGGCAGCCGATTTCTTTAAATTGAAGCAGAAAAGCAGAGCTTCCCGCATATGCTCTTTTTTTGGCACAAAACTAGACATGATTACACAAAGAAAAATGTATGTTGTTGTATGAAATCGCTTATGATGTGCACTGATTGATGTGAACAGATGTCGAGCTTATACAAAAACAGTAAGACATTTCCATAGTAGCTGGTAATACGCTCACTAACGTCATCTATGAGCAAACAGCGGATTTAAGCTTATACACCTGGTATTTCATAATTTTTTATATTTTTAAAACATTGTTTTCTTAATCTTTTTGTGTCAAGAGGATAGAACAATAAAACACTGGTCTTTAATATTTATTCACTATGTATTCTATTCACTAATTTTAAAAGATGGTATTCACGGACTCGTCGCAGATAATGTCTGCTCGCGTCGACTCGTCGCTTAGAACTGCTACTCCTCTCCTACTCTCGTTCTTCAGGATGAGTCGTGTTGCTGTGAACAGCCGCCACCACAACAGAAATTTTAGCCTGACCTGCTACCCTCGCGTGACTTATGGTGCCGGCTAGTCACCGGTGTCGTGGGTAGTTTGAGGGGCAGGTCAAGCCCTAGCTGTGTCACGTATAGATAGACATAATCACAAAAAAAAAGAAAAAAAAACAAGCAAGGGAAAAAAAAGGAGCCCACTTCAAAACATGGCTTCACTGAACCTATTTGACTATTCCTTGATTACACTGATCATTCCAAATAAAGAAAACCAAAATTTATCGAAGGAGAAAAAAACCATATAATATGAAATTTCCAATAAAAATAAATCAATATACAATTAAACGATAACATAAAAAATTTAAAGTTCTATTGATTTCAAAACAATCAATACTAAATAAAATTCAAATTCAAGTGGCTTCAACATAACTAATCAAAAAAAAAAGAATAAGAACAACTATTAGGGGGACCAGAAAGTAATGTCGCTTTTTTACACAAAATTCAAACACATAATTTTTTAATTAATTTTTATATTTAATCAATGATGTAATCACCATCATTATCGACAACCTTTTGCCACCTAGTGAGTAAATTTTCAATGCCGGATCGATAAAAATCAATTGGTTTTTCGGCAAAATATCCGGAGAGGGCATTTTGGAGGTCATTCAAATTTGCGAATTTTTTGCCACTTAGAAAGTGTTGCAGCGATCGGAATAAATGGAAATCAGATGGTGCAACATCAGGCGAGTATGGTGGGTGAGGCAGTACTTCCCACCCCAATTCATTAATTTTTTCCAGGGTTCGCTTCGCACTGTGCGGCCTTGCATTATCGTGTTGCAAAATAACGCCTTTGCGGTTAACAATCGCTGGCCACATTCCAATTAAAGATTGATTTACTCGCTCCAATTGTGCACAGTAAAGGTCTGCATTAACAGTTTGTCCAGTTTTAGCAACTCAAAATGAACAACGCCGCGAATACTCCACCATACACACAAAAGCGCTTTTTTTAGGGTGTAAATCTGGCTTAGCAGTGCTTCGTGGCAATTCATTTGGAGAGAGCCACTGCCTTTTGCGTTTGGGATTATCATAAAGGACCCATTTCTCATCTCCAGTAATCAAGCGATCAAAAAATGATTCTGTGTTGTATCTTTGAAGCAATATGTTGCATGTGGTGGATCGGTTAGCTTTGTTCTGATCGGATAAGTTGTGCGGGATCCAGACTCCTGCTCTGCTTACTTTTCCAATCTGCTGCAAATGTTCTTGGATGGTGGACCATGATCGGTTAAGACTATTTGACAATTCTTCGATTGTTTGACGCGGATTTGCTTCCACTTCCGCCCTTAACATGTCGTTGTCTAATGTTGTTGGTCTTCCTGATCGATACGAGTCCGAAAGATCAAAATTACCCGATTTGAATCTGGAAAACCACCTTTGGCATTTACGAACGTCCAGTGCATTTGGATAAATATCGCAAATGTTTTTGGTCCCAACCGTTGCGTTGCTACCCTTGCGAAACTCAAAAAGCATGCAGTGTCGGATGTGTACCTCTTCTGGTATTTGGCTGGCCATTTCAGCTAAGATCGCAAAAAAACAAAATTAATTTCATTGTTTATAAGTAAACAAGTCACTATAACCTTACAATGCCTTTAGCACCACTTTGAAATGCACAATGAGCTGACAGATGACAATCAAGTTTTGACATGCGCAGAAACGACATTACTTTCCGGTCCCCCTAATATATGTAATCAAAATGACTTACCGGATTCCTTGACGACGGTCGACCGTGGTACGGGATCCACTGAAACTGTATTTAATATTAATTTTGAATTCAGTTAAACTATACATCTCCATTTCAATCCAGTATTAAATTCAAAATTTAATTATTTTATACAAATCGAAGTCAAGTTCACAAAACATGATTCACGCAATCTTTTCTTTTTCGCTCCTTCAACAAAACCCAACACCATCCGTATAAAAAAAATCCTAACAGCAACGACAGCCGTTTTGTGACAGCTCGGCCAAACCTGACACAGGTATCGTCTCGATGGCATCGTATTCGCCAACATCCTCCGCCAAACAGTCGTCTTCATCATCTTCATCCAATTCTGGTGGCGAGGAGCACCACGGTTTCATTTTATCCGACGAGTAAACCGCAGAATATCTTCGTTGCTTGATTTATAAGCCTTAAATATCCTCCAACAAGTAGCGATCATTCCCAAAAACGCGGGCCGTTTTGTAAGGTCCACGGAACTTAGACTCTAGCTTACGAGAATCTCCGGTTGCTTGCGGCTCATTTTCAACCACTACCAAATCGTCTTCGTTATAACAAATAGGATGTCGATGTTTTCGGTTGAAGCACAGCTTCCACTTTTCTCGTTGTAATCGTATGTTTTCCGCAACCAATGATCGTTTTGTTTGTATGTTTATATATACTGAATCGTCTATCAAATTGTTACGTATTATGTCAACTGGCTTGTAGTCGAAAATCAGCTCATTAGGGCTGAATCCTGTTTTAGCATTTTTTTTGAGTAGTCTTAGTTTAAGATCGTCCTTCTTCAATGCACTAAGTTTACTCATCTTAGGCTTGGGATTACTTAAGTCAAGGGGATAGAACATTTTTTTCGGCAGGGCCAGGCTCTCGTGCGTTTGTTTTGCACGCATCAAATACATCGCAAAATTTGCTTTGAGCTGACCGCAAAACATCTGCAGCAGTTTCCTGTAACTCCTTCCTTCCTCGGACTCGTTCTCTTGGACGTTTATTCCCATTACCAACGTCAATACTGCTGCTGTCGAGGCTACAGCTGCTGCTATTAGCATCCACCGATCGCGACACAAACATGTCTTCTTCCGGTTTGTCTTCCGGTAGTCCTGTAAAAGTAACAATTTATATAAAAAGTTCAAAATGCTTTCGATTTATTATATTGGTGCGCAACTAAGTTCTCGCTGTTTTTTCGATAAAAATGTAACTTTATTACAAAAAAAACTCTTACATCTGAATCATTCAAAGTATTGCCCATCGCTAGACACAACTTTTTCCCATCTTTCTGGCAGAGCTCGAATACCTTGACGCCAGAAGTGTTCGTCTTTTGAGGCTATCCACGAATCAAGCCATTTTCTGATGTCTTCATATGAGTTGAACTGCTGATCAGCCAGGCCATGTGCCATCGAACGGAACAAGTAAAAATCGGACGGCGCAATATCTGGGGAATATGGCGGGTGGGGTAGGACTTGCCATTTGAGCGTGCCCAAGTAGGTTTTAACAGGCTTGGCAACGTGAGGCCGAGCGTTGTCATGCAGTAAAATCACTTTTTCGTGCCTCTGCTCGTATTGTGGCCGTTTTTCGCGCAGTGCGCGGCTCAATCGCATCAATTGAGTTCGATACCGTTCCCCAGTGATGGTTTCGCTCGGTTTCAACAGCTCATAATAAATAACACCGACCTGGTCCCACCAAATGCAGAGCATAACCTTCGCAGCGTGAATATTCGGCCGAGCCGACGACGTAGAAGCATTTGGATTGCTGTAATGTATCCATTTTTCATCACCTGTCACGATGCGATGAAGAAAACCCTTCCTTTCTTGCCGCTGGAGCAGTTGTTGACAGGCGAAAAAACGACGCTCAACGTCTCTTGGCTTCAACTCATAAGGAACCCAAGTTCCTTGCTTCTGAATCATCTCCAACGCATGCAATCGCTTGGAAACGGCTTGACGGGTAACTCCTAATTCTGAAGCAAGCTCTTCTTGAGTTTGACACGAATCCTCTTCGAGCAAGGCCTCCAATTTAGCGTCTTCGAAGGTTTTGGGCCTTCCTTCACGAGGACGGTCGTCAACATCAAAATCACCGTCTTTGAAGCGACAAAACCAATCACGGCATGTTGTTTCGCTCAGAGCAGCATTTCCGTACACTTTTTGGAGCTCTCGATGCGCTTGAGCTGCCGTTTTTTTCGAATGGAAGAAGAAAATCAACACTTCCCGCAAATGACGATTGTTTGGCACAAAATTTTTACTTAACCAGAAGTATATAATGCGAAAACGAAATCACTCATGTGTCGCAGCAGTTTGTTTACCATATGTCTAAGCTTGGTTCGTGACGTTTTGAATATGTCAAAATCGACCAACTCTTACTGCTAGAGCCATCTACTGACAAACAGCGAGAACTTAGTTGCGCACCTAATACTTACTCTTTGGAGTGGTGCATATTATGCATGAAAGACATGATTTAAAATCAAATAAAAAAATTGATTGAAAAAAATGCAGGATGCATTCGGAACATGGTTGACAATTAAACTACAGGATTGGATGGCACGCGTCGGGAACTTCTTCGAACACATTCCAACAAATCATCGTCTTTAATGTTCGAAATGTTACCGAACTGTTCATCTATTTTTTTGAGATAGCGCCGCAAGTTGGTTCGAGGAACGCCGAAAACAGCGGCACATGATTCGACAGACTCATTGTCAATTTTGCTACGCGTAATGGCTTTGACGTACAAATTGAACTCAACGCTTGAAGTTGGCATGGCTACGAAAGTTGAAACAAATCCGTAAAAATTACGAAAAATGCCATTTTTCGGAAAACAGTGATTTTTTGCAATTTATATCCGCCATTTTGAATTAAAAGTTTTGTAATTGAGATTCGTGATCAGCGACCTCGAAAACTTCATACGAAACCGATCCGCCATTTCGGATTATATTAATCTTTAACAATATATTTTTTAAAAAATCTTGTAGTAAAATTCTGCAAAATGGTCCCTTCACTCTCTCCGGTTAATACTTCGCTCTTGCTCATGCAGTATTATCCATTAATGCCAGCAGCGATATCGAATTCAATCGAGATATCGACATGTGAAAAAAATCAAACTTTTGTTTTTTTTTGACATTCTATATATCGATCAAAATAACCTCCCCGGCATCGTCATGACCGTTTAGGCATGATATTCAACAGTGTGTTCGCCAAATACGCCCTTTAAGCGATTAAAAAGTAGGTGGCTCCAACCGGGCAAATTTTGGTGGCCACAACCGGGAAAAGCAGGGCTGTCTGAAAATGTTCAGCGAATTTATGTGGGGCAAACAATGTGATCAAACCGAAACATAATCACAAAATATAATGTTTTTTCTTCCCAAAAATATATTGCATTCACCTTTTTGAAGTCACTCACTATAATTAATCGCACTTTGAACACGACACGAAGTTACATCAACGTTGACAGGAACACACAAGACAATTTTACCGACCGTAGCTACTTCACGTATGGGTCTTTTGACGGTAGATATCGACAGAAAACATCGTGTCGGCATCGCGCACCAACGACAATTGTCATATCGACTGTATCTGCCCCCTATCGAAAACTATCCAGGGGTGGCCACAACCGGCGCATGGTCACATCCGGGAAACTTACCCTACATAAATACAGAAGAAAAATCTAAGGAAGTGATTTTCTTTGGAGAATTTTTTTCTACTAGTTCAAATTAATGTTCATGGTCACAACTCCATACTGGAAATACAGATGTCGAAAGATTCCACAATACACCTAACCTCAAAGACCATAATATTCCGTAATGGCGACATCAAGTTTTAACTGCACTGTTCCTAACAAAACGTCAACAAAACGCCAAGTTTGATCGCTCTAGAGGTGTTGTAAATTTCACTGAACGTACCGCAATGACACCTACTGAAAAAATGGTCTAATCACAGTGTTGTGCATCAAGTCGAGTTTACCCACATTTTTTTCTATATGTTGATTTATGATATTAGAAAAATTGCTAACCATATCGTCAAGTGAGTTCATTTGGTGGTGGGTCCGTATCTGCTTTTATTTTATTTTATTCTTTTTTTCTCCTTCCTTTCTTTTAGTTCTTTCCTTTTTGCTATTGTTTTGTTTATTTGGTTGGCTGTGGTAGAAGTAGCCATCCTAAAAAGAAACAGGTTGTTTTGCTTTAGGATTTGATAAAGATATACATATATCTATAGGGTAGACATCTACCAAAACTGCACAAACCACGAGACGAAACTTACAACACAAAATCTAAACTTAGCCCCTCTTTCGAAAGGAAGAATGTATAGTGTAATTCTGGCGTGAATGTGTGTACTAGCATCAATGATCGTGTCGTACCATCTAGAATTCAAATAGGTAGGAGCACGATAATTAACTATCCAATACTAAGTCCGGGGCGCAGTTTGCGAGAATTTTAACGGAATACCTACCTTCGGCGTAGAATCGAATACAGAACTAAAAACGGGTCGTGAACTGGCGCGGCAATCAGAGTCCGAAGGGTACCGTGTGTCAAAGGGGCGCGCAACAATTCGCGGTCGCATCGTTAATTAATGCCCCCGTAGGCAGAAAGTCAGACAAGAATTACGTAGTAATTCTCTGGGGAAGGAGGAGATGTAACGCTAGCGAGTAGTCTGGAACTAGATGTGAATGAATAGTAAATATATAGAAACAAATAGATGCTGATATATAAATATAAATAAATAGTAAATTTATTAGAAATGAAGTGAATAGATGTAGATAGATAGTCGGTATCAAAAGGAACTCGGGCGCCCCGCCGATGAGAATGGGTACCCCCCACCAGGTCAAGCATCGCCTTCGATTCAAATTAAACGTTCGACGATTACCCGGACCCGGGAGCGAGCGACCCATAGCGCAGCTAAGGGGCCAAGAATCCAGGCGGAGAAGGGAACGCCCGACACACACTCGAACGAGGATAATCGAAAAATGAATTTGTGAAATGGGGTGCCCGGCCGCTCAGTCGCGACGCGTTCGGGTAAATCAGGATTACACTACCACGAGCAAGTATAGCCGCGCCACGAGAATACTTCGCTATCTGTCGGACGAAATTCAACGAAAATATTACCCGAAGAAAAGTAATAATCGAGATAAACCTATAATCGATCGACGCGTTCGATGACATGGCTGATTATCGTAAACATCAATGAAGTGATGCACGGGATGTCAACAAGCGACAGAACCGCCACCACGCGGCAAAAGGGCAAAAAGGGGCGCGTTCCGCTAGCTGTCGTAGTTAAATGCACTTTCGAATGCGCGTGTAGCAAGTGCACTGAGCCAATGAACCCCAATACATGTTGTAGGGTATAACAGCCAACGGTTGGCCAAGATACCGCAGAAGCGGGAATGAAACCACTAGCCGAGGCTTAGTGGGAAGTGGACGAGCCATGAATCGGTCTTCTTGATCTAGAAACAAAGTGAGATACGGACGTATCGAGGTAAACGGAGAAAATTATTTCTTTTCCTTTTTGGCATTGGTCGATTTTGGAGTATCGCTGTTGGACGATTGTGGTGATTGGGGCCAAGCGTGACGAATCGAAGAGAATCTAGTAGCGTGGATTGTTTGGTACGACGAAAGAAAATTCGACATAGCGCAAGGTGAATGCGGAAAGCGCGATTTTAAGGGTGAATCGACAAAATTCAACCAGGGAAAGACGAGTACGAGGCGTCGCGATACTAATTGAACAAGCAGTTTCGAAGTAGCGCAGCGATCCGGTGGCGAATCAACTACGTGGGTCTGGTGAGGCGATCGTGGAGCAGTGTCACGTTTGCGATAAACGACAAAACGACTACGTGGGGGAACCCCCCGAATAACCGACTGAATGCGGCGCCGTCGATAGTTAGTGAACATATGAACGAAATAGAGTTGTTAAATTTCATGTAACGCTGATGTTATTAATGCGCGTCGGGCATTAGACCTTTCATTTGTCCGTTGAAGGGATTGTAAGAGAAGCCGTCGACGATGTCTCGCTTTGGGGCGGCGGTTGGTGGTCAATTTCATTCAGAAAACAAAGCGAGTGGCGCCGAAGATAGAACCCACCTTTTTCCTTTCTCCACGTGCAGGCCTTTCTCCACGTTTCTAGGTCGGCCGAAATTGACCCCCAGTTTATCCCGACGGCAGGCAGGGGGGACTGTGCGTGTTCCGCGTGTTGGTTGGTAACAAGCTCAGTAAGCCAGTGATTAGCGATTGACATTGACATTACCTCAGAGAGAGAAAATTTTTATATATCTTTTTTACAATTGTTTTCTTTGACATTCATTTTTGTTTTAACCTACTTTGTGTTTTTTTAGTCTGTAATTGTTGAGTGTTTGTGGATCGTTGTGGATTGTGTGTATAAGGAGATGTATATTTTTGTAAGTATATCCACAAGATGATAAATAACTAGATCAATAATTTCGTGTACACTTGTGTACAGACTCCACTGTGATGGGGAACCACCGGAATGTCCAACTTTTTTCTTTTCTTCACTAAAATAAGTTATTTCATTGTCAGCGTTGCTGGTTAAATGTTATGCACAAATCAGCTTACCGATATCGCTGCGTCAAATTATTCACCTTCATCCTAATTTCGATATGTGTTGCATTCACGCCAACGCTTCTCAATTCATCAGACATTCGCTTGTAAACAAGCGAATTCCGCTTCATCATGCGCAAGTCGTTGACCGAACTCTGCCATACTGTAATCAATTTCCGAACTTCTTCATCAGTCCAAGTTTTCCTTTTGGTGCCTGAAACATGAATCAATCATTAACAATAAACATCAGTAACTATTTATAGAATTTCTTAACTTTTCCGCCCATAATGACCACTTCAATAGATCTATAGTACAAATTCATTTACAAAATAACTTATATTCACATTGGATGGAGAAGGGCTTGGTGAAGTTTGGGCTGTGCAAAATTAATAGTAGTTTTACGTATATAAAAGAGTGCGTACACTAAGTATTCTTACATAAAATTAAGTTTTTAAGTTCTTACATTAAGTTTTGCAGTAATAATAATATTAGTAATACCATTTGTAAAAACAGTCATATATAAATAAGTATATTGACTTTTGGGTATTTTTTTTTTTTGGTTCGAATAACTAGTTATACGAGTACATTTATGGAAGTAGGCATAAAGAATGATCTTTAACGCTCTTATTTACAATTTTTTTCAACACTAGAAGAGTCTCTTCCCAAGAACCAGTCAAATCGTATTCTTTTCCCGGATATAAACTTTTGAAATCGTACTCTAACTGAAAATCCAATCGGAAAATAATTTTCTTATATAGCTAATTTCATTATGTATGCTGACTAATTCCAATGCAATAGCAGGGTCTTTGTCAAGTGGCGATTGACGGAAAATATCTTCCCCTAAAAATTTCGATTTTCCCCAATGGTTGAGTTTCATTCCACATTCGCTTAATTTCTTCTGTAGATCTGTCTTCAGCATTCATGTATTTTAGAGGATTTTACCTTTGCGTCAAACTTTTGAAATCCAAAGAATCCGCAATGCACAACAATATTTTATAATTACAATATTTTATAACTCAATGTCTACCCTATTGTTAATGCTCTCAGGTGGTCAAAGGGAAGAAACGGACGTTAATGGGGATGATAATGAATACCTTGCTTCTATAAAACCTAACCTCCACAGTTTTCTTTTGACGTTATTGTACCTATTATACAATTTGCCACTTGGGTTGCTTTTATATCTCTTCGCTTACAAAATATCGCAACTCAAAGTTTCGACAGTGCGGCGGCTTACGACAATCTGTCGCATTGTGCCCACTACCTGAGTAACGCCAACACACCTGCTGTTTGGCTCTACAACTTGTCACTACAAGGTCGAATCCCAGACACCTGTAGCAACACCTCACTGGATCCTGCATCGACACCCTATATGCAAACCATTTTACATACACTCTTTCTCGGGAGAGGATCTTCTCCGCAATATCCTCCGTTGCCTCTATTACAACGTTTGGGGATACCATTCCTTCCTTCAACGGCCTGCTAGCGATTTTCACTCCTTGATCAAACCGCTCCCTGCTGACCACCCCTTTGAGATTATTTTCGAAAATCTCACTCATCAGATTTTCGCTCTCTATTGCACAATCTACATTGCGCAGAACAATTTTTTCATCCAGCCCACACTTTCCAAATACTGAGTTATTCAGTACTTTCTTCCTCTCCCCCTGCGATGGTGTCCTAATCGCCGCCCCTGCCTTAACCTTATGTACTGCGTGCACGCGCACATCCAGTACTGGCAGCACCTTTTCCTTCACAATCTTCAAAACCTCTTTTGGTCACTCTTGTTGGCTCCCCCTAACAATAGTCGACCATGTTTCTGTCGGCTGTGGTGTTCTCTTTTGCAAGCTACCACTTGGTAAGCTTGCATTTCCCCTTTCTTCCTTATTCTGGCTCACCCTGCCATAAGGATTCTCCACCCCCACTGGTGTTCTCGCCTCCATCTTCTTTTCTAGCATGGAACTCAGTATCTCTACTTTCCCTTCTTCCTTCTCCACTTTCCCTTCCTCCCTTCTTCTAAAAACTAACAGGGTCTACACTAGAGGTGTTCCCATCTTAACTGTCTGTTCGTATTCAGACACGTACTTAAGCACTTGGAACTTAACCTGATTTTTCAGGTCTAGTGGAAAGCATTTCAACTTTGTCTTAAGAATTTTGCAAAAAAGTTCATCTTCGTCTTCATCGGGTGGTGGAACATTCTCCCTGCGCTCGCAGAAATCATGTATTTTTTCGATTGCATTCAGGAGCTTCTCTTCAATTACGTCCTTCGACTGGCGATTTTGTAGCCGTTTGCAAGCGCTCGTTTTTTGACTATTTATGACTGGAGAAGTCGATACTGCAATCGCGGCAGATCCTGAAGCACTTGCTGCGGTTGCTGCATCCTCTATCGTACTTTCTTGCAACGAAGCAAAAAAATCACTAGTGTCAGGTGCGCCAACACCATTATCTTTGTCCACGACAGTACTGGACATGTAGTTGAAGCAAGTTCTGCAACAAAACAATTATTTACAACTTATACCAAATTTGTATTTATTTATACTCACTTTCGCGGCGTTATGCTTTTCTCAACAAAAGACATTATATCTTTATATTTCCAAGAGCTTTCCGGCTCTTCCGCAGCATCACCCGAATTCCTTTTTTTAGAGGTAGCCCGAACATACGAATCGCGAAGCCTCTTCCATTTATTTCTGGTTTCGTCAACTGCAAATAGTAAAATATTTATCACAATTAAATCACAATATTAACAGTTACATTAATAACTTATAATAATTCATGTTACAATACTACAGTTAACGTAATTTACAATGATCTTTTCGGCCATACACTTCCCTAATTATGGTATATTCCATACTTACCACTTATGGCGAATTCCGCAGCTATTTCTGCCCAGATAATAGCTTTTCTTTTCACATTTTTATATAAAATGCGACTAACATCCCATAGCATGGGATGTTTTTCAATTTTTATAATGAACTCTTCTGTTCTTTCAGCCGCCATTTATGTTCGATAACCCACGCGCACGCCTTCACAACTGATACCAAACTGTTATCAGTTACAGCACATGGTTCCGAAAGTTCGTCTACACTTGACAGTGTAAAACATTCACTGAACACTGTACAACAATCATATAGCACTGAACGCGCGCACATGCAAGCTGTCAAATATGTAGCCAGGCAAAAAGTAGAGAGTTCGTCAACTTCGGCTACGACCACGGCGACATGGGCTACGCATTGTAACTGGTTCAATGCAATCCTGTGGTTTTAACTATTTGACAGTTCCTGGCTTCGCTACAGGCCACGGCTACGGCTACACATTGTGTTTCAGCAGTTAATGAACTAAAAAATGAAAAATGTTGAGTAGACTTTAATGAAGATTTTTTTATTGTTGTAATTGTTAATAATTCTTTTATCCACTTATTCTAAGTATATACATGTTATTGTAATGTATGTGATCTAAGCAAATTAGAAGATTTATATTGATCATAATTATTCTAATAGGTTGTAGTAAATGCATGTTGTTGGTGTTGTTACTTCGATCCGTTGTCGTTGCTACATGCCATTGTAGTTGTTGCTGCGTGCCGTAATAGTTGATTTTTTGCGCCTGTTAGAGATCGAGGTCCTGCGACCATAGCAAATCCGAGGTTTCTACTTTTATTGTTTCCTCATCGAAATATTCGTGTATTGAGATTGTTTTGTTATAAACATCTTCTGATTCACTCTCATCCTCGTCGCTAATAATAATGGTTTCTATTATGTTTTTTGTATATATAGCATACGTGATTGTGCTGTCGAAGTTTTTGTGTGTTAATTGTAGGCTTCCGCTTGTTTGGTATGCGTGCGCGTTTTTGATCTTGTTGGAAAAGTTCATTGATAGCTGTTTCGCGTAGCCTTTTCGAAAAGGTCGAGAGTCAGAGGTCCTCAAGCTCCTCAATTGCTTCTGGTTCAGCCCAAAACTCTGCTCTTTTTAGAATGTCGTATGGATCATTGTCATTCTGGCTCAAGGTTGTGTTGTTGTTGTTGCTGTTGTGGTTTATGCTGTTTGATATGTTGCTGATTTCGTTGTTGTCGTCGCTGCTGGGCTCGTTGTCATGTATATCATTTATCATTGAGTTGCTTGTTGGGCTCGTTGTTGTTGTGTTTGTAGTATTTTCTTCTACATGTATGTTACTCATGTCAAGGCTACTAATGGTTTTGTCCATAATATATTCATTTATGGACTTATTTACAATATCTTGTCGACGCACTCTAGCACTGGTTCTAAGTTTGTATTAGGTTTATTGGAGTATTTTGGGAGGCCTAGCATGTTGTTGCGGAACAGCTGTGAACAGCCGCCACCACAACAGAAATTGTAACCTGACCTGCTACCCTCGCGTGACTTTACGGTGCCGGCTAGTCACCGGTGTCGTGGGTTTATGGAGGGGCAGGCCAAGCCCTCGCTGTGTCACGCATTTCGAACGCGGACTAACACAGATACTAAATAGGATGGGAAGAAGGGAGCCCATCTGCCATTCATGCTTGGAGTTAGCAAATCATTCCAAAATTCATTTCAAATTCAAAGGAAAAAAAAACAACGCAAATTTTATCTCCGTAAAAAAACAAATGTGTTCAAACCAAAAAGAATAAAAATAAAAGAAATATGAACGAAATTCTCCAAGAAAAAAATTCTTAACAAAAAAACAATAGTCACGGATAAAATATTAATTAATTACCAAAATGAAAATTAAAAAACTTAATCATGCAATCAATGAAATATTCAAACTCAATGAAAATATAAAAACAAAAACGATCACTTACCAGTGCGATCCGGATGACGGTCGACCGTGCTCTGGAACCACTGCAAGCTATTTTTAATATTAATTTTGAATTTAGTTAAACTATACATCTCCATTTCAATCCAGTATTAAATTCAAAATTTAATTATTATATACAGTCCGTGACCCGACAACTACCGTATATGCTGGGTTGAAATATTCACGGCAGAATTCCTACGGCGGCAGCCGTCGCTGCCGCCGCGAATCAAATCTTCCTCCTCACTCCCCATCAGTCAGCATCTTAAATCCATCGCTCAGCGATCCGCCACGTACCGTTGCTGTCAGCCGTTATCAGCTCTCCATCTGTTGCACCGCAGACGCTGCCAACACCCAACATTATCAGTTTCATTGGCCTGATAACGCAGCTGATCCAAGTTTCATTGCAAATCAGCTGCGATCAGGCTAGTGAACCCAATGCAATGCAATGCAACATTCGACAATCAAACGCATATACCTAGCCTGTTTTTGGATGGCTATGCAATGCACTTGACTATCGAATGCAGTATGTTACGGTTCACAGTTTTTCTTTAAGGTTTTAAATAAAACCAACAGTATAAAATAAATCACAACTATTCGATCAAACGTCAAATGTACCACGTGAAACCAGAAACTTGCAAAGAAGTCACGAAAAAGCGTCTCGCATATTTTCGTCACTTTCTCGTCGGGCGAAATCCTTTGATGTCGTCAAAAAATCGCCATCAGCAGAGAAAACTTACAAATTGCGAATAACGAAACGCAAGAAATTCACGATAAACGCCTACACACTATTTGCGAGAAACAAGCGAATAACGTGAAATAGACGAAACGCGATAAGTCTGTAGCGGCCTTAACAGTCTTCGCCGATTGTTTATATGAGCTTCCGCAGGGCTGTTAACAATTATTTTATATGAAGTTCCTGATTTATCAGTAGATGCAGCAGTAGCAACGAGAGCTGCTCAGTTGGAAGTTGTGTGAGGTATTTCCGAGCGGAATAAGTAATAAGCCAAGTGCAAAAGGTCTTTAACAAAATTAGCTGTTTCCTTATGTTGCAGATTGTATTGATCAAGAACTTGGGCATATACATACATGACCACGAGTTCCTGAACCCGATATGATTTCAGCAGCAACGAAAGCTACATCACACTTCGTTGTGTTTGCTACACTTCTCAGAAAGCTTTTTAGATACTGATAGTGACACTGAATCAGTTATCCAAGGGCCGGTCTTTATTGTAGCGTGGATGCAGTAAATTTCGCATTTGTACTCCAATGCCGTGCGTTCAAGTTATTCATATTTTGAATAAGTACTAAATTTTGTAGCTTTTTTGGAGAGACGCTAATAATTATCATCCATTGTGTTGTTGATAGATGGTGCTGCTAAAGAATTCACAACTACTAGAATTCCCCCCAAGTCCCCCCTGTTGAATGCTTGCATTCAACCGATTTCTAATTTTCAGGATGCCGCGCTTATGGTAGTGGTGGGTCGTTACCGTATCATTCGCTCTGACCTTTAGTAGTGCCTGGTATCGATCAGGTAAATTTATTGTCTTCTCCTTGTTGCGTCGCTTCTGTATTTCTCGCAAATTGATTTTTTTTTTTAGGAGTCTGCTGGGCAAGAAGATGTCGACGCCTCCTCGGGTCACAAACCTTTGGACTAAGTTGTCTACTCGCATTTGGAATTCTTGGACAGTTGTCGTCGGTCGCAGCTTTTCTAAGTCCTCCATGATCGTGCCATTTATATTGATGGGATCGGTGAATACTGGATGTATATGTGGAGTGACTTGCATTCTTGTAGTTTGCCGGGATTCTGCGGGTTTCCAGATGATGGTTTTCGGTGCAGTGGACGGACCTGGTACAGTAGCTTCCGCTGATGGAGGGTTTTTGCGTTTGGTATCCGTGGGCCGTCTTACTGGAATACATGGGGCCAATTGGACATCTTCCCAAATTTGTAAAAATTCTTCTGACTTGTAGGTTGGCATCTGAAATATCGGATTTGAATTTGTGTAATACTGAACTTATTATTTAGGACGATTTGTTGTGTGATGTGTTGTAGATACTTCCATCTACGAGACGATGACATGCTGTCTGTAGTATGTATCGGTTCGGGTACTGCGTTGAGCGGTTGTTCAACCAGAAAATGTCCAGGTGTTAAGACGAAATTGTCATTAGGATCGAAATTGTCATTTGAATCAACCAGCTTTCCTAGGTATTCGTAGGTACCTATTCTGCCACTATAATCAGCATAAAACGTCTACGACTCTCAGCACGAACTTCCAGCTTCACGGATTCTACTTTATTTCCTAAATTTTACGACTGATCGCCAACCCAAATTTCTCTACTCTAGGATAATACGCGCGGGATTTAAACCACTACTGCCAACGCGCCAATACGACCACTATGTAGCACAATTCGCGGTTCATTCAATGATCATGCAAGGTCATTCCACCCACGGGCGGGCTAATAACATTTGATAATAACTTTTGTTTTTCCTTTCCGCTTTAATCTTCAATAAGCCTCACACACCTTTGATTCATAATACGCATTTCAAATCAACGTAATCTAATTTATTCCACAACTTTGAGCTCTAATCCGAAACAAATTTTCTACACTACGCTAATGCACGATGTGTCTAAATATCTACTGCCGACACGGCAGTACGCAGTACACGCAATAATTTTATTCCTTAGCCGTCCATTCACCCGACGGCGAATTTCTTCACGTATAACTATATTATCGGCGAGATGTCGGATAGGCCACCACTCAGTACTTACAAAAGAAATTCACATAAATTTCAATTAAATACTACCAATTCCTATGTGACATCTGATTTTGCTACCAGTCTGCAAGCGGCAGAGTCTCTCAGTGTTCTTACTCGAAGAAGCACCTTTGAATAAAATACCATCCAGTTGCTTGTGTCGCCAGCATTTCGGTGTTGGTGCTTCCGTTACGTTTTCCATAAGCAACTGAATGCCGCTTTTGTCCTATAGCACAGAATATTTTTTTAATATAGTCGTGGGTCGTGGGAAAACTAAATCTAATAAATCCATGTCGTCCGCCATTTTCACCGGGCTGAGATCCACTAGCGCGGCCATAAAATGGTTCATTTTGTTACCATCATCTTTATGTATCCTCCGCCATAAATACTCCATTCAAATAGCTCTCGAAGTCATCCGCACAGCATCTCGATCCCAACTGCCGCTTCATTGCTGCCCAAGTTCCCTCTATTCCATCCGTGTGCGCTTCTGTTATCGGATCCTTAAGGGGAGGTTCTCATTCAAATGACTAAAAAGTAAGCAAAATTTGGAATTTTTTTGTGGGCCAATAAAAAAACATAGGAAAAAACAGTTTTAGGATTCAAAAAGCTTATATTTTCGTCATTATTTACAAAGTTTTTCAAGACGAAAAAAACAAAATGGCGCCCGTGGTGACGTTCCGTCTAAGATGCGGTTCGCGTGGAATAACAAAACTGCGTACAGCCTGCTGCCTCAGGATCGATCTGAAAACCAAAACCAATTATAAGGCTCGAAAGTAGGATACTTTTATTGGAGGAATGACCTAAGAACGGGTAAAAAACTTCAAATTTGACATAATGGTGCGATCTCAAACTTTGAAATCGATTTTTTAGCCCTTTTTTTATACTTTGAAGCTTCACAAAAAATAGTTAATACAAAGAATTTGTAGATTTTATAGGTCATTACTCCAATGAAAAGGGTCTTCTTTCGAGAAAACAAAACATGAAGTCTTTCAGTTGAACCGTTTTCAAATGAGATTGTACGCAGTTTAGAAAAATCATGTTTTGAGATAAACGCTTTTAAAGTTTTGAGAACTTTTTCGATAAATTATTCGTGGTAGAATGTTAATATTTTTCGAAAAGTACATGGAATTATGGGTTTTGGATATCGCTGATTACGAATCTGAAGTTACTTTTTCCAAATTCAAAATGGCCGATCCAATATGGCGGACTTCTACCAAAGAAATAAGTGGTATTTCATCCAAAACCGAAAAGAAGGAGGGTTTTGTGATTTATGAACACGAATTTGAGTTAATATGTATCAAAATAAAAAAAATGAAAATGGCGATTCCAATATGGCGGACTTAAATGTGACTTTAACAATTTTGACCAAAAACTTTTGTCTTTCACTGTTTTCTGTGGTTGCTTGATAACTTACGATTAGTCTGCGATGCCAGGTCCGTATAACAGTCCTTCCTCTAACTCGAATTGCTCCTGGAGAGAAATCGCTCGAGTTTTCTTCTCCAGATAAGCCGTCCTCGCGTAGCTGGACACCCTGCGTTCGGCAGCTTGCAGACGTTGATTATCAGAGGTCCTGGCGAAATGGGCTGCTTCAGACCCAACAGCAATTCCCAGCGCGTTCATAGTCTTCAGCAATGACGAGCCTCCTTCATTGAACAAGTTTGCGGCTATATAAGTGACACTTTCCACGGTTTGAGAAGCAGAATGCAAATGTTTCGGAGCCAGTCTCCACACACACCCGTTGAAGCTTTCATTCGAATTCTGGGTATTTCCTCCAGTGCATCGCTGTAGCAAATCATCCGCGGAAAGAGCCTCGTACACGGGTTTGATGGCATCTTGAACGTTCTTTTGAAGAGGATGGTCGTGTTTGAATGAAGCCAGCTCGCCCTTCGCCTCCGCAGCACGCCACTTGCACCAGCTGTTCGCACCTTCTGGACACTTCATATGTTGTGGATCCTTGTCAGTTGAACACTTGTGGAAAAATGTAGCCCATATAGCATCCTTCATGTTCGAAGCAGAGTCGGAGTGCCTTCTGATCGCCAGTCCATAGTATGTCGTCAAATCCGCTATCAGCTTGTCTGTCAGCTTACCCGCGCCTTTTCCTCCGAGTCCCTTGGTTCCTTTCTTCAGCGCTCGCAGTCGGCTGCCCATCCTCTTTTGCACATGCCCTACGCATTCTTTTTTCAGCAAAGGTACGTCTTCGTATGGGTCCAAGTCCAAAAGAGCTTTGAAGGTTTTCGAGTCGCCATCGCCGATGTAATTGGCATATTTGACGCCCAGCAATTCCTCGGAACGCGCAAACATTTCTTTCATAGCGTCCACCTCCATTTTCCCTGCACTGCCATGATGATTCGCAGCGCAGCTTTCGCCATGAGACTCCAGCCATTCGTTGTATTCTGCCGTTCCTTTCTTCGAAGCCCAGTTAGCGCAAGATTGACAGAATGAAGATTTGACGACGAAGTCCAAAACTTTTCCGGAGTACTTCCCAGTCAGTGATGAGATCCCGAAAAGAGACGAAAACCCTCGCTTTTTCCAAGAACCGTCTCCAGAAACGGTCAAATGCGTTGCTTCGAAACCATTTTCAGCATTCAGCCTCATTTCCTCGTCCACGGCCTTCTTCTGAATTACTTTAAAAACTGATTTTGCAGCAGTTTGAAGCATAGTGAGAAAACTGTAGTAGATTTTGTTACTAAAAGTGCACGGTATGTCCATCAATCCGCAAAAAGACTTCAAGCTGTGTAGCCCGACCCCAAGCATGCGCATCGGCGGTTTACTTCATACGAACTGCCGATAGTGGGGCTCGAACCCACATACCGCGTGCTGCACTTACACTTTACCACGAGTTTGAAGGCTAATCCTGCTCCAGATACACGGTTGAATGTAACGTCTCCGCCGCAGGACTTGCAAGCTAAGCATTCACTTAAAAAGCTGAAGATAGTGACGAAGTTGCAAATCACATAACTGATACCTTGGTCCAGTTTAATGTCATCGTAACTCGCGGTTTTCAACTTTTTCGCGGACGTGCTCACGTTTTCGGTGTCGGTTTCGGCGGTAAACTGATTCCCTTTGAATTTCTTCGATGAGGAACGACTACTGCGCCTTTTACTGCCGCGAGTGCCCTTTTTCGACAAATTCGGCATGTTTACGAGAAACAAAATACGCGCACGTGACAGGTTTGAATGGAAAACACCAAAATACTAACAATTGAGATACGCTACAAGCAGACACAGCATCGACATATATGTGGCGTGGAATGAGAAAATGAGGTTTGAGAGGAAAATTTGTAAGGCACACGTATATTCGCTTTCACTTTTTGATGCCTTCTTTGATGCCTTCTTCGAAATTTTGAAACTTTGATACCTGCGCTGCATTTCCAGAGGACCTTTCCTAGAGTTCTGTGAGTAAGACAAAAAAGGCATAAAAAAAAGACAGTAAAAGTGTGCTTTACAAATTTTCCTCTAAAAACCACATTTCCTCATTCCACGCTACATATAATAGACGGCTACTCTGCTCTCGTACAGCCTGACGGCTTTAGAGAAAGAAAAAAAGATGTCAGAGAGAGAGACATGTATAAACCGGAGCAAGAATACGCAAGCGCCCATTCGAATTAACCAATAGTAAGTAACGTAAATAGGTTTCTACCTTAGGCGCGCGTTCCGAGCCGAGAGCGCCCCATGGCGGGATGGCCTGTAGAAACTTTTCTGATGCGCGGATCGGAAAATCGGTTTACCGCAATATAGTAGACACTAATACCTTTCAAAAAATGTAAAGAAAAAAAAATCGAATTTTTGAAAATTTTGAATGAGAACCTCCCCTTAAAGTGTCGTTTATGATTTACTGTGAAATGGATTTACCCTTCACAGTTGAGGCAACTACACGCCTTCCATTTGTCCGAAATTTTGTCGCCGGCTTCATATATTTCTTGATGATTGGCAGCAAAGTGTTCCTGCTTCGGTCCTTCACTACTTCCGCAAAGCACTTCTTACTTCCCCTTTCTACGCCCCCGATTACCCATTTCCCCTCAACATGCTTCCCCTTATTGTATTTCCTATTTCCGAACTTCGATTCGGCGATTTCGACAATCACGCCATAATTTTTTCAATTTGTTTTTGTTTTTATTTATTTTTTGTTTTCTGTTTTTATTTATTTATTAATTTTTTATTTCTTGTTTATTTTTGAGGAGTATAAAGTGGAATTATCAATAAGGGTTGGGTGGATAAAATGGTCCTTTTCTTGGCTCTAACTTCACTTCTTTATCTCGGTCCTTTTCATAACAAATCATTGAGTCCTTCGTCTTATAGTTATAAATATTGACCACGACTAATTTTTGATCATCGGTACTAAGACAGAATTTAATCATATTGGAATAAAGTTTGATTGAATGGGTGAGTAATTTAGAGGATATAATAAGAATTATTATAAAGATAATTTTCAAGTCCATAATGTTAATTTTGTTTTTTTGGTTTTATTTTCAACATCGAAACGGGCCTTGTTACCTGAACTTTGGCTTCAACGTTGGGCAAAACACTTGACACTATAGCAGGGGTAAATGCTGGTTTTACCATTAATTCCCCTTCAACTTTTCTTGTTACTTCTGCCTTTGTTGCTATTTCTGCACTTTTCAAACTTTTCATATACATACTATGATCTGCCTTAATTTCTCCCAAAATTTCTTTATATGACTGAAATCCGTTGAGTGACAAGCTTTCCGTTATAGCATTCTGTATTGTGCTCTGCAACTTCGTATCGTTAACCGTAATCTCAGTCTCTGTTGTCTCTATAATTAGTCGTCTGATTACTGGTTTCAATACTTCATTTTCAATTAGAACCCATAAGTCTTTCTCTAGTACCCCTTCTGCTCTCATCCTTAAATATTTACGACAGACAATTGGATTGCTTATTATATAGCATCTTATTGTATCTCTATAAATAATTCTCCCCAAGGTATTAAATGGAGGATCCTCATTTGGTAACGGGAACTTTTCAAAATAATTTGCTCTAGAACCCCCATCATAATAAGATATATCCTGAGATTGAAAATTGAAATTGGAGGTGAAATCCTCATCAACTACTGTAACTTTTCCCAAATCATCTTGATTCTTGACTGATTTTGAAGTATTTGGTTTATATGTGGGAAGATCCTCTTCTCTTCCTTTGAATAAATCAGGTGTAATACTGTCAGTTAAATTGAAATCATCCCACTCTTCTTCAAATTCTGTAAGATCAGGATAAACCTCAGAAGTTGCACTTCCTAATGTCAAATTCCAACAGTTTCCACTAGGATCGTCTATCAGTCTAGCAGATTTTGGCAGCATCTGCAAAGTTTAAGTAATGTAAATATGATGTAGACTTTTTTCCAAGATAATAACTAATTATATCCTTAAAAACTTCACTTTTCAATGTGTGATTATGAAAAAGCAAATATAGTTCTATAGCAATCATATCGGCCCGTATATCACGAGATTTATCATCTTTGATTTTGTGGTCAAACTTGTGTTTCTGAGTAAGGATTTGATCAATCATATCAAATTCATAGTTCATCATCAAGTACAATATAATCTGCTGCTCTTTTTTCTTGTCTGACCCAAAGTTAATTATACTTTCCACTACTTTAGGTTGTTTATCAAATTTCTTAAAAAGGTTTTCTTTATACGTTTTTACATTTTCCTTGAAATGTTTAATTTTCCCGATTAATTCTAGAATGAGTTTATGAAAATCAATTTCACTACTAAAACTGAAATGATCTTTGCTAATTCTTCCTAAGGGTTTTAATGATGTTTTTGTTTTCTTACCTTCTGGAAGGTTAAATGGAAATAAATTGTCCTTAGGATTCATCTCCACTTAAAAATCAATGTTATAAATAACAATCATAAAATCTTACCTTGATATAAAATAATTGAAAATTATTGTGATTTCTCCTGATGCGCATAGGCGCATATTTGTGATGTTTTTTGATTAACGATTTTTCAAGGTATAATCCACATTGCCCACATTTTTGAATAGTTCTTTAAGACCAGCTTCTATTGTACATAAGGACAATACATCCTATGAATTTCACTTGAGTCTGAAAATACAGTCGTGAGTTGTCGTCAACAAATTTCGAGTTCTCAAAAAAAAATGATTATTTGTTGAACATTTACCCTTCTTGTGGAACACGGAATTCTGCAAATGTCAAACTGACTGTGTGTGCGTGTGTGCAAAGCATTAAATATGTCAATTCTTTGCTTTTTCCCCAAAAAGCGAAAAAAGTTCAAACTCGATGATAGGCTTTTTGCTCGCGTGCCTGCTTTAGAGATGCCCGCACATTCATCAAAAATCACAAATGTTTACTTCCAGTGAACATAAATAAATTTCGTAATGATATGATAGCGTTGCTCAACTCAACTCTAAATTAAAAAAAAAAAAATTATTTCTTATGCACTCACTGCTTGCCTATATCCTAAAATTACCTTCTTTCTTTTGCACTAAATGCAGAGGACTCGCCCAAGGGCTAGTAGAAGGGCGACAGTAGCCTCTTTCTATCAAGTATTCGATCTCGTCTTTAGCTATTTTGAGTTTCTCAGGTGTCAATCGTCTCGGACGGTCTGCCACCGGTGGACCATCGGTTATTATGTGATGGAGTACACTATGACATGGTTTTGATTTTGGTAGACTTGGGTTGGTGATATTAGGAAATTCTTTAAGTAAATTAGCGTATGGCGAATTTAAATCTAAAATGGAGACTATAATTGCTTTGTTGACTGTTGCGAGGTTTCCTTGTTTAGAAAGGTTAGTGGTCGGGTCGATAATACGTTTGTTTTTAAGATCAACTAACAAACCGTGATGTTGGAGAAAGTCAGCTCCAATTATCGGTCGAGCAACATCGGCCACGCAGAATTTCCATCGGAAAGATCGTCGTAAATCAAGTGAAATATTAATGACGTTGCTATCAAATGTCGAAATGGGCGTGCCATTAGCAGCGTAGAGCTTGTAGTTAGATGATTTTTTAAGGGGTCTACCCTCTTTAGAACGTCAAAAAACAGGCTTTTTCAATAATTTTTTTTTTGTTGTTTATATTATAAATATTGATATAGGAGGTATTAAACTCAATAAATATAGTCTCGAAATATATAAAAAAAAAATTTTATTCACTATTTTACGTTTTTATGAATGAAAATTCTACATGAAGAAAGGTCCAAAATAAAGAGGGTAGTGCGCCGTTGATGAGATCTCCGTGATGAATGGTCTGAAACAAAAAAATCAAATAGTTTTAGACTCAGTATGTTAAAAGCTATCGCGTGAATTGGGCGATTTTTGATTTTTGAAAATTTGACAAAATGGCGGACATTTTGCCAAAAAAACAAAAAAACACGTTTTTTTTCATCATTTTGTAGTAAAAAAAAAATACTTAAAATCAAAATTTCGAAAAACCCCCAATTCACGCGATAGCTATAATCGTAAAGAATGTCTGGTAAAAAATTGGTAAGGATCGGTTCAATAGTTCCCGAGATTCGATCATCGCGGCGATCAAACCTTGTTTTGAGAAAAACGCGATTTAAGTTTTTTTTTTAAGAAAAATCGTAAAAAATCCTTACCTATGCTTAATCAGCGATGCCTGCGCCATACAATATGCCTTCTGATTCCTCAAAATGAACGTTTTCATCCAAAATTGCTTTCCTACGATTTGTTCTGGCTTCCTTAGACGCATCGGTGCTGCGACGGTTTGCAACTCTTATGCGATCTCTGTCGCGTTCAGCGGTGAAGTGTACAGCAGTCGGTCCGATTGTGACACCTATTACCTCAAAAATCTTCAAAACTGGTGAAAAACCTTCATTGTATATGCAGGCAGCTGTTCGGCAAGAGATCTCAACAATTTTTTTGCCGCTGAAGATGTGTTTAGGACCAAACACAGTTATTGAATGACTCGTTGTTGTTCTGTGTGTTTCCACCTAGGCATCTTTCAAGTAATTCTGGCTTCGTCAGATCTTCATATATTGGCTTTAGGATTTCTTGAACATCTTCAGCAAGAGCAAGAGGATGTTCGAATTGATCAACAGTACCATACTTTACAGCTTTCAAGTATTTGCACCACGAATCGGAGCAGTATGAATGCTGTGGATTATTATCAGTTGATATCTTATGATAATATCCGGCCCAGATCTCTTTCCGCATCTCTTCAACAGAATCGGTGTGTCTTCTAATTGCCAAACCATAATTAGTCGAGAGCTCTTTCATTAGCTTGATCGTTAAATCTTGAGTTTTTTTAACAGGAGCTTTTTTACGACGGCTTTTTTTTCTTCACTACAACTTTTTTAGATCCATTTTTTTTTCTTCATTTTTCTCGTTTATTTTGGCAGCTTTTCTTGCCTGTGTTAGAGCTTTTTTAGCTTCACCAGCCCGCTTAAAAATTCTCTTCGCAACATGTAAAACGCACTCCAATTTTTTCACAACAAAGTCACTACCATACGGGGCTGTATCGAGAGATTCCCAAAACATTTCACATACACACAACCTCCATTTTTCCAGCACTTCCTGAGTGATTAGCACTACACTGTTCTTTATGCTCCTCATACCACGCATCTAACTGGACCGTGCTCAATTTTGCATTCATTTGTTCACACGCTTTGCAGTGGCTAGATTTAATAACTGCATTTGCAACTTTTTTACAGTGCTTATATATGAGAACGACTATGCCAATTAGAGAAGCATGCCCTCGTCTTTGCCAGGAACCATCACCTGAAACGGTCAAAATATCGTCCGGTTCTCCATGCTCAGCGTTCAAGAGTTTTTCTTCTTTTACAGCCTTGAGCATTGCTATATCGAACACACTTTTCACAGCGATGCTAATCGAATCGATAATTTTATAATAAACAGAGGACGATAATCCAACTCCGAGTTCCATAAGACCACTAAAAACGTTAATACCACTGAAACCAACAGCAATCAAACGCATAACATATACTAAACGGCGATTGATCTCAAATCCAGTTGCAATTAACGGACACAAATTAATATACTTTTCTCCACACTCACACGAAACACAAATCTTAAAACCGAAACCACGTTGCCCATACTTTGAGAAAGATACATCTTTATCACAGACTTTACACTTTACAAACTGTTGTAACGTTGAAAAAACTAAGAAAAAATTAATAAAACTATATTCAGACGTTTGATCGACTTTTACATCAAAACTCGTATCTTCAGATTTTTGCAGCTTCTCCGCCGATGTACTGGCATAACTTGTATTTGACTCAAGATTTTGTACTTGTACTCCGCGAAAAACCTTTTTCCTCGGTTTTGAGATCGTACTTGGTCGTCTCCATGGCTCTGTTTATCGTTTGATTTTCCTTTCCATTGTAGAAGTAACGAGCACAGATGTTGTTACATCAAAATTTTCAACTCGACTGATGAGAAAGATCGTTGAAAAACCGGTTTTAGTAGCCAACTGGCATTCACTTTTGACTCGTAAATATTCAATTCCGAGAAAAAAGGCCGAAATCAACAGATTTAAGTAGGGATAATATTATATAATAGAATACACCAGCTACTCTACGCAAGCAGAGCCAGATGGGCGTTACCGCTGAGTGCGGAGCAGATGAGCGCGCTAGAGTGACAAAGTAAAAGTCGACTAAAAATACAGTTAGAGTGATCCGATCTTTATGAAATTTTAATATGATACTTCTGTATATATATACTTTCCAAAAATGCAATAAAAAAAAATCGATTTTTTGAAAATTCTAAAGAGGGTAGACCCCTTAAGTTTGTGCCTTTTACCACACGGAATTACTGAGATATCAGCTGCCGTGTCGATTAAAAAATCCAAACCAGTTGGTCGATCGAAGATATTAAGGCGGTTTTTTTTTTACATTCGCTGCTGACCGCCGATTCAAACAGCGGGCTTAAAGCTTTTTTTTTCATTGAATGTACATGGCTTCTTGCAATGCCTTGCATTGGAGCCGAATTTTCTGTGGTAATAACAAATAAAGTTCCGCTCATGAGGTGAAGAAGATTTCCGTTGATTTGAATATGTAACGCGATTACGAGAACGCGATCGAGATCGATTGTATTTAGCGTAACGATTTGAAGAACGAAGCTGAAGAGCAGCTAATTGTGTTTTTATTTCGGCATGTTCACTTTGCACTTAGTATTCTGTTTGAGAAACAGAGGCCAATTGATGTGGCTCGTGAACTACAATCTTGTCTGCCATTTCGGCTAGACGAATAAGATCGAAAACTTCTGATATGACTAGTGTAGCCTGAATGTTGGCTGGTAAACGCTAAAGTCATAGTGATTTCAGGAAATTGTCTGATACTTTTGTACCAGCTCTAAGCTTCATAAGCTGTGACGGCTTTTGGTCGCCCAGATCCAAGCCGGTCAACAATTTCCTAATCTCTTTCTCTTCCGATACCGCATACACACTCAACATTTTTTTTTAATGCCACGTACTGACCTGTTTCTGGCGGGGATTTAGCTATGTCAGCTACCTGGGTCAAAATGTCGTTGTCCATTTCGCTAATTAATCGATCGAATTTCGTTGATTCTCTTTTTACGCCATACGATCTGAATTGCGCCTCAACTCGCGCAAACCACAGATCTGGCTGTGTTCTTGAAAACGGCGGCATCCGAAAAACCTTCGAATGAGTATCGATTTCTTTCCAAATACTCTAAGCAATCCTCTATCAATGGTAAAGGGTAATTATCTCGCAGCGTTAGTTTATTTAAGCCGCAGTAATCGATACACATTCTAGTAGCTCCACTCTTCTTATTAACCAGAACAATAGCAGGGTCTGATGCTTCCCTCTTTTAACAACTCATCCGTGACCTCTTTCACCTTTTGTTTCTCTATAACAGATAGCCTTCTTGGCGAACAATGAAAGGGGACATCTGATGTTAGGTGAATGTTCATTTCAAAGTCCAGCGGAACTTATGCATAATTATGGTGTTGTTGAAAAGTAGTTTTTCATCCTGTTGGCATAAAAATTATTGGCTATTCATTCTCAAATGAAATCGAATGAAATCAAATGAAATTGAATATAATAATGAATTATTTTTATGTCAATATGCATTACAGATGCAGTGTATATTGAGATGTGTGTAGGTATGATGTTTTAATTAGATTTCAGGCATATTATTGCAGGTAGGTTGCTATGGTGGTAGAGAGGCGGCACCGGCGGGCATCTTTTTGGGGAGGCTTCGGCGGCGGCGGCGACAGCGGCCGTGGTCATGATGATATTTTAATATTAATGACCAATTGAGTTGTTATTCATATTAGGTTTTTGAAAAGTTATAAATGATAGATATAGAATAGAAGAAAGTAAAGTGAAATAGTGAAATTATTAGGATCATGTCAATTGAAATGACGAAAATATTAAATAAATTGTAATAGTTTGTATGATCGAGGATAATTTAATGCAGATGATCTTGAGGCTATATATACATATACACATATACATGTATATATTGTTCTCAATGCAGATAATTATGCAGGTATTTGCCGAAACTGTAATGCAGATACTTATGCATGAATTTGCCGGAATTTTAATGCTGGTAATTATGCATGTATTTTCCGGAAGCCGCAATGCAGATAATTATGCATGTATTTGCCGGAGCTTTAATGCAGATACTTATGCATGTATTTGCCGGAATTTTAATGCTGATAATCATGCATGCACTTGCCGGAAATTCGAAAATTGTCAATATACATAGTTGTGCCATAAGTTCTGTCACACGTATATGGGCAATTTTTGTATAAATGAAAAAGAGTTTTTGACAATGGAAAATATATTTTATTTTGGCATACTAATGGAAGTAAAATAAGCAACAAATTATTCAAAGTGGCCGCCTTTAGCCTTTACACAGCTCTTTAATCTGTTGGGCCAGTCATCGATAGCAGTACGCACTGTTTCTAGCGGAAAATTAGCTACTGCTTCTGTCAAAGATCGCTTAAGGCTCTCGATATTTGGGTGTCGTCTCGTGCACACCATGGACTCCGCCCACAGTTTGTAGTCCAGTGGATTCAAATCTGGGCTCCCAGAAGGCCATTCCGTCGCCCTTATAAACTCTGGAATATTGGTTTCCAACCACGCTTGTGTGGTTCGAGCTTTGTGGGCTGGCGCAGAATCTTGCTGGAAAACCCAATGTCGGTTGTTGAATAGCGTAGAGTTCAGCGGCTTCACACATCCCTCCAGGATGTCCGTTTGATAATTTTTCGCTGCAGTTTTTACGCCTTTTTCGCAAAAATGAAGCTCGGTGACCCCTTCGTAGCTGACACCCCACCATACCATGACTGATGCTGGATGATGTCCTCGCTGTACCCTAGTGGCAACTTCTCGGGCTTCTCTGGAGCTGTGGGCATACACCTTATCATTTTGGCGGTTGAAATGTTCCTCTACCGTAAAATTTTTTTCATCGGTAAATAAAATTTCTCGATGTTTGTTGTTGCCGTACCGCCGAAGGAGCTCTTTCGATCTGGTGCTCCTAATTTGCTTCAACTGCTCAGTCAGCAAATGTCCCGTTGATCGTCGAAAGGCACTCATCCCGAGGTCCGATTTTATGATGCGAGACATACTTCTGGTGGAGATGTTCATCTCTCGAGCCATGATTCGTTGTTTACGAAGCGGATTTCGACGAATTCGACTCTCGACCGCTTTGATGGCAGCAGAAGAACGTACATCACGCGGACGTCCAGAACGAGGTCGATCTTCAATAGTCTGGATCTCGTTATATCTCTGGATCGCACGATACACAAATCTTTGCGTTATTTTTAACGGGCACAACAACTTGAAAATTTCACTCGCGGATTTTCCACACTTATGTAGTGCAATCACTGCAATTCGGTTTTCTGTTACACCCCATTCCATCTTCACACGTTAACGAACAAACTTTAAATGACCATCAACTGTCAACAACATTATGACGTTTATAAAACTGGCCGATATTGAAATGTCACTCATAAAATAAAGTTGTTACCAATGTGAGAAATTATGTGACAGAACTTATGGCAGGACTAAGTATACATATACATATGAACGAACTTGTTTATTTTTATATTAGAAAACAACGACAAAAAAGAAGGTAACTAAGACAAGTTCTTTATTCAAGTTCGATTGGAGAGATTGTTACAGAAAAGCTGTAGTTAGTACGACCTAATTTTGTGTGGAATTCAATTGTAGATGTAACAGGTACCTGCATTGATTGGTGTTGTTGAAAAGTAGTTTTTCAATAACCTGCAGCAGGATAGTCACCATCTCAGTCCTATCCTTCAACGAGAGAACAGTGTGTTGAAGGTGTTATAGAATTTTAAGAAAATTTTTAGAAAAATTTATCAGGCACCTTTTCCACGTACGTTCTCCTCCGAGATTGTACGCCAAGCCGATGGATGTATCCCAATCTTGAAATCCATGTACTAACTGATTATAATTCAATTACATTAGTGTATGGCAGATGAGTGATCATACCATATACAAATGTCTTCCGTGTAGGGATATTCTAACATCATCTATTCCGTGGATTCCGACATGTGGTTCACCTGTTTCGGTAGTGTGATGTAGCTATATGCTCAAATAATTTATTTTAGACTGAACGTGGGTGATAATATTCCATAAGAATGGAATATTGAGATTATGAACTCCGCGCTGCCTATAACTGACTATGACTCAAGAACTAATACGAATATCGCTTCAAAACTTTTTTTGTTGTGGTTAAGTGTTTTTTCATTTTTTTCCCTTTTATTTCCCTTTTCTATATTATTGAGTATATAATGACAAACTAATTATAGTTGAAGGTTTTTGTGATAATTGTGAATTATTGGTCGGATACGAAAACATCTGATGATTGCGACCATGTGATTTCCTTTTTTATTTCTTCTCCATGATGTTTATGAGTTGATGTCGTTACGTTATCGGTCTGCTCGGATTCGCTCGACTCGTCATCGCTGATATTATCATTAAATGATAGTTTCTATTTCGTTGTGAGTTTGTGTTGTGTGGTCATTTTTATCTATTGTCTGATTATGCTGATTTGTTTTTCGAATTTTTGTGACAAATCCCGATGCCTGAGATGTGCGTGCCCTCTTATTGTTGGAGACAAACAAGTCACTGATGACCTCACTACGAAGTCTTTTTGATTGCATCGAAAGCTGAATTTCTTCGAGTTCTTCGATTGCCTCCATTTGTGCCCAGAGTTCTGCCCTTATGAAGGCGTCCTGAGAATTTTCGTTGTTTTGGCTAGTGGCAATCATGTTGCTGCTGTTGTTTGTGTATTTGCATGAGATACTGTTTTTGTTGTATGTGTTGTTGGCTCCATCCTGTTGTGTATGTAAGTGGTCATGTGTTGAATAGAATAACATGTCGTTAAAAATTATGTCCTTAGATATGTCGAAAATTGTTTTTTCTTCTTCATATTTGTCCGGACTGTTCATGTCTACGTTACTCATGGTATTGTCTATGATATACTCCTTTATGGATGCTATAGCAATTTCATCTAGTTTGCCCTTTCTCATACCCTCAATACTAGCTGCCCTTTTATGAATTTCTTTATGGCGGGATAAAATGAGAAATTGACATAGCTCTTCGCTAATGTTAAGATGTAGGAGGAGGTTTTTTTTACATACGTGTGCATTGTAACATGCCATAATGCCGGGTGGGATTTTTTTGCGGCTGTGGTGATAATCTTATCTACGTAAGACAATAGTGGCATCAGATCTATGTCCCCATTTGGGTGATATTTCGGGCATTTTGCAGTGTCTTTTTCCAGATCTATATTGTGTCTAAATATTGTATTGTACCATTTTCCATCTGTATGTTTAACAAGAAGATTGTAGTTGGTTTGTATTGTGTTAGCCGGTGCTACTATTTTAAAGAATAATTTGAAATTTTCATAATTTATATTGTTGTTTGCACTCGTGTGCTTTTTAATTAGATCTCTAGCTAGGCTATTAAGAATATATAACATGGGAGCCTGGTGATTGAACTTAGTTTGGATAACAATTTGGTTTTTGTCAATAAGCATGCTAGCACAAAATTTTGTGTGTTTACTTACTGATTGATTATTTTGCAGATTGTTGTACATTTCGTAGACTATTAGTCTTGAAAATATTTCAAAGAGTCTGTTGCCAATCTCTGAATCCTTCAATTTAGTAAAGTTGTATATTGTGTCATTCCATTGGAAGGTAGAGTTAATTTTTATAATGTTTCTGATAAAGGATACAAAGATCTCATAGGTGGGTATGTTTAATTTTTCTTTAATAGCCCATCTATTGTTGTAGAAAATAGCATGTGCCATAGTACTTATATCAATGTGATGAGTGGGGATGCATGGATTAGCTAGGGTTAATATGTAATCCCCTTTGTATGAACTACCATGTATCGAGGTGTATCTACTATTTTCTTTGTTAATTTGCTTGGCATCCAGATCTATTGTATTGGTTAACGATATATCTTCTAGTATATCAGCTACTTCCATGGCAATATTGTGTTGCCACGTGTTTTCCCAGTTTTGGTGCAGTTTTATGTATGTTAGAGTCATGTTTGTATGTTTCGTTTTTTTGTTGTGTACCATAATGATCGGAATCCTGCTAACTTTGATATTTGTAATGTTGTATTTATTCATGAACTGTTTGATTTCCTGTGATGCATCATTCATGTGTTTTAGTGCTGTTTTCCAATCATCATTAATTCTCACGATTTCTCTTCTTTTAATTTTTCTTTCGATGATCGCTTTTTCCATTGTACCTGTGAGGGGTTATTAATATAAGAAATTATTGAACTTAATGTGTCTATATATGTGTATATAGACAAGACTAAGAGAATCCTCAAGTTGAATAAGTTGCTGGATTGTTAGTGTGACTCACGACATCTACCAGGAGTAGTGCCGGTAGGGCTTAAACCCATCATTCAAGTAGTGTTTGATGAGCGATGACAGCCCACATGGGTGACCCAGACCAAAAAACCGGTGTATAATATACCGAAGGTGGCACATTCGTGCGCACTCGGCGTGGGAAATAAAACACTTCATAGGCGGTTTACCGCCGCGCCTTTATTGCACTATTTGATTTAACGATACATTGCACTATAATTACATTGCACTGGGTCGCGCTTGCACCGACATTGCTCGCTCTACCTGGGCACCAATTGGAGACTTGTTCGAGACGAGACTGAACTTCTTCTCACGTCCGCCATCGTCGTTGTCGTTCCACCGAACGGTGTTGCCGTTCGGTACACTCCCCAAAAAGCACGAACTAGCTCAGCTCAGTTGTATTTTATCTTGCTCAAGTTACTCGCCCTTGCTCGATTTGTTCAATATAATTAGCACTGCTCTATTTGCACGTAGTCGTTCGCACAGCTCTACTTGCACCTCGCACCTCGTTAATTCGCACAGCTCGCATCGCTCAATTCGCTCTATTCGCACATCGTAGATCGCACCGCTCAATTTACTCATAACATTGCTCATTGTAAATCGCACCGCTCAATTCGCTCTATTCGCACATCGTAGATCGCACCGCTCAATTTGCTCATAACATTGCTCATCGTAAATCGCACCGCTCAATTCGCTCTCCACAGGTAGCACGCATAATTTCTGCACCGCTCGTGTTAGCTCTCCTGTCGCTGTTCGCACCACTGCGCTTCGCACTAGCCCATCTGCGCTCCTCTTCACGAGGTACTCATCGTCGTATACCTCCGCCATGCTCCTTCGTAGTTCGCCTCCGTCAGTTGCCAATCGCCTATTACCCTTTTCGCTTCGCCCTTCACTGCTGCCAACAAGTACTGCAGCTTGAATACCGGCTTGACATCCGGATTTTCGTGCACCGCTGCCATGAATTTATCTCTGAACATTTGCCATTCTTTAAATTCTCCTGCAAATGTCCCCCAAGTGTTAACCGGCTGTGCTCCTTCTCTAGCTGTCACTTGCACCGTAGCACCTGTTGCCCCTTGCTCCACATGCTCCTCTTCCTCAATAAAGGTCATTAGCGCCGTCTTCGCCTCCACGTAGCACAATTCGCACCGCTCGTATAACTGCTCCTCGCTCGCCACATCGCGCCCCGATTTTCGGCCGAGCGCATGATGCGCCTTTTCAAACTTCGCCCACGCGCTCTCTAATGTCTGTAATCGCGCCCGCGCACTTATAACCGTCGCCGTCTTTGCTCCTTCACCCATCGCGAACGCCCGCGCTCTCTCAATGCTCGCGACATACGTATTTCTCTCTCTTTCCGACATTCTACTTTATTCACCTTCGATTTCAAATATTCGCCTTCGATTTCAAAATAGATTTACTTCACTATATTTCACTACTGTATCTAAGCCTTCTCTAATAGCCGACTTATCAAACAATGACCTACATTCTTCCATCCGTATGCTTTATAGTACTTCCTTTTAAATTTCTCATACATAGAAACATTCAAATTATACTTCATGCAACTTATTTACCTTCGCATGCACTAATATCCAGGCCTAGATTTATTTACATACATGCACATGCACATTTCACTTCATCACCTATCTTCCGCTATGCCCTATGCTCTTCCTGTACATTTCCACCTAGCCCATCATATGTTCACACTCATATACTCTGCCCACGCACACATTGCCCTAGCCCCTACACGCATTGCCTTAGCTCACAATATTCTGCCCACGCACACATCGCCCTAGCTCGCACGATCATCGCCCTAGCTCTTAATATTCAACATCCTACAATTCTATTTTTACTTTCATAATAATCATGCCCATAATAGGTCTGTTCGTTTACTTTTGGACTAAAACTTTATTGGACTAAAACTTTATACGGAGTGGGGATAAATTTATCGAAAGTAAGAAAACGCGTTTTGGGCTAAAACTTGCTGTCACTTGACTTTTGTTTTTGTTGTGACAGCTGATAGTAATTTCTTGAGCATTTCGTTTTGCAAAATAATATCAAATTGTTCGAAATATGGAGACTAAAGACATTTTAACTGTGTTAATGTGTGAAAGTGATAACAGTTCTAGTGAAGATGAAGAAATAGATATGATCTTGCTTGACATGCAGCAAAAAAATAGTGCAATGGAGAATAAACTTTTAAGAATTGTGTGTCAGCAGAAACGTAGGAAAACCAGAAACTGCATTACTTCGTACATAGATAAAGTGATACCAAAGTATACAGAGGAAGAATTCAAGTGCCATTTTCGGATAAAAAAGGAACTCTTTATTGCCCTTTCACGCAAGTTTGGTAAATCTGGGGAGTATTTAGCGCTCAGAGAAGATAAGAGGGTATCCGCAGAAAAACATATGCTAGTGTTTTTATGGTTTGCTGGGCACGAGGCGGTGTCTTTCAGAGATATAGGAGATCGGTTTGATTTGTCCATTTCATCAGTTTCTGTTATTGTTGAACGGGTAATTATGTTTATCAGCAACCTTGCTCCCCAAACTATTAAATGGCCAGATGATGACGAAAAAAAGGAAAACAGCGAGCACTTTGAGCGTTTAGGATTCCCAAATGTAATTGGTATGTGTATCATATACGAAAATAAATAATATAACTATAACAATAATAATAAATAATATAACTATAACAAATTGTATATTTATTTCCAGGGGCAATTGACGGAACGCATATAATTATAGACCCACCATTTAGATCCAAGGATAGCTACGTTAATAGGAAAGGGCAAATCAGCATCCAAGCGCAAGCCATTGCAAACAGCAATAAAAAAATTATAAATTTTTTCGCGGGGTTTCCGGGTTCCGCCCATGACAGCCGGGTTTTCAAAAACTCAACTATCTATCCGAAACTGAGCGAAAAGTGTGGCGGTAAGTTGTATTAGAACACTATTCTGAGAAATATACTAAATATACAGTTTTTCAGATTATTTCATACTTGGCGATTCAGCGTATCCTTTGATGGAAAATCTTCTGACGCCATATCGAGACAATGGACATCTAAGCGAACGTCAGAAAAATTTCAACAGAAAATTAAGTTCATCCCGGGTTGTGATAGAACACACTTTCGGAATACTGAAGCAGCGTTTCAGACAACTGTATTACTGCAAACTCCGTGGAATTCAGAAACTGAATCATTTCATCAGAGCTTGTTGCGTCTTGCATAATTTGTGTGATGAAAATGATTTAGAGTTTGAAGATCCTCCGCCACCTGAAGACCCACCAGCGTCTGAATATGGCAGCATGTTTCTTGAACGCTCGAGTAACGCTCGAGCTAACATAAGGAGGGACGAAATAGCTGTTCTATTACATAATTAAATTAAAAATACGGTTGTAATACAGTTCAAAATCTTGTTTCATTCATCATACCGATTCCATGCACAAAACTTTTTCACTGTTTATCCATAAACAAATTTTGAGTAATGTTGATAGTGTTTTTATTTTGGGTTTTGATTTTACACGAAATAAGCTGTGACTTCACAATTATATGTTTATGCAGTTTTTTTTTACAATTCCATTTTTTACAATTACATATTACAATTACATATTACATTTCTTAACCTACTTATTAACAGAGCTTAATATCGCCTTCAAAATATCATTTTTTTCACCTATCAGCTGCTCTTTTTTCGCAGCTCTGGCATCTCTTTGCTCCATAGCATTGATGATTTTTTCCCGGAATTTTTTGTTTTCCAGGTCTTCCTTCCGTCTGTCTTCATTGAAGATTTTCAGCTGCTCAGCTATACTATCGTTGCGACTTTTCTTTCGTGTGGCTGACGACGACGAACTGGGAGTCCTGTCGTAACCTTCAATGGTGAAAAAACAATTAAATTATGGTATATGGAAATATGTTGGTTAAGTACCCAAAAAAGAATTTTCTGAATCTTGACCACTCTCCTCTGCAGGCAGCGTCTCGACCTCTTCATCGTTTAGGAGATGCACGGGGTTGACTGCAGCGTTGTCACTCAAAATTTCTCCCAATTCTCTGAAAATTTTTGGATTGATTACATCTAGTAATTTTGTTATAAATAATACATACTTCTCAAATGGACATGTCAATCGGTTCCTTCCACTTTGACTATTGGTTTTCATGTCTTTAAACCGTCTTTCCAAGGAACGGTATTTGTTTTCGATTTGTGTAGCGGAATAATTGAAGCCAGCATCATCCATTTTTTGTTTTATGTGAGCCCACATCTTCCTCTTCGTTTTGAGCCGGATGCATTTTCCTACTCTTGGTTTGAATTCCTGCACAAGACAAAGCAACAACTTCGTGGTGTTGTCCACCCACACACTTTTGTTGTCCTCTTGTGACGCAACGTGATCCTCATCTTGGTATATCTGAAACAATACGATTAAGACAATTGATAGTTTACCTGCATTTATAGCAATTATGCAAAACATACCTCTTGGTTTTCTTCGGGAGGCATATCCGCATCAGTTCCTTCGAAAGTTGTTGGATGAAATAGAACTTCTCTAACCTTTATAGTCTGCGATGCTGGGAAGAGTAGCTTCAGTTGCTCGGGATCTAATCAATAAATGAAAATTTAACAACTTATCAAGTGAATTATTAAAAAGATTTTACCTTGTTGGATGTTTCTGAAGCTCTTGGGAGAGCATTCTACGTTTATATCTTCTACTTCCCTTGATTGGTCCTGCATTTTCCGCCACGTGTTATTTATTGTCACTCACTTCTCAAATTTATGTCTTTTAAAACTCTATCAACTGTTATTTATTGTCACTCACTTCTCAAATTTATAACTTTTCAGAATCTATCAATCTATCTTTACCAGTCCATCGACGTGCTATCACTTGACAAATGTCAACATCAATCAGCTGTTTTGGTTGTTCTGACAGTCCAAACTCTACCACACAAAATTCTGTGGACTAAAACTTTATTGAAATGTTAGGATGGGGAAGTGAAATTTCCCCAGTCCACAAAGTAAGAAAACGCGTTTTGGGCTAAAGTTTTATAAAGTTTTATACAACTTTGAGTAAACGAACAGACCTAATATCTCTTTCGACGTTCGCCCTCGCGCACGCGTGTTTCATTTCATCTTTCCACGCCATCGATCTCACCCGTCAACATTCGCGTCGTCGTTTTGCTTCGCCCGACCTAATACCTACGCCCGACCATGCTCGCTTATTGCTCGATCGTCGTATCATCGCTACCTGCACATAACTCGCCTATGCTCTACATCAACATTTCACCTCATATTAGCACTCTACGATCCCGCACATTGGATCTGGCATTATCTGCCCTTGCTCATTCTTTCTTCAATTTGCACCGTCGCACCAACATCATTTGCCCCTGTCCATTAGACTTCGCGCCGTCTGATCATGCTGCACGTTAGTCAATTTCAACGTCGTTCCTCTGCTTAACGTACATACATGCATTGTTTCACGCCGGCAGCGTGCATTATTTCAGTATTGCTTTGAAGCCGTTCGCCTCTTCGGCCAGCATACAAGTTAACGCCAGACACAACAAGATCGTGTGCATTTCCAGAAATAGGAGAATGCAACGTGATGGAAATCACACGGCAATTCCCACGACAGAAAAGCTGATGCAGCAGAAAAACATCATAAAAGCATGCAATTCACTAGGCTAAGAAAATTTTTGTATTTTTACTTCGATACAATAAAGACGCAAGACACCCGTCTTGCATTAAATTGTTTTTTTAAGACGTACAAGTCTTTAATTAATTAACTTACATGCGTTGATGGAACTTGTGCGCTTGTCGATGTTTCTCGCTAGCAGCTCTCGCACACACGTTAGTGTATTTGCCCGTGCTCTATATTGACGTAGTTTCTTTACATAATTGCTGATGGCGCGCGCATATTAAATTTGCTCTCGCGTTCATTTTAGCTCATCGCTCATGCATGGCACACATTGGCATTTCCATTATTTATATTCACATCGCACGTATCTGTGCTTACACAGTTTCTTGTTGGCGCTCATAATTTGCTCGTTGTTTTTTTATTTTTTTGTGGCAGCAGCATCAATATGGCACGAATTTTCCTGTTCTTATTTCAGGAATTCGCTCGTCGGCAAGGCAACATCGGATTTGGCGTAGGCACACACACCAATGCTATATTCCGCTGTAGCTGCGGAGGTTGCTATGCATTTATGTTATTGTACTCACTGTTTTCCCGACTTTTGGGTTACGTGGCGACTGTACTTAGCCTCATGGTGCCAGATTTCATTGCCCAATTTGCACCGAATTCGCACTGTACTTTAATTCGCACTGAATTTGCACTTTTTTGCGCACGCGATTTGCACTTTGCTCGCACTCTGCTCTAGCTCGCACCTTGCCCAATGCACTATATTAGGGCTTTTTCTTTTGGATGGGGCTTTGTAATGGGGCTTCACCAAGGCGCAGGATCCGGCTCGACGGACCAAATGTATAATATACCGAATGTGGCACATTCGTGCGCACTCGGCGTGGGAAATAAAACACTTCATAGGCGGTTTACCGCCGCGCCTTTATTGCACTATTTGATTTAACGATACATTGCACTATAATTACATTGCACTGGGTCGCGCTTGCACCGACATTGCTCGCTCTACCTGGGCACCAATTGGAGACTTGTTCGAGACGAGACTGAACTTCTTCTCACGTCCGCCATCGTCGTCGTCGTTGTCGTTCCACCGAACGGTGTTGCCGTTCGGTACAACCGGTCTCCGAAAATGAAAATTAATAATAAGTGTGCCAGCCATGTGGGGGCAGCAGGGTCTTGTTTGTTGTATGTGTGAGCAGATGGTGTGTCTGGATCCAATGCTTAGCACTACTACTATATAGCAGAAATCCAAGACACCTCATCTCCACACATCCCGTGAAGGGCTACCATGTTGTTCAGATGATCAGTCGTGCGAGGGCGGACGGACAATGTCTCGGTCACGTATCTGTGTGAGGAGATAACTCCCTCAGTCTCCGAGTAGATCCTCTTGTAACATAGCTACTGTCTGCAAGAAAAACTGGGCCAAGATGTGACCTGTAGTGCCTGGTAGATTAATAATACTGGATATTAAAGTGGCTACTAGTTGTAATCCAGGTCCTTGAAAATGGGATCTCTTTCTAAGATCAATGAAAATATATATTGTGAATTTGAAAGAGGAGAATTGAATGGGTAAAATTGGAGAACATTTATATTATTGGAGAAAATTTGTGTGCGTATTAGTGATGTATAGGTGTGCATTAGGGTCCCTCAATGAGATAATGATTTCTAAATGCATTATCTTTATATTAAAAAGCTAATACACACTCATATACATGCCTACCTACTTTTTCAATAGCCCAATAGACGTGAAGTCTGTAAGCTGGCTTTGTTATGCATCAATTTAATTGAAATTACTTCAAATAAATTGACATTGCATTAAGTTCATTATGATAGAGATTTTTTAAGAATCGGGTAAGGTGAAGTAGTACACTTTAAGGCGTGCTTGATTTCCTTTGAAAAATGAACTTTGGTTAAAAAAAGCGATGGTTTAGGTCGCCTAGAATGCATTTGTGTCCCCAACCACGGGGACTCATCAGTAGGCTTATTTACTTGAAATTTTATCTATTATCTTTTTTGTTTCTTCATTATAGAGAGTATATGAGTTGATTTGAAATTGTGTTTAATATGCTTATCAATGCATTTATGCACATGTAAAGTAACATACATGTATCCTTATTTCGTGGTTTCAATATAGCATATTATGTAAAGTAACATACATGTGCATCAATACATGGATTTTTTAGCATATGCTAAAATACACATCTAATTGTGTACCCCAGCATATGCATGCATAATAAATAAGTTTAGAATATGAAATTGTATGATTCCCCAGTTTGACTGAGATTTGAGAAGTTATATGAGTACCCAGTCTAACTGAGATGAAATATCACATGAAATATGAAGTGAGAAGTTATATAAAACCCAGTGTTTTGAAAACTTTTTATCTTATTTGGAATAACATCAAGGTATTTGTTTGGTACTCGAATATAACAAGAATTAGAAGAAAAATCAAGATCAGATTATGAAAAATTACATTGGAACACCAATAAAAGAATTAATAAATAGAATATATTAAGTTATTTAAGAAAATTCAAGATAAGATTAAGAAATTTGGGATTGTGATACCAATATATGATTGAATAAAACAAATGAAATTATGATACTATTGAATAACTTACTATGAGTGATCCGAAAACCTTGAATGATCCAAAAACTTTTGTTACTGCTCTTTTGTTACTGAAAACCAACTGAGGTGGAGGAAATCACGTAGAACGCGAACAGTACCTAAAAATAATAGACATGTAAGATTTCGATTACTTTCAATTACAAAAGCTGATACCTGACGAGATCCAACGATGTTGTCCGAACATAGTGGGTTCCAGGCCTCCACAGGAGACCATCGGCCAGACATGAAATACTGCCAGGGGGGGTACTTCCCGAAACACATGATCGGCGGCGCCCCAATACGCTCAACAATCTGGTGGGGGGGCCGAATGTCCTCAGGCATACTATTGACTTTTCTGTCGTTTGCTTTCCTATTGAACTCGCATCCAGGGCGGCTAAAATAAATGGTGAAAATCAAATTAATACAGGGTAACTGCGTGTAACTACCTAGGAGATAGAAATTGGTTACGGCAAGGGTAGGCACAAAGCCAACGAAATTTTATTGGAAGTAGGAGTTAGAAGTTGGAGTTAAGGCTGCTTTAGGAACATGCATATACCAAGTAGAATAGGATTTCGGGTTGGACGCCAAGCTAATGGAATTTTTTTGAATTGAGAATTACAAGTTAGAGTTAATGTTACTTTTCTTAAAACATGTACATATATATTCCGAGTAGAATAGGATTTCAGATTAGACCCTAAGCTAATGGAACTTTACTTGAATTAGGAGTTAGCAGTTAGAGTTAAGGTTGGTTTATAAACATGCATATTCCAAGTAGAATAGAATTTTGGATTAGCCACTAAACCAACGGAATTTTATTTGAACTAGTAGTTAGAAGTTAGAGTTAATGTTGATTTATAAACATGCATACTCCAAATAGACTAGGATCTCGAATTAGACCCTAAACCAATGGAATTTTATTTGGATTATGGGTAAAGACTTAGAAAAAGTGTTGCTTGATAAGCATGCACAGTCAAAGAAGAGTAGGATCTCGGATTAGAAGCTCGGCAGATGGAAATTGTATTTGAATTGGGGGTTAAGAAATATAACTAGTGTCGTTCTAGCAACATACATACACGAACTAGAATATGAGCTAGAAGTAGACACACAATCAAAGAAATGTTCTTTGAATTGCGAGTTAGGGAAAAGAGTTATGTGTTGCTGTATGAACATACCTATCCAAAGTAGAATAGGAACTGGGGTTATAACTTATGATTATAATTAGAAAATATATAGAAACGCGCGTAATCAATTGCACAGTGCGACAATGAGGCTTTAGGAAACTAATCCCGCGCTGCGTCAGGCAGACCATCAAAACCGACTACGAGGTAAGACGTATGGCATTTTAGATTCAAGACTAGCACGTATCCGTTAGACTAAATACTCGGGTTTATATTTACCGGGACAGTCGCGACAACGATAACGGTAAAGGATTTCCGGGGAAATCCTTTTCGGGTAAGGGGGGAGTTGTTACGTTGTAACAATGAGTGCGCTTTTACTTTGGAAAAAAAAATACAGCCTTCCCCGGGGAAGGCTGAGCCATGGCGGGCAATCCACCACTCCACTGAGTAGGAAGTATGTACACCACCACCACTCATAGGTAGCGTACTGCCGTCGCATCCGACCTGTGTATTGTACCCGTCGGATGCTCACGGCATAGATAGACTGATAAGATAGACTGATAAGATAGACTGATAAGATAGACCGATAAGATAGACTGATAAGTAAATGGGAATAGCAGCATCGTAGCCAACCTTCCCCATCGAACGGAGACGAGTCGCGCGCGACACTCACAGCTACGCCTGGGTCTGCACAAGACGTGCTGATTAGAGGTGTCAACTTTGATTACTTTTGAGTAATCATGAGTAATCATTACTTTTTCAATGAGTAAAATCATTACTGTGTAGTCATTACTTTCATGATACATACTTTCAAACTTAAGGGGTGTAGGAGGAGTAGTTTACTCGGAATTAAAATTTAAAAATATGCAGTGAAAAATATAAATGTATTTTCTAAAGTAAATGCTGATTACAATGCAAAAACAATATTTTTTGGACATTTTTTCCCTTGAATCTGCTTCGCTTTTCGGAAATCAACTGCCCTGCTTTTGAGAAAAGCCTTTCAGAAGGAACTGAAGTAGCAATTATCGATAAGTATTTTTTGGCAAGAGTACTTAAACCCGGATACAATAGCTCCCTTCGGCTCCACCACTCTAAAGGGTTTTGAGTTCTCTCCAAAAGTGGTTCTTCCATAAATGATTTTAACTCTGTTATGGCCTTTGCAGTGCAATTTATTGTAGTTACAGCAACAGCAGCGCTTTCTGAGTCGAAATCATGCCAAACTAAATTCTGTTCGAATGTATGAGAAGCGTCGCGAACCTCACCACCAGCACAGGGAGAGGGGAATACATTCACCGCAGTGTCCACTTTCTGATCTAAAATCAATTCGTTTTGAATTTTATCTTTTACAATCTCCAAAGAATCTGTTGTAGTGAATGCCCTATACTTGAACCTTGGATCCAGAAAGCTTGCTTTTGTATATATTGAGTCAGTTTCAATGGATGGAAAACGCACCGAAATTGATTCCAAAATGGTATCAATGAGATCATTCGCTGGCAATGTGATAATTTTGGTTTTGATTAAATTCAGTGCTGATTTTAGCCCTCTGACTACCAAAATAACCTTTGAAAGAGTTATGGACTTCTCTGAACTCATTTCTTGTGTTATCTGCTCCATAGGTTTTAAAATCATAATTATTTCTCTTATAATTTGCCACTCGGATTCCAGCAGAGACGGTACAGGGTTATGCAGCAGCCCCAGTACTGCAATTAAAGGTTCTTGTATTTTGACGATTCTTTCGAACATATAGTACGTTGAATTCCATCTAGTTATAACGTCATTCAACAACTTTAATGGAAGCAATTCAGGAGAAATTTGTTTCTGAACAGAAAGGAGTTTAAGGTTTCCCTGTGTACTTCTGTGAAAATATTCAACTGTTCGTTTTACTTTCGCCCGTACGGATTCGATTTTATTCAGGGAGTGTTGGACTACTAGGTTGAGTGTATGAGCGAAGCAAGGAATTTGAGCCCAGCCACATAATTTAATGGAACGAACCATATTGGCGGCATTATCTGTGGAAGCCGCAAATATTTTACTTCCAATATCCCATTCTTCTGCCACGCGTTTTAACTCGGAAGATATATTTAAGGCGGTATGACTTTTATCGTATTGGACGCAATCGATTAAATAGGAATGTAAATTCCATTCAGAAATGAAATGTGCCGTTATTCCTATGTAACTTTCGTTGGCCACCGATGTCCACGCGTCTGTTGTTATAGATATGAATTCAGTTGATTGCAATTTCTGCTTTAGCTTTTCGGACACACTGTCATATTTTTGTGGCAATAACGATGAAGTGAAAGTAGTACGACTTGGGGGGTTATAAGATGGTTCGAGTTCACGAAGTAAGTTCCTAAAGCCCGTATCATTTATGATTGAAAACGGCTGCAAATCCATAACAATCATATCGAAAATTAGGTAATTAATTTTTTGTTGGCGTGGCAATGAAATAGGACGTTTTAGGTAGCGTTCCAGCGATGAATTTGACTGCTGAAAGTGCACGGCTCTTCTTTTATAATGTGGTTGCTTCGACGTCAACGGCGTAGGCTCTGGCTGTGTACTTTGTTCCAAACCTGGGGTTGAAACCGGCATTCAAAATACGAAAGCGGTTCTTTTGAAAAAAGAAAATATTACCTTCACAATTTTCAGGAGCATGAGAGTTATCCTTTTCGCCCTGCAGATCTATGGTTGGATGCCTGCTCTTAAGGTGCTTCTTTAAATTGGAAGTTGATCCCCCTTTGCATCTATGGCAGGATTTGCATAGATTGCACTTGGCCCTATCATCTGAAATTTGTTTGAAATGCAACCAAATTTCGCTCATTTTTTGCCGGGTTGGAACTTCTGCCATGAAAAGTCTAGTTTGAGAAGTTATTAATTAATTACCTTCAATCGAATTTATATGTAGGTACACTCACTTCTTTCAAACACACTTTTTCTTCAAAGTACGATCGAGTCCTCCAAACAACGGCAATAGCGAAAAATAAATTATACCCACTCACTTCTTTCAAACACACTTTTTCTTCAAAGTACGATCCACTCCTCCAACTCTGTCGCTTGAAACACACTGATCGAGATGAAGCCCAACGACTGATAAGAATTGCATGCATATGTCTCAGACATAATGTCTGTCTACTCTAATACGCATTTACGCAATACCGAAAAATAACGGCAATAGCGAAAAATAAATTTTACCCACCAATATGCGAATGTCTGAATGTCAGTACTCATGAATACTTTGTAATGATTACTTTTGATATTCAGTATTCAGTACATGAACACTTGGCGAGTAATGATTACTAAGTAATGAATAACTACTTTTTCCGACATCTCTAGTGCTGATAGCGGGTTGCTTTCGCGGCACCACAAGACACACACACAAACAACTTACATGTTAATGGTATCCAGATATATCTGAACGTACCTATTGAGGATAGAGTTGATGACACGGGCTACGACTCAGGATCAAGTTCGATTCTTTCTTTGATCCCCAAGGGAAACTTGTCAATATCGCCGAACAAGCTCTGGTCGCCCAAATAAATGGGACTCCACTGTTCCCACTGCACCAACCGCCACCTGGAAATAAAATGAATTCCACACAAAGCAACGAATTCTTTAATAACAATCACGGATACTTATCTGACGTATACCCAGACTCTGTCACCAGCTAACGTAACAACACGCATCCCGAACTGAGCACTTGGTAATGATTAATAACTGAAAATTCAAAAATTGAACATTCAAAAATTGATGCGTGCAAGGACACTACACTTGAGAGTAATTTTTGAAATAATAGACATAATAGATCACACCGTAATTATGTCTACGACGGGTTGACCAGACCAATAACTAGAATTGTCACGAGCAAACTGATATAAGGTAAGTGTTTAACGTGCGATCTACAGGTATATTTGAAATTTTTCTGACCAGATGTATCTTGAAGAAAGGGGTGGGTATTAGTTTGTGCTCAAATGCAATTAGAGGGATTAGGGTGTTGTGTGACTCGTGGATGAATTTAGAAATGTATTTAGGGATTTCTGAGAAGATCTATTTTTGTGATGGACAGAAGGAGTTATGGAATTGCTATAATGATGGACAGAAATGGACATGGACATTCATACCTGGAAAGCATGTAATTTTTATTATTGATTTTGTGTGTTTGATGCACATTTTTGCCTTTAAGTTGGGAAGACAAAGAAAGAAGAAAAGAAGTAATAAGGCATTGCTAATATTCCATCTAACATGAAATAATATCGACTAAGTAACAGTGCTAGGTTATTTAATTTAACTCAAACTGACTTCTCCTACTTCTGATCAAGTCCTTTCATAGTTTATTTCTGCATGTATTTATCTTATATGTGCGAGTATTTCTATAAATCTTATTTTAGCTTCATACGACATTTGTTACATTAAAATTTGTTACACTAATGTTTTTCAAGTGACCACTTGAAAACCTTTTAAGCGACACATGCTCATTTGGATAATTAAATATCGGTTTACCAGAATCTGTTTTATGTTTCTGAAATATTTTAGGCTGTCTGATAATTAAATTGAGGTTTATCTGTGTCTGGTTCATGTTTGTCAAATAATTTATAATCTGTGCATTACAAACAGAATTTGTTTACTCCACTTTAATTGAATATGTGAGCTGATTTAGTTATGGGATTGTTATAAATCAGGAGTGTGTAGCTATGCCGTAACTAGCTTGAAATTTTGCAGCCAAGCCTCATTCAGCACTGACCGCCTAACGCCGTGGAGATCATTCCTGCATCTCCACGCCCAGTGCTCAACTCTTCGTCCAAGATGCATGATGTTGCCACATCTAGGACAATCGTAAGCGGAAGGCAGCATTCCTTTTCGAATTGCCCAAGGTTGTTGCGGAACAGCTGTGAACAGCCGCCACCACAACAGAAATTTTTGGCCTGACCTGCTACCCTCGCGTGACTAATGGTGCCGGCTAGTCACCGGTGTCGTGGGTAATTTGAGGGGCAGGTCAAGCCCTAGCTGTGTCACACATAGGTAGACCTAATCACAAAAAAAAGGAAAAAAAACCCAGCAAGGGGGGAAAAAGGAGCACACTTCCATACATGGCTTCACTGAACCTATTCGCTGGTGTTTACTTACTCATTGCTATTTTAATATTCTTTATATAAAAAAAACTAATGCAAGTTCTTTCTTTTTTTTTTAACGTAAAACAAATATATTCAAAATAGGAAAATAAATAAAATGAAAACAATTCTCCAAAACAATCTAAAAAAATATTCAAAAATCAAGTAATTCTAAATAATAACAGGGACTTCAATTACTATAAAAGTAAATAAAAATAAACAAAAAATATCCATGCAATAACTTCCAATAAATTAAATATTAAAATTCATTAATAATTACATTTATAAAATCAAAATAATTTTTCTTACCAGTGTTCCGGAAGAAGGTGCCGTATCCCCGCCCACTGTAACGTTATTAAGTTTTATTGTTTTTAAGAGTTGAATTAAATTATCAAAACTAAACTGTTGTTTATATATATATTTATATTATATTTTTTTTTAAACCTTTTGCTCAAAAAGAAATTTGCATTAGAATAAGACTTTACTTCAACAGTCTTTACACTTTGTATCAATATTAATTTTCAAATTGTTTAATTGTCGATGATTAATTCTATTTTGTTTCCCGTTCTAAACACTGGTGTGGAGAAAAGATCCTGCATGCACTTCCATCAGCATTTTTTTTCATCTCGATTAAATTCCCGGTGTGAATATCTGTAGCCATAAAATCAAATCAGCAACAGAGATCCAGTTGTTGTCAGAGGCATCTTTCCAATGCTTTGTACAGTATCATAAATTCGATATAAAATAGTGTTTGAGTTAAACGATAACTCTGTTCGGTAATGATTGCTAATTGCACCAACTCGCAATCAAATCACAGTGCTATCCCACGCACATTAACTTTCACAAGTTCGCAAAATTTTTCCCAGAACATATTCCAAAGGTAACTTTGTACGATATTTAGCGTACTTTTATCACTATGTGCACACTATTCATCTGGACAGGTTTATCCGCGCACAAATTCTCGATTTTTTTTAAATTTAGAAAATTAGAATAATTTTAATCTTTACAGTTTTTCAATTTCGCGAATCAAGCCAAATTATAACTTCGCGTCATCTGAAGAACTTCGACGCTCTCGCAAACGCTTAGACCAAGACCACCATCATCTATCTTCACCAAAGCCCGTCGCTCGACCTCCCAAAAATCCACCTTTTCGGCCCCAGTGTCAAAAGTAAAAACCCGGTCCAATGTCCGAGACCAAACTCCCTCCACTAAACGCAACTCCCGCCAACCAGTCCGCTCAGTTTTCCCAGCTGACCATACCGTTGCCGCCAACTCCCGCAACAGCTTATCTATCAAGCAAGCATCACCCGAACATCAAGCAATGCAGTTCAAATGCACTCAGTTGTTGATTGCATTTGAACTGCACCGCTTCATTGTTGTTGTTTTTTTTTTCAGTGTTTAGGTGATGCTTGCAGAGCAACAATCGCCCGTTTTGTTTTATACATGCAATTCGAATGCCATTAGATTTCAATAGCACTAATTGAGTGCAATGACACTCGAACTGCACCGCCTGACTGTTTTTTTTTTATATGTATATATTGCTGTGAGTGGCGGCAAACAGCTGTCCGTAACAAGGTATCGTCTCAAACAAACTCCATACGCTCTTCTTGAAACTGTCCCACCTAAAAAGCAAAAATACCCCTCTTTGGAACTGATGAACTTATTTTGATTTTCAATGATACATCATTCCAAAATCATCCAAGATTTAATTAATTATAGCAGTGGTATACATATTTAAATCTCGCAGAGCACGTTTGACAAACTTGGCAAACATATACAGTGGCCTCATCGCATAATCGGACAAGCTCTTTTTGAATGTTTGAGTGAGTTTAAATTAAGTAGAAATATACATTTTATACTTTGTTCGCATTTATATATTTTTTGATATTTACCTAACTTAGTTTTAAAACAAAACAAAACATTTATCTTCAATTATTATAATACAAGAAGGAAAACAAAAATAAGTCCATTTTTGGCGCGCAACGAATAATCGGACAGAGCCTTAATTAATCAAAAAATTATACCAAAAAAAACCACTAATATTTGGTTGCAAGCCCCTTGCTTGCCAAAACAGCTTGCAAACGCCTTGGCACTGATTTTACCAAGTTTTAGCACACTTCCGGCTCAATGGAGTTCCAGGCTTCGACTAATGCAACTTTTAGTTGGTCTATTGTATTATATTTATTTTTGTAGACTCTCCTGGCCAATTCTTCCCAGAGATGTTCAATAACATTGAGGTCGGAGCTCTGGGCAGGCAGTTGAATGAGGCGTGGGCAGTTGTTGATCAACCAAAGCTTCGATACGCTGGAAGTGTGTTTAGGATCGTTGTCTTGGTAGAAAGCAAAGTTGCTGGTGATACCCAATTTCTCAGCACTTTGCTAAACGTTTTTTTTTTTAAATGTCAAGGTAGACAAATCTATCCATTTTACCATCTATAAAATGTAAATTGCCTGCTCCAGCGCTAGACATACAGCCCCCTCCGTGCTTTACGGTCGCCTTAGTGTTTTTTTTTAGATCAAATTCTGTGTTTGGCGTACGCCACACAGACATCTTACTATCCGACCCATGCAAATTAAATTTGCTTTCATCAGTGAACAAAACCTGAAAATATTGCAAAATATTAAAAAAAAGTTGATTTTATATACGTGTTCCAGGAAATTACTTGATTCCAAAAATCTGGTGCTTTTAACAGGTACTCCTTGGCAAATCGCACTCTAAAGGTTTTGTTCTTCTGGCCTATAAATGTTTTTTTTCTGACAACTCTTCCATGGTAGTCATACTTGTGCAACGTGTTTCGCACAGTATTTAAGCACACATCCTTTCCAGTGCGGTCCTTCAAGGCTATTTTTAATTCTTTCGCCGTTTTGAAAGGATTTTGTTTAATTTTTCTTACTATAATTCGCTCTTCTCGCTCTTTTAATATAGTGCCTTGCCTTTCTGGACTCTTATTTTCTCTCCTGAATTCATCACGGAATCGCTTAATAAAATCTTGTACAGTTGATTTGCCTCTACCCACCAGTTCAGAGATTTCTCGGATAGTTTTTCCTACAAAATTCAGCCTGACTATAAGTTGTCTTATTTCCACCGTAGTTTGCTTTCCGTTTGGAGACATTTTAATGAACTTTCTAATGTGTTGCACTGAAAAGACTGTTACCCTCCCCGCCTATTCGAGGGGGTAGTGACTCTCGGCTTGGTCCGTTTGGGTCCCGGGTCGCTCAGGAGACTGGGCGTGGGCGCCACTCACTCACCCCAATTATGGACCACGAGCCGCCGAGTGAGCTTACGGCTCACCGAGGTCAAGAAATCTGAGAAGGAGGGTCGCTGCTGCAGACGGCACGACCCCTCTATGTCTACCAATCCTGAACTTAGCAATCACGTAACACGGACCGTTCTGTCTCCCCGTTTCACGAGTATGAACGACACCGTAATTTCGAATAAAAGAACAATATCTATTTTATACAATTCCCGAATCTAAATATTTATTGTAGACAATTCCCGAATCTAAATATTTATTTTAGACAATTCCCGAATCTAAATATTTATTTTAGACAATTCCCGAATCTAAATATTTATTGTAGACAATTCCCGAATCTAAATATTTATTTTAGACAATTCCCGAATCTAAATATTTATTTTAGACAATTCCCGAATCTTAGCGTTTATCGCGTCACTTAATTTCCTCTACCATTTAGTTATTCGTAAATTCCACCACTCCACCATGACAATCTATCCAACTTCACAAAGTTTTCTACCCACTACTATTGAAAGTTTATCTTATTCTATGCTGACTTTAATTGCGAAAGGCAATCAAAATGAAGAAAACTTACATCTATTTTCAACTAGGCACTAACCTCCTTCTTCCTTGTTGGTCGCGCGGGTATCAGATACAAAACAAAAAGTCCAACCCCGACTCCAGCCGAGTCTCGGTTCAGTAGTGGGTGAATTTCTTCAAGGCCAGATTCGTTTACTGCTCGCCTTCGCCGTCACAAAAAAGAATCTTCAACGCACCTGATAATTTTCAAATTCAATTTCTGTTCGCCTTCGCCGTCACAAAAAGAATCTTCAACGCACCTGATAATTTTCAAATTCAATTTCTGTTCGCCTTCGCCGTCACAAAAAAGAATCTTCAACGCACCTGATAATTTTCAAATTCAATTTCTGTTCGCCTTCGCCGTCACAAAAAGAATGACCACTTTTTCCTCCATCAGGTACCGCTGCTTTTTCTGTTCGCATCCCGATCCCGTACTTTCTCCTTTCACAAAGTGACCGGGTGAATGTACTTTCTCCACGTGCCGATCGAGGATTTCCACCAATCCAATACTTTACTGTGGTTGTCGTTAATCCACCCCTGGATTTGGTCGACAATTTGATTATGTGTTTTTCCGAGGTCGGTTGACGTTTCAACTGTCATTTTAGTTGTAATTATCAAGTTAACAATCAATCTGTGATCGTCAATGTGAATTTTACGTGGCTTGACGTGTATTTAGTATCTTCGGGTAACAAGTGATCGGGCATGACTCTGCGGGATATAAATATTGGAGGATTCCCTCGATGAACGGTGGCGGACGTATTCAGCGATATCCTGCAGCTCCAGCATTAGAAGGCCCATCCGGGCTCGTTGAAGTGGACATTGGCGGGTGTTAATCAGATAAGTATTTCACTTCCTGCATCCCTCCTTGTGCATCCAGGACACGATGCTTTGTGATCAGTTACTCTGTCCTTTCCAGGTCGTTCGAGTGACGTTTCGCTTGCTACCATCAATAGCAAGTTCACGATGGTACGAATTCATCTGTGGAGCCGGGAGTGGCGATTTATTCGTCGGACGGTGATAACAGATCTGATCTCGAGACGGTGATGTCAGGTCTGATCTTGAGGATTACGCCGTTTGACGGCCCGATGAGCTCCTTGGGAGGAGACCGCCTGGATACATCTCCAATCCGGTGTGTAACGTAGGTATGTTTAGAATTACCTTAGCAGCTAGGTGGTTAGCAACCGACAGGTATATGACACAAGTCGGTTGTTACCACGACCCTAACTAGCATGCCTACTGAGTGGTGGTCACAAACTCCTACTTAGTGGAGTGGTGGATTGCCTTACCATGACTCAACCTTCCCCGGGGAAGGCTGTATTTTTTTTTTTTTTTTTTCAAGATAAAAACGCGCCTATTGTTACCACGTAACAAGACTAACCACAACTCATAACGACAGACAAAATCCAAGTTCCAGGAAGGAACTTGCAAAACAACGGAACTTTTCCTTCGGTGTTTTGCTTTATCCGATTATTCGTTGCGCGCCACAAATTGACTTATTTTTGTTTTTATTCTTGTATTATAATACTTGAAGATAAATGTTTTGTTTTTTTTTCATACTAAGTTAGGTAAATAGCTAAAATGTATATAAATGCGAAAAAAGCATAAAAAGTATATTTCTACGTAATTTAAACTCACTCAAACATTCAAATAGAGCTTGTCCGACTATGCGATGAGGCCACTGTACATACCATGGACGGATCGCGATCCATCTTTAACCTACTCAACACGTAATCTATGCTAATATGTTGCACATATTATACATGCGCGTGACGTGTACATCAGGATTTTAGTATCTAAGTCCGAATCTTCTTCTTACTGGACCTGAAAGTACACAGTACGTCCATTAAGTTTCGAGACTGATTCCATTAATCGCAAAATAAACAAGATATCTCGAGTTTTTCAAATTTTTTATTCAAAGTATTCTCCCTTCGCTTTAATACACTTCTTACAGCGATTCAATAGTGATTCAAATGCGTGCTCTAGCTCATTTTGTGGAATAGCCTCCAATGCTTGTGTCGAAGCCGTTTTAATGGTCTCAACATCTTCAAAAAAGCATCCTTTCAACTTCATCTTCAACTTAGGAAACAAGGAGAAGTCACACGGTGACAAATCTGGTGAATACGGTGGGTGGTCCAACACACAGACTTGATTTCGGGCCAAAAACTGACGAACAATGATTGATTTGTGACTCGGCGCATTGTCGTGCAACAAACACCATTTCTCTGGATCGCGGTATTCGGGTCAAGTACGACGGATTCTGGCCATCAAATGCTTTAACACTTTGAGATAAAACGCGCCAGTGACCGTTTGACCAGTTGGAACGAACTCTTTGTGGATGATGCCTTTGCTATCGAAGAAAGTAATGAGCATTGTTTTGATTTTTGAAGGAGATTTTCGCGTTTTTTTTGCTTGTGGTGAGTTTTTCGACTTCCATTCCGAACTTTGGCGCTTAGTTGCTGGATCGTACTAAAAGCACCATGTTTCGTCGCCAGTAACAATTGATTTCAAGAAGTTTGGATCATTTCTGGCGACTGCAACAACTTCTCTGGAATGATTAACACGAAGTGATTTCTGCTCCTCCGTCAGTGTGTGTGGAACAAACCTTGCACAGACTTTTGTTTTGCCCAAATCCTCGTGAAGAATGAGACGAATCGTTTCTTTGCCAATATTCAAAGCCTCTTCCATCATTTTCAAAGAAGCATTACGATCATTCGCAACATAATCACGAACTTTTTCAATCATTTCGGGCGTGCGAGCTGAAATTGGTCTCCCTTCACGTTTGTCATCCTCTAGCGACACTCGGCCATCCAAGAAACGTTTGTGCCACAAAAAAACATTTGCTCGAGACAAACACTGATCACCGTACACTTGTTGCACCAATCGGAATGTTTCTGATGCACTTTTACCAAGTTTTGCGTTGAATTTAATGACCGCTCTCTGTTCCATGTTGGAATTTCAACGTCAGATGAAAAACTGTTTAGGGAAAACTTTGACATCTTTGTCATTAGTCATCTGACTCGAATGAAATTTTACACATGGATAGGAACAGGTTTAAGCTTTAAAATGCGTATTAGAACACATGGATGGAGCTATTATTTGCTGAGATATGGTTTGTGTCTCGAAACTTAATGGACGCATTGTTTATTTTCAGTACTTGTAATAGTATTGTAGTTCTCTTATCGAACCGAAAGTATTTCTCATACAAATTTTGTCACTGCCCCATTGGAATAGCGACTGATGTATTTCTCTTTGATCACTAGTCCACTGGAACAGGGACTGATGAATCTCTTATACAAATTTCTTCATTGCTGCACTGGAGCAGTGACTGAGGAGCAATGACTGGTAGAACTGTTATTTTAGAATTTCAGGCACAGGTAGTAGCGTCTACATTTTTTAACTGCCCATACTATTGCTAACAGTTCTTTTTCCGCAGTTGCTCAATTTTTCTCATGATAAGAGTTCTGCTTATGCACCATACAGGATGATTATTTTGCATTAGGACTTGTATCATCAAGATAAACTGTGCAAATGTTGTTTGTATACTTTAAAAAATATATTTAATTTCCTTTAATTCACCAAGGATACTATTTGGAATAGAGAATTTCCCTGTGTTTTCGTTTAATTTAATGTGCGCCATTTGCGTTTACTATTATTATCCATCTTTTTTAGTGCAATCCATCATGATGAATTGTATAGAGATTTAGAAATTTGCAAATTCTGCTATTTCTTAGATTTGCTTTTCAATTTCTTACTCATGTATTTTAGAATACTGGTATATTTTATTTTATTTATATTGATATAATATTATTTATATTGGTAAAATATTCTTAAAATCAGAAACTTACTGACATTCACGGATGAAATTATTTTGTATATCGCTTTTAATGGCTCTGACACACCCAGATAAGCTACTTTTCCCATTTTGCATTAGAATACTGGAAATCAACATCAATGTCAATGACGCTTGAAAGCCTTCAAAAATACTTTAATAGATTTTGGTGCAAATGGATCGTCTATATTGCCTTCATCGAAAGAGCTATCTGGTTGCTACCAGTCTGCAAGCGGCAGAGTTTCTCAGTGTTTTCATTCGAAGAAGCACCTTTGAATAAAAGACCATCCACTTGCTTGTGTCGCCAGCATTTCGGGGTTGGTGCTTCCGTTACGTTTTCCATAAGCAACTGAATGCCGCTTTTGTCCTATAGCACAGAATATTTTTTTAATATAGTCGTGGGAAAACTAAATCTAAAAAATCCATGTCGTCCGCCATTTTCAACAGGTTGAGATCCACTAGCGCGGCCATAAAATGGTTCATTTTGTTACCATCATCTTTATGTATCCGCCGCCATAAATACTCTTTCAAATAGCTCTCGAAGTCATCCGTACAGCATCTCGACTCCAACTGCCGCTTCATTGCTGCCCAAGTTCCCTCTATTCCATTCGTGTGCGCTTCTGTTATCGGATCCTTAAAGTGTCGCGACACTTGGCAAAAGACACTTGGCAATTCAGGCAAGCCATAAAATTCTTTCATAAAATTCTTTGATAATTGGAAAGCCATCTTATCAAGCTTCAGATGATAGCTACACACATGGCTTTTTGGTTATGTTATGTTCACAGTTGGTGTTCGAGAAATGCAATGTTAACATTCCGATCACTTAATTAAGGTTCACTATCACTAATATTCAAATATAGGTTCTTACATGCCACATAACTGCATGATGTAAACATCCGTAATTTTTCGTGTGGGGGATTTTGGTTGGATCAGCTTGGCTCTAACTATTCCGTGTGTTAGGCCAGCTTGGCTCTATTTATCCCGTTTGTTCGTTCTTTCGGTCTCGGGTTGGTTGATTTCTGGATGAAAACCTAAAATAAACAATATTGAGGCAATTAGTTTTGTAATACGTGATAATAGGTATGAGTTTTAAATGTCACTGACAGTAGAATCGTGTGACAGTTCAATACATTAAGAAATAGGGCTGTGAAAAAATATCGGAAAATCGAAAGATATCGAAGGTTTGCAGCATATCATAAATTGTATACTCATCAAATAATACACTTTGTAAATATGTAATCTGTATTGAATATGTACATGTATTGCACTGAACGGGTTGAGTGTGCAACAATGTTTTGAACATTAGTCAAACAAGAAACAGACAAACATAGTACTGTGTCATTAATTTACATACAATTAACATTTCAATATAGAAATTGGTTCAGTGACATTGTGCGGGGTCAATTAAACGGTGAATCTTTGGAGAGTTGAGGGATGTTGAGGGATGGGTAATTGGAATGGGAATTTACAACAGATTATGAATTGTATATACATTAGACGGTACACATTGTAAATATGCAATCTGTCCTGATTATGTATATGTATTGCACTGAACAGGCTAAGTGCACAGCAATGTTTTAAACATTAGCCAAATAACAAACAAACAGACATAGTACCGTGTCATTTATGTGCATAAAATTGTAATTTAGTAGCTCAATTTAGAAATTAGTTGAATGACAATGCACGGAGTCAACATAAATTATTATATGAATGACAATAAATCACCATAGAGTAAAAATAGTAAATCCTCGGAGAATTGAAAGATACTGATCGATTTGAAGCTGTGTCCTCTCTTGTGGGTCTCCTTTCTTCACTCTCAACTTTTTCCCTTTCTTCTTCTTCTTCTTCTTCTTCTTTCCCTTCTTCATCGTCCTTCTTTTTCTTTGTGGTTTTTTCTTTCTTCTTTTTTCTTCTTTCTGTTTTCTTTCTTTTTTTCTTTGTCTTGTTAGTTAGTTTTTATCCCTCTACTTCTTCTACTGCTTCTTCTTCTTCTGCTTTTTCCTACTTTACGTCTCATTGGGAATATACAACAATAAAATAAATTAATTTGAGAAACTATATTCAAAATAATATAAAGAAAAATAGTAAAATTGATAAAAAATTATTACAAGAGTGATTGCCCATGCTTCATGTTGCCAACTGCCAGACACAAATTTGACACTGGCTTCACAAACTCTAAGAATATAGACATGTTGCTTGGGACGTCCAATCGGAGACTGAGGGAGCTATCGTTGTTAAATGATACAGGACCGCGACACTAGTCCGTCCGCCCTCGCACGATAGATAATCTTGACAACATGGCAGCCCTGCACGGGATTTGTGTTCAGATTGGGTTCCTGGATTTCTGCTATACAGTTGGTAGTGCGAAGCACTGGATCCATGCGCACCTTCTGCTTACACATAAACATATAACAAGACGAAAAACAAGTATCTTTACTACATGAAGAGCGCACCTGTTACAAAATCGTCATTTTCAATCTCATTTCTGAAGACCGGGTTTTTGGTCTGGGTCCCCATGTGATCTATCATCACTCACCCAACACTACTTGAGTGATGTGGGTTAAGGTCAACGGACACTATTTCCGGTAGATGTTCTCTTTCCATTCTCATTCCTTTTAGACGGCAAACCCGGTGGGCTTATTACAGATGCGGCTCGTGTCTCTGTTAAAAGGGGATATATATATATATATATATATATATATATATATATATATATATATATATATATATATATATATATATATATATATATATATATATATATGTTAATATATTATGTTAATATATTATGTTAATATATATTTATATGTTAATCATAAACGACATGTCGTTTATGATTAACTGTGAAATGTACCCTTAACAGTTGAGGCAACTACACGCCTTCCATTCGTCCGAAATTATTGTTGTGCCCGGCTTGATATATTTCTTGATGATTGGCAGCAAAGTGTTCCTGATTCGGTCCTTCACTATTTCCGCAAAGCACTTCTTACTTCCCCTTTCTACGCCCCCAAACACCCATTTTCCCTCAACATGCTTCCCCTTATTGTATTTCCTTTTTCCGAACTTCGATTCGGCGATTTCGACAATCACGCCATAATTTTTTCAATTTCGACCTCATAGGCGCATATTTCGCTTTTCAATTCCGCAAGGATATGCGAACGTAATTCTTCTCAATCACTGTTAACTATGCTACAATCAGTTTTTGAAGAGTTTAAATTCACCAAACTGCTCCCCTCTGTCGACGCTGGAAATAGAATACAATTACAAATAATAGAAATTAAGTTTTGGTACGTCCACCCGTTTTAGCGATATTGTGTGGTTTTTTTTTTTACTAGACCTTGAACACTTAAGCTAGTTCTATTGTTATAATAAGCATGTCACAATTTTTCTCCGGCTCGAGTTCCTTTCACTGACTTCAAATAATAGGTAGATTCCATTTCACCTTGAAATAGTTGGCAAATATCTTTGCGACAGCTAGGAAGTCATCACATTTGAGCCTGAAAACCAAAATAAAAAATAGCTACTAGCTTAATTAATGCCAGCCCTTGAAGATGGCGTTAAGGGAGGAACTGTTAAGCTGGAAAATATATTGAAAGCAAGAAAATAGAGAAGATTTTCATAAATCAAGAGAAGCTTACAATCTTTCATGGATCTTTCCTTGTTCCCTAGAGGTGTTCTTCGTAAGAAATTTTGATGTATTTTCTTTACTACCACGATTTCTATCATAAAGAATGCATCTGGAATTAGCGGGTACAACCTGATATTACGAGTGATATCTCGTTACTTGATCCAATCGTCCGGACATTTAAAGGACCTGCGGAATTTTCCGTATTGCAGCCGTCGATCATTGTCAAATCTATATTCGCACTGAATTTGGAGTCTTAATTGCTGGTGCTGGCATTGACAAAGCCTATTATATGCATACCGTGTGAAAATAAAGGTTAATAATGAACATTTCTAAAAAAAAAAAAAAAAACTTTTACTCACAATCAAGAACAATATCGATCGAAAAAATAGGTGATGAACAGTATTGGAAAATAATATTCGCAAAATGAGTCTCCTTCACTTTGCAGCAATCAACGTAGGCTTCTACAACACCCTTCTTGTTGAGTCCGGTTTCATTTGTACCTAAAATTGAAATGCTTATAAATGTAACTTTTTTATTTATTATTGCATCATACACATTCACACGATGCTACGGCCGTGCATTTACTATAATTATAATTTATAATAATTGTCCGTTTGCTGCGTTATGTTGTTGACCTACGGCGAGATCGATGCCATATAATTACATAATTACCTATGTAAAAACACTGCCTATTCTTATAACCGGTTTTGACTGTATTTATCTTACCTGCAGCAATAAACACGGGATAGTTTGGTGGTTCCTTAATTTCTACTAACGATTTTTTTTGTCTTCGAAACTTACTTGAAGAAGCATATTTTTCACTCAGCACAAACGGAAAAATCAGAACTACGACTCACGCGGTACGCAAAAATTCAACTGAAGGGAGTTAACAACACAGAACCTAGTTTCAAACTATCCCTAATTATGATTTAATCTTATAATATATTCTAAAATAAGAAGTAAAAAAATCTGCGCATCACCTAAACTAATGCGTTAGTAATTTAGATCTATACATATAATTCTTTTTAGTATCTGTAGCGAAAATGCAAATGGGAGTTGGCCTTAGCACAACCTAGAACCAGACCGAAGTCCAGAACCAAGAGTGCTAAGGTCAAAAAGTGGAATGGCTAATGCCATTCAAGAGGCAAAACAAAAAAAAAGAATTGCCCCGAGAGCAGGGTGCCCTAGAAATGGCCGTGAAGGCCCCTCGTGCGCATTAGCGGAGCACCCTTTAACCAACCCCGACGGATGCTGGGGTGCCGCTTTGCTAGCTCGCTTCGGCTGGGGTGGGTTCTTGACAAAAATGGGATTGATTTGCTCTCAGAAGAAACGGGATGCTACGTGATATTCATCCGTCATGAATTCGTAGCCGCAAACTGGTATATAAAATACCCAGGGACAAAAGGGGGCATAGTTCCGTAAAGGAAACCACCCAGGCTCTGCAACATGGGCTGACTAAGCAGACCCAGTGCTCGTGACAACGCACGGAGCCAGAAAATTGAAGATCTAAAACGGGAGAAGGAAAACGTGCTACCTCTCTTTTCAGAGGAACCCGGGTGAGGCAGACAGCCCCGGGCCCCCGATGGTAGTGGAGCCCTGACCCCGATGGTCTGGGGTCCTCCACCCTCTGATACTGGCCATTAAATGTCAAAATTCAATGAAAAATCTAATCCAAAACCAAAACAACTGAAACTAAACTGTTTGGCCAGTATCCCTCCCATTTACTAAAAGCTGAAAACTGCCGAAAAATCACGAATTAATCATTGGCCAGCCAGGCACGCAATTGACCGAATGAAAATCACCACAGCTATTTAAGTTTTTATGACGTGATATTCGTTCCACGTGATTTTTCGAAACGTAACGGCAAATGGGTTGGAAATGATTCAGTTGATGAATTCCCGAACGGGTAATCTTCGCCCCACAGCTCTCGCCGCCACGACGTCTGGCCTCAGCCACGATGTACCAAAGACTGTCTTAAATCAAGCGCTGCATCTCGCAAGGCGCGATCAAATCGCAAAACAAGATCCCGTTAGGAATTTGTTGCTTCATGAATTCAATAATAAGGTCATCGGGGACGTACGGTACCTTATTATTGTTCAAATTGAATTTCATTTGCAATTTGAAATTGTTGTAGCGTCTCCGAGCACACACAGTGTGCGTCGGAAGTATGGGTCCAGTAATTTTTGAATAAATAAAAAAATTACTGGATGCTACATATCTTATTTGTATTCTTTTATATATGAGTCTTATTCTTAATCTTATTATATCTTCTAATCTAACAGATTAAGGAACCTGCCCATCATCTAAAATACTGCGCTACCAATTAATTTCAATTCCTATATTTTCCTTTCAATATCTTTTTTTTTTGTGAATATTACTGTTATTTGCATATATATTATCCTTTTTCTTAACATTACTAAATGTTCTTAACTAAAAGATCAAGCAAGCTGCCCAACACTTAAACTCTAACGTTAGATATTTAGATCTAAGCTTATAATTTTATTTTAGTGTCATAATGTTGTTATTTTGGTTTTGGTGAAATAAAAAAATTTCTTTTTTATAGAATAGTTTCACAGAATAATGCATGCTTCAACTTATCTTCGCTTAAAAATCATTTTCCCCCTAAACACACTAAAAATCAAACATTGAAAACTAAATCTAAAAAATCCATATCGTCCGCCATTTTCACCAGGTTGAGATCGACTAGTGCGGCCATAAAATGGTTCATTTTGTTACCATCATCTTTATGTATCCGCCGCCATAAATACTCCTTCAAATAGCTCTCGAAGTCATCCGCACAGCATCTCGACTCCCCCCTGAACTGATGCACGAGGCCAAGAGCAACTTACGTAATTTTGATTTTTTGGCCAGTTCGAAATGATCGCAAAGATTTTTCCCAAATTTCACGATGTTAAATTTGGCTGCAACTCACATGACTTGACGAAATCGACCGAAAATTCCATGTATATTTATATAAATATATATATATATAAATATAAATATATACATATATATAAATATGCATCTATATATATGTACATCAATATAAATATACATCAATATAAATATACATCAATAGATATATATATATATATATATATATATATATATATATATATATATATATATATATATATATATATATATATATATATATATATATATATATATATATATATATATATATATATATATATATATATATATATATATATACATATACATATACATCAATATAAATATACATTCATATAAATCGTGGTCAATACAATGTCAAAATGTCAACTGCCGCTTCATTGCTGCCCAAGTTCCCTCTATTCCATTCGTGTGCGCTTCTGTTATCGGATTCTTGAAGTGTCGTTTATGATTAACTGTGGAATGGATGTACCCTTCACAGTTGAGGCAACTACACGCCTTCCATTCGTCCGAAATTATTGTTGTGCCCGGCTTGATATATTTCTTGATGATTGGCAGCAAAGTGTTCCTGCTTCGGGCCTTCACTACTTCCGCAAAGCACTTCTTACTTCCCTTTTCTATGCCCCCAAACACCCATTTTCCCTCAACATGCTTCCCCTTATTGTATTTCCTTTTTCCAAACTTCGATTTGGCGATTTCGACAATCACGCCATAATTTTTTCAATTTCGACCGCATAGGCGCATATTTGTGATGTTTTTTGATCGACGATTTTTCAAGGTATCATCCACATTGCCCACATTTTTGAATAGTTCTTTAAGACCAGCTTCTACATAAGGACAATACATCCTATGAATTTCACTTGAGTCTGAAAATACAGTCGTGAGTTGTCACCAACAAATTTCGAGTTCTCAAAAAAAATGATTATTTGTTGAACATTTACCCTTCTTGTGGAACACGGAATTTTGCAAATGTCAAACTGACTGTATGTGTGTGCAAAGCATTAAATATGTCAATTGTTTGCTTTTTCCCCAAAAAGTTCAAACTCGATGATAGGCTTTTTGCTCGCGTGCCTGCTTTAGAGATGCCCGCACATTCATAAAAAATCACAAATGTTTACTTCCAGTGAACATAAATAAATTTCGTAATGATATGATAGCGTTGCTCAACTCAACTCTAAATTAAAAAAAAAAAATTATTTCTTATGCACTCACCGCTTGTCTATATCCTAAAATTACTTTCTTTCTTTTGCACTAAATGCAGAGGACTCGCCCAAGGGCTAGTAGAAGGGCGACAGTAGCCTCTTTCCATCAATTATTCGATCTCGTCTTTAGCTATTTTGAGTTTCTCAGGTGTCAATCGTCTTGAACGGTCTGCCACCGGTGGGCCATCGGTTATTATGTGATGGAGTGCACTATGACATGGTTTTGATTTTGGTAGACTTGGGTTGGTGATATTATGAAATTCTTTAAGTAAATTAGCGTATGGCGATTTTAAATCTAAAATGGAGACTATAATTGCTTTGTTGACTGTTGCGAGGTTTCCTTGTTTAGAAAGGTTAGTGGTCGGGTCGATAATACGTTTGTTTTTAAGATCAACTAACAAACCGTGATGTTGGAGGAAGTCAGCTCCAATTATCGGTCGAGCAACATCGGCCACGCAGAATTTCCATGGGAAAGATCGTCGTAAATCAAGTGAAATATTAAGGACGTTGCTATCAAATGTCGAAATAGGAGTGCCATTAGCAGCGTAGAGCTTGTAGTTAGATGATTTTTTAAGTTTGTGCCTTTTACCACACGGAATTACTGAGATATCAGCTGCCGTGTCGACTAAAAAATCCAAACCAGTTGGTCGATCGAAGATATTAAGGCGGGTTTTTTTACATTCGCTGTTGACCGCCGATTCAAACAGCGGGCTTAAAGGTTTTTTTTTTTTCATTGAATGTACATGGCTTCTTGCAATGCCTTGCATTGGAGCCGAATTTTCTGTGGTAATAACAAATAAAGTTCCGCTCATGAGGTGAAGAAAACTTCCGTTGATTTGAATATGTAACGCGATTACGAGAACGCGATCGAGATCGATTGTATTTAGCGTAACGATTTCAAGAACGAAGCTGAAGAGCAGCTAATTGTGTTTTTATTTCGGCAAGTTCACTTTGCACTGAGTTTTCTGTTTGAGAAACAGAGGTCAATTGATGTGGCTCGTGAACGTCTACAATCTTGTCTGCCATTTCGACTAGACGAATAAGATCGAAAACTTCTGATATGACTAGTGTAGCCTGAATGTTGGCTGGTAAACGCTAAAGCCATAGTGATTTCAGGAAATTGTCTGATACATTTGTACCAGCTCTAAGCTTCATAAGCTGTGACGGCTTTTGGTCGCCCAGATCCAAGCCGGTCAACAATTCCCTAATCTCTTTCTCTTCCGATACCGCATACACACTCAAAATTTTACTTTTTAATGCCACGTACTGACCTGTTTCTGGCGGGGATTTAGCTATGTCAGCTACCTGGGTCAAAATGTCGTTGTCCAATTCGCTAATTAATCGATCGAATTTCGTAGATTCTCTTTTTACGCCATACGATCTGAATTGCGCCTCAACTCGCGCAAACCACAGATCTGGCTGTGTTCTTGAAAACGGCGGCATCCGAAAAACCTTCGAATGAGTATCGATTACCTTCCAAATACTCTAAGCAATCCTCTTTCAATGGTAAAGGGTAATTATCTCGCAGCGTTAGTTTATTTAAGCCGGAGTAATCGATACACATTCTAGTAGCTCTACTCTTCTTATTAACCAGAACAATAGCAGATGCATACGGCGATCTACTGGGTCTGATGCTTCCCTCCATTAACAACTCATCCGTGACCTCTTTCACCTTTTGTTTCTCCATAACAGATAGCCTTCTTGGCGAACAATGAAAGGGGACATCTGATGAAGTCCAACGGCTCAACCACTTCCTCGTCGCTTCGAGAACTGATCATTGATATTATCTTATTTTTGTAATTCAGCGGGAATTCGGCGTTTATGTCTGTACTTGGTTCTTGCTCATCTAGCTCTATATTAAAAATCTCAGGTACCGTCAAAGTAGATTCAGACATAGTAAATTGAGGTGGCGGCGTTTTTTCAATAATACCCTTATGCATTAAGTCAAATTTAGTCAGTTTTTCAATAAGAAATATTAAATTTTAAATTCCTACAAGAAATTTTAAATCCCCATAAGAAATTTCAAATCTTTACGAGAAATTTTAAATTTTACAAGAAATTTTAAATTCTACAAGAAACTTCAAATTTCACAATCCCACAAGAAACTTCAAACCCCATAAGAAATTTTAAACTTTATAAGAAATTTTAAACCCCATAAGAAATTTTAAACCCTATAAGAAATTTTAAACTTTATAAGAAATTTTAAACTTTATAAGAAATCCCCCGACCAATCCATCCCGAAAAATTGCAATTGTGTTTTTATACTGTTTCAAAATTCTATTCCGTATCGAAAACTATATTCTGTATCGAAAATTATCACTTCAAAATTTTATTCCGTATCAAAAACTATATTCTGTATCGAAAATGATCACCATTATTCTCTGAATGCACACATTCACTGAATCTTCAAGAAAACACAAGCCTTCTTTAATGAACTTCTGCTGAATTTTTTTAAACCGCACATATTCTGTCGGAGAACTGATTTTAAACCGCTTTAAACCGTAAATGGCACAACTAACTAACTAGTTGTTGAGAAAATTTCTTCCGTTCAAAATTCTTACAGAAAACTATTTAATAACTGTTTAATAACTGTATTCAGAGAAAACTTGTCCCGGTCCGTCCACCATGATATTCGAAAATTAAGAAATCCGAACATTATGAAATTTACTAACTGCGAACTTCGAAACGAATGTTAGACCGAAAACAAATGAGAAACCAACCTGATAAAAACAAACTGATCTGAACAAGTTGTTGCGGATCCTATATCCAATCAGAATCCTTCTCTCTCTTGTTACCCCTCCAGGAGCTTGTCAACATGTTGGTAATAGGTCTACAGCATGTATGTTGGAGAACATGTCTACGGCTTTTTGGAGAACATGTTTACGGTATTTTGGAGAAACATGTTGAACTTTTCAACCATGTATCCAACACTTGAATCGAATACTTTGAACAGAAAATTTCTGGATCAATTGCAGGAAAATGTTAAGATAATATTAATAATAACAATGAACATAATAATGAACACTGAAAATTCTCATCCATGTGAAAAGGAAGATAAATCGGGTATTATTGCCTACAAAGCTTACGTTATGTGGGGATATAATTGAAGTTTATATGAAGTTTATGTGAGAAATGCTTACAAATTTTACCCATCCGAGGAGATAATTAAGACCATCATGACAGTGACATCTTTTCAAAGTAAAATAACCCGACGTGATGCGATGATCCCACAATTAGTAGACATGCGCATGATGTAGCGGACAATAATTGTACTTGGATTCCGAAATATTTTCCGAATGAATTCTGATTTGACTTCAAATAATTTTTCAAATTTGCTATTTTTTTTCCTCGCAGCAAGCAGTACGATCTTTACACTTCCAGTTTCAACCAACTTGTCCCCTTTCTTTCTTCTGCAAATTTTTCAACGAACCGCAAGAACGGTTCTTTTCCAAATTTCCCTTTTTGCACTCTATTTCCCGCACTGTTAGGACATCACCAGGCCTGTTCGTGCAAGCATGTGACGCCATGTTTGCTGATATGCCTCGCAGGGAAATTGCCAAAAGCTTTCGCTGAACAGCTGAGTCTGTTTATTTCATCTGTCATGTAGGAAGTACACGTTGGCCCAAGCAAGACCAAGAGGCACTATGGACAATATGTTCTACTAAAAATTAGTAGTTTAAATACTATTTAAAATAGTTAAAAGTAGAGTTTTCATTTTCAGTCCCTGAATTTTGTTGTTGATAGTTCTTATACGTTCATGTCTGTTCAGTGACTAGTGTCAGTGCTATAAATTGTTAAGTAACATACGACTTGTAATGTAAGTGCCTCTACCGAAATTTGACTAGGCTACTAATGTTAAAAGTAGTTTTTTTCAACGTACAATCAACGATCAGATGACCTGATATAGGAATGAAGTGGGTAGACTATTACCCGATGCCGAAGCTAGCAAAATTAGATTGGTGATGTGTTTACAAAGGAATGCAAGAATTGTTATCGAAATGACAGTTTTGGTATGTTTGAATAAATTATTGTAAAAGAAAATAATGATTTCTCCTCTCCATCTTCTGCACGTTTGTTTGTAAAATGTGATGTCCGCGTGCGGTAGCATCAAAGTGACTCCTCATCTGGCCATAACCCACGCCAGACTGCGTTAGCCGGCAAAATCTGGCATCTGGACAAGATGAAAATGAGTCCTTTCAAATAATAAGTATGCTGCATTGACGGCGGCTCGGCTGAGAGGCCGTGATGCAACAATTGGTCCTAAAGGAAAGATGAAGATCAAAGCAATATTCGATGAAGGTAGCACCACTACCTTAATAGATGCAGAACTGGCATCGCAACTTGGATTAGAATGCTCGAAAATTCCTCTATGTTGTCGCTAGACTGGAGACATATTCAAAACTGATGAAACATCAAAAAGAATTGAAGTCCGAATCGGTGTACCAAGGCAAATTTTTCGACATGGCAGGGGTACGCACCGTGGAAGATGTAAAGCTTCCATCACAAAGGTGTAGCATACACAAATTAAAGGAATTGTTTCCGTACACAAAATTAGTAACTTTTCTGCTTGGGAAGATGATGCTGATCCACTATTATTGATAGGCCAAAACAACGCGAATTTGATTGTGTCCCGTCAAATAATACAGCCATCATACGAGCAAACAAATTTTTTGGAAAACTTCTCTTGGTTGGGTAGTACACGGGCATGTATTAAGTTCCATTTTATGAAACAAAAAAACAGAACACATTTTAGCTTGCGAGATTTGCGACGATCAAACTCACGAAGAAGTCGAACGATATTTCACACTGGAAAATTTCGAAGTTTGCAAGCCACAATCACTAAACATGTCAGCAAGCGATGATCAAGCTCTACAAATAGCAAAGGAGAGTACAAAAAAGGTAAACGAAAAATATGAAGTTGGATTACCTTAGAAGAAAGATCCACCAAACTTTCCTGGAACGAAAAATGTTGCCATGCATCGACTCATAACTCTTGAAAAGCGACTGTTTCACGACCAACAACTGGCAAATGCATATCGAAATGAAATCAAAAAATTAATTGGCCAACAATATCCAATTTTAACAACAAATGCTGAAATATCTCAAGCGAAAACAATTTGGTTCCTTCCTCATTTCGCCGTTAAAAATGCAAACAAACCCAATAAAGTTCGAGTTTTATTCATTCATTTATTAAATTCGCCTAATCCAGCCTATACTGTATTCTCACTTCTAATCGTTTGTATTTCCTTATGCGTATCCAGTTTTATTTCTAGTAAATCTCCTTTATTTTTAACGCGGGTTTCAAGTAGACTTATATATTGTTTTGCTTTCTCGATTTTGGCACAATTTTCAGGAGTTTCTTCGATTTCGAGCAAATCACATTGTTATTTCAAAATGGCGTCTCTTAGTTCTATTATCTCCGCTTTTATCTCCCGGGATTTCGCGACACTGCACTAATATTCGCATTATTGGATGTTTTCGGCGATGATACATTGGACGCTAACTCGCACTTCTCCCGCTTTTCACTGTCACTTTTCGCCTTGTAGGGGAACATCGAAAATATTTTTCCCACAACACTTTTCGCGAGGACAGTAGCGTTTGTCTCTGCTACGTAATCTGCGTCCAATCAATCGCACAACCGCTTTAAGTCCACTACACTTAAGGGGTTACGCCACCCTGAAAGCGTATAAAATGCATCAAATTTCAATAATTTTTTTGCGCTAATACTGTACATTATTTTTTTTTCTTTTTTATTGCTTAAATCTACACATATTCAGAAGTTTTGACATAAAAATTCATTTAAAAATATTTAAAAATGACGGAGATATGGTGATTTGAGTGCGGATCGAATTTTGACGAGTGAGCTGACGGCCCCCAGTGCAGACACGACATTTTTCACCTGAAACGATAAAACAAAATTTTTTCTTAAACTTCAGTACAATACGCATGGTGTAGCATAGCCGTTTTAGAAAAAAAATTTTTTTCGATAAATGGGAGCATTTTGAAAATTTGTTGGGTGTCCTAACACTTAAATTTGTTACTTAACAAATCATAAAAATTGTAAAACTTAATAAATCAAAAAACCCCTATGCTACACCATAGATAATATAATAAAGAAGATATGTTATAAATTTCAAATAAATCGGTTGTATAGTTTTCGAAATATCCGGGGGGCCAGTTCGAAAAACATAGTTTCGAGAAAAACGCAAAAGAAGATAAAATTGTGTTTAAAACCTTATACATTTTTTTTTTCTTTACCTTTCAATCTGCAATTCCAGGCCCATATAAGACTCCTTCAGTGGCAGCAGCGATGTCTTCGTGTTCTTTTTGGGCAGCTCTCTTTAATTTCCTTGATTCCTTTGTCGCTTCTTGAGCTCGCAACTCGGCTACAGTTATTCGGTGCTTATTTTGGTCTTCGCACATTCGTTGCGCGTTCGGTCCAATTTTTAAATTCAGCAATTGCATTATTAATAATATATTTTCATATCCGTCGTTGAATATGCTGCATGCAATATACGTTGCAATTTCGACAATTTTTGCACCACTCGAGGTCGCTTTTGGTGCCATTGACCAAATTACGGAATTTACACTCTCATTGTTGTTTTGAGTGAATCCTCCTAAACAACGCTCCAATAAATCATCGTTACTTAATGTTACGTATATGGGTTTGATAGCATTTCGAACTTCAATTGGAAGAGGAGATGCATGGTCGTAATTCTTCAAAGTTCCAGAAACCTTTGCCTTCTGCCAGGTACACCAGGAGTTTTCTCCGGAAGGACACAGATGATGCTGAGGTTTCTTATTGCTTGAAATTTTGTGATAAAATGTTGCCCATATAGCATCTGTCATGTTTTTTATCGAATCACAATGTCTTCTAATAGCAAGTCCATAATAAACTGTCAGTTCGTCAATCAGTTTGGCAGTAAGCTTGCCCTTACCTCCAAGACCCTTATTATCCTTTTTTACCTTACGCAGATGTGTGCCCATTCGTTTTTGTACATGTCCAATACATTCCTTTTTTTTATGTTGATATTTTCGTAAGGTTTTGAGTTTAACACGCTTTTAAAAGTTTTACTATCTCCATCTCCTATGTAATTTGTGTACTTCTCACCATACAATTCTTCGGATCTTTTGAACATTTCGCATATAGCATCAGGTTCCATTTTTCCGGCCGATCCTTCGTGATTAGCAGAACACTTTCCTTCGTGGTTTTTTACCCATTCTTCGTATTCTGCAGTACCTTCAAATTTACTCCAAAATTCACACACTTTACAGTAACTGCTTTTAATTACTACATCTAAAACTTTTCCTGTATAATATCCGATGATTGTAGAAATACCAAAAAGTGATGAAAACCCTCGTTTTCGCCAAGATCCATCCCCTGAAACGGTAAGTCCATCGACATTTTCTTCATTTCCTTTCTTCACCTGTTCTTCTCTTTCTCTTTTAACTGCGTTTCTCATGGATAATTCACAAATATTCTTCGCAGCGACATGGATATTGTTCACGATTTTGTCATAAAATGAGTGAAATATGGGTTTTGGCATATCCATTATTCCACAAAATTTTTCAATTCCTCCTAAGCCAATTCCAAGTATTCGAAATGCTAATACGAGCCGTCTATTGATGTCATATGCTTTATTATTGATAAGAGGAGACGAATATGCGAAAATCGGTTCACAAGAGGTACACGATAATTTTAATTTAAATCCAAGTCCACGTTGTGACACTTCGGTGAATTCAATTTTACCGTCACATTTCTTACATTTCACAGCTTCACTAATAATTGAAAAAACTGACATAAAATTTATAATTCGATAACCGAAGGAAGCGTCAGTTTCGATTTCTGCAGCAACGGCACCTTTTATTTTTTTCGCAGATGTGCTTGTGCTGGCTTCCTCTTGTTCCATTGAATAACGGTTTAATGGAAAATGTTTCTTCTTTGTACTTGAATAAGAACGTTTTGTTCTTTTTGCACCTTTTCTATCAAGATAACTAGGCTTCGGCATTTTAACGAATTTTACAGAACTATCACTTCACGACGATGTTTACTCTAGCGCAACGAACGAAAGACTGACTACCTGCATGAATTTACCGGCCCAAACACGCATAGAAGATGTTATAATACATAGACATGTATTTCAAAACACATAGATATATATTTTAGACGGGTATTTCACGACAATAGATCATAAAACTTGTTCAAACTCGCACGGGCGCCACGAGGCCGGGCGTCAGCTACCTGCGTCCGAAAACGCTTAGATCGCGCTCCCACTGCAACGCGCATAACATTCTCAATATTTGAAATATTTCTATCGGACTAATCGTAAAATGTTCCTGACACTTCAGACTTCAAAAAAATCTAACAAAAAAAAAAACGATTTTTTTTTTATTTCAGGGTGGCGTAACCCCTTAACTGCTCACTCACAATTTTAAGGCGATTTTTCGCCGTTTCCGAATCGATTTCGAAATTAAACCCGGTAAATGCTCGAATGTTTCTTCTTGCGAAATTGGGTTTTGCGAATTTCCCGAACATAGCAAAATGGAGGCTTTGCACTGTTTCTCTTGGGCACGCGGCTAATTTTTCTTCGAAACCGATAATTTATTTTGCCATTTTTTTATAGACTATTTACCATAAACTAATTTTTCTGGCTCGACGGACCATGTAAAAACTGCAGGATAAATTAAACACTGGATATTTTTTGTGACTCTTTTCTTTATTTCTTGATCAACAACACACGCTTCGCTTGTATAGATTGTCACGCTTCGGCCTTCGATTAGTCAGTGATTCTCAAATCCCGCCAAACTGGTTTCGATTGATCCTCTCTTGTGTCTTCTTCTTCTTTACGTTGCCCAGCTAGACAGCCTTTGTTAGCTGTTGGGCTGCCGGTTTATGCTCTCGCTAATTGCTTTGGACACTCTCAATAGGAGAAAGAACCTATCTCTAGACATGAACTGTGAAAATACATTGATTTTGAAAAGGTAATCCTTCCAATAATTGCTAATCCTATTCAAACGCTCCCATATGAAATACTAGCCCTAGCCATATTTTGAACTCATCAACTGTAATGTCTTTCCACTGAGTGATACGACTTCCTATCACCTAATGATCGACCTAATATTTCGACAGCATATTCATTTGATCGGTTGATAATTAGATTGTAAAAATTATCATCAGCAACTAGATGAAAATAATCTATAGAATTAGTAGAACCCTTTAGTGGGATTTTTATTCCCGCACATTATTATAACACAAAACGGAATTTGTGTAGCAGGCTCCCGAGAATATAATCAATCTGGTGCAATGCTTTCGTTGTTCGAATCACTATCACTTTCTCTGTCCGATTCACTAATAATATCACTTTCATATACAATATCGTCAAAGTCACTATCTTCGGTCTCATCCATTGGGGCTTTCGTTCTTGCTTTTTTTTTTAAGTAGACGGAAAATCCATTGTAGCACAGCCCCCAAATTTATTTAAAAAAGTGAAAACTAAACAAAAGTATATTATACTGTTTCTACTTTATTATACTTTTTCTACTATGTTTTTATAAAACAACGCGGAAATTTTTTCGTTTAAGCGCACCTTCTGGGAATTCTGCAACGCTTCACACATGCGAACAGTCACGAGACAACATGCGAAGTGGCGTATATGTACGAAATATATTGTATATAAATGCAACTACCGTGTCGACCGCTTGGCTAATAAACTTGTATGAACACGTGTAATGATACACCATCACCATGCCTGAAATAAATCAAAACATAAATTATGCAATTCACTAATATCGTCTATGTAATGAGATATGAGCTAGCAGACCACAAGTATTGTATAGGTCAAGTACAATGCACTATACTTGCGCTCAACTGACCATATCAAATTTCCGAGAAGTGACTGTGAATATCCACACCATATGATATATTCGAATGTGACATAATTTCTTGGTGTTATTGACATAGTTTCTTGTTGTCACTATGGCACGCGACCCAAATACATGATATATGGTTTCAGTATGAATGAGCGCACATGACAATAATTCTTGTGCATGTTGATTAAGTGGCGCTAAGAATATCGGTTTAGCGTAGCGTGAGAAAATAGGACACGTGTGAATCATGTAGAATATCGTGTCATGGGAAAATGTATGTGTTGATGATTTATTTCAGGGCATGCTGAGTTTTAGTAATAAAGTAGGTTAAGTTATGATAGTAAAATCGTATATAAGGAGTTATAAAATTAATTGAAAATAGATTCGTCCGAGTATATTCACTGGAAACGGTTGTTTTACTCTGAATCTGCTCTTGCGAGGATTATTCTTGCAAAGCTATAGAAAGCACGGCAAATGTTTAAGGGTAGCTTAAACATGGTGCCAGCACTAACTGCGGCCTCGCCCCTTTTTTAGGTTGAATCTTCCTTATCTCATTCTCCACCGTTGGGTTTAAGAAATTTTTCCTCCACAACAGTAAGGACCCAACGTCAGCACGGAAAGAATCAGAAACATCCCAAGGCCCGTCGACAATATTAATTCATGGGAATTCAGAATTGTATTTATGGTTAGCTGAAGTAATGTTTGGAAATGCTCTACCCGAACATAATGGTCAATTGTAGCTGTTTCTTATTGATTATTAATTTGAATAAATTTGTAAAACAAAATATTTGCAATATTTTTATTTCCAAAAGTACCATATTAAAGTATTATTGTGAAAATCAATTATGGTGGGGTGCCTCAACTTCATTGATAAAACGCTCTCCACCCATAACAATAACGAATTAAGTAACGTGCAGTAACGAATTAAGTACTATTTTAACCGAGCTGGTTGACAAAGAAATAGCTCATGCTTTCGAGAGAAGTGCAGGCAATATAGACGTTCAGTAACTGTAATTCGCTCTGGAGACATCAATGGCGGAAAAATAAATCTAAAATGCCCATATTCAATACAGCTTTTCGTATTGTTACCACAATGTTTCAACTATTTGTACGGCCTACCCGAGATATGTTCATGATGAAGGTGACTACATTGCTTTTAATGATGATTATGCAGCATCTCAAGATATTGTATAAACGCATATGGTAATTCTGTTTGAAAAAAAAACAATACTTTTATCTAAAAACTTTTTAATAAGAAAATAATTATTAACATAGATGTAGAAAATTAATTTAAATTGATAAAAGCTATAAACATTTTTTTTAATTCAAACATAAATATTAATTGGACACATGGTACAGTGTACTATAAAAAACATTAAATAACCTAATTAATAACCAAAAAAAAATTCATTTTATATCACTTAAATAAATTTAAAAATATAGCCTACAACAAATATAACCTATTCCTTGGAAGAAGAATCTTCGATTGGGACTTCTATTTGCTGTCCCAATCCTTCGCCTCCCATCATAATTAAAAAATTATTCATAATTTTTAACATCTTGTTGTTTTGTTGTAACAAAACTTTTTTATAATGCAGATTTTTCTTGGTATTTTTTGCTGCTGATCTGTTGCGACGACTGCCACATTCCTCCGTGTTTCGAGATTGCGGCTGTGCAATTGGCGCAGCCGTCGCAACCTCTGGAGCACGTACTTGTTCCACTGTTCCTGACGAGGATATCAATATTGGTGGACTAATTACGTGCGTATTTTTCAGATCGTCGTCCATGGCATCAAAATATGGCCATGTAGCGGCCGTAATTGCCCCATCTTCAGTAGATTGTCCACTTGGTGGATCCTTGAGAGTCTGAAAAAAATATTATAAAATTATTAAAATTCAAAATAAACACATTAGAAACTATTTTGCATTTTTGAACCAGGTTCGTCCACTTTTTTTTAAATAGTTCTTATCTCGTGATTTACTTTCAATTTTCGCTGTATTTGTCTGGAAGAATAATTGTTGTTATTTGCTTTAAGTAATATTTATTCGTTTAACTGGACAACGTGGTCCCCATGGCCGTTGGAAAATTTGGCATAATTCGACTACGCACTTCACATTGCCGTTAGGCAGTTTTAGCGATACTACTAATAAATGTATGATTTTGCAGTTTTGTGTTTTGCTCTTTTTTTTTTGTTTCCTTGTTTATCATAACTTTCTTGTCTTTTAGTGTAATTTCTATATGTTTTGAGTAATCTTCTTTGATTGTTCGACAGCACAAAAATTAAAACATGACGAACAATACTCAAAACTTATAGAAAGTAGACGAAAAGACGGCACGATGACGATAAACAACAAACAAACAAAAACATCCTGAAAAACAAAGACAGAACTACAAAAACACAACAAAAACATGATCGTGTAACGGCTAGTGGGGAACCAAATCGAGCTTAGCCAAACATCCCCAAAAAGGAACACTGAACCGGAACAATGCCTTCTAGAAGTACGGGCCGTCATGCAGAATGGTGCCGTCACAGTAAGAGAGCAAAGTGTCGCGAAAAAATCACATAGTCTTATGGGACTACTTCGAGCCGTATATCTATCGGCAACGGCTATAGGGAACACGTATTTGACTTAAGCCTATTTATACTTACTCCCACGCAGGCAGGTTGCTTGCTCTTTTCGCTGTAAATAGATGTTTCAGCTCCGTTCCTCTCATTCGTATGAGGATTTCAATATCCTCGGGGATCCCTGAAATATGAAAAAAAAAAACAAATTAAACCCATTTACTTTCAAATATAACAAAATACTTACAGCTGCGCTCTGCCATTTTTTTGCTACGCCGGTAAAGTATCAACTGGTGTAAAGTATCAACTGGTGAAAATTCAGTGACTGAAAGAAAGTACGGGAACAGACCTTGTCTCAACACAAATCTAGATTGCAACTATAAGTACAAACTATTGGCACTTAATTTCAAACATAAAGATATTAAAAACCACCGGACACACAATATAGATATACTTGTAGATACCATAGATAGTTTGGCCCTGTCGTGGTTCTTTCATATAGGTATTAAAACGTTGTGTTTCGAGCGGCCACTTGAAATTTTATTTATTAGAAGAAATTTAATTGACGACTGACTTAAAACTAACAATACAACAACTTAAATGCTACGTCGAAATCGCAATTCAGCAGCAGCGAACAAGTGAAACATGATATGTCCACACCAGTCCTTCTGATATGGGCAAATCATGTCGCGAGGAATGAAATGTCGATAAGATATTTGATTTTTCGAGTTCGCATAAGCAACGTACGAGCGATGACTCGAATTACTTATGTTGATTCGAAGTAACGCGCATATGTGAATGCACTGCGAAGGATTTTATGTACGTGGAGAGAAATGTATATGCGCCAATTATGTTAACTCTTCACCGTACTTCAAAAAAAAAAAAAAGCCAAGTTGACATTTTAGGATTCTTTTTATTTTGAGCTTTTGTGACTGAATGTTGCAACTGAATATTACAACCAATTATCGCGGACTGATCTGACTCTACGTACAGTATGTTTTTAAGTAAACTCGTACTGCTGATTAAGCAGCGGTTGCAAGTTTCTTATTTCTTGAATTTAGCGAATAGATAAAATGAGCTAATGTCTAGACAATCTGATATTCGCTGATATATCTGATATGCAGTGACTCTAGAATTTAAATTTATATTAATATGATATGCAGTGACTCTCGGTGAATATTTACACTCCTCATCAAAATGATAGGACATCCCTGAAATTTTCCCAATTCTCAAAACCGATAAGAGGTAGAAAAAACTTTTATTGAGGGTCATATAGTACATGCAAGGAATGTTCAGAATATTTAACGTAATGGCTCCTTCAACTAATATTCTAGGAATTTTTCGTATTTACCTGAAAAAAGGTGCCTCAAAAAGAGAGGTATTCAAAAAAATCTGTATTTAAAGATAAATTTAAGTATATTATTTTATGCTCTAATAATGTGTTGCCTTTCCTTGTTTTGCTAAAACAGTTATCATTCGATTTGGTAGGATCATAGAGGTGGGGGTAATAGCACGTAAGCGCAATAGGTTAGTGGTGGTGGAAATGTAGATTTACATTTTATGTCGTATGTTGTAAACAAATCATTAAAAACTCACACACTACACTTATAAAAAAAAGTGCTATAGATGTAATATAGTGCATAATATAACTTACATTTTGTAGTACAGTATTGAGTCAGCCGTTGCTTTTTGTCACCGGGTACATTTCTGGGCATGTCATGCATCCTCCACTTCATTATTAATGGGCATTTACAAATACTTTACTTTCATTTTTAACACATCCAATATCCTTGTGTAGAGCCTAAAAGTAAACCAATACAAAACAATTAGAATACACATTATTCAAACAAGAAAACTAACAATTAGCAATAAAACTTGAAACAGAAGTTATCTGACAAAAGAAACAGACCATCTTCATCTTCACGTGTCAATAAGTCAAAAAAGTCGATAATAAAGTTCATAACAAAATTGATAACACAGTTTCAAATGATCCAAATGCTTTGGAGGAGGTATAATTGACTGGGAGAAGCATGATGTTGAGATTAAAATCGAAAGCGATTTACACAAAGATCTTGTGGATACGTTTGTATGGGCGGGCATGTATGGGTGTATGGGTCATATACATACTTGTATGGGTAAATAAATAAATAAAAAATAAAAAAACAAATTTTCTTAAATAAATGTGCCCACATGCCCAACAAAGGTGGATATGAGAGTGAGAGGCTTGAGAGATCTATAATTGGACAAGATCATATACACACTAATGAACATGCACATTCATGCTGAGGGGGTGCTCGTTTGTTAAAATACAATATCTTTGAGCCTTATGCACTGGACATACCAGTTGTATCCTTCAGGCATCATTTTCATAAAAGGAATTATCTCCCAAGTCTGTCTTAGCTACAAGATAGCTTCCAATTGTTCGTAGCCACTATATATCCTCGGCGTTCGTCTGACATGAATCGTCGGCGATGGCCTGGTCTGGTGAGGAGCAACTTCCTTTGTAGCTTATATTATGATGAGGGTGGCCTTAGCACAACTTAGAACCCGACCGAAGTCCAGAACCAAGATTGCTAAGGTCTGAAAGTGGAATGGCTAATGCCATTCAAGAGGCAAAACAAAAAAAAAAAGAATTGCCCCGAGAGCAGGGTGCCCTAGAAATGGCCGTAAAGGCCCCTTGTCTGCATTAGCGGAGCACCCTTTAACCAACCCCGACGGATGCTGGTGTGCCGCTTTGCTAGCTCGCTGCGGCTGGGGTGGGTTCTTGAAAAATGGGGATGGTTTGCTCTCAAGAAAACGGGATGCTACGTAGTATTCATCCGTCATGAATTCGTAGCCGCAAACTGGTATAAAAATACCCAGGGACCAAAAGGGGGCATAGTTCCGTAAAGGAAACCACCCTCGTAGCGCTTAACTTGCTTAATCAATTTTACCAGAAAAATGTTATATCCGCTTTTGCACATTTCGGATGTCTCGTGATTTCTTTGTCGGTTACCTGAGCGGCTTCCACTCGAAAATTCGACACGCTGCACACATTGCGATCAAAATCGATTTCTTTCAACAGCGGTTCTTTCAGCCCAAAATGTAATGGTCTCAAGCCGCTAAATTCATCCACAGAATCACAATGTCTCAAGTAATCACTTAACTGTATTCCATTAAAATTTTTCACAAGTTTTGGCCAATTTTCATCAATCCCGTCGACTTTTCCCAAGATCACGCGCACACGACACACCTTGCACGTTTCACCAGCGTTATATATCTCAAACGTAACTCCCGATCTAGCAATCCGATTTTCACATAATTAGAACACATTCGATTTTATTTTTCGCGTAAGCCTTGCGCATACGACGGTGACTCGAGTACTCTACCAAATTCCCACGAAGAGTCCACCTCGACTCGTCCCGCCACGCCAGCACGAAATCGCGACACAGTGCAGTCACAAAACGAAAATTGAAATACCTCAAAAAGTGCGCAGTCAAAACACAATATTGCTTTCTGCACACAGAAAATCTTTATTGAAAAACAATCGCCGGAAAACTTAAGAGTGCGCGACTCAACTCCCGCCTGGCCTCGGCCATCAATTCAATCCGACTGTCCAGAGCCCATCGCTGCAAGCCCACAGCCAAGCTCCAGTCTCGAAAATTTTTCACAAACAATTTAACGTTAATACGGTAAATTCGTTTGTGAAATGGCAATTTTAATGCGACATCGCTTGTATTTCGATTTCTCGAAAACAAGGTGCCGTTAAGAGGTCATTTTGTAGAGGACTTCTGATACATTACGTATCAGAAGTCGTTTGCCGTGAATTTTAGAAAAATTCAAATGGGCAAATGCTACACCTTCATCGACGGGGTACAGCGCCTATCTTCATTTATTCATTTATTCATTCATCATTTATTCATCTATTACTATTCATCTATAACTATTCGTCTATAACTATTCATCTTTACCTATATTTACATTGCTTTCTTTCCTTTCGAATAATTTGCTTTCTTTATTTTCTTTTTTTAGTCTATCGCTGACGTAACACTCAATTCGAACGAACGCATTAGTCAACTTAACATTTAAATGGATGTATAAAATAACTTAAAACTAACTAACCTGACCTATAAGTCTCGGCGCTGATGATTCCCGTGCTGATCCGATAAAATCCCGCGCTGGCGCCCTTTCGCTTGATGATGAATTCTCCTCACGCACCACGGTCCACCGATTACAATCCAGTCACGAAAATAAATAATCTCAGTAGGAATCCGACAGACATCACCAATTCGCTTCACAGGCTCCTCAGAATTTGTAGCTCCTTATTTTGTCTTGATTATCGCAGATCTATTCGATGATTTTGCCTTTTACTTCTCCAGTCCACTCCAACCACGAATATGTACCAAGAATAAAAAAATACCCAGAATTATCTCCATGTACTATCACCACCGACCGACTCCTTACCAGGCCAAATCCAAAAAGAACCTCTTCCTCGAGTTTTCGCACAAAGCCCAACTATTTTCCGCTAACGCGGCTTTTCCCCGGACCGTTGGGGGTATTCGCACTTGACTCTGTCTGATTTGGAAATTCATACTTTTCCAATGCAATCCACATCCAGTGCTTTGGTATCATTATTGTACCGCCTTCTTAGTGCCATTTTCCCATGATCTGTCATTTGACATTCCATTATTGACATGTTGACTTCGTCATATTCAAGTAAGTAGTCTTCATCCTTCAAACAGAGTAATATTTGCTGCTACATCGCTAGTACTCGACATCATACGTGCTGTTACAGGCCAGGATCCCTTCGAGTATCCCATGCCATCCTGACGGTGAGGTTGTCGGTCCCCATATCCAGATGAGTGGGTAAGTCTGTTTACATACTTATAATCAGATTGATATCTAATCGCATCATATCCGCGTTCGTGCTGCGCCCCCGACTCGCTCGTCTGAGGTGTAATCCTTGTTCGCGAGCCCCCTTTTCAACACTTGTTGTCGTCGGGCGTGATTCCGGGATTTTCGGTTCTTTTAATTTGTCCTGCAATTCGCCGTCCTGCGTTGAAGAATCGTCTACGCCAGTCACACTTTTCCCTACACTACGGCCCTGACACATATGCTTATTAACTGGACCCGTTGAGTTGCTCCTTGGCACTTAGCTACCCTCTATCATCCTTTCCTTAGAAGATTGGTAGAGGGTATTTTTTTTTTTCTTAAAAACCATCGGATCGCGCATGATATTTGTTGGTCCCGACCGTGACAAGAGATTTATAAATTTTTTTTCGATGTTTCTGCGGAATTAGCCTCCAAGCTTCTTGTTTGGCATTTTTTAGCTCCTCGTTTGAATTGAACTGTTTATTGCACGGAATAGTTGACCTCAAGCATTCTCTATAACATTTAAATCTGGAGATCTAGCTGGCCATGGTAAAATCTTAATATTTTTGGAGGAAAAGTATTCCTTTACAATACGTGCTGTATGCACTGCTGCGTTATCCTGTTGGAAGATAAAGTCCTCTTTAGAAATATTTGTTACATGTGTCCTGATTTGTTCATCTATTAATTTTATGCAATTCAGACTTTTCATTTTTCCATCCACAAAGCAGATTTCGGTCTTCTCTTTGTAAGCGATCCCTGCCCAAACCATGACACCTCCACCACCCATTTGTCTGCGAACTTGGAAAAGTCTATCTTTCCTTAAATAATGAAAATAATATGACCAACCGTCGGGTCCATCCAAGGTGAATCTTTTCTCATCCGCAAAGATGAGATTCTCCCATATTTTCTTCCACCTTACATATTCTCGAGCGAATTTCAACCGTTCCTCAATATGCTTTTTTGTTAGCGGTGGTTTTCTAAGAAGTTTTCTTCGGTTAATAGTGGGTGTTTTTTTAAAATCTTCATTTAAAATCTTATACATATTATTAATGATCGGCATCTTATGGGTAAGTCATTCAAAGATATTTTATTGCTTATGTACAAGGTGGAATGACCTGATGGGTAGACTAGTAAACGAGTAGATGAAATAACCTGGCAAGTGAGTATAAAAGTTCTGCTTGGGGATGGTAGAAACATCAGAATTAAATTCGACGACTAGAAAAGAAACCAGCTTTTTCCGCAGTTTATCTAAACCCGTAAACACTAAACAAATTTCAAACTCACTTCTTGCACCAAATGCTTGCAACTGCCGATTTATATACTCTGTCCTATCTTGTTGAAGCACCTTTCAGGCAAATACGAAAAATTCCTAGAATATTAGTTGAAGGGGTCATTACGTTAAACATTCTGAATATTCCTTGCATGTACACAATAAAAGTTTTTTCGACCTCTTATCGGTTTTGAGAAATGGGAAAATTTCAGGGATGTCCTATCATTTTGATGCGGAGTGTATGTATCTTGTGGTGCCATAACTCCTCCCCCCTTAGAAGGGCGACAGCTAGAGGAACATCTGTGACGTGGCTGGAGCAGGATCTCGTATGTAATTCACAGTGTATTTGGTCCATCTGCACCAAAAATCCTCCAATATGTTCGTATGTACCTGGTTGATTTAAATCGAATTAAAATTTTGCTATTCACCGAACGGCGCAAAGTGCATTTTTTGTCAACTTGGATAGAGGAAACACAAATATTCAGCGATAAATACCCACAGCCACCAAGCTCACCTACAAATGCATTCTAGACCACTGGAAATATACTACGAAAACACTTGAAAAATCACCTTGATAATAGTTATCCTTTAAGGCGTGGCAATTCTTTGTAAAACAAAAGAGTGGAATAAAGAAATTTTGTGTTGGAATAATTTTTTTTTATTTATTTATATCTACCGCTATAAAAATTTATTAAAATTCACATTGAATAATTATTTCCGAATCAGAAATGCGGAACATTTACTGTTTTATCATTCACTGTCGCTATATTCACATTTGAAACTACTAAAAAATTCAACTAAGTTGGCCGAACATGCAGGAGTTCCAGGCCGAGAATTGTCTGAGCATAGCATGCTCGGAGTTGACACACTTTGGGCTGCTTCGGCTGATGATGAAGCAATTCCTTCCATATAGCTGCGAGCGGTTTCCACAATTGGCGACGATGGATCTAAATTCTGATATGACCTGGATAATTGACTTCCGGTATCCTGCACTGCTGCGGTAATTGCTATGTATTGTAGCTTTGGGTTGCTTCTGAAATTAGAAGAAATTACTTTAACTTACAGCAGAATGATTTTTTTTCGAAAGACTCTGCCATATTTCACTGGAAATTTTCAATTAGTTCACGCTCGAACTTGCGCTATTTCTTTAATTCTCACTCTTTGTCCTGTTGGCACCAATCAACAAACGACTGTTTTACAGTTCTTCGCCTTTTCGTCGTTTGTCCCTTATCTTTATCACTTGTTCCTGCGTCTTCTTCTAAAAATATGGAGTCTATTAAAGGCATATTTATTATAACTTTTTTCCAATTTTCAACAACAGTGTTATACCTTCAATTGAACTGTCTATACCGGTGTCAATGCATGCCACAGATGGGCGGCTTTCGAAAATTTCTTTGAGCTCACTAAAAAACTCGCACTCCATTCTTGCCGCACCTGATGTTGCATTGTTTGTTTTTAAAACCGTAGATTTATGTTTCAAAAATTTCAATTTTGTGTGGATTTGTTCAGATATATATTTATATACGAGGGTAAATCAAATATAAACGAGACTTTATTTTTAGAAAATTTATTTTTATTTTAAATGCAAAAAAGTACATATCTTATTTTTCTACGTAATCTCCTGCTTTAGAAACACATTTTTCCCAGCGGATAGGCAGCTTCCCAATTCCTTGCACATAGAAAGATGCAGGTCGTGTCTGCAGCCAATTGCGCACGTAGGTTTCCACCTCAGCATCACTGTCGAATCTTTGGCCTCCCAATGCTTCCTTGAGAGGACCAAACACATGAAAGTCACAGGGTGACAGGTCTGGACTGTAAGGAGGGTGGTCCAGTGTCTCCCACCCCAGTTGCTCCAATTTTTCTCTGGTCAAGGCTGCTGTGTGGGGGCGAGCATTGTCATGGAGAAGAACCACTTTCCTCATCGGTAGGTCTCGTCTTTTACGGCGATATGCAAGTCGGACCTCAGTCAAAATGTCGCAGTAGTAGGCCGCATTGATTGTCCTGCGCTCATGCAAAAAATCGAGGTGCAGCAAACCACGCTGGTCAAAAAAAAAACCGTAGCCAAAACCTTGCCAGCTGACAGTCGTGACTTGGCTTTCACTGGTCCTCGTTCTCCTTTTTGTCTCCACTCCATACTCGCTTGTTTGGACTCAGGGGTGTAGTGGTGCACCCAAGTTTCATCACAGGTGATGATGTGAGTCAGAAATGGGTCCCCTTCTTCCCGAAATCGTGCCAGAAGACGCTCACACACCTGAAGTCGATTCAATTTCTGTTCTGCTGTGAGAAGGCGAGGAACCCACCTGGCGCACACCTTACGGTACCCAAGCTCCTCTGTGAGTATGGAGTAAGTGCTCCCATAACTTATCTCGACCTCACTTGCAATTTCAGAAGTGGTAAGACGCCTGTCATCTTCAATAAGCCGTCCAACACAGCTGATGTTGTTCGCTGTAATGCTGGTGCGGGGTCTGCGATTATGGCTCTCATTTTCAACATGATCACGACCACCCACAAACTGTTTATGCCATGCAAACACTCTGGCTCGCGACAGTGTCTCTTCCCCGAACTGGGCAGTCAATCTCCTCAAGATTTCGGCCGGTTTTACGCCTTCTGCAGCGAGAAACTTGATTACAACACGTTGCGCAATCGACGAATGTACCTCTTGCTCCGACATCGTCACGGTTGGCACTAAGAGAGTTGAGGGGCCGGGCTAACGTGCTTCCTCCACTCCTGACAAACCTACCTATCGCCAAACGAAGCGGGAACGTTCTCCCACCACTATTGTGCCCGAACGGCCGAAAGTCTCGTTTATATTTGATTTACCCTCGTAGATATCGATTTATACAGATATTCATTTATATAGATATTGATTTATATGGGTATTGATTTATATAGATATTGATTTATATAGTTATTGATTTATATACATATTTATTACAAATATGTTATGTATCCCTTTTCCACCATTTCGGTTTCAACTATTCGAAATATATCCAAACTGCAATACTTTTTCCCGTCTGCTAAATGCAAAATATTTCCTCGAATTCAAAATACTTTCTCTAATTATTTCGAGCATATGCTCCAACTCAGTTGAGCTCCAATTCCCTTTTTTTCCATTTCGCTATAATAACTTAGCAATACTTACTCTCGACGATGAACATGTTCTGAGCAACACATCTACTCGCTCCTGGCCTTTTATGTTCGATCCTCGACATCTTAAAACAATTTATGACTTATTACTGGTTCCTCATTTGTTCTACGTTTACCCTTAAATGATACTACTCTGAAATCTGACGGAAGTTCTATTTGGGGTGTATTCAACCCCACGCAAAAAATTCGATATTAACCTGCTTTTGATGTTTCATGCTGTTAATTTTTTTGGTAGTACTTGGAGGTCCCCTAAAGAGAATCTTTAATGTTAGAGATGAAAATTAATTGTTTAAATGATTGTTAAAAATTCCCGAAAAAAGTGCAGAAAACCGATTTATTTTTTCGTTTTTCTACGAATTTTCTTTAATTTTGATATATTCAATTCAAACTTTGTGGAAGTACATATTGAAAAATCGTCTTTAAGATAAACCAAGTCCCGATAGGTTCATTTCAAAAAAAAATATATTTACTTTGAAAAATGAAGTGGACCAAATATGGTGAAAAAATTTGATAGGTAATTTTCAAAACATGGTGATATATTAAGTTACAAAAAATATATTCCAATGCGTAAAATATTTATAGATACTAAGAAATATATTTGGAAAAATATATTTGGAATTTGTATAAAGATTTTAAGCTTCACTTGCCCAGTCTGTGCCAGAAGTACGCGCGATACTCATCGCACATCGCCCTCAAGCAGACAGGGCACTGCATCGTAGTTTTTCGGTCCTTCTTTCGTGGACAACATTGACACCTCATCTGTGGTCTCGCTTCTTCGTTTTGGGCAGATGTAGGTTCGTTGCTGCTCAATATAGAGCTGATACCCACATTAACATCAGATCGAATATCTGGGTTTTGAGACCTATCTTCTAATAGCGGCTTAATTAGATAAAATGCTAAATTTTTTAAACATTCTGTTGCTTGAGTTTTCACATTTACTATCACACATCAACCATCTTCATCTTGACCACAAAGCAGCTACTACACACAGGACGCCAAAGACGACGGCTACACAACAATCTTCGGGGAAAATGGTATTTTATCATGTACTTCTACATCTCGTTACATTTATTTTTTCATTACTAATGCCCACTGAAAGTAGTTCATCGACACAATTTTCACTAGTATCCAATACACTTGCATACATATTATGCGTTTTGCCACACTAAAATCCAAGGGGGTATGTTACCCACCCGACCTCTCGGGAGGGTCTGACCGTCGGACAGGTCCACTTGGGTCCCGGTTACACTCAATCGGAGATTGGGCGCGGGCGCCACTCACTCACCCAGTAGAGGGACCTCGAGCCGTGGAGTGAGGTTCGGCTCTCCGAGGTCAAAGGGGCCTCTGTTAACCCCCAAACGGTTACTCGTCGCGGAGACCAGTTCCCAGTTTCCCAAACTACCAATCCAATGCCCCGGTTCGCAGTTTGGAAATTGTCCTTGCGAACCACAAATCGCTTCCCGGCGGACTTGCAAGGTTCACTAAAGATCCACGGACACGCACGGTGGACACGTATGTTCTCACCGCCGCCTGTTAGTTCTCAAGACGCTATTAACTTCCGTTTTGACTAGTAAGGTGTTTCTAGTTAGACAACTACAACGGTCGTTACATACAGATATGATTGCTTTATGCCGCCTACTAATTCCCTTCACTACTTTAATTTCAGCGCAAACCACTACTCAACTGCCATTTACCCATTTAAAACGGCAACCATACCTATATATATATATTTCTACACATATATTCTCAAAAATGTCTGTTCGACGCCTCCGCCCTACTAAACTCACCGCGAATCATGAATTTGTTCCCCGCACGACTATTCGATTGGCAACGACCTTCAATTAACGCAAAAGCCGAATATACCTATATATGCCCGACAACGTCCACTCTCCTACTTCACTCTAGTAACTTCCCTGTGAATCATGAATTCATCACTCGAGCCACTAACCGATTGCCGTCTATGCTCAGTTGAAGCCGAAACCGCATTGATATATCTACATATATCATCATATTATCACGTACAACACGCTAGGTAAATTGGCTCAAAAACAAAAGAAATTCCACTGACCTTCTAAAAAAACGTAGACTCCGCACCACCAGACTCAGAACGCTTAACTTCGCTTCAGATTCTTGTCATACACTGCACGCTCCTCATCATTGTCCGGCTCGGGCTTCGAACCCCAGAACCCCTGGCTGGCAGTCCGCTGCGCTAACCTCTGCGCTACGGAGCCGGTAGTACACCACGTTATGATTCGGGCTGTAAAGTCGCTCCAACTGGTCACGCCACGTGCGTCACTTTCTGCCGGCGATTTGTCTGTCTAGTCCGTCCGTCGGAACTATATAAATCGATTCGGTTCAAAGAATGGCTCCCTTTTCCAAAATTTTCACGTCTGCACGCTGCGATTATAAAATGATCCTCGATTCAATTTTCTGCGTTTTGCAACTTTTCCAAAATGTTCACGTCTGCACGTCTGCACACTGCGATTATAAAATGATCCTCGATTCAATTTTCTGCGTTTTGCAACTTTTCCAAAATGTTCACGTCTGCACCTGCGATTATAAAAATGATCCACGATTTAATTTTCCGCGTTTTGCAACTTTTCCAAAATTTGCACGTCTGCACGCTATGCCGCCAAATGTTAAAAAGACCTCACTAGCGGAGGTTGCGCCAGCATCAAGCTTCTGGCCACCGGTTTTTCGCCAGCCTCCGTTGCTTGAGGTCAAAGAACGCTTTGCGCGTGTAACCAGGTTTCGAACCTTTCCACCACGTATTCTACATATTAACCGCCGGGATTCTGGTGTAGTGGAGACTTTGTGGGGGCGTTGTTGATTGTTCCCTAATTTGACATTTTGGACATGATGGCCGCCAGTTTGTTTATTTCGCAGATAAACAACGTAGTAATTCAAGTATTTCTCGCGTTTTTAGGTCGAGTCTGGTTAGCGGAGGCACCCACTTGTGAGGTAAAAAGGGCGCACGGACCTGTACTACCCGATGGAAGAGCGGCGACCGCCTTGAAACGTTCAACAGTGTGGCTTCAGGTAGGTGCTTCTTGCAATTCCCAGACTTAGTCCCGGTTCTTGGTGGTCCCCTTCCTGTCTTTTCAGGGTGCTGCCGGGCGTGCGCCTCCTCGACCGCCGAGTGGACATTTCGACTCGTAGAGCCTTGGACATCTTCGCGGATCAATCGTGATTCATGGGCCAGGTGCACCCCATTCCGGTGAGTTTTCATGCTTTATGCGGATGCAGTTTGGTGGTCGGGCGTTAGTGGGATCGCGCACCGGCGTTTTCGTATATCGTTCGGTATCGTGCAGTCTGTCTTACAACTAATCTTACATCTACGTCGTCAGTGGCCTACCAGGATATGACAATGGTCGGTCACTGCGACGGCTACTAGCCCTACTTGGTGGTGATCATTACATTCTGTTACCTGTAAGACTGAGTGGTGGTTTTCGCGAACTAAACGAGAGCTATATGGGAGCAGCCTTTTTCACGGGAAAAGGGTTGCTTCTTTTTTTTTTTTTTTTTTTTTTTTGAAACGATTCGGGTTATGTCTTACGTCGCACCTACCCTCGCGTGATCCCTGCCGGGCGTTGTTAGACGATTGACGCGTACTTGTTACCCCGTAACAGGTAATATGCAATTTTCGATTTCGATCCAAAAATGGCTTCATCTCTGCTTACATGTATCTTTGTTTGTTGGACTTTTCATTGTGTAGAGAGTCCCTTTTCACTCCGAAAGACACACAAATATGATTTGTTGCCCATGCAGGAATCAATTTACAACTTTTTTCAATAGGTTCTTGCATATTATCATATGATAAATTACATTTTTGTGGGAGTAGATATCGGCTGCGTCATAATCCCATCATGATAACCGCCTCCCCACCATCACCGTATTTGATAGATTTAGAACATGGCCGGTGCCGCCTCTCTGCCATCATGGCAACTTTGTCACGGTTCACAGTTTGTTCTTTTAAAATCGAAAAAAAAAAAAAAAAATATCCTCCACCGTCCTCCCAGAGGGAGCACGATGGAGATAGTTCGCGAATCACGGCTTTCAGAATTTTACATTAAGCGTAATAAACCAACATATTGTGATTTAATGAGAGTTTAAGATAGAATTTTCCATTTAATTTGTCACGGTTTATCGATATTTTGGACCTAACGACTAGCAATTGGCGCGTCAGAAGAGGACTCACCAATGTAGCAGGTTAATGTTACACGAAGTTAGAACTAAGAATTAGAGACAGGTAGTCACAATGTTGTAGGTTGTACGAGTCAGGAAAGGGGATATGGCGCAGAATATACATCGTAGTGATTCTGTTGTCTAGGATCTGCAGTTTGGACCCTGCCGCACCTTGCGATCCGTAAATGCCCCGAGATGGGTAGGCACAAATTCGTGCAAACCCTGCAGGCTACTGACCTAGAATCGCACGACGGCGGTCTCACAGGAACCCAAACACCCGATTTAGGAAAAAAACACGCACAAATGATATAACAAAAATAAACAAACTTCTGACATTTGTCAGTATGTCACGAGTCTGACATGTCGAATGGTCAACCTGCGCAGAAGCAGAAGTGCGGAATGACGAGATGTGGAACATCGCCAAATCGACATGCGGCATTGCCAGGCCTCACTTTTGAGGAGAGAAAGTGCAATGACCGGGAACTTAGTGCAACGACCGAAATGCATTTAAAGTGCATTGAGTGAACATTTAGTAAACGGACAATCTAGGATCCCGTCGTCTAAGCGGGACCAGCAAGCGGAGGCCGAGGTTTCATGCGAGGCGATGATGGCGTGGATCGCTCTCTTGTTGACTGACCACGGTAAGAACTATTTGGGAATTTACCTGCTGACGGCGAATAGATTAAAAGAATCGAACTCTATATATTTTACATGTTGGATGAGCGAACCAAAGCAGCAAAGTAATAAGATCGAAGCTCGACCGTGCAGAGGGATAATTTTGCTTGAGAAGGTGTGAAGGAGTTGCGACGAGATACTTTCGACGGAATCTACTCGAGGCAAGGCAAATTTCGACCATCCGGCGAATGTGTGTGTATCGCGAGATCGGCAGAAGATATATATATTTTACCTATTGGATGAGCGAACCGAAGCAGGAAAGTAATAAGAGCGAAGCTCGACCGTGCAGAGGGATAATTTTGCTTGAGAAGGTGTGAAGAAGTTGCGACGAGATACTTTCGACGGAATCTACCCGAGGCAAGGCAAATTTCGACCGTCCGGCGGATGTGTCTGTATCGCGAGATCGGCAGAAGATATAATTGGGCGAACGAAGTATTCGAATAAGCAGACCGGCGAGGAGGCAAGCGGATAATAGACTGAGTAAGTTAGTTTAGCTTTAGGATTGTAAAATAAATTAAGTTAGAGGAAAAGACAGGCTAGTGTAACCAGTAAGTAAACTTAAAAGAAAATCGCGGCGCCGTGCCATCATGTGCATTTGAATTTTTGAGTGAATAAGTAGTTTTCTTCGGATAGCGTATAAACGGAGTAATAAAAGTTTGTATTAAATTGTGAACTTTGGTGTGTCCTTTCGGGCGACTTTGATTAGTGCGCTAGTTTGATTACGCGAAGCCGTTGCCATACTTCTCGCTTCAGGGCGACGGCCGATAGCTAGTTTCGGGATTGGAAGCGAGTGGCGCCCACCCACCCCATCTCCGGTGAGTTTAGGCTCCCGAAGCTAAACCCCTTTGTCGTTTGAGGTAAAAGGGGTGTGTAGAAGAAAGAAACTGTAATAAATTGAATACCAGTATGTATAGCGATAAGTTAATTTAATTGTAAGTTGGATAGCTATGAGTTCGTGAAGTCGCAACGGAGGCGCCAGATGAAGGCCAGGGCAGGCATCGCACCTGAACGCACGGACCCGCCTAAACACTACTTCCCGAGCGACGCGCGCTGTTGATGTGCGAATAAAACGCAAAGTTGGATAGTCAACATATTGAATGGAACTGAAGGGAACTTACCTGCGTGGTACTATGGACACTTTCGAAAGTATTTGTATCTCTGGGGGCCTCGACCCTTTGATGAAACTATAAAACCACTCCCGTACATCTTTCGTTTTTAATGTGACATTTACGTTCGAAATGTCAACAAACTGTCATCGGCCAAACGAGACAGTGGTGAGTTGAGTGTCCCAAATGTGGGCCGTGTGGTGGATGATCAACTCAACACCCTGGCGCGTGCAACTGCCAGGGTGAATGCTCCCAACTGAGTTTGAAAATCCCGCTGCCGCCAAAAAGTTTTCCTGCGGGCGAGCTGATGGAGAAAGGCCCTCTTTTGGCGACAGACGGGTGAGTGTTTGGAAGGTCTAATAGCGGAGGCTGAAATACTGATACGAAATTCTTGTGTTTTTCATGAGAACTGGCGACGGAGAAGTCGAAAGGAATCAAACAAGATAAAGGAGCTAATATAAAAAGTCGACGAGGGAAGCAGTTTGTCGATCCGGTCAACAAGCAAGTTCTCGAATAGATACGACGCTGGCGATTTCGACCCGGCGGTTTGCGTGGAAATTCCGGTGCGAGGAGCGACCCGAGCAGCAGGCAATTTCGAAGGAGTTGAGCGATCAGGACTTCAATGAGATTACATCGACCGCAAAAATAAGGTAGTGTGCACACTAGGCTTAATTAGAATAAGAACTTTGTTGAATATCTTTAATTTGAATACGAGATTGGGTGTAGTATAGTGAAATATAAAAATAATTGTAGCCGGAATTGTAAAAAAACGAATTCTGAGAGTTTTTAATTGTGAATTTCGGAAACGGTTGATTTCGGTTAGAATCTAGTGAAAAGACTTTAGTGCGAGATTTGTAAGAGAGCTGGAATAATCAGCCGAGAGGGACGAGTGGAACGACGACGTTCAATTCTCGCTTCGGAGCGTCGTTGATGAGGTGATTTCGGGGTTTTGAAGCGAGTGGCGCCTGAACCACCCCACCTCCGGTGAGCGAAGCCTCCCGAAATCACTCCCCGTGGATAAAGTTGAGTCCAGGGGTTTTCCGTGAGTCGCTGAAACGTAGTAAAGTAACAACTTACCTACAATGATGTGCCTGAAATCTCATATAAATACCATACTTACATACATCTTAATATACACTGCATCTGAGATTCGTATTAACATGAAAAGATTTCATTATTTTGTTCAATTTCATCTAGTTTTTCAAAGCGCCATACCAGTGCACATCTTTCTCCTTTAATTCACACAAAGCGAGCATTGTAAACGAATACGTGCATTTACCGCTGCTTGGTCAAGCATTCCATAAAAATAACGAATAGGCCAGCGATTAGTCCCCCTAGTTACAGTATGCGAGTGGCACAGTTTATCGAATGTATCCGTGCCACCCTTCGTTTTGTTATAATGTAAGATGATATTTGGTTTACCATCAGTAATCCCTGTAGATCCCGAAAATGTTGAGGCCAGAAACACTATTTTTCTTGGGTGTATGTGAAAAAAGGGTGATATTATCAGAAACAGAATTGCGTACTCGGAATAGTTTTAGAAGAAACTATAAACTGCGCAGAGATTCCCCGCTTATTTTTTTTTGCAATACACCTTTAATTGTCAAATTATATCTCAGAGTACTAATATAGTAGAGATGGCATGCTCTATAAGACTCTTAATAAACGGTGTGAAGCTCACTAATACACTTTCTAATCTCTCCTACGTATATGTTGTGATCAAGGGTGATCAAGGGAGCGTTTCTAAGTAACGACAAGAGATCTATAGCTCCCAAATTCCCCAAGTCCTTTTTTTTCAATTTTGTGTGAAATATTATACCTTTTCCCTTCCGTATTGAATTCCCGTCTTGAAGAGGATCCGTCAGAATTATTTTTTTTATGCTTGCTATCATTCAAAAGATCTGACTAATATTTGGTCGCTGCAAATAAATAAAAATGCAACTTATTATACTATTATCACATTTTTAGTGCATTTTCTGATTTTTGATACATATTTTGCACATTTAAAGCATAGTTACTTGAGTGAGATAATCACGAATTTTTATGATACTTGGTAGTTTGAATTGGACATTAGTTCAAGCTATTGCGTTTCTTTTGGTAAATACTGTCTTACATAACAGGTACATAGTTGCTTGAATTTAGTACATTGCCTGTTGGTTTTTTTGTGTTTCTTTGGGTTTTTCTTGGGATTCAGAAATACATTTTTTTTTGTTATTTTGATTGCGCAAGTTTTGTTTTGCGGTTAATAATTACTATAAAGAAAAAAAAACTATAATCTGGAGCAATGCGTCGCAGAACGAATAGCTGGGATCCCAGCTACAATGTTCAATTATTACGTCATTTAAACCTTACTTTTCGAATTAATGTTCAAAGAAAAAAACATAGGGCTACAATACATCAAATGGCATCAAAGAATATGTCCTATCCATATTAATTTTTTCAACAAACATTGTGCACAATCCTGTTTAAGTATTACATGGTGCTACCACAGCTAAAATCAATGGAGGAATTGTGTTGCGATAATGGTCCAAGTGGGCTTATAAATTTCCCAGACAAACCGATAGCATTATGAAGTTGATATACACATACATATATGTAAAGAATGAAAATGAGCCTTAGGTGAAATATCGCAAGCTCATTTTGCGAGTGATTTGACATTTTCTTTCATTCCGCGAAAAAACTAACACCAGACATATATCTGTATGCTTTTATCTCATATAATTGTTACCCTCCCGGCATAGGGAGGATGTCCGGCTGAGACTCCTTTTGGGTCCCGGTTCAACTCGTCGAAGACGGGTCGTGGGCGCCACTTGCTTACCCCGAATTCGAGCCTCAAGAGCCGCGAGCAAGACTCGGCTCGCCGGATTTCTCTTATAGTGGTGCCCTCAACTACACCCCTGCTCCCAGGGTCAATATTAATTCCCTGAGGACACCCCTGCCAAATCCCCAACACGACGTTCCCCCGCTCCGCCTCTACTCCCCACGGAAATTCACTGTACTTAGGGACCCGTCACGTTCAAACGCTTCTATTCGAGCTTTATCACGACAAGATTTCCTAGTTATTCGTTTGCACCTATTCTGCCACTTCAATATGCATAAAACGCCTTTGACTCACAACACGGATTTCCAATTTTACGTATTCTACTTAATTTCACGTCCTATCTCGAACCAAATTTCTCTACTCTATGATAATACGCGATGTGTCTAAGCAACTAATGCCGACGCGCAAGTACGACCACTATTTATTACAATTCTTAATTTATTCCCTAATCATTCAATGTCGTTTCACACACGGGCGGAATATACATATATATATTTTTCGTTTTTGTCTAATTTTCCAAACGCCAAGATTTTCTATTATGCCACCACTCAGCTCTCACAAGATTCTTATAAATTCAACAGTATAGCAGCAATTCATAGATACATATAATAATATAATAATTTTCCTAATTCATTATACAAGTCTTCTGTCTTTTTCAATTTTTCTCTATCAATTCTATCAGCTACAAAATTCGGTAGACCAATAGCAATTAAATCAATCAATGTTCCTGAATCAATAGATTTTCTTACTTCTAATAATAATTTTTCCTTTTTTATTGCATATTCCATTAGAGAGCCTATTTGATACTTAAATTGCAATGCGTATCTTATTGAAGACCATCCTTTATTTGCAAATGTGTCACAAAAACTTTTTTTCCAATCTTCCCAATTTTCTTCAATAGTTAATTTCAAAAGTGTGCAACTATACCAGTCTGTAGCACATTTTTCCATGAATGATTTTAAAAGTTCAATTTTTTTCTCATGTTTGGCAATCGTTCACATTCTTTTTCAAAACTAGTCATCCATTAATCTGCGTTTGAATTTTTTCCATTAAATTTTTCTATTGTAAATTCTTTAGCAATTTTACCAATATTAATTTCTTCAGATTTTTTACTTTTCTCAAGAAATTTTTCTAATAAACATTTTAATGATTGTTCTGTAGATTCATTAACATTTTCTTGTTCCTCACATTCTTCTTCTAAAAACACATCATTAAATTGTAAATTTCCCCCTTCATCTATTGGGTGTACAAATAAGTTTCCGGCCTTTTTTACTGAAATAAAAGAAATTAGTTTGTGTAGAAAATAAAAGAATGCTTTATTCAAAGTATGCTCCTTCGGAAGCTATAACCTTCGTCCATCGTTTAGGCAATAAACGGATTCCACGAAGGAAGAAGTCTGGTGGTTTCGAGGCGATCCAGTCATCGACCCATTTTTTGACGTTTTCATATGAAGTGAAGTGCTGCTGTGCCAGGGCTGATTGCATCGACCGGAACAAGTGGTAGTCCGAGGGAGCAATGTCTGGTGAATACGGCGGGTGGGGTAGAATTTCCCAGTTCTGCCTGTCCAAGTAATTTTTGACAGGTACAGCAACATGTGGCCTAGCGTTGTCGTGTTGCAAAATAATCTTATCGTGCCTTTTGTCCCATTCCGGTCGTTTTGCAGCTAAAGATTGCTTTAAAGCCATCAGTTGTCGTCGATAAACTTGTCCCGTAATGGTTTCACGCTCTTTTAGCAGCTCATAATAAACGATACCCTTCATATCCCACCAGATACAAAGCATTACCTTCGAACCATGGATATTTGCTTTTGGCGTGGATGGCCCTGGTTCACCTGGCTTGCCCCACGCTGGCTTGCGCTTTGGATTGTCATACCGGATCCATTTTTTCATCCCCAGTGATGATCCGATGCAAAAACCCCTTCCTTTGTTGTCGTTCAAGCAACAACTCGCACATGGTTTTCCGACGTTCCATATTCCTTTCTGTCAATTTGTGTGGCACCCAATTTCCCAGCTTCTGAACCAATCCCATTGCATGCAGACGTTGCGAAACACATTGTTGGGTGATATTCAACTGTTCTGCCAATTGTTTTTCAGTCTGACAAGGGTCCACATCAAGCAGTTCTTCCAATTCTGTATCTTCAAATTTTCTCGGTCTCCCTTCACGTTCTTTGTCTCTTACGTCAAAATCACCAACTTTGAATCGTTGAAACCAATCTTTGCATGTTGTTTTCGATGGAGCATGTTCTCCGTAAACTTCCATAAGCAAACGATTTGTTTCCGCTGCACTTTTCTTCAAAAAAAAATAATGAAGTAAAACTTCCCGCAAATGTTGTTTTGTTGGCACAAAATTCGACATTTTCAATTACATGAAAATAACTGTAGTTTACGCTTTGAAAAAATGTCACCAGTAATTATTGAAGCTTGACGCCTAACCTCCAAAACACATGTGTTGCCCGATTGAATAAAATGCAAACAGTGATACTAACGACATCTATCTAAAAAGGCCGGAAACTTATTTGTACACCAATACATAAATATCTCTTAATTCTTTCGTCAAATTTATCCAAACTTTTCTAAACTGGTCTCTTCTACTTATTGATTTCTTTACCTTAGCGAATGCTGACGTTTTCGTAAGCACCTCATGATACGCTCCGTTCAAGTAGCCCGGTGTCATTGCGAAAGTCCGGCCGTCTGGTGTAGCGATGGAGGTGACACATATCACATTCGTCTTGGCTTCGTCTTGTGTAGTCAGCACTTTGAACGTGAATTGTAGCTTGTCCATTTCGTAAATGTTAACAAGAATGTTGTTTTATAAGATGATTGGTTTGGTAAATAATAATAGAAGTGTTTCTCTGTAATAACAAAGCTTATTTTATTATTTTGTATAAAATTAACCTAATTATAATTAAAATAACCTAAAATTATTAATTATCATACCTGTAATAACAAAGAAACAACATTCAATGTTATTATTTACTCTGTGTTGTTCTGAAGGTATCATATTAAATACTTTTTATACAATTACTTTCCTTGATGATTTGAGATATACGTGTGCACTTCGTGGCTTCCATCGTTATACTGACGCTGCTTGTGCACTTCAACATTTCGTTCGTCGGATAATGCTGCGTAAGCGTTTATTGTCTTACTGACACATCGATCCGAGTCGCTTACAAACTTTACTTGTGTGCTAAATTAAATTAAGTATAAGATATTTTTCTTACATATATATATATAAAAAGAAAATTTAAATAATTTTTCCACTCATTCACTAACCTTAAATTAAAACAAAAAGTCAGCTCTGCTTCCACGCTTCAATTGAAGGCTAAGTTTTGTGTTGTCAACTCACGGACCTACAGAGAAATTCGTTTAATGTCGCCACTCACCTCATCACAGCCTGGGACTCGAACCCCGACCTGCCTAGTTGGGAGTGGGCGCGCTACCTTAGCGCTACAGAGCCATTGATAAGCCCCATATCGAATTTCGGTCACGTTCGTCGGTCCTCCATCAAGAAGGGGATTCGAAACCGACACTGCTTAACTTTTTGTCACAGGCCCGATTAGTTTTCATTCACTTTATACGCCCGTCTACAGCAGAATCTTCAATTTATTCAACAATTTTTCTTTGAAAATGTACCGGGCTGATTTTATGATAGAAAATCCTCCGATTAATTATCGTGCAATTTGCACGCCAGTCACAATCCGAATCTCAATTTATTCCACAATTTTTCGCCAAAAAGGCACCTGATTTTATGATAGAAAATCCTCCGATTAATTATCGTGCACTTTGTACTCCAGTCACAATCAGAATAACTCGAGTCCCGCTCGTGTTCACTTGCGCCTCTTCTTCGGTACCGCTTTTTCAACCGAATCTGCATATTCGGGTCGATGGCCTCGCTATAGTTTAGGTGCACATAGACCTGCTGCGTCTGATGTCGACTCCGCCACCAAAATCGTTGCCACTTAATACTTTATTCTTATCAATCGTGTCGCTCGTTCTTCTTGCGCTGCTCACCCGTTATTCCTTGCTCGTAGTCCCTCGTATCTCGATGTTTTTTCATGATATAACCTGGTGAGGCGCAACTCGTTTCACCGTCAGCACGATACGTTCCTTGGCCCTAGCTGTCCTTATACTATTTTCTAACATAACCCATCCTATTTTCAAATTACATATTTTTTCCTGTTTTAATCTATTTACGTTCTTTTAAACCATATCAATATACAGGGTTCGTTCAATAAGTATCGGGACTGGTTCCAAAAATCAAACTTTATTAAAGGTATCATAAAAATTATTTAATAATCTTCAAAATACATTCCTCCTGCATCGATACACTTAGTTTGGCGCGTCTGCCACTCGTCAAAGGCCCGCTGGAAGTCGGTCTCCGGAATACTGTTGAGAGCCTTTGTCGTCGCCACTTGAACTGCCTCAATGGTGTCGAATCGATGTCCTTTGAGATCTCTTTTTATTCGCGGAAACAAGAAAAAGTCAGGTGGAGCCAGGTCTGGGCTGTAGGGGGGGTGAGGCAACGTTGCTACTCCGAATTTCGCCAGCAGCTGCCGCACAACAATCGCACCGTGGCACGGCGCGTTATCATGGTGAAGTTGCCAATTCCTCGCAATGGCCGGTCGCACGCGCGTTACGCGATTTCGCAAGCGTGTGAGTACTTGCACGTAAAATGCTGCATTTGCGGTCATTCCAGTAGGCACGAATTCCTTGTGAACAATGCCACGTCGGTCAAAAAAAACAATCAACATGGTTTTGATTTTGGATTTTGACATCCGAGCTTTTTTCGGACGCGGGGACCCCGGCGTGTGCCATTCTGAACTTTGGCGTTTTGTTTCCGGGTCGTACTGGAACACCCACGTTTCATCGCCGGTAATAACATTGTCGAGGAAATCTTCATCTTCCTGTACGCAGTCCAAAATTTCTTGCGAAATCTCCATCCGCCTCAGTTTTTGTTCCTTGCTCAAGACTTTCGGCACCAGCTTCGCGCACACTTTCCTCATCGCAAGATCCTCTGTCACAATGGTGTGGACGGTTCCGACTGAAAGGCTGGTCTCCTCACTGATAAGGGCGATGGTTAAACGCCTGTCAGAGTCCAAAACTTTTTTCACTTCGGCCACCTGAGCATCGGTTCGAGCGGTCGTCGGGCGTCCGACGCGGTGCTCGTCTTCGACGAGTTCCCGGCCTTCCTTAAACATTTTGTGCCACTCAAAAACTCTTGTACGGCTTAAGGCATCATCCCCATAAGCCTGCTTAATGAGTTGAAGGGTCTCCGACGCGGATTTCCCGAGTTTGAAGCAAAACTTCACAGCGTAGCGTTCCATGCTGGCGCGACGACACCACTAAAAATTATGCGTCACAAAAATCCACCTTCTGTCTCAACGCATGCCCGCCGGTGACTAAACTAAAGTGTGCCTGAGTGGTGGAGGGACTCCTCTGCCAAACCGACCGGTTGAACCCCCCTCCATCACTCCGTTGAGGCCACACCCAACCAGTCCCGATACTTATTGAACGAACCCTGTATATCGTTCGCTAACCTCACATATACATTTTCTTTTTAGCTACTCGACCGCTGGTGTGACACTTGTTTATTTATGAGTTGGGACAGATTTCCCCAACCAACCTTTTAAAAAGGAATCAATTACTGATTTTGTCATTTTATTACAAGTTGATGTTTGTCTTAGCAGTTCATTAAAAAACCTACTTGATTTGTATAGTCTTTTTCTGTTGAATATACCAAATCAAGGATGAAATGGCTCGGATCGTTTCACATTGCACCCCTCCATTTCTGGATAGAAATACTCCTTCATCTCTTTTCAGCGATTGAGACACCATCCGTCTTCATGCTTTCCCTTTAATATCCATGTTAGAAAACCGTCGATTTCATCTGCGATTAATGGTGAATTTAATGAATAATCATGATCACTAAGAGGTTTCATAATGTCTTGACTTCTCACATCCAACTCATCAAAAATCAATTTAAAAGGATCTTCATTACATCCCAAATCAAGAAGAAATTCATGAGATTGTTGCAAATTATCACTTGCAAGCGCACTCGCACACTTCCCGATAAATCCCACGCACAAACACTTTCCAAATTAATAGCACATTAGTATTTTGTCTGCGTTATAAATATTTATTTTAATCGTTCGTATTCTTCCGTCCATGATAACCGACGAGAACATGACTTTGAGAGTTTTAAACTAATGTACATATGTAGCACATCGACATCATCAAGGGAGAGCACGCAAGATCATTAACGTAACGAGTGGAGAGAAGCACCATCCCCACACACATGAAAGGGGAGAACCACCAGACATGTGCTCGCACAATCGATGCACTACAGGGAGGAGATCCATCCCAAACAAATTAAATTACCGCGCCTAGAGAGGAGAACCGTCCCTGGTACACGACGGACACATTAACACGTAAAAAAAAAACTTCCGAACGCCACGCCACGATCAAAAGGGTTTTTCTTATTTATCTGACACACTCAACCTAATTATAGCTAATCATATTAATATCTACATGCTACTCTACGTTTCTTTAATTTTAGAAAATAAAGGCAACACTCAGTGAACAACTCACTAAAAATTCTTCTTGCGTCAACACACTTCCAAAAATATTCTTGATAACTTTCAAATTCAGTCGTAGTACAACCGTTTTAAACCGCGGCACCACACAGAATGCTGAGGATCATATCAGCCGCAACTTTTCGAGGATCTAGCAATGAGCTCAAGGCCATATGTTTATGCGGATTGACCCATACATACACACTCAAAGGATATAAGACAAAGGACAAATGGTTGGCTTGAATAGCATCATATTTTTTAAACTTTAATATGCAAATAATTACCTTACGTAATCGACTGGAGAGTATTATCAAACCGAGTCTTTACTCTTTTTTGATATATTTGACTAAATTGGCAATAGCCTTCTTAGTTGCGCCCACACATTTTGTATCAATGCCGAAAGAGACGCGCGATACAAATACCCAGACATTTTGGCTTATAACTGGATATCTTAGGTTGAAAACATGGTGTTACGTCAGCGATAGACTAAAAAAATAAAATAAAGAAAGCAAATTATACGAATGGAAAAAAAGAATGTAAATATAGGTATAGATGAATAGTTATAGACGAATAGTTATAGATGAATAGTTATAGATGAATAAATAATGAATGAATAAATGAATAAATGAGTATAGGCGCTGTCCCCCGTCGATGAAGGAAGTTGCTCCTCGTCAGACCAGGCCATCGCCGACGATACATGGTCCAGAAACAAGACAACCCGTGAACTGGATGAAGAAGTGAATGCAGATATTTGCTCCGCCGCGACTCGTCACCAACACCACACAGACCAAGCACGAACCGAGTATCTGAAGATTGCACACAATAATCTATTCGATTCGACACTTAAGTTGCACGAAAAGACCGCCGCACCTGGTCAAGTTTGTTATGGTTCTTGCGAAACGTCAAAACGAACTGATGATCGGCGACAGGAACGCCGCCAAGCGGATGAACGCGTCATTAATTCCAGCCGACTGGAAGGATCCGGATCCAAAAACTATATGAAAAAAGAAATCACTTCACTGTTAATGTACAAATGATTGAAACAAAGAAACTCATTTGACGCCGCCAAAATTTAAAGAAATTATACTAACCTAAACAAATCGACAAAATTCCGGCATGCGGTCGAAATGCATCAACATTATTAAAACAAAGAAACACTTACCACAAGTTATGGAATATCGAAATTTTCCATTCCACGGCGTCGCAAAAACTAACTGAACAATGAACAATTGATCAACCGTTATACCGCAAACTCTACCCCACCCTGCCATGGCGGCGGTAGGTAGCGGTTTCAAAAAGCACCACAAAAACTAACCGAAAAAACCAACTTTATTTCATTTGAACTGAGATGACGACGACCGATTTCCATATAAAGTATGGAACATGTTCAGCATTACACGCGGACGACATGAGGACAACCTCAACCACCACACTACGCACTTAAAACTGAATTGAACTGAAACTGAATTCTCATGAATGTCTTCTTCTTGGAAATAGAAACCGGGCGTCGGGTGTAAAAGATCACACTGAAATTGTGTAGCTGCGACATGTACTAAGAAATTTACTGTTTGAAAACGCTATGAATATGAAAAGTGTTGCCGCCGGTTGAAAAGAGAGTTGCAAGTCGAAAGCTCAAAACGAAAATCTGCTACAAATTATGGGTGGATTGGCTAGCACTTTAGCCGAAATCCAGAAAGAGCAGAAAAAATTTAATAACGAAATGCTACAAATTTTCGGCAAAATGAACCGAAGCAATGATTGACTTACAAATAGGCATGCATTATTTTAATACATCATTTTACTTAAATTTTTTAGTATAAGGTTTGTTTTTTAGTATTTTCCAAACAAAAATGTTAATTACAAGTAATACTGTGTTATTACCTGTTTCGAAGAAATGTTTGGCAATGGCGTCGCGAATAATTCTCCCGGCGTTGGCATCATTTCCTCTAGATTGCTGAAGAGGCTGTTGTCGAGTTGAATTATTCTCCCTCCAATGTTCAGCAATCGCATCTCGTTCATTGCATAAAAAATTATGCAGAACACAACAAGCTTTGACTATTTTGGGGGCATTTTCGATCCGAACTTCAAGCCCTTGTCCAACACGTCGGAATCTTCTTTTCAAATGACCAAACGCGTTTTCCACAACGCGTCTGCATTTAGACAATCTATAATTGAATAGTTTTTCGTGCCGTGGTTGGTCAATACCAAAGCTGTATGGTTTCATAAGAGTTTCCGATAACTTAAAAGCCGAATCTCCAATTAAGTGTACAGGAACCTGAACACCACCAATTGATTTAGCATTCATTTGCAACATATTGTTGTTTTCGGTATACCACTTTAATGCCGACATATTATAAGCGAATGAATCGCTATTCCGTCCCGGCAAACCGACATTTATGTATGTTAATCTATATCTGGTTATAATATTAAATTAGATGAGGAAAGTGGTATTTGAATTTTACTTACCTATGGTCTACAGCTGCAAATAATATCATAGAGTACCAGCCTTTATAATTAAAATAGTCCGCCGCTTCGCGTTTCCTTGGGGAAATTTCAATGTGCGTTCCATCTATACAAAATTTTTGGTTATTCGTTTACTATGTGTATTGACAGTGCTTTACCTATAGCACCTATGCATTGCGGATATCCCAACTCTTCAAATCCATGTATTATTTCTTGCATCCTTGCCTGAGTCATTGGATACGCATTTAGATACACTGAATGCCACTGCGTATATAATACGCAACAGAATTCCAGAACTATTTCCCCAACAGTGGTGCGACCAACACCAAATATTAGAGCGATCGTTCGGTACTCCGCTGATGAACCAAGGGCGTACACAGCAATCGCCACTCTCTTGCCCAATGGTATTGCTTGGCGGTATGCTGTGTCTTGCCGTTCAAGGCATCTAACAGCTTGCACAACCTTCGCGAAAGATGACCTGGACATGCGAAAATGCTCCTTGAAGGTTGATTCATCGAAATTCACGGCATCCCTTTCCCAAAAAACACCACTCTTAAACTGAAATTAAAGTTTCGCAAACATCATCATGTAAGAATACCATGTATCATAGGACTCACCTGCACCCATACATTCCGGTTTAATCGGTTTCTATGCCTCATATGCAAAATTCTATGTAGTCTTTTGATTCGCGCTTGTCGCGCTTTAATATCAGCAGCAACCAAACACGCAACATTTACAACTACCGCACTACTTAGCTCAACCACCTGATTCATTTCGTTCAATAATAAAAAAATCTTGCTCATTTCTTCCGGCGACATACTTCTTTTCAACTATTTAAAAATCTCACTTTGCCTATCGTTTACCTTTGCTTGTCAAACACAATTGTTAGTCGACAAAGTGCTGACAAATATGAACACATGTTTTTGACACATCGAATCTCGTACCATGGTGTGTCAACCGATGAAATTTCAAAAAGCTTAAAGCTCCCAAGAGTTTCGTTAAAGAGATTCGATGGATGGTCTGTCGACAGTATAAACGACTCCAATCTGTCTCTCCACAATGATATCAATTTTTTCTCAAGATCAAAGGTCCACTTGCACGGACCTTTCTTTTTATTCTAAAAAGTAATTTAATTAATTTACTTCAGACAAAATGCAAATATTAAAAGACACAGAAACTACACGAGCGTTGAAAAAGCCGCTCGTTTTTCATAACAAGAATATTGGTTAGGAGTTCAACAACAAAACAACTCGTTTTTCATAACAACTAATTATTATACTTACATACAGTTAATAATTAATTGAGTTGTTTTACATGCGCAACTAATCCATTTACTTGCTTACCTTTATTGTTTTATCCATCGTTCAATTGCTTTTTCGCACGTACAACTTTTATCACTTAATCACTTTCAAGTTACAACACAAAATGAAAACAACTAGAGAAACGTCAATGTCATATGGTTGGTTGACAATTTCATAATTGCCCATGGGATGTTTTTGATCCCACTGTAGGGCTGAGTAAAATTGAACTTTTGGTTGGTTTGCACTGACAAATTTCCAGAAGATTAGGCATCGAACCTTCTCATCTATCTAGTTTCCAGAATAGAAAAACCATGATCGAATCCACTACGAAACTCGTGCGCGAGTGGATTCAGGCGACCGAATCTCCGCATCGTATGAATCTTTTGACGAATCTTCTGGTGTGTCTACAGTATTATGGAATACAGGAAAACTGTTTTCACATGAATCCCGCTGAAGCGGTAGTTTGTTTGTCCACCGAGGCTAGGTGGAAGGCGGACAGCCATGAGCTCTTTCTTTTTGGGTCCGGACGAGGTAAGAGTCAGCCGCATTGCGAACAGCCGCTGTTTTTAAACTGACACGTGACTTTCTTTTTGGACATTTTGGAATACAACGAGCGGAGGCCAACGATTCATCAGATAAGTGCACCTACGGAATTGGCGAAGAATTCGAGCATATCCACCTTGAACGAGAACCTTGTGCAATCTTTTCCAACGTACCATTGGGGGGGAAAAAAACCGGCGAAATAATCGAATAGCCACAGTGGGCGAAGAGAAAAGGCCAGGCCAGCTGACAGATAACGAGTGTCGCGATAAGACTGTTAACCGGGGAAGGCGGCGACGAATTGGGAAAGAGCAAGAGACCAATTATCGACGAGACAGCGTAAGGTGGGTGACGAGTTCAACGACGGAAAGCGGTCACAGGTACGTGCAAGGCACTCAGAATTGATTATAGGTAGCATTTAGGCTAACAAGAATTCTGATCAATGACAATAGTGAATGTAGAAATTGAGGAGTTGTAGTGATTGATGTAGTAGTTAATTAACGTCAAAGCAAAAAGAGAAACGCGACGCCGTGTTAGTGAAGTTGAGCTTAGAGCATTAGTGATCGAATAAAGCACATTGTGACGATTGATGTAACGCTGGCGTTTTGAATCATTCTTCTTTTGCCCCGGCTTAGAGTTTCTTACTTTCGGTAATATATCGGAATCTTTTTCGTTTCTGTCGAGAGATAACCGTCGCAGTCTTCTCGCTTCGGGGCGACGGCAGGAAGGCAGATCTTCGAATTCGAAGCGAGTGGCGCCCACTCACAGCCCTTCTCGTGAGCAAAAGCCGCACGAAGACTGCCACCCTTGTGTCCCAGTCGGGGATAAAGGGGTTTGAGATACATTGGTAAGGAGTACCGTAACAATGGTACAAAAAGAAATTCTAAAGCCAATGCAAATATATTAAATTTAAATTTATGACGGTCGACAACAACATAAATGTCCCGAATGCTGAGGAGATCAGATCCTACTACAATTATAAATGGCTGCAATTATATGTTGGCTTGCAAATAGCTATTCCGTTCCTGGTCAATCACCCTGTTCCAACAATGTGCACAATGCACAAACTGTGAAGTCACCAAAAAATGTTCCACAACCTATGCACCAATGCACAAAAATTGTATCCGTGAATACAGGATAATGAGGTGTGTAGCGGTATGAAAATATCACTTAGTTCCTTATCCATACAAACTTTATTGCAAACAAATTCAATTCCATTTAACCAAAAAAATTACAACAATAACTTAATTTACAATTTCAATACAATTCACTCAATCACAAATATCAAAATGGTACGGGATTAAAATTACCGTTTGTATATTGTATGTTCTATGAACTCTGTAGCATATCAACATACCATACAAAACGGTACTTTCTGGGTGTACCGTACATTAGTATTACACAACCTTTACTACACGTGTTATTGTCTTATTTACTACACTTCTTATGTTTTATCAACTTTATAAGTGAGTACGATGGAATTTGAATGTTGTGTACAGATAGCCTTATCGGCATGTGTTTACACCTATTCGAAATTCCTTATGACACGGTTAGTAAGAAGAGAGAAAGAAGCAATTAGCATTTTAAAGCACAATACCTTGAAGAATATGTTGCCTCGATGAGTCTAATCGCAAATAGAACGATTGTCGAGTTGGCTCTGCCTTTTATTGCGTTTTTCTGTTCTCCAACTTGAGTGGGGAAATTCTCCACATTTATGATAATCATTAAATTTGACGTTATTATTATTTGAACCTCTGATATTGTTATCTCAGAAATTCGTGAATTTAATTTTCCTTGATTATCAACTGAATAACATAATATTTGAATAATTTCAATTGAATTTGAATAAAATTTCATGGTTCCATAATTTTATTCACACAATAAATGGCGACCTGGTCTCCACTTTCGCTTTACTATAAAGTTGGCGGATTCTCATGTATTTCATTTCCCATATGTTTTTATGTATGATTTTGAGGCGCCAATTTCAGTTTGAAAAAAAAAAACAAACAAACGATATTTAGTTTATTTTTTAATACATAATTTTAATTAAGACTATATTTCAGTTATATGTATATAATACTAATTGCAACTGTGTTGAAAAAATTGTTTTGTTTTATTTTGAGAAGTTGCTGCAACAACCCTTTCTAGTCATTAGTTGTATTTACGTGAAGCAAACAGCTTTTCTGCGAAACAACAATCGTGTTTTTCCACTGTATTCACTTTTTTGATTTATCGGCTTGCTGGTACAAGCATGTGTTGAGTTTTATTACGCCATGTAGAAGTAAAAACAGTAAACAGTCACGGCTATCTGAAATGTTAAGAAATGTAAAGCTATCAGTTTACCTGATACTTGTCCGAAATCGTAGTTCTTACTTGTATCGTCTTGATCTTCTGCTTTGTAAAGCAATTGCATTAACGAAGAACAACAATTGTCTTTAATATTTGGCTTAAGTGCCCTTTTTAAAACAGGCAAATTAGTCTCCCATTCAGATAAAAAACAAAATTGCTTTCCAGGCCGTATTTGATTGAAATCAATTTCAAGCTGAAAAGAATGTTAGGCGTGAAAAAACTACAATCAGTCAGCTAGCAACGTTTTCGAGACCCGAAGCAAATTGTTTATTTTTATAGAGTGGCCACTGACGAAGAATTTCATCGATTTCTTGATGACTAAGTTGCCATGTTTCTTTCCATAGTAGTTTCACACTGTCTACATACATTTCTTTATCTACGTATTTCAATGTGCTTTTCTTGCTTCCTTGCTTCCTTGCTCTTCCAAATTATCTGTATGCAAAAAGGAGAAGGGAGATATTGTTAAAATTAATCATTAAACACTATTGAAAAATGTGTTGTGATGAAATTAGATTGTGGTTCGTTTTTCGTTACCTTGGTCTTCGCCGAAAATTTCGGAAGAAAAAGTTGAGTTAGAGGTAGATGTTACTATGGTATATAAACTAGATTCTCTAGAGGCAGCCAAATCGAATCTGTTTAATTTCCTTCGTACATTGTTGTACTTATGATACAGCTTCCCGAATGGATTTGGCTGTGAAGCTGTGAAGAAGTACTCTGTTCCTTCCAACGAGTGTCTGTGCGAAATGTTGATCCGTTTACTTGGAAAAATTACAGCAAACAATAAAAAAATATGAAAATAGTTCTTCGCCGGTATGAAAGCAACGCATGTATCGTGTTCGAGCTGACATCGGCTTTTGGAAATACATAACTCACCAAGTCACCATCTCTCCACTTTTTCAACCAGTCTTTAAAAATTATTCTATCTCCAAGATGTTTCGTTGGTATAAGGACGCTTATATCTTCATTTTCGATTAGTTTCAAATGACATTATGCACACCGTTGAGCAGCAGTGGCTGCGTCATGGCACCGAACCAAAAGCCCTGTTCTCTCGGGTGCGGGAACTAAAAAGGCGATATTGTTGCAGAATGTCCGTGAAGAAGTTCGCGGACGGTTGAAGACGGCCGCTCGGGAATCAAAATCATGCTATGATCTGCGGCATCGGGACAAGCAATTTCTACCAAAGGATCTGGTATGGCGACGAAATTACGTCCTGTCAGACGCGGCAAAGCACGTCTCCACCAAACTAGCCCCAGAGTATGTAGGTCCGTTCACGGTGAAAAGGAAGGTGTCCGGCTGGACGTATGAGCTGGAAGACTCCAACGGGAAAGCTATGGGGGTGTGGCATGCTAAAGATCTAAAACGGTACATGGCATGAGATATAATCAGCAGAGGATCGAATTTGGCGCTTCAGGAATAGAGATAAGCTAGCTACAGATGGATATTTGAATTGTTTCAGAATACATTTTAGCATTACTTTGAGCAATAATTCGAGTAAACGGTGTTGGACCTAAAAGTTAAGAGGGTTAGGTTAGTGGTGGCGGTTTAGTTATAAAAATATTAGCATAGTTTGGTGGTGGGCTAACATAAGCTAAAATTTATGGCGAAGGGTAACTTTGCGGTATAATTTACCCTAAAAGATGGAGTTGCTTAGTTTATGTTTAGCGTAGATTTAAAGATAAGTCGAGTGAGGGTTAGTAGTACTGACAACTATTAGTAGCAAGTCAAAGAAAAGCAGGAAAATACCTTTAGATTTCTGTAGCGGATTTTTCTTTATCTTAATTTATTTTCCTTTCGGTGTTGATCTTCCGATTTCTCATCGCTGCTGTGTTTTATTGTTTTTTTGATGGCATTCTCTACAATGGGACGTGCTAAAAACGAGTTCAGGTCGCATTAGTTTTTTTTTGTAAAGTGTGAAAAAAAAGATAGGAATATAACAGTATAGCAATTGAAAGCGAACACCAGCGGTAATTACAATACGAAACAAGTAAACAGGGTGTAATAGTAAAAAGAGATAGGGGTAAGCTATGGTATGAATGAACTATGTGTCGCGTGATAATTAGTAAGCGACTGTCGGTAATCCAGAATTCAAATGTTTAATTCATTTTCTCATTTGTTCAGTAAGAGAAACAAAATAAAAGGATAAAACTTAGGGTGTTTCTGCGTGCGAATGGCTTGAAGGCTTGAATCGATATGCTTAAAGGCTTGAATCGATATGTCCGTCCACGCAATCGGCCTTTTGTCATTTTTTTCTGCTATCTTTAATAAGACAGTTGAGTGGTGCTAAAACATGAGCAGCGTTTTTAAGGAGACGTCGATAAAAATTGATCACCCCTAAGTATCGGCGCAGCTCTGACATGATTTTGGGTTGTTTAAAATTTTTAATGACATCTAATCGCCCAGGTAATGGTTGAGTTCCTTGTTCAGATATTATATATCCGAGATATTGAACATTAGCGGCTCCGAAGACGCATTTAGATGGATTTATTCCACCATTCAGGTAAATTATGAAATGTACGATTAAAAAAATCACATAGCGTTACTAATTAAGAGTCGTGCAGCCTCCAGAGCTCCTGGGAAATGTTTTCTCTTACAGTTTCAGCAGATGCTGTTGCATCCTCTGGACTCCAGTCATCGAATGTTGTGTTCTCCTCTTCAACATCTCCTTGTGGAAAATGAAAATCATCCCCACTGGCAAGATTGTGAAGCACATAACACGCTCTCGTGAAGTGGCATACGTTGTCTAAGCTCTTTAATTTACAGTAATAGAGCTGTCTTGACCTTTGCTTTGGTATCCCAAAAGAGTGCTCTACGATAATCCTACACGAGCTCAACTGTTTGTAAATTTTTTTTTGGGGGGCTGAGATTAGATGCCCATTTTCCTTGAAAGGGGTTAACAAATTATTCCTCAGTGACTAAGCAGAGTCACCCGGTATAAAGTAATCTGAAAATAGTTGAAATTACTATTAGCATTACTTTTTAATTTTATGCTCAGTTTTACCTTTAACTGCATTTTCCAGTCTCGAATATATAAACGAGTTTTCGAAAACTCTTCTGTCATGCACGGACCCGGGATATCCGACGAATGATACAAATCGAAAAATTTCTATCCTCTTTACATATTGCCTGTAGGCAAATACTTGTCCGTCCTTTCCGATCGATCGATCGAAAAGTCTGTCGCTGGCGGATCGATTACGATACGTGTATCATCAATAGCTCCTGTTGTAGAAAAAAATAATTTCAAAACTAGTCTTGCAATATTTTTCTGTAACTTCCCTATGATTCTAGGAAACTTGTCCTTGATTTGAAAGTAAGTAGCTGATTTTAATGGGGCCTGATTATTCGGCCAGACAATAACTTCTTCAGACATGCTGCTTGAAAATAACGATACACGTCTGATTATCCCGTGCACGTTCGATATGCTGATATCAAATCTGTCTGCGCCATCTCTAAATCTGCAGCTTTCATGCCCAGCGAACCAGAGGAATAACAATAGATTTTTAAAACGTTCAAAAATCTGTTTTAAGTGGCTGACATGCACTTCTTTAGTGTGTGATGCGATGAGAATATCGTCCAAATACACATAACAAAAGTCTAAACCACGCAAGATCGAATCTAAAATCCGCTGAAAAGTCTGGTCAGCGTTACAGAGTTCGAATGTCATGCGAAAAAATTCAAATGATCCGAAGGGAGAACATACCGCAAGTTGAGGTATGTCGTCTTCATGGATAGATGATATGCGCGAATTACATTTACCGAGCGTACAATTAAGAAAAAAAGAAAAGTAAATTTTATATTTTTCGTGGTTTATTCTTCAGAGCGAAATATCAACTACAGTCCCTTGCCATATTATTAGACTCATGCTTAAAAATGAAGTTTTTCTGGCTTATAACACGTCAGTAGACATTAACAACGCTATTTCATGATGAAACGTCAAAATTTATTATAAATACAATAAATGTCACATAGAAAATTAGAAATTTACATCGAAATGAAATCTTTTTAGATGAAAATACATTTTTTTTGCAAAAATCAGTATTTTGTATGACCACCTTTCGCAGCCAAGACAGCTTCAACGCGACGTGGCATACTGCTTATACAGCTTTGAATTTTTATTTTGATCTCTGGGTTATGTTTCCAAGTGTCATTAAGTATATTGATCAACTCTTGCTTGGTTGTAGGGGCTTTCATCCTAACCTCAGATTTCAAAAACTCCCAGACGTTCTCGATGGGGTTTATGTCAGGCGAATTTCCTGGCCAGTCGAGAATATCTACTTTTTTTTCAGCTAAAAATTTTGTAATTTTGTATGCACGATGGCAAAAATTGGCTTTTCTCGTTTCTTGAACCATTTTTTCACTTGAGGAAGCAGCTGAGTTTCCAAAACTTTCTGGTATTTTTCGGCATTCATTGTACCTTCGACAACGTATAAGGCCCCTGGCCCCTTATAACTGATAACTGACCATACCATTACCGACGGAGGATGTTTAATGGTCGGCACAATGCAGTCTGGCTTATATTTCTCATTTGACCTTCGCCGTACAAACTGCGATTTGTCGACCAATACTTGGAAAATCGACTCGTCCGAAAAACATACCTGAAAAATGTCATAGAATTTAGATTTAACAATATCTACAGTACAAGAACAACTTGAATATAGTTATGTAGCATTTATTTACCTTCCTCCAGTCATCAGTCGTGAAATCCTTGTATTTTCGTGCCCATTGGTATCGCTTTGATATCATAGCAGGTGTAAGTCTTGGTTTGCGTGCTGGTCTACGTCCAATAAGACCCTCTTCTGCTAACCTCCGCTGCACTGTTCTTTGCGAAACTTCAATGCCGGCTTCAACAACTTTTTTTGCAAGAATTTTTATCGGCAGTTTTCGATTTTCAACACAAATATTGCGAATTTTTCGGTCACTTCTCACTGTCGTGATTCTCCGACGACCGCACGCACCTTTACGTTTGGCTCTCAGATCTTCACCGAGGTCTATTTTTTTGTTTTATTCGTTTGACAGAACTTTGAGAAACTCCAACAATTCGCGCTATTTGGTATTGCGACATGTTTCGTGCTTCCAGCATGCCGGAAATTCGACCAACTTTTATTGGCGACAAATCAGACACTTTTCCCATTCTGAAATTGTTTTTTTATCATAATATGGCCTCAAAACGTGTAAATATATACTTTGACATGTTGTTTTGTCAACAATAAACTCACCTTATGAAATGGAAAAGAGTTTTACAAGAGAAAACGCTATTGAAACACGTTAAATTGTTGAATTGCACTATCAAACTGAAACTCTGTTTTTTAGGTTACATGTCATTTTCGCGATAATCGATGTGAGTCATCGATTACCAACATGATCAGTGTTGCTAAAACGATAAAAGTGCCCGCGATATTCAAAAACCCAAGTTCTACCAACATATCTACAAAAAGTTCATATTAACAACAAGAAATATCAAGTAAAAGTAGATTTGCAGCATGAGTCTAATAATATGGCAAAGGACTGTAACATTTGAATTTTTCGTTAAAACCAAAGTTACAAAAGCTGCATTTTTGCATGAATGCAAAAATGTAGAATTTAGAAAAATTAACAGTCGTAATTTGATTATCTGCCTTCTATTACGCGTCAGGTCAATGGATACACCAGCGAGACGGCTTAGGCATTGACTTTGTACATATTAGTAGTAAATATTAGTGTGATAAGAAAAAAAAAAAAAAAATATAATAGGAAAATAGAAGAATAGGTAGCTTAAGTAACGCTCCTTTCGACGATGCAGCCGCACGCCAGCAAGCCCCGAAGTTTACAATCAAAACAATAACACATGACCGCAATCATCGTGACTCGGAAGCGTACCAGCCACGAGAGGAGCAATTTACCTAAACGACCCTTACCTGTGAATTATACATACTACGATTATCTTATAGGAGTTTCGCAAAGATCAAATCATCCAATTATTCCGGAACCAGAGGCAGCATACTCGTTCCTTAAGAACAAAGATGAAAAATCATTTCGGAGTTTTGACGTGACCGCTTTAGAAAAACGCCTGCGACGCGCTAGAAAAGAAAAGCCGAAATCTATAAATTTATTCAACCAAATTGGCAACTATTGGCGAATAAAGGGGTGATGCTCGACAAGCGATTGAATGCTTTCGACGTGCCTTAGCCATATCTCCGACAAATGCTGATGTGCTGTTGAGTTTGGCGCGAGTATTATTTAATCTGCAATATTTGGATGACGCTATACATTTGACTAGAAGGTCTCTGGAAGTGCAACCACCGGATCGGAGTGCATGGCAACAGTACTTCACGTTAGGTGAAATTTTCAAAGCGTACGGACATTTTCACGAAGCTCTGCAGAATTTCCAGCAAGCATCTTTGCTTTTTCCGCAACACGAGCCCATATTGAAAGTTTTGCGCGAATTCGAACCAACCTCGACGTCATCTTTGCACGTTTACACTATATTTATTATAGCTGTTTTGGTTTTAGCAGTTTTCATTGTAATTTTAACGTCTAATGATAGTACGGATTCGAACAGCTTCCCATCGGAATTTGAACCGAAAATGCATAGACATTTCAATCGAGCGATGGCCATGCGTTCATTGAAAGGATTCTCATCACGCGGCTTTAAGCATCACCGAAAACACTAAAATCAATTGCTTGAAGAAAACACTTTAGTTCAGAAATGTGAACTTATGTAAACAAACGAAACGTCTAACTACGACGACGATCAGCGATAGGGACGCCGCCAGGCGGCTGGAAGCGTCGATATTTCCAGCCGAATGGAAGGAATCGGAAGGCTGCGTTCGGACCGCCGAGTGCGAAATTCTATTCGAAAGCTTACGTTCGATGCACCCAAGTGCAACAGTGCATTGCCCCCAAATGAAGAATGCATGATAGGATGAGGAAAAGCGGTTCCCACGAATTCCGCTAAAGCGGGAAATAGATAGTCCACCGAGGCTAGGTGGAAGCTGTGATATGAGGAGAGGGTCTCTTTTGGAAACCAGCAGGCGTAGACGTAAGTCGAAAGAAATCAAAAAGCGACGAAGTTTTGGGTGGAATTATTAACGACTCCTTTTACTTTCACGTGAACCACGGATTGTGATTGAGGCGACGGCAGATATTAGCCAAGATATTTGAAACGGCAGCGTTGGATTGTCGAATTTGAATTGTGGATGAGAACGAAGAACTTCCCTGCGCATCGACAATTGGCGAGCTGGTGGTCCGCAAAGCTTCTCGTGGCGGATGTTCCCAGGGTGCTCCAGATCAACTTATCGTATGGGCCACGTGACCGGTGTATTAGTTGTTGGTCGTCGTATTATGGGCCACGTGACAGGTGTGCTGGTTGTCGGTTGTGGTCGTAACACGCGTTCCAATTCCAGAGTACTAAATACGTTTTTTCGAAATAGCACATGCGTAAAATCCTGAATGTGAGCTATAGGATAGCGGTCGGTCGTTGTGATCGCGTTCAAACGACGGTAGTCGCCGCATGGTCTCCATTCTCCGTTCTTCCTTCGGACCAAAGGAAGTGGACTTGCCTATGGGCTACTGGACGGTCGACGTATGCCTTTGCGCACTATGTATTCAAACTCATTTTTTGCAGCTGCATATTTCTCTGCCGATAATGTCTTGGGCTTTCGTGTACCGGAGGACCTGATGTTATAATACGATGATGAACCGAATGCGGTTGTCTTTTGATAAAATTTGACGGCATAGCCAATTCGAGCAATTCAAATAATAATTTATGAAATGGGCTATTCATATCTAAAGAAAACGTCGACAATATTGACGATTCACCCTTTTTTGTTGTGTTTGGCCGTCAATGAACCGTTTATATTAATATCTACTAAAAGGTTGAATTTACGCAGAAAATCAGCCGCTAAAATTCCTCCATCGGTCGTTTTCCGTAGGCTTTAATAATCGAGTTGTACGCTGCGTATAACTTGAATTCCACTGGCTTATCTGTTGCTTTCCGTGGCATTACTGACACGTTGGTCTTGTGTCCACAAGAAAAAAAATATCACTACGTCGATCTCGAACTACCAGCCGGTGTGATTCGCAAGTGTCATCGTCAGTCACACCACTGTTCGACGACAACTTTTTTAGTTTTTTGTAAGTGAATAACTGCACGGTCCGCGGCACTTTAAGGCTTTGCTACCAAATCGATTGTGGTAAAAACATATTCTCGGACCACTTGAACGCGAACGCGAACGTGATTGACTTCTCTAGCGACGATTACGTGAGCGATTCCTATACTGCCGCGAGTTCTGCATATTGAAAGATTCGAACTTTTTTGAAAGAGCGGAAATTTCGCTTCTTAGTTCATCGAGACTTGAAGGTGTTGCGTTTTGTTCTATTGTTCAAGATCCACTTTATGAGCCGTGAAGGCTAACCCTGACCATGGGTATGTTTTTGTTAGTGACTGGGAACCAAAGATCATCAGCACAACAAAAAACAACATAAGGCCACCAATTTGTGTCTGTGCTTCCTACGAAGCAACTCGACGCGAAGACGAATAGAATTACGCACGAGGGAGCGCGAATTAGTGGCTGTATTCGGGGACGAGAGAGATACGCACGCTTGAAACCAAGAAAAAACCGCGAAATTACAAAAACTCAAAAATAAGGTATACGCGGATACCAACACGAAATTATTTACTTTACCATTACTCGAACGAAGACGCGCACGACTGACGAAATTCCTCGACCTGAAAAAAAAAGAATCATGTGCTACCTTATAGCGGCGCCAGAAGTCTGATCTTTACAAAACAAAAATTATATAGGTCAGACCTCTGACGTGTCCGCCCATAGCCCCTACCATCCACCCAGTAAAGAAAGAAAGAAGAGTCAAAGAAGGAAAAAGAAAGAAATCCTCACCCCATCTTTAGTAAGGAAAAACAATTTTTTTGAATTAAGCAATCATTTTTGTGTTATTTTTATTGACTGCCACAATACACCGTTTCATTACAAAGTATCTCTGTAAAGGTGAGTTTAACTAAGTAGATAGAAACACAAAAAGACAATGCGTTGAATTAAATGTAGGGGGCTCGGTACCAGAACCGACAACCCCACACACGCTATCTGTTTCAGTTAGTAGGGGAAAGGGGGGTAATGACGGCATAGTTTTCATTCAGCATCAAAGCACATCCAAAAATTGACATTTTTGAACAAACAAAAGTTAAAACCAACAGTTTAACTCAAATGCTAACAAAGTATATCGGCAGATTTGAAAAATTTTGATTGAAACTAAAAAAAATTAGAATTGAAAAAAAAGCTGGTTTTCGTCACTTAGAAAAATGGTGGGGTAATGATGGCCACTCTCAAAAACCGAAAAAAATCGCACAAATATCAACACAAATCGCTGTGAATGCTTAATGAAAACAAATGAAAACTCAACATTTTCATTATTGTAATTTTATTGATAGCTCACAAACAGCTTAACAGAAACGAATTGAAAAAAACGCCTTAAACTTAAAATGCGACAACATTAATTTTCATCTTCACTGTCGAGATCTGAGTCGCAGTTACGACATGTGTAATAAGAGCGCAATTGAACAACTTTTTTTTCCACGCATCTCATATGGAATGGCCGCTTGCATGTATTGCACTGGATCGAATTGAAGCGATGCAATTTTTGTGGCATCAACTCCAAACACAACAAACAGAAGTCTCGATCTAATTCTTCTTCTTCTGATGAAGGGGATTGACGACGACGCTGGACTTTCCGTACTTGCTTGGCTGGCGATGGCACTCCCTTTTTCTGGCGCTTAGCTGGCTGTTTGGCAGGCGATGACGTTTCTTTGCTCTTCTGTTTCTCAGCCTTCTGCTTCAGTTCAGCGATATTTTCAGGGGTAGTCAAAATTGTGCTCTTCATTGCTTTCCGGCCTTGATTGCCTTTTTTTCTTGGTTGTACAAATTGGAGCGGGCCTACTTGAACCACAGATGATTGAAGAAATGATGCAGAGGTGCTGGCAATGTCAGAAATATTCGTGCTAGGAACGTCAGAAACAGAAGTTTCTACCTCTTCTCGGCTAGCAATAGCATCACCTTCATGTGGAAGAATCCTTAAATTCGGCTGGTTGTTTAGATCATCGTTAGTTTCAGCCATTTGGGCAGTTAAATTTTCCTGGCTGAGACGAGCCGCGACAAAATCGCATTCACCGAAAATGTTTGAATTCAATGGATGTATGCCAGTAGCCCGGAAACCAGAACGAATATTTGAGGCGGTGAAAGAATACAACATAGCCTGGTCCGTAAGTTGAGCGATATGATGGATTTCGATTTCGCGACCACCGTGGTTCTGCTTCCATTCTATCTGCTTCATCGTGAGCATTTTCCGAAACGGACCAAAAACTGATACATCCAACGGCTGCATTCTGTGAGAGCAATGAGGCGGAATCGTTACAACAGAGATGTGGTTTTCGGTGCACAAATCCATTGCTTCAACAGAAACATGCGATGTGTGATTGTCCATGATGAGCAGCAACGGATCCGCTTCAGAAGGCGAAGTGTGGTGGATAAAATGCTCAAGGAAAAGGACGAAATGTTCTTTATCCATCCATCCAGATTTATTGGCATAGCCAACTGCGCCGGGGGGACAGTTATCCATGAATATGGTTTTCATGTTTGTCCGGGGGAACAGGAAAAATGGTGGGCAGTAATGGCCTGCTGCATTGATACCAACACACATGCTAGTTAACGTGCCGCGCTCGGCAGACGTGGCCTGACCAACATTCCTTGTGCCTTTCTCAGCAACAACTTTCGGGACTTTATTCGGCACGGTCAAGAGGGAAGTTTCATCGATATTCCAAATTTTTGTCGGCGTAAAATGGTGGGCCTCATGAATAGTTTTCAAATTGGAGAAAAATCCAGTAACATTTTCTTCACAAAAATTATTACCTCGTGCCAAGGAAGTTTTCTCCGGGGTCCGCAATGCCAGGCGCTTTGAACGAGCCACAAAACCGTAATACCAGTCCTTTGAAGCCATTCCTGCCACGCTCCACCCTTCTGGATATGGCACTGATATTTTTTTGGCGAACTCCAAAGCCAGAACACGAACATTGTTTCTGGTGAGCCCATAATGAAGTTTGGAACACGCAATGATGTACTTTACCAAAGTATCTTCTTGGTTGCTGTTGAAAATCTGACGACATAAAAATCGAAAAAAATATAAGTACCTAAGAAATTCGGAAAAATTCCAGAACCTTAACATAAATACGTTAAGCTAAGATAAAATGTCATTTTTCCCAGTGATATAAATGATTCGAAAATTTCAAGAAAAGAAAAAGGTTTTCCGAAACTAAAAACGAAGGACTGATGATTAACGTTCTCGGAGATTACAGAAAAAATAATGTTTGCGCCAGTTTCCGATAATTTTCTACTTTTTAGGATCCCTGTTGGTCACAGTTAAATTGATTAATGACTGAGATTCATTTGTCAGCACCTTCGAAGAAACAAAGGCTTCCATTTTTTGGACATCATTATCCCTTCGAATGTACCAGCAAAAGAATCTCATTCATCAATCGATTTAACTGTCATCAACCAAGATCTCAAAAAACAGAACAATTTCGTAAAATAACACGTAAATTACTATTTTTGAATTGTTGTTTCAAAATTGTATTATGTCACCATGAAATGAAAAAATTACATTTTTTTCTCTTTCGATTTTAAATTCAGACATTTGGTCAAGGGAGGTACTCGTGAAACATGTCCTAATGACTTTAAGCATTATGAACAAAGATTATCGTTAATAAATAGGTATTATAATAAAAAAAATAATCACCGGTTTCTTGCCAAGTGCTGACATCGGAGAAAGCACTTTTTTCAACTGCTCATCGGTCACAGATGATAAATCTTCTCCGAATTCAGTAACACAAATTGACAAATAACGCTGTAAAGAAGATCTGGCCATGCTGTAAACGGTTGCTGTGCTGCGTTGGCTTTCATGATCAATGAGAACGGCTTTCACGGCATTTATGATGGTCTGCAAATAATATTGTTTGGGCCCATCGTTCGATTTCTTCACGTAATTACGTGGCATGTTGACTGTGACAAAGAAATGCTTGATTAGCAACTTGACAAACACAAATAAATTTTTTCACTTAACATCACACTTTTTACAAATTATGACACAAATTACACTGCATACCTTCAAGTTGCCTTGGCTGCTGACAGATGACTGATGGACTCGCTAACTGTTATAGGCTTTAATGGTGGAGAATATTATCTTGCGGATTTCAAATGACATGGCCGTCGTTACCCCACCTCAAGTGGCCGTCATTCCCCCACTAGCCTAATTTTGCGCAAGCATGCAGTACACATAAACTATGCAAGACACATGAAAAATTTTACTTGATTTAGAAAGCTAATATCAATAGCAACATTTTACCATATTTACCTTTATTGTGTAGATCGTAGTGTTGACGAAATAATCGATATTTTGAACACCTTTTAAAACTTTCGGATAGTTACGTATCGGCATTGGTCTAGAACTACAAGTTATAATAAATCCACACACTTCAGCATATACTTAAAAACAAGCTTATGGAACAAGCTTTCTGTCACAGTAAACGGTTTCGACCTACGTTAATTTTAAGTACCGACAATGGTGATGGCCGTCATTACCCTATGGCCGTCAATACCCCCCTTTCCCCTACATATTTTTTGTTGTTTAGGTTCGTAATTCTGTCGGAAAGTCCGAGTGAAAGTATCGAAAAGATTATGAATCCTGTTTCTATGAATTGCATTGTGTACTTTGCTTTCGTATACTATCCTTGTGTATGATTCTCTCTCTCTCTCACTGTTAGAATCGTATCCCCGCGGTCTTCCTTTACTTTATGTTTATTATATTTTGTTGCAAGGTTATTACGTTACGTATCTCCTTGTTTATATGTTATAACTTGTCTATTTTTATTGTGATATTGAAGTAGCTTACCCTGTTCTTGTCCTTTGATGTCAGGATATTTTTCACGATTAAAAAATACTTCTTCAGGTTTGTATCCTGTGGAATATAACTTTGATTCTCTCACGAAAGTATGGCAAAAAGGTTGATTACAAACTCATTCCACTTTTCAATTAAACAGCTATAGAATTCAAAATCAATATCAACCTGTTCTTAGTAGCTAGGTCAAACGTTATTCTCAAAATCATTTATAAACATTTCCATATAAGGGGATCGATTCCCATGTTTAAACAATGGCCATTCCTTTAAAACAAACTCCAAACTAGTGGGCTGAAGTATAGAAGATCGACGAAATTGAAAGGATTGCTTCAATTTTTCAACAACTTCCTCTCTTGGACTATCATTGTATTTCAACCATAGTTTTGAGTTGGTTGATATCGTTGTATCGATTCCAACGGCATATGAAGCTTCTACTACAGTACTTAACGGTGATTGGTTATCGGATTTGTTGCAGCGTTTTAAATGAGACACTCAACCTCCGACAGTTGATGCAACTACCAGGCGGCCTCTTCGGGTGGTGACATCGGCTCTGATAATATCCCATCTGGCAGCGGTTATAGCATCAAGTGTCTTCATTATTGGTGCTGGACTGCGGGCTTCGATTTCTTACTGCTTCTAGTCTAAGATTCCTTGGTGCTGGTGCTCGGAACCTCTCCGCTACAGGTTCGTAACACACTTGGCGGTGATAGCGGATAGCTCGGTACTTCAATTCTTCTAATGTTCCGGATCCGTTCGATACTAACGGGTTATAGCCGCTGCTCTTTACCAAGTCAGTTGTTATATCCACAAGATCATTCTCGGAGATATTCCCCAGCTGAGCTATTCCGTGTAGTTTTATTATAAACCTGTGCAACGATTCCGTCTAAGGGTTCCATCTTGATCTGCGTAGCCTCATGTACCATTCTTCCAAACTGGTTGCGGCGGAAAACTCCCGGATGAGCATTTCTTTGAGCTCCTCGTATGTTCGGGCCCGTACTGTCCTGAGGAACGCTCTGACAGTACCTGTGAAGGATCTTCGCAAATAAACATGTCTTTCCTCGCCTCTGACTCTGGCCAATCTGAGAATTTCTTCTAACTCTTCGAAAAATCTTTTGATATGCTGATACGCATTATCCCCAGTGTATTCAGGGAGAGCTGCCTGCAGCTCTAAAAAAGTTATATGCCTTCTGTCACGGTTGATCGGTAATTTAGTCTTAATTACAATAATTAAGGTATGATGTATTGTATTGTAATGTTCTTGTTAATAATATTTATTTGTTTTAACAAACTTGTACAAAATATTTAGATAAATGGGCACAGATATGATTATGCCATGAGTCCAGTATGTGTCATCTGTTAGGCACGCACAGATGCAGAAAATGTTTATATTTTGAGATATCACCCGCTGTCACGCACAGCATGACATGTGTGCGTGTATTAGTGGACAGTGATGACAACTGGAGACCTGTACCATCCCCAAACACACACACAGAGAATGTAGGCCCTGACAAGGCCATGCCTCATGAACCCACTAGCGATGCTAACTCGCCTACCACTGCCATGGTACAACACAAATATACAGCAACTCATCTAAAAAATGTGTACCCAACCAACTTCATGCGGACACCGCTAACATCTCAAGAGTCCAGAGTACGATCCCCAGAAGTCAGCCATGTGTCCAAAGACCGCCATCCTTATTATATACTCCTGGAAAAACCACCTGGAAAAATTACTCTAACAGAACCGTAGAAACACAATGTGGCAGTGACATCACCTTCAAAACCGCGATACCCATCCAATTAGCACAATTATACATTCTCATTCTACCCGTGAAATCGTCACCACGCCACCGAACCTCATGCAAATGTCCCATATTTCAAGAGGTGATGCACCAATCCCTACCAAATATATGTTACACTCATGTCAGTATAAACCAACAAGTTTATACTGACATGAGTGAACTAGTTTTCCCTAGAACCTTGACTATTGTTAATCAATTGATTGATGCCACTGCACTAAAACTACCATATTTGAATTTTGCTTGCATGTAGAGGTTACAGTTCCACATAAAACACAAAAATTTAACATGATCTAAAAGTGATACCGAAATTTTCTTACTAGAGGACCGTTCAAAATGTGCGTCGAACACAATCCAATTTTAGTGTCCATTATTTACTATTCATACTAATGGCAAGGCTAAAACCAATAATTATCACAATTCACCATTATCTAATTTTTCCAATTCTACAATATCAATTTACTGTGCAATAAAGCTACTTACATGAACTTCTGTTTCCTTTTTCTTTTTAAAAAATTTTCCTTTTGGTAAATTGTCTGCAGGCACTATACACAAATTTTAATGTAACCACTTATTTCATGGACTTCTGTCTCCTTTTTTAAGCGGATTTCTGTCTCCTTTTTCTTTTTGTTCATGGACTTCTTTCTCCTTTTATTAAAAATTTCCTTGTTAATTTTCTGCGAGCACTTTACTCAAATTTTAATGTAACCACTTTCTACCTAAAAATATATATTTTTTAAAAAATTAAGCTTCACTAACTATATAGCAAAATAACCTACACCGCCTATATACACTCGTGCTCATACAATTAAGCCACTGAGTTTCTTAAAATTAAATTGGAGAAAAAATGACTGTTAGCATGATACAACATAAACCAAACACCGTAATTCTTTTTATTGATGCATTTATAAAGTGGACAACAAAAATAAGCCTTTTATTCAGATAATTATTATAAAAAAAATAAATTTCAAATTTTAATGCTCCTTCAATGCTGCTCATATAATTAAGCCATCTACGAAAAATACATTTAAAAATCAATTAAATTGTTTTAATTGTGGATTAAATGTATTTACCTGTTAATAACGGGTTGGATATCCTTTATTTTTGATAACTGCAGCACATCGTCTCTGCATTGAGGACACTAATGTCTTACAAACGGAGGGTGGTAATCTACTCCATTCCTCTTTAATAATTTCGAGCAATTTTTGCTTGTTCTTTGGTTTTTTGGCAGCAACAGACTTTTTAATTATTCCCCATAAATTTTCTATGGGGTTTAAGTCCGGGCTCTGAGGTGGCCAATCCAAAACATTTATTTTTTCATCTCCCAACCACGATTTTACGACTCGCGAAGTGGGCTTCGGATCGTTATCATGTTGGAAGATCCATTTCAAAGGCAAATTATCCACAAAATCTCCTATTAAATTTCGATTTAATATAGTTTTGTACATTTCTCCTGTCATTTTGCCATTTATCTCTTCGAGCGGGCCGACGCCGGACGCAGAAAAACAACCCCACACCATGACTGATCCACCACCGTGTTTCACAGTTTTTTTTTGTGTATCTAGGATTTAACTCTGTACACTGGGGACGTCTAACGTATGGCTTACCATCATTGCCGAAGGGGTTGAACTTCACCTCATCACTCCAGAGTACTAAATCCCAGAATTTTTGGTGTTTTTTTAAATGTTCTCGGCTAAACTTCAAACGTTTTTTTAAATTTTTTTTTGATACATTTGGTTTCCTTCTGGCGATGCGTCCATTTAGATTATTTTCCGCCAGACGTCTTCGGACGGTTTGCGACGACACTTTGACATCATGAAACGCTTCCATTTGAGCTCGTATTTCTGAAGATGTTAAGAACGGATCAGACTTACTCAAACGCACAAGTTTTCTGTCTTCAGCCACAGTTGTTTTTCGTGGCTTGTGTCTCGGCATATTTTCAAAATGCTTGTTTTTTTTATAATATACAATATTATAGCATTTTTTACTTTTCCACGGGAAACATTCAAAATTCTTGTTACCTCGGCGATTGACTTGTTTTTTTCGTATAAGTTCCATATGACCCTTCGCTCCGATGGAGTACAGCTTTTGTTTTTACCCATTTGTTTTATTTTTTGGTGTCAAATATCTGTATCGTTTAATAAATAATAAGAAATTTTAATAAGTACATATTTTTTACTAATTCGGAACACCAATTATCACTCACTTCCTCTAAATTCAAATATTTGCACTGACTGGCTTAATTATATGAGCAGCTGTAAATACAATTTTGAGACACAAATTGCATTTACTAGAAATGTGGAGGCATAGAAACTCGTGTTGTTTTGCTGATCTGCCAACATAACAGTACATCAAAATCAGAAACAAACGAGGATCAAATACAATGCTTGATTTACAAGCTACAACGAAAACAAACACAGACATCGTAAGTGGCTTAATTGTATGAGCACGAGTGTATTTCTTTTACTTTACTCAACTGTTGTGCTATTATCAAGTCAACTACACTGTACGAGTTATTATAGAATTATGACTTTCAAACACCGAAACCAGGACCAAAAACAAAAAACAAATGCAAAACAATCTTCAATCCTACATTTCATTTCATATTTGATGAAAAATTTCCCACGGTTCGGTTCATATGTGCCCCCACCACCAAATTCCACCAATGTGTACACTGCGTGTACATGTGCGCGACCTGTTTCTATGTAATTCGGTCATGCGCAGGTTGATGGACATTGTAGCGAATTGTGAATTTAGGGGCACCTTAGCACAACTCAGAACCAGGCCGAAGTCCAGAACCAAGAGTGCTAAGGTTCCAATAGTAGAATGGCTACTGCCATTCAAGAGGCAAATTCAATTAAAAAAAAAAAAAAAGAATTGCCCCGAGAGCAGGGTACCCTAGAAATGGCCGTGAAGGCCCCTCGTCCGCATGAGCGGAGTACCCTTCAACCAACCCCGACGGATGCTGGGGTGCCGCTTTGCTAGCTCGCTGCGGCTGGGGTGGGTTCTTTAAAACAATGAAGTCGGTTGGCTCTCTGAAAACGGGGGTGCTACTTATAATTCATCCGTATTATAATGTAGCCGCAAACTAGTATATAAAATACTCAAGGACAAAAAGGGGCATCGTTCCGTACAGGAAACCACCCATGGCTCTGCACATGGGCTGACTAAGCAGACCCAGCGCTCGTGACAAAACACGGAGCCAAAACTTGAAAATTCTAAAACGGGAAGGGAAAACGCGCTACCTCTCTTTTCCAAGGAACCCGGGCGAGGCAGACAGCCCCGGGCCCCCGTTGGTAGTGGAGCCCTGACCCCGATGGTCTGGGGCTCTCCACCCTCTGATACTGGCCATAATACAAACAAATTCAAAAATCTATATAAAAATACTGAAACTACCTGTATGAATGGCCAGTATCCCTCCCTTTATAAAAGCTGAAAGTTCAATGAAACTAACTACCAGCCAGGCCTCGCGAACCTGGAAAAAGAAGTCTTCCCGGGCTTTCGCCCAATAAGAAGGCCAATGATTTTACTTTAGTTACAATTCATTATATTTATTGAAAAAGGTATATACTGAATCTATCTAATTTGAAGTAATAGTCAAATAGCTATGTATTAGCGAAACAATAGCACATAATTTGTTTTTTTTTTACGAAAATTCGATCGAATTTGATTAGAAATAAGAATTTATGATTGATATCTTGTATCAATCATTTTGTATTTTGTTGGTCTTCCAACTGACATTTGTATTAGTTTTACATTTACATTCAGGCATATTAAAGGCATTAGTGAATGCCTTAACTAATATTTAGTATTAATTAAAGCATTAGTGAATGTTGTTAAGGCATTAGTTGAGGCTTTAGTGAATATATCGTATTAGTGATGCTAATGAATGTTTCGTTAAGCTATTTCACTATTGACAGGTATGTATATGTATGAGCGCAAATGTGAATGAGGTAAGTTTTGTCGATGTATGTATGTTCGTACGTATGTTTGGGTGAATCAATAAACTGATCTTGTTCTTGAGTGGAGTAATGCAATTAATGGAGTAATTTGCAAATTCTATGACTCGAAACGGAGAATAGTTTTCGGATGTTTCCCCCATATTATAATAACTAATGGTAGCCGATGCTGATGTAATTATGTGTAGATATTAGCTCTTTTCGCGTATTTGTGTAGCTGGCGTATTTTTGTGGCAAAATTTGGTTTGCAGCAAGAGTACAAAGACGACTTGCTGCGAATCTAGTTGAATATACTATAAAAAGATCCCTGTTGCCTATTATCTTATTTTTTTCCTTGCGTAGGGTCGGTTCGTTACATATTAGTGGCAATCCAATGTCATAAAATTTGTTCCCAGTGCCGGTCCTTTCTACAAAACTAATCACTGAAATGCCGCCGTTAATTTAATGTGAACATGCTTCGGCTGTACTATGAACCTTTCACTCATAAATAAAGAAGATAATTAAAGTCGTCATGAGAGTGCACATGAGGTACATCCATGTAATTATGTATATCCATGAAAATGTGAATGTATAACATATACATGGGTACATTTAATATGCATCCTCATACAATGACCTCGTTTTAATAGTCAAAGGTTTCGATTACAGCCGCATGCAACTAATGGCGGCAGTTTCTATAAACATTTTTTTTTCAATGCTTGCTTTGGTAAAAAGACACGCCATTGCGAACAAATTGATTGATGATAACAAAACAAGAATACAAAATTTCACGCGAAACTAATATTTATATATTATAATACGACACTTCAAGATATTACTATTAACTAATATATTCAAATATTAGTAATATCTTAACTAATATGAATATATTAGTCCCACTTCTAGTTCCCTCGTAGCAACTCCGTAGCAAAATCATTAGGTCTGTTCCCCTATTTGAACCTATTATAATATATGAAAATAGATTCGCAGCAAGTTGTTTCCGTACTTTTGCTGCAAGCAAAATCTTGTTGACGTCATCGCTTCCCCTCTTTCAGCAAGTTGTAGAAAATTATAGCCGAACTGCAGCTTGTCAAATCGACTACATACTACAAAATACGTAATACAAAGATAAGACTGATTTAAGGTAATAATCGTCAATTTTATTATAATTTCAAATAATTTTTAATTCAATAATATCGAATAGAATTTAGAATTTCTATTTTATTACTTACTATTTTATATTATTATACATTAATACATTCTTAGTAATTATTTTGATGTATATTAAAATTATATATTAAGATTTATCTATTAATTCCTTAAGTAAAATGTTTTTTTCCTTCAATATTAGATTTTTTTCTTTTAAAAGCCTATTTCTTTCCTGAGTGGATTTCTCCAACAACTCTAAAACTTCTCTATCAACATCACTATCATCATCACTCACTATATCACTGAAAACAGCGCGTTTTCTGTTGCGAATATTATTTTCGGCCTCCATTCTAGTGTTCTATCACGAATTTGTATTCAAAATGTCCGCAAGAACGTTTTTTGAAATTCAAATCAACGCAGCTGTCACTTTTAGTGTCTTCTTCTTACTTGCAGCAAGTTGCAGCAGCGCGTTTCTGTACTTTTCCCAAATGTTCTCCCACCACAAAAATAATCAAGCTGCCAAATTCTGCTACTGGCGCAATACTGCTGCAGTTTGCTGAAGTACAGAAACAGACCTATTAGCAGCATACCTGTATACTAGCTCGACAAGAATGTTAGGTATGTTGTTACGTTTAGTTTTATTTTTAAAACTCTCGCACGTCTGCTCACCCCTTCTAGCACCAAAAAGTCGAAGGGGGTCAGTTTCGGGAGCCTGAACTCACCGGAGATGGGGGTGGGTGGGCGCCACTCGCTTCCCAATCCCGAAACCGATTATCGTCCGTCGCCCGGAAGCGAGAAGTATTGCGACGGCTTCTTGCACTAGCGGAAGGAAAATAACCCGAAAGAACACGCCAGCGTTCACAATTCTTTACAATAGTTTTATTTCCTAGAGTAGTTCGTTAATTTAACACTATTTACAAATTACGAAACGGCGCCGCGATTTAAATTTATCTAGCTACTTGCTCGCTTTGGATATTCACTTAAGCTTACACTATGTACACTTCTAATCTTAACCTACTTACTCAGAATCCTACTACTGTTGTTGATCGACCCTCATGCGCTCGAACGTCTGCTTCCGGACCAGGTTTCCCGCACGGATGTTTCAGCCTGCTCGCACCGCAACCAATATTCTCGTAATTATCTGTGCCACGATCTTGCGCCAAATTCACTACTTCTTCCTCTTCGCCGATTCGCTACACCATCCGCTCCGTCGATACGTTTAACGTCGTTCTCATTATCATATAACGCCAGGACCCCTTTTGTTACAGCCTATCGACCTCGCCACCTCGATTACGCCAACGATTTACTTCAGACTTTGCCAATTATTCCGCCTATCGTTCGTCCGAGATCTTCATACTCATCCGCAAAAAGATTACGATCTTCGCTCCTCTTCCTCTTCGAGCCACGCCAGATACGGATATATGAAATATCGAAATTTTCCGTTTATAATTTGAATACGATAGTCAGACTACGTCTGATTCTTACCACGTCCATCCAAAAAGAGAGCGATCCTTGCCTTCATCACCTCGCAAGCAACCTCGGCTCCGCTTTCTAATCCCGCTTAGACGGGATCCTAAATTGTCCGTTTGGCGGGAAAACAAGATATCACAATGCATTTCAAATGCATTCCGGTCGTTGCATTCGATGCCCGGTCATTGCACTTTCTTCATTAATGTGCATTGCCGCAATCTGCATGTGCAGCCCAAGTGCATTCGGTCATTGCACCTGGCATTGCGCTCGATTTAATGAGACATAGGTATGGCAACGCTTCGGTACATCTCGGAACGCGGTCCGTTCCTCTGGCGTTCCGCCCGGTTGCAATTGACATACGAACTGTCAAAATCGTATCTTTCTTTCGTTACGCCGCGGCTTGGTTTTTTCGAGTGGTCAATGGTTAACTATTTCGGTTGAATTATACAGCTACTGGTGAAATCTCGAGGTCGAAAATCACAACGTACGACTACGGTTCCTGACGGCCGCATGAATCCTGTGAATTGAGTGCGAATAACCCGGGAAACGGATTCTGCGACATTTGTTTGGTTCCCAAATAATCAGACCGGCAGAATTTGTTGCATGATTATTGTGTTATGATTATCGCGACAGTTTTTATGTTCGGTATTTTTGTAGGTGACGATGATGACGGTACTGACGACGGCATGGATGCTTGTGGTTTCCAGAGCAATCCGAATGTCCGCAACGCTTCTAAAGTCTCCGGGCGAGGTGTGCCGAATTGAGGTTACTCGACCGATGCAGACGCATTAAATTTCGAAGAGCGACAAAGGAAGAAATTTCTATCACGCATACGGAAGCCCATTACGGAACGATGAAATCAACCTCAGGACCAACGGATGAAGCTTATTTAGAGGATTTATGATCTCATTATGATTTCTTATTTTCTTATTCTTTCTTATTTCTTATTACCTATCTTACGTTTACCTAGTTTTGCAACAAACCTTCGACTCCCTACCGCAAGCGTGTCCGCGTCAATGAATTAGCATGAACTTCTATCTGCCACCGGTACGGCTCGCGGCGTGATCGACCGTGACAATGTCCAGCCAAAAAAACTACCTTGACGGCTGGATATGTACCCGCAGGTCCCCTTCATGAAATTGAACTTATCATTATCACCGCGGTTAATTTGCTTGTTGCTTAATACTGGACATCGTTAACAAAAGATTTTGCACTTTCGATTAACGGTGCGATCACAAAGGTGCATGGTGATAGTTGTGGAAGATCAAATGAGGCTCTTTCCCGACACTGCTTCGTTTTAAAATACAGAAATGGTTCCGCGGCCGCCGAAAACCATTCTCCTTCTATATACTCGACACGAATTTCAAACGCCTGCCCAGAGTACCGCTAGTTTTTCGTTCTCGAAAAATAAAACCTTACGGTACTTCTGGTTTCTGGTTACTTCTGGTTTCTTTTCAAATTTCCGAACGCTACAGCTATTCGCGATATCTCTCGCCCTACGGGAATCTGTTTGTGTCTTGGTTTCTACAAGTTTCTAATAAGCGTTTACCATGAAGTCCATAGGATTTTCGCGTTCTTTGAAATAAATATATGGAGATAATTCGAAATATGCTTATCAATGTTTGCCGGTTATTTCTGGGACTGATAGAGTGAAATATGATTTATGTTGATATATATGACTATATATTAGCGATGAATATGAACTTGACTTGCGTGTCTACATACAAAGTATTTGTCTTTGTAATAAAATCACAAAATAATTGTATGTACTCTATGATTAAACAAAATTAGTGAAAATTTGTAAAATTAACTGCAGCCAATTTAATTTTAAGCTATAAATATGTATATTTGAATGGATCTACACTCGTAAGTTATATGTATGAAGAGTCCATATGTGTTTTTGAATTGCTTATTTTTGCTAAAAATGCATATCAATCATATTGTGATAAATTATTCTTTTCCAGATTGATCTCGCATGCGTAGAAAGAGTATTTTGTAAATATGTAATTTATAAATTGTAATAAAATTATTTGATTTTTGTGAAAATGGTACACATAGAGCAGTATGAGAAAATAAATGAACACATATAGTCATGTACTCATAATTTCATAAAGATAAAGAATCGTTATTTTTAAGTATTTAAATACAAGAAGGTGTAAATTTTAAACTCTGTTTTGGATGAAATTTTAATGAAAATTTGATGAATAATTATTTTTATGTTATATTATTTTTTTGTTTAGTCATCTTAAGAACTCATTGAAAAAGTTTATTTACGTATTTTTATACATTAAAGTATTTAAATACAAGAAAATGTCAATTGTAAACTCTGTTTTTGATGAAATATAAATGAAATACTATGAATAATTTTAATTTAAAAGTTGATGAAAAGTTATTTTTGTTATATTATTTTTTTATTTACTAACCCATAGAATTAATTGAAGAAGTCTATTAACGCTCCAAATACCATATAAAACTTACTAACCAGACCTTATGTACACAACTAATTTAAATCACAATAAATTGCTTGAAACAAATATTTAAAAAAATTATTTCTATGATACTACTGGATTAGGTAAGTATTTATTGAAGCAGACAATAGATTGACTTCACAAGCGATTTGTATTTATTAATAACGGTTTTAGTAGAACTTTGACACGCACTTAGAGTGTGTTTCTGAGCAAAGAAAGCGTCGCGCTTTAAGAACGACATAGACACTTAGAAGTCTAAATAAAAACTAGGGTTTTTAGGAAGTATTAAATTTTATTTTATAAAAATGTACACTATAGTTAATATATGGTGTGTACAATGGTATAAAGCTATCTAAAAATAATCATTACTTGGTGACACAAAACAAGACGCTAAAACTTGGATGGCATTTCTTGTTTCACTCTGCAAACTGTTGTTTTGTAGCAAATCGTTCAGATATAAGGAACAAGATAACAACGGGGCAGCATTTTCTGGTAATACTCGATTAATAACTCTTTGCCACATTTGCTTTATACTTTCAAGCATAGGAATTAATTCGTTTTTCAGAATTACGAAATCTTCCTTGTTGCAAATTTTTATGATGTAGCAGAGAGTTAAGAAAACCTGAAAATTTTCGGTAATTGAGAAATATTTTGATGAGCTTAAATCATTTTTCTGACCTGCTCTTGCAGACTATCTCGGTGTTTGTATTCGTTGAAATCAACCAAATTATTTGATTGCTCTAAAGCTAAAAGTAATGACGACCAAATGAGTGGTAGATGCTGACCATAATATGTTCTGTCATTGATAACTGATATAGCTGCTGCTCCGTTTATTCGAACCTTGAAGTTGGCATTGTTCACAATGACTTTAGTTAATGCCGTAAATACAACTTGCTGCCAATCGTATTGTTGGACTTTCGTAAAAAGTAAATTGTTTTTCATTAAATTTCCAATTGCATAGCAGGTGTTCCATTTTACTTTTGCGTTATTGCCAGAATTTAAGTTATGAACGAGTTTTTCTATGGCTGTTTTAAAAAGTGATTGCCAAGTCGGCAATTCTAGATGATCAGCATCAAGAAGACGCAATAGATTCCCTAGTGTGCGTACGGCATTGCTGCGAACCTGTAAATGTTTATAAAAGTTATTGCGAAAGTTTTACGTTAAAAACTAATATAATAGGGCTTTCGACCAGAGCCGAAATCAAGCGATGAAGCCAAACCATCATCTAATCTACGCAATTTGCTTAACATTTGACCCAGTTGGTAATCATTAATAAACAATAAATATCAATATCAATATATAAGAAAAACTCTACTTTAAATCAGATATTATTTAGAACTTTTCGTCATCTGAATTTATCTAATCGTATGTTGGTGAAGTGGTAGGAAAAGTTTGTTTGATTTGATTGTAATTTGATAGGTTCAACAAAGATGGAAAGTAAAAGGAGAACGCAAAGTGCAACAGAAGAAAAGAAGTTGATCGAAATTTAGAAGCCTAGGGTTGCCAAATTACACGGGGACCGAAATCGTGCATAGTATGCTTGTGTTATAATTCCATACATGGCTAACACTTATTTTAAGAAACGTAAGTACAAGCCATGAACTTGCTAGCATCAATGCATGCTCATTTAATTGTTCCTACGAATACAGAAACTAAAATACGAAATTTGTCGTCCAAGTTAATTTAACATACATCTCCTGCATAAATTTTAAATCACTTATAAATCCTATCGGCCAGTGCTAAAACTTTGAAACCAGCCTCATTTGGAGCGTAGTCTTAACGTATTGCAGCCTTATGGAGTAAGTAGCTTAGTATAAACTTCTTCTTTTGAATTTCCTACTGTCAGCCTAAGTGCATCTGCTCCGTATTTGGAAAATTAGGAACTTTACAACTGACGTACCAAATAAACGCAACAACATATGCATACTCAACTCGCATTAGAAAATGTATCAACACATGGAAAGTTTCTGCAACTGTATCTGAAAGTTTAACTGTATCTGTTTGTGGGTCGCCAGTAGTAGGCATTTTCGTTATTTTCGTACCAACAAATGCTACCATTAAATATTAGCATGGCAAACATCTATAATGAAAATAAATAGCCAACGTTTAAATTTTTGAAAATTTTACCAAACTTTCGATAAAGTTATCGGATGAAAACGAAATTCAAATTTACAGGGTAGGTTGATTTTGACGTGAAGCAGTTGTGGTAGTTGCAGTGCTGGCAAAATTTTGTTAGATATGCATCCGATAATGAATATAACTAACAAGTGTTTCACTTTCCTAAATTTTAAAATTTATGTGAGTGGTAACCCTGATAACCTTTCCGCTCTCTGAGATCAAAGTGGTACTTGACCCCCGAAGCAGGTTGGCTGTAATAAGGAGCACGCGTGGTGGAATATACACTCAGAATCTGCAAGATTTCTCTGCTTCTTTTCAAAAATTAGTGTTTCTAGCGGTTACTATGCTTATTTATAGCAATGTCAAAGAAAACCCATTTAAATTATTACGAAAGTATAATTTGCAGTACACCTTAATACATTTTACCGCTATACTCAGGATACCAAGTATATAGTCCTATGATTTGACTCATAGTCAGATAAGGCTGCAATATTTTCATTTGTTTAGGCAACGCCTTGAGATCGGAACTCACTTGTTAGGCCAATGAATCAATCGAAGCGTTTAACGCATCGGCTTTTTTCGAGGATGACACGCACAGCGGTTTTCAGAATCATCAATGCGTCCTGAAAATTTCAGCTCGATCAGATTTCGCAGCTATGAGAAAATCTGAAAACGCTCGAAGAGCTGAGTTGGTGTTGAGCTCATAGACATTGCCCTTTTTGTATAATAATTAACCTCTCCAAATTATCATTGTCATTTCTCACGTTTACCGACTCTGTTCTAAAACCGAGAGGCGGCCCAAACCGCGGTGTGTGTCATCACAACGCTAAAGTAATGCACGACTATACCGATTCGGTTTTCATCTCGGGAAACGCTTCGGTCGAACCGCCGTGTGTATCATTGGCCTTAGAGACCCATAAAGGTTATTGATTTGTGATCATGGTTTCCTTTTTGTCTATAAATCGGCATAGACAACGTATATCGTTTCTAAAGCTTATCAAAGCAGATAATCATTGATACGGGAAACTCGATCGTTTTGCGGAATAAGCCTCTGTGAGCTGGTGTGTGATGAGAATCAGTGTATGCTTTCGAAACCACTTAGTAAAAAAAAAATTTCAATAATAATTCTTCAATTTTAATCACCCCACAAAAACAATTCCACTTAGAGACCCGTTTTTGTAGCCGCCAAGCCACTTAGGCTATAACTAAATTTAATTAATCTGCTAGATACTTTTTTCAAGTGCTGCGCAAGAAAACAGTACATTGTCAAGTAGTTTTATATTTTGATATTTACATACCTTATCATTGTCACAAGCAGATAGAAAAGAAACCTCAAGTGTCCGTTTAAATAAATCATCCGATATTCTTTCAGTTGGTTGTTCGACACTGAAATGTGAAAAGACAATTAAAATGTAAATGTAAAACGCAAATAGAACCTACCAGTTCGAAACCAGAGAATCACTAATGTTTCCCATAGCCCATGATGCCTTAACACGAACAAATAAATTGGTATCCTTCAATAGTGGGATAATTGATTCTGCAGTGTTTTCTATAAAACACATGTCATCTCGTAAGGAAGGGAACAAAGCATAGACAGCCAAGGCACGAACAGCGCTAGCTTTAACAGTATTCTCTTCGTTGCAACTAGCACCGGATAACAGTGAGATAAGTTGAATATGAGTAGAATGCTAAAAAAAAATGAATGATTAAAATAATGAAATACTCTCATCATGAGCTCCACAAATATACAGGCAAGCGCTCAAATATATGAACTCCTATATTTGACATAAAATCGCATAAACTAGCTTTTAAGACTGCACTTTGAGTGTGGTCTTGGATTAACTGTATGACTGGCGGTAGGATTTTTATCCAAAAGTTAGTGCAGACGGCGATTTCATCAGGTTCTTTCGCAGCTGTATAATGATATAAAAACAGAAAGACGTATATGGATTGTAAATATATTCTTGGCACATTTACCATTTTCAAGAAGATACCCGCCCATGGAGTGGCCTATTGCATCAAGTGTTTTTGCAGCATATAATTTAACTTCAGATTGTGTATCATTCAATGATTTTTCTACAGCGTCTTCGATTAAATCCAGATGATCTTTTACCAGCAAAAAATGCGGCGACATACAAGACAGCACTTGAAGGCTTTCAATTCTAACAGGTGTGACAGCAATCACTGGAGTTTTCTTTAGAAGGCAACAAAAACTGTTGTTAGTAATGACGAAAACTATAGACTAAAGTAACCTTTTTAACATTAAAAACGAAATAGTGTGAGTATACTCGAAAGCTCCATTTTCTCGTGTGTAAAACTGAGACAACGCTTCGACATTCATTGAAAACTTTAAAATATTTTACATAACAGGACTGGTTTTTTGCATGTGAATTACATGTGCATTGTACCGTATCACTTATGCTGCGTATTGCTTACGAACAACAAATTGTTTAGGCACTATATTAAATAACGTGACTGAACAATTTAGTACGAATAAAAATTTAGTTATTGTGCAAATTAACAACTTGTGTCCAAAGTCACAAGCTCCTAATAGTCCTTATTCCAACTAGAAGAAAAATATACCTTCAGGTTTCCTAGTACTACTCCCAAATTTGATAAAACTTTCTGTAGGAGCCACGACATTTTCACTGGTTCCACGTAGTTCTCTTGCTTGCTGATTTCGGGCATTTCCGAAGCCTCCGCTTCATAGTCGGAATCTAAAATTTCTTCCTCGTCTTGAGGTTCAATCCTATAACAAAGATGAATTAACTTTATGCTTAGAAAATACGTTAACGAGCTTACACTTCATTTGCTCCGATATCGTATTGCTGATTTTGATTAACATTAAGAGTTTTCAATTTGTGTTTTGGAATACCAACACATTCGGAGATTTCGTCGGTGATTTCCTGCACAGAAATAAGAAATTCCATGACCATAAGGGCAGCTACTTGTATTGTTGGATCTGTGAATTAATTATTGTGATAATCGAAATTAGAATAGTGTAGCATAAAACCTTTGTGATGAACGAGTCGGCGAATGTATTTGACGAAAGCTGCTACAAATTTGTTCTCCAACCGATGGAACGGTGTCACCTAGGTAAAATTATTTAATATCGACAATCACCAAGATGAACGATTAGTTTACCTGCACAAGAATACTTAAGCATTTCAAAATCTGTGTCAAAACTGGGAGCGAACTTTCCGTAGACAATGCTTGCGTAAGTGAATCGTAAATTGATAGGATCATCATACCTAAAGATATTGAAAACGGCATGAAGGACGATGGAGCGTTTCTACAAAGATTAAGTTGATAACAGTCTGATTTTCGCAATGGGGTACGTACCTTGTCTCTGCTTGTGCCAGATACGATTTCGAACCGAATAGAAAGATAGATGAAGCTTGTAAAGCGGCCACTCTACATCTTGGGTTCGGGTCTCTTAGCACACAATTCAGTAAACTCTTGTTGGCGGTAGCAAGAGGTTCTGATGGAAAAATCGAATGCCAATATCCGTAAATCATCTTTTTTTCAACATTTTTTGCAATGACACCAATCAGCGATATTGCCGCCAATCTTAATTTTGATTGTTTATGCATTTCATTTTGAGTTCGACCAGCTTCAGTTTCGGAGAAATCAGATTCACTTGTTTTGTAATACGGCGAAACCAGAATATTATCATCTGTCGAAGAAAATCCAAATTATAGGTAAGTATTTTTTAAACAAATTAATTTAAATTAGCATTTAGTGGGAAGTAACGGTATTACAATCCAATTTACTCAGCATTGTATATAATGATGTTAAAACTCAGTTGACTCTTTTTGATCCTGTAGCACAATCTTAGCAGAAAGGAAAGAATTAAGGTTGAGCGCAACGGTGCAGAATGTGTTCAAATAGTTCCGGTTCGCAGTTCAAGGAGAAACAGTAGATGGGGGGATATTCATTTTCCTATATTTTTTAAATCTTGATGATAAGTTGCCGTACATTAATGACACGCCGAATACTGTTTTTGAGAGCTATGTAAACTATATGTGTGGGGATAAATTTAATAGTCAAAATAGCGAGAATTATTTAAAAAAAAATTCCATCAAAAAAAGTTAAGAAAAGGAGTATTTATACCTAGATCGAACTACCCGCTGTTACGCTATTGATTATGGGAACAAATTTTGGCAACTGGTTCAACGTTGGTGTGTTGTTAGAGGTTGAACTTATACTTAATGCCTGTTGTCGACGACGAGGAACTGGGTTCGTTTGGAGCTGGTGAAGTGATTCACCCTTACTCCACTTTTCTCGGTGAGCGGTCTTGCACTCAGCTATGAATCTTGGCTACATTGGGTACTTAGATTTAGTTAGTGTGCAGATGGTTTGCACTAGCTAGTGATTTTGCTAGTGAAAGAAGGCATGGGGGAGTCTATTGCAAGTGCTCCGTTTATTTTGAATGTGTGTCGTCCAAGTTAGTCGGTCGTCGAACGTGAAGTACTTGGCTGTCCGTTGTCATTCAATCTGTTGTTCATTCACAGCCAGTTTTCGTGGTTTCTGTCTCTTCTTCCGCGTAATGAACATTACCTGGGTTTTGTCTGAGTTGTTCTTAATCTTCCATTTGTGGAAGTACCCTAGAAGCGTATTTATGGAGAATGGCAGATGTGAAACAACGGCTTCTGCTTGCCGGGACGAGTGGAAGATGCACGTGTCATCGGCGAATAATGATAGTTTAGCTACGGGCAGTTTAGGGATGTCTGCAGTATATATATTATACAATAGGGGAGATAAAGGAGATACTTGGGGAACTCCAGCTGAAATTTGCCTGTCGGATGATAAGTGTTTGTCACTTCTGACACAGAATTTTCTGCCCTTGAGAAAAGATCCAATGATCTGGATAAGAGGAAGGGGTATTCGGAACGAATGCATTTTGAAAATTAGTCCTGCATGCCAAACTTTGTCGAAGGCCTTCTCTATGTCGAACAATGCCTGTTGTGTAGACCTTAAAAGCCCCATAATTGCGATTGGTACCGCTATTGAATCTCATTCATCAACTGCTAATTTTATAACGTTCAATACTCTGGAAGACTTACGCACAAATCTTAGTAGATACAGATTTCATAATAATCAAGCAAAATTTACAATAACAACAAAATGAGCCTCAGAAGAGTCTGTCCTAGCAACAATAAATTTATGTTCCAGCTGATCTTTTTATGGCCATTGATGCTCTTATGATCCCTCAGTTTGCTGTCGAAGCTATATCTAAACTTCGCAGTCCCTCATCTATTTCACCTAGCAGGTTATTTGTACCAATCTATGCTTCGTCATTATTATGAAGTCTCTCTTACAGATCCTTGTATCACGCCGTGCTTATAATACATTGGCAAATACTATAAAGTCATATTTAGTGGTGAAACTCGATAGCCTTCCTCAGTTTTTTTGCATGCAAGTAATTGACGAAGGATAATCTGGACAACCATATCATATCTCTCTTGAATTAGAGAGGTTCTTCGGAACAACTTCTGGCCCGTTGACGCTTTAGTGAAGGAGTTCACTCCAAGGACTCGTGGGAATATTTGATCCAACTCAAAGCGCAAATTTTGGGACCAAAAACATAATAATGCTTTAAACATATGTAAGCTGAATTTTTGTGGCCTGAGAGCTAAAGCGATCACGTTCTATCCGTTTTCATCAGATTACATTATTTGCTTAGCCGAAACTTGGCTTATTGTGAGAATATTGATTTCTTTATCTATTCTGGTTCCGTCTGCAATTAATTCTTTGTTGAACTTTCCAACTTCTTCATTAATCGTTTTCATTTACTTCAGTGTCCTCTTTACCGCAGGGACAATCGGGACAATTGTCCAGGGCGGCAAATTTATAAAGGGCGTTGAAATTCTGGGACAAAGATTCAAGTTAGTAAGAGCAATTGACTTTTGTGCAGTTCGTGTCAGAAGAAATTATATAAATGGAAGAAACGAACCGAATTTTTAACGTAAAAAATATGTAGAAGTATTAAATTGCGATTTCTCATCCAGAAAAATTGAAAGTTGGCCAACGCGTCCTTTCCATTTCATTCCATTACAGCCCTATGTGTTCAGTCTCGTACATTTTCTATGGGCCTTTCCGAATTCACGTCTTCGTCCCCATCTTCAGCTTTTGTAACGTCAGCAGAGTAGCTAAGCTATTCTAACAGTTTGAAGCAGACCAAGACGAGGTGTCCGAAATCTATGGCTTTGCCTCAAAGCATTGCCTCAAAGTACCACCAAGCAGTCGAAAGCTCAAATTAGAATGTGACTTCGTCAACTGCTATACAGGAGAGCAATTTCAAGGCGTAGATAATTGAATTCGGACGGGCTCGACTTGATCTGACGTCACATTCTGTTATAACAAGCTGAAGGCGAAGACGTGAATTGGGAAAGGCCCTATGTCGCCAACTTTGACGTTTATTCTTGAATGGAATGAATCATTGTGCCCGGCGCTTTATACTTTGTCATCGATATCATGGTATCAATGCCAACTGTGTATAAACAACATAAGAAGGTACAATCGACAATTCTCACTGAAGCTGAAAGTGTGATCATTAGTCCTCGAATAGTTATGCACGAAAAAAGGCTGAACCATGCACGAAAAACCTCTGAAATATGCTTATAAACATGCAATTAAAATTAGCAAAATATGCAAAAATATTCCAATATTTCCCAAAACATGAAAGACAGCTTTAAATATATGTGACTACCGGTTTTTTTTTTAATTTTTTCAGTTCTACACAATACATTTAGAAAAATGCTCAAACGTGAAATACTGCCGTTTCTCAGTTAAAACTGATTTATAATTGATAAAGATCGCTCTATATCTACAGATGTAACGGCAAAAATAAGCATCGCGATTTCTGATGGTGTCAAAAATGCTTCGTATTCGTTTCGAATATTATTTTCATCTATATCAATGAATCGAGTCCCACATTTCGACTTGAGACTCTTTTGAACTCCTAATGAATTTCCTTTCAGTCAATAGAGTCCAAAGTCGAAGCCCTTTTCATTCTAATATTTTGATTCCGTTGCACATAAAAGTGGCTCTGATGTAGACTATGCTAAAATATGCTAAGCGTCATCGTTTTGCAATTGCTTGTGTATTTGTGTCCATATAGAGAAGAGAAATACGAAAAGGAGAACCCAGTACTATGAAATTAAATTGCGATGCAACAAAAAAAATGATGAAAATATGCACGAACATGCATTTTAAACCGAAATATGCTCTAAAGACCGAAATAAATGAAATATGCAAAATATGCAAGCAACATGCACGTGCATAACTATTCGAGCCTTAGTGATCATTCACCAGTTCCAGAAGCAGATTCTACGACATTGCTTTTGCTGTGTAGATCAAAATATTAAAAAGGTTTACAAACTCGGACCTCGTAAGTTAATACCCCAAATCGTTTTTGTGATCTGTGACAGCCTGGAGGTGGTCAAAAATAGAAACGGCAACTTCGGAAAACGAAATACTAAATCGGAAACGGTATAAACCACAAAGTTGTATTCGCAAAATGTTCTCTTTCATTGGACGTTGAGTGCGGAGATCGAGATTTTATCTTAAATCCCTTAACTTATCAGATAACCTTCAGACTTTACAATGCAGCAAACTGTATTAACGGTTTATTACCAGAGAAATTTTTTCCGGTTTCGAATTCGTGAAGAGCAGTAATCGTTCAAATTAAGGCCCCTTTTTTACTTAATTAGGAATTTCGAACTGTTTAGGGGGAGCACATTTGCATTTTAGGTAAATTAGATAAATTAAAATATAAGTATATATATATTTCTAAGCTTGTCATTTCAGTTTGAAAGAATTCACGGGCTAAAAATCGTAAATTTATGGTACAGAATTAGCAAATGAACGTTTATATGCATTAAATGGAGTAAATTTGTGAATCCGGGGAAAAGTGAATGTTTTAGACATTTGCCGATCCATCGAAAAGAGAATGGAATACAAGAAATGTAAATTAAATTACATGCATTATAAGATTTGAATATAAAACTCACACTCCATTTTCAAATGATTATCTCGATTTGATTCTTCGCTTTTAGGATTTTTGCTTCTAGTATCCTTCTTATTCTTGCCAACATTACGTGGTTTTCGAGTTTTTGGCACTTTTCCACCTTTGTTAGTCTGAGAACTTTCTACTTCGGAAACTGATTGCTGCGATACTATCACTTTTTGCGGCTTTGATTGCTCGATACCAGGAAGTTGAAAAAGCATATAAGCTTTTGCAATGCCTAGAAGTTCGCCAATATTTTGTTCAAGCCAGAATTTATCTAATGCGGCAATTTTTTGTAGGGTTAATAATGCTGGCGCAATGAAAGCACTTGAGTTGACGTATTTGATTGTCCCTCTACTTTGTGAATATAAAAGTCGTATTATTTCTGATCCGGTTGAGCCAAGAAGGTTGATGATGTCACTGGGTAAATCTTCATCAGAAGCTGGCACGAGCGCTTCTATGCACATCATTGTACCTTGGGCGATTTCTTCTTGAGAATTACCGTCGTAGTTTGGTTTATGTTTGTCACTTCCATCTTGAGAAAAGAATTTAAGTAAGTGTCCGTCAGGATTAAAAAGCGCTCCACGGAACTATAAAAAAATGATGTTTAAAATAATGACCAATATCCTATTTAGTAACGTACATGGATAAGATGTTGCGGATGGTGTTTCAGTAAAGAGTGTAGTGTCTTGAGAATATCGCCGGCGATATCTGGGTAACTGGAATCCATGCATTTTAGCAACCATCGCAATACAGCCTTATATATAGCTAAAGGAATGCAAATCTTCTGCTTAGCAACTAGGCTCGTGAGCAGGTAGCATGTCTTTACTATAACCGTCTCTTCATCGGTGCTAATATTTACAAAGGATTCGATGAGGCGTAATCCGGTCTGGAGGAGTAAATATAACAGATGGTTACGAATACATGGGTCTTAAGGAGTAGATCACCTTACCTTTTCATCGACAAATTTCTGTTTTTGATATCCGAAACTGTTTAGCTCATTTAATAAGTCGTTAAGTTCCGATCGTAGATTTTCAGTACAGCCGCCCTTGCAGTTCAAAAACAGAAATTTTGTCGTCAGTTTAGAGAACTCATCCCGAGGATTATTCATATTTATCGATGTCACAACATATTTGGCATCTACTTTATTTTCTTATGTCAAAACCATATGTTTCATCTTAGCCGTCAGTGTTAACTGTTATATTAGTCCATTATCTGGTTGGAGCTGCCATCTTCGAAATAATTGCTTGAAGGAAGGTAGCTAATCGATTATTTTTAAAAGATTTAGTTTTTTGCATGCATAAGTTTATATGATTGAAAAATAATACATCAAAATATTCCGGGTTATTCTTTTACCTTGACATGCCAATGAAGCTTACAATGTGGGATTATTTGCACTCACATTAATCGCCGATTTGAAGCCATCTCGTGAAAGATTTGCACATACATCGCCTCATGCCCTGCAGACTATATGATTCGCCGAAGCTTGTTAGAGAGTACAAACGAGGTGTGCAAATTTTTCAAACTATTGAATTAATTGAATAAACACGTCCATTTTAAAGAGAAAGTACTGTATTGTTTTAGAACAGTTGGGATATATGACAGTTCTGCTCGCTTTGACATTGGAATGCGTGCAAGCCGCTGGAAGTATACGTCAACGAAAGACCGACTGGAGGAGCCGTGTGTGCTTTAAAATATTAAGAAATATTAAGAAAATTTAGTGTTTATTAATTTGAAGATAGGTAGGCAATGGCTGCGGGTCCGATTGCCGAAAGAAATCAAGGTATGAAACTTCCTCCGCTGATTTAGTTGAAATGGACCTAGGCAAAATTAGCTATGTGCCGCAATGATACAAAAAGACTAGGTTATACCGAAAATCCCAAAACATTGATCTCCAAACAGCTTAAATCGAAAATCCCCAAACATTGCATATATTCTATAAAGCGAAAACCATACCTTAATTGCTCATAACCAGTTCGCAGTGCTGAAAGGTCAACATAATGGAACGAGCCACGGCAAAGGAATGGGCTTCAGTCTATTACATTACATAGATGAATTATAGTAAGATTTTACTTCTTCCGGCTTCCTATGACAAGACAAATAGATTTCATACTTACAACTAACAAATACTTTGGGAATAATTCTATAAATACTTAAGAAGTTTTACAGGAATAGTCATTTGAATGCAAGAAGCGGGAATTAACTAAAAAATGTTAACCTATCTTTCGATTCTTCAGTATATTGAGAACTATTTATGAAAAAAAGCAAATTATGCTCTAAACATAATCCCACATCAATTTAGAACTTTTATTTTGAACATTTCTAAAGCTAGCAAGCCTGTCGTATAATCTGTTGTCTTACTTGAATCTATTGTATTTATTGGCGGTCTTAGTCCCATCACTGAAAGCGCACAAAGCAAAAAAGGAACGGCAGTTTGCGACTAGTCGATGGCTTGTTGCGCTGGGATGCAGCCAACAATTTTATACAAGAAGCTTTTGACTTGGTAGTTTCGCTTCAAATAGCTTTAAATATTCATAGTTCTAAATAGCATAGATCTCCTATTTCTTTTTCGTTTCCTTTATTGATTATTCTTCCAGGACTTGTGAATTTCACATCTTCTTATTGTGTCACTTTGTGTAGAAGGTTGTAAATCATGAATATTTTAATGTTTACATTGCTCACCAAATCAGTTTAATTAGTGAAGAGTTGAAGATTCCGCAAATATTCCTCTGCCATGAGATCACGATCGTTTACTGGCAAACCTCTCCTGCATTATTAGGTACAGTAGAACCTATCTGGTTCTTCGCATTACGTGGCTCAAATATTCCAGTTTTGCTATCTGACGACATCGAGCAGCTTCGTTTATCTCCTTCATTCACTCAATCAAATGCACGGTACTTGTACAACTATGTTCCTCAAGATATGTAAGTATCGTGCTTCCCTGACAATTCTACTTTGCATAATGGAAATTACTTTCTTCATTATAGACTACTGTCTTCATATAATGTTACGTATTACATGTCGTTGTGACTTGTGTCCAGAGAAAAATTTAGGTTCAGGTTTGCGCTCATTGTTGTTTTGTTGTTGAGAATAACGGTAAATTTAACCAGATTTGTTGATTTCCTTTTATCTTCAAGTAGGGTATTAAAATAAGCTGACAACTGATGCATAGAATTCATTTTCAAGGTATCGCTTTTTTAATACCAATATTAATTGGCCATCATATGGACCTTTGAGCTTCTTATTAAATATCTTGCGTACATATTAGTTTTCATACTACATTTAATGCAAATAGGCCTGACACCGCGGAATTTATGCACGAGATGAGAGATAGAAAATTACACCATCTAGCATACTCTTTGCGAGTGTCCTGCCCTAAATAATAAGCGCCTCCACACTATAGGCGCCTAGAACTTGCAAAAGTTAGCAGAGGTGTTTAATGTTTTCATCTCAATCCTGATTTGGGTAAGTGGCTATCTTGAGCAAAACATCAAGCTACGGCCAGTCAACGGTCTTCCCAACCTACATCATTCCGTTCAATCATATGTACATACAGGTACGATGCAGCATCCACCCAACGAAGCGGTGGCCGCATCATATCCAGCAATTACGAGCAAAAATCAAGCAAAGCCACGGCCGGAATTGCGGCCCGATTCAAACTGGCAGAGCCTGATTACAGTCTATGCTACGCAAAACTCTGCAGATAGCCTCTATTCGAAACTTCGTTTTCATACTAGCTATTTAGTTGGGTGTTTTGTGACGAATTTTACACCCCGCATATAGATGAGGCAACGCAAAGATTTTGGTGGCCAGCTGCAATTTACTGGTTAGAAACAGCGTGCATCGTAAACGCTCTGTTATTTAACTCTTTAGTCGATCTTAGGATGCTTTCTGTTTGTGAAAAGATTTATTATCTGCTAAATAGCATTGCATGACTAGAATCCATTCCACCTTATGAACTACAACGCATTCTTGAGGTCAAAGTGGTACATGGCGAAACTGATTGGCTATAATAAAGAGTACGTGTGGTAGAATATACAATCAAAATCTGAACGATTCCTCTACTTTTCTTCAGACAATAGTTTTTCTAGAGGCTATGATGTAATCATATTTCATTTCAGATGCCACAATATATGTCGGAGGTCTTGATGACAAAGTTTCCGAATCGTTACTGTGGGAACTATTCGTTCAAGCCGGGCCAGTTGGTAATACCTAATATATTTTTAAATTCGTAAAAGCTTTTAAAATCTATTTGTTATAGTTAACGTGCATATGCCCAAGGATCGAGTAACACAAATGCATCAAGGATATGGTTTCGTCGAATTCCTCAGCGAAGAAGACGCTGATTATGCTATAAAAATTATGAATATGATAAAGCTATATGGAAAGCCGATTAGAGTAAATAAAGCCTCTGCTCATCAAAAGAATCTTGACGTGGGGGCGAACATATTCATCGGAAATCTGGACCCAGAGGTTGATGAAAAGCTACTCTACGACACGTTTTCTGCTTTTGGTGTGATATTGCAAACTCCTAAGATTATGCGAGATCCAGAAACCGGCAATTCAAAAGGTTTTGCTTTTATAAATTTCGCAAGCTTTGAAGCATCTGATGCGGCAATGGATGCTATGAATGGCCAGTATCTTTGCAATCGGCCGATTTCAGTTTCCTACGCATTTAAAAAGGATTCGAAGGGAGAACGCCACGGATCAGCTGCAGAACGTTTATTGGCAGCTCAAAACCCACTCTCACATGCTGATAGACCTCATCAATTGTTTGCCGATGCCCCGGTGCCGCAAATGATGCCCGTTGGGATGGGTCAAATGATGCCGCCACCGTTAATGGCTCCGCCACCGCCACCTTCGACGCCGGGAATGATTCCACCTCCTCCTCCTGTTCCACCACCAGCATCAGGACCTTTCCCATCTTCTGTTCCACCACCACCTTTGCCTCCGATGCCATCGAATCAGCCACCACTTCCTCCACCAGTCGGAATGCCGCCTCCACCTCGTATGATGCCACCACCGCCATGGCAATTGACTGGTGGTGCTCCGCCACCTCCATCACTTCCAAACGGTATGCCTGGTGCAAGGCCACCACCTCCGAATTGGCGTCCGCCTCCACCTGGATTCCAGCGACCACCATTCCCTCGACCAATGCCTCCACCGCCATTCGGCGCTGAAGGATTTCAATACTAATTTTATTTGAACTAAAGTTTTCGTCTTACTTATGAGAGTACATTAAGTTGTGTTAAATAAAGAAACAAATGAATGAACCGTTTTTTATTTCCATCTGAGTTAAATAAGCGATAAAGTCTGCTATTTTTCATTTAAGCAATCAATATTTTAAACAGCTAATTTGGTACATTTGCACATATAATATACTGAGCATGTTAGTAGTAGAATCGATACTCCTGGCAACAAAGCTCATTTTATAGAGTAGTATACTATATTTAGTGATTGAAAATCTAGTTTAATCACATTTATTCTTAAAGAGTATTTTGTAGGTTTTTTTTTAATTGTATTTTTTTTTAATAATCGAGCCACGAGCTTGTTTGCCGGAGGAACATAACTTTTAATCGTTTGTTTTGGAGTAATGGAAAAACGATTTAAGTTTTATTTTTGGAAATGAAGTATTAACATAGGATTGGAAATTGAAAAAAAGACAATGTCATTTAAATCATTTAAATTAAAGGACTAGACGAAAACGATATCCACTGTCCATTTAGATAGTGAAGATCTATATTTAGAAGCAACATAGCGAAGGCCGAGAAAATAAACTCATGACAAAGAGTCTTGAAGGTCACGAGCTCAAGTTTGTTCAAATTATTAATGAAAACAGAAGCTAAGGCGGTCTAAGAGGCTAAACTTACAAGATTGGAAAAAATGCTTTCTACAAATCACGAGTTAGAAATTTTTAAACTCTTGTAAAAATCGAAAAAATGTTTACACTAGAATTCTTGTTTATAAGAAAATAATGCTTGCAGAGATAAAGATTAAAGTTTTTTAAAGAAAAAATTAAGATCACAATCGATTGTACCAGCTGGTGTGTAGTATCTCCATCTCTCTTTGATAAGCAGGTTCAAAATTTTACTTTAGCGAGAAAAAATTACTTGCTACAATAAAATGCACTATCAAATAACGAGAAACACAATCACCTGTATGTTTTAATAACTAATTTTTGACTTCGATATTTTTGGCATCATTTTTTATAAAAACGAATTCACTTTATGAACTTGCCTCTTTGATTTAAAAAGAACTCACAAAAAATAACAACGTATCAACTACTACTGACTAATGTACTAAAACTTTTCGCATCATGTACTGCAGATGATTTTTTAAATTTAATAAAATGTTGAAAAGTAGAAAAATTGGACAAAACTATCATCATTCCAATCAATAAATCAATAATCATTTTTTAAAAAAAGTCAATGTGGAAATGTTTGTATGTGTTTACAGCTTTATGTAACTTTAAAAGTTAATATTTAAGCCATAATTACGAAGGAGGACATTAAATTCAATAAATCTGTGGACATAAGAATGTTCACTAGTGTTAAATCAAGCTGCACGGATTTTCATTCGGGGCAACATTGAATTATATCAGTAGCACATTAAGTGACGCGACTACTTCAATATTTTATTCCGATTAACTGTTTAATACTGTAATTTAGAACGTAACGTCTGCCAACCCACTACCATGTATATAATCATTTAAAGTTGATTTTAATCGATGTTTCATACGACAATTATTCGAATCAGACACCGTATCAGCTTTGTTCCATGTTTCGGCTTCCCTATACTTGTCAACCACAGTAGCATTCGGTACGCGATTTAAGTCTTACAATGTATACTCTACTTTTTGTCATATGCTTTCACAGCACTTTGATATATACAAGTTTAACAGAAGAAAGGCAACAAGAAGATTTTTTACCCGCAAATGTTCAAGTTATCATGGGAACGAAACTTCAAAGCCCGGAGAAGATGATCCTCCCTTTGCTGTCAGGAGGAGGTCAGATGTATTTCACTTATGTAAGATTCTTTGAAACAATTACAGAAGCTTGTATATCGTTATCGTTTCGTAGCAAGAACCACGATGGAGAGCATCGGCGTATCTCATATCTGAGTCGGGGGATGTAAATATGAAAGGTTTCGTCTTCTTCCATCAGTATAGTCCAAACCACTTTATAAGAGTCACCGTAAATTTGACCGGGATGCCAGCAGGAAAGCATGGAGTCCATATTCATACATTCGGAGACATCAGCCAGGGATGTAAGTCAACTGGGATGCATATGCTAAATAATTTTGTAGGACCACACTAGTAATTTCAATTTCAATAAATATTGTAACGACTGTTTTAAAGGTGGGTAACATTGAGGCAAGGCCAGATGGAATTGTTTTCACAAGCTTCTACAGCTCTTTCCTATCGATGTTCGGGTTCAAAGGCATTGTCGGACGATCTGTAGTTATTCATTCGAATCCAATAGACCAAAGTCATCATCCAAATGTATTTTCTTCGCCTGTTATCATGGTACCAGTAAATGAAATGACACTTCAAAGTGAAGAAACTCTTTTAGGAAAGTCCTTAATGTGTGGTGTTATTTCAATAACCGATAACATAGAAAAGTAATCCGAACTAAATGTGCATGTATTTCATAGCGGATAGCAGTATTCAAACTGTAGCACGTATCAATCTACTTTTTTCAATCTTTTTTTTCATTTTTTCTTAAATTTATTGAAAATTGTGGTAACTTTTCCGCTACATCAAAATGTAACATTGAAAAGCTCGGAAAAACACTAGATACAAATTGAAATGAATAATTATTCGTAAATGCTATGCTACGTGAGCTTCGCTTTTTACTTTTATCTTTTATATTAATGTAATTATAGCAAGGACTTAATAATGAAAATTAAATTATTATGTGACTAAGATTACTAGATTTATATCGATATTCAAATGATGAATGTTACGCCTGAAAAAATGTCATATACAATTTTCGATTAGTGTTTACAAACCTTTAGAGGGTCTTTCACGAATGTAGCAGAATTATTTATTAAAATGAACTGCTTTCGCATCTGCCCGGATGCGAAACGACCTACCAGCCTCCATGAACTCTTTTCAACGTTCCAGGTGTATGAAAGAAATTCGCATCACCATTCTAAGCGGAATACTAAACATTACTTCAAGCGCTTACAGATTCCTGCATGTTTCATAGTTATGTGATTGGGTAGCATTTGGCAAAATACAAAAACGCTCTCTGCAATTTCCTGCAAAAGAAAAAGGAGGCAACCAGAACCAGGGGTGGCTTCTCAGAGCAGAATAAAATTTGAGATGATGTGGAATGAATTAATCAATCAACATTGCTCCTAAAATCATTGTTCTGCTCTAAAGTCTCCTCTACTATTCTATCTATCAATCAAACGCAATATTTAAAGCACAGGATTAAAAGTCGAAAACTTGTCCAAAATCAATTCTACGCATGTATTCAGCGGACTGCATTAGTATAAACTTATTGTGAGGTTGATCAAATAAGGATAAAAAAAAACAAATTGATTTTCTCAACCTTCATCTGAGTACTTAATGTTCAAATAATGGTGTCTTCAAAGCGGACTCGTAGTCATATTCGCTGATATATGGTGAATGTTCTTAACGTCGCCCTACTCCAAAAGGACGGCCACCCAATCCTTTTTTGTCTCAAAATAAAAACTAGACTCATTAAAACGAAACATAAAGTGCCATACTTAGAACAATAGCCACTTGATATTGTTTAGACGCCTTTTTTAATGAGTTTGATCCATGTTGTGAGACAAGGAGAGGTGCAGCTGGCCGACTTTAGGAGCAGGGTGAACAATCACCCTACTTATTTCCAGAATACCATATTTTAAATACAATTGTTTAACTTAACGCTGCTAAGTATTTAAAAATAAGCCATTTAGAAATTGGAGAGAAAAGCAGCTGGTATGACAATATCCTTCAAAATTTCAAGGAGAAGGATGCATTTTATTTTTGACTCCACAGTGTGATTTGCAGTAATCATTCGTAAAATATGCTTTTCTATGTCCAAATCCCGAAAATGCATAATATAGAGCATAATGCGAGACTATGTTAGTTTAAAATTAAACTAAACACAATAACGGCGGCCATTGTGTGCAGTTCCCAGCGTTGCCATTATGGGGGGTTTTCGCCAAAAATGGGGGATTTGAAGTGCTCCCGGGGATTTTTCGGGAGGACAAATATTGAAAAAAAATTCTTGGGGGAAAGCCCTTCGAAAAAATTAATAACCGGATTGAAACATTGTTATTAGTGACAGAGTGAGCGGCATCGGGTCGCTTGAGAGCAGGGTGTGGCGTGGGCGAACGGGTTTTTGGTCAGTGTGGGGGCAGTCTGGATGGGGATTTCTTGATTTTGGTTGTTTGCGAGACGTCGAATGTGGCTGATAAGAGGAGTTTTTTTGTGAAAATCGATAATTGGAATCGCAAAGAAAAGGTGCGGACGGCGACTCGCGATTTGATCGGAATTTCGGTGAAATATTTGCCTATGTGATGTGCTTTTTATGAAAAATCTGCTGAAATTGTTATGGCCACCGAAATCAATATCGAGAACCTTAAATAAGAAGCAACGTTCGCCGGAGATTGGATACAATGTGTATATCTTCCTGATTAAGCATACTTCCAAGGAGTTGACCAACTAACTCCGAAAATTTGAGGTAAGTTGGGTGAAAATCAGTGTGATGGTCTGCCGACTTCGCGTTTCGCGGTAGGTTTACCGGGCGTCTTTAGCATGAAACGCAAATGTTATGTCTAATCCAGTTTTCTCGAAGATGAATGGCGCTTACTTACTTAAGTGCCAGGTGATGAATTCTAGATCCCAGTTAGAATACAATACCCATCCAACATTTCCAACTAGGATATAGAACCAGCTCTATTTTGTATTACTGTGAACTGTACATTGCCATACAGACTTGTAGATAGAAGAATACAACTTCAACCTCAGCTCTTCGTTTGGCTAGTTGTTAAGTATGGCACGAGCTATCGTTGTGCGTTGTTTCTTTTGCCTTTTGTTTTTATGCTTTTATACTTGCTTACTTTTTTTTAATGTTTTATCAACGACTGTTGTTATAAACGACTTTTTACTTTTAAGTGTTTATCCACTGATAGATCGGGGCTCAACGACCTAGCTAGATACTATATAGTTTGTAGTTCTGGACGCATGGCCTCCGTTCACATTTTGGGATATTGTTTAACCCTGGAACGGTACCGATGAGTAATTTTTACTCACATGCGGTATATATTTCGTCGTGCATCAGCCAGTCGGCCACTCTGACTGCCATGAGGCTAGAAGCTATATAATCTTTTTATGTTTAATGGTCAAATATTTCCTCACTTAAGTTTTATCCATTTTATGGCCAAATCGGCAGCCGTGTCATCGGTCGGATAGGGGAAATAACATGTAGTATATGAATATATGCACGTGCCGGAACTATCTCGGCTGATGAAAGCCTGAACTTAACCTCCTGGCTTTGGTTGGAGGTTAAGTTTTCTTTCAGGCTAGTCCCTTTAAAGTAAGGTTGCTGAGAGACCAACTGCTTTCCGAAGCGGTTATCCTGAGACCATCAACAAGCCTCGGAACCGGATTGATACCACAACGACGACCACGCGAACGAAAACGGCTAAACTATTTGAAAATTTTGTCATGGAACGTTAGATCGCTCTTCAAAACTCGAGCTGCTCAGCAGTTAGCCGATGCCCTGTCTCAATATGCTGCCATTCAAAACACCATGTGCTCGGGATAGGCTTCCTCGTCAGTCAAAATATGAAGTCTATCATCATTGGCTTTAAGGCTATCAATGAAAGAATATGCACCCTTCGCATGCGAGGAAAATTTGTAAACATCAGCCTCATAAACAAGGCTCAGAAAACCCTTTGTGGCAGTTTTTACGGCAGACGACAGCGTGGGAGACCTTGGGAGACCTTGCCTGCGCTGGATGGTTGACGTTGACCAGGGTGCCCGGAGTTTAGGGGTGCCCAATCGGATGACGTCAGTTCGCGAGCAAACTGTTGGCGGAGGCCAGGCCCGGATCACGGTTGTAGCGCCGATTATAATGGCCAAATCGAGTACTTAAAGTATTATGTTGCACAAAAGTTTGTTTAAATCTCGTTAGAACTGCGGTAATGACGACAAAAGCGGACTTTTAAGTATGCAGTGCATATTTGATTAAAAATAAGATTGTCATACGAATAAACATGATAATGAAAGAAATCACATTCGTTTCTGTTCCGATATTTATTAAACATTTTTTTGACATTATCGCAATGGCACAACTTTGAGTTTCTAAGCTTATGAGTACCTTTACATTAGGATTATATAAAATATTGTATGTTTCTTTCGTTTCAATTGAGAATTTGCTTAGACGATAATATTATTTGCAGATCATTACTATTTCCAAAGAACTTATCAAAATAAACTTCCTAAGTACTAATAACAAAAACAATAACTCTAATCATTGTTTAGAGCTAACAACCGTGTTTTCAAATCATATTTGCTAGCACAAAATTAAACTAAAAGTAAATAAAACATCTCAACATTCAGTCAAAAGGTTTCTAAATTAACGTATATCTAAATTATTAGCTTTATTATACCGCAGTTCGGCTTGAGCAAATCGGAGTTGACTTTCAATGGGTTATGAAACCAAAACAAGGCAATAAAATTATTTCTATAGTGAATATAGTGATAGATATGAGCATTGTTTGATATTATTGTACACGCACAATGTTAATGTAATCATTTTTAATGCAAATAATTTTCGATTAAAACTTATTCTTAAAAAAGTAATCATATTAGTCGAAAATAGGGACAACATGTTTTAGTAATAGATCCAGCTAAAGTTCAATAAATGTTCGTGCATCTTTTATATAAAGTAATTATCATTCTACACATATGGATTCATAGTAAAATATCTTCAATTCGTATATTTTTTTTTGGCAACTTTGAACATACTTCTCCAAATTTGTTTAAAATCTTCATTGTTCATTCATATTCAGTATGCATTGGCTTAGGATTTGGTGATGAAAGGGGGACTTATTCATTCGACTTCCGGGGCTACAATTAAATATAAGTATAAATAAACATGTGTTGTATGAATATGTCATTCACCTACTTTTTCATCTTCTTCGGCTTCAGCCTCATCCTTATCACTGCTTTCCTTTTCCGCTCCATTTATAATTTCAATATCCTCGCCAATCGGACTATCGTTTTCGGACGACAGATTTTCATGTTCTTCACCAGCGTTGAGGTTAATCAGTGACAATGTCATTTTACTGCTCAGCACAACCTGATTATAAATATTGCATATTAATGAAATGCACATGAAATACTTTTTTCTATTTGCATATATAATAATAATAATAATAGCTTTATTTGGTTGATGGAACGGTTTAGAAATATTTTCAGTGTATGAGTAAATCTAGAGTTTAGACAAGGTCTTTTCAGCTTAATTGCTAATAGATATAAACTTAGAAATCAATATTTGTATATTGAGTTACAAGTTATCTCAGATTAGGCAAAATTAGCTTAAAGCCTACTGGAACATTTAATCTAGCTTTGGATAGTTTTTACAACTAAAGATTACAAACTAGGCTAAAGAAATGTATGGGAGAATACGATATCTTCCGCACGATTCAAGGATGCAGATAGTGGGTTAGACGAACGTGCACATTTAGCAAGGAACTTTTGTTGAAGAGTAAGAGCTCTGGACTTTTTGACAACTTGTGCAGGCGAATGGTAGAGAAGTAGTAGGGTTTGTTCAATATGATTTTGGGGCATTTATTTTGGAGTATTTGAAGCTGGTTAACATTAAATACTGAGCAGCTAATCCATATTGGACAGCCGTAAATGATAATAGGCTGCATCGCAGATTTGTATATTAGCAGTTTATTTAATACTGACAGCCTAGACTTCCTGTTGATAAGTGGGTATCAGGAGCGTATGTTTTTCAATATTTTGGATTTGGTGCCTTCAATATGCGAGTGAAACGCTAATTTTGTGTCTATATGGATTCCAAGATAATTAATGTCTTCGGACCACTTAGCAATTGATCCAAATATTTTTTTTTTAGAAGTGATTTTGAAATATCGGCAAATTCTAATCCACAAAACGGAAAACACTGAAAGAAACTGTGAACATTATGTTACCTGTTTGAATTTTTTTTTGTTTCTAATTTTATCTATTAACCGTTTATCTTCCATAAGCGTTACAAAATGGAAGAATCAGTATTTATCGTACTTAATGAGACAGCCTTTGCTATTTATACATTCAGCTAAAATTTTTAATTGTAGCTTCAAGAACCTAAAAGAAAGTTCGTAGCGATCCGCTTTCACGAAATTTACAGCGATTTCTGACATGTTGGGTTTTATGCAGCCTGTTGCTACTAAAACCGAAGAACAATAAACATTCCTTACAGAAGTTCTAATAATGAATATTTTTACTTCAACTCTATCGATTGAGAAAAAGTCAAAAGACAAAACTTTTTACGATCAGGCCAGGCATTTCGACAAGATAAAACAAGACAAGACAAAACTGATCAGACCAGGGATTTATTTCAACTTCAAGTCCATCTACTGTCTAATGAATTGTGGAAGTCGCTCAAAACCCATTATTTATAGACCATAACCCTAAAAGGTCTATCCTTCTTCGTATAAGGGATTCAATCAAGCAATTAAATTCGACCACAGAAATATAATACTTAATTAAGATAGAAATTTTGAATAGTATTTCATAATTATTTTGCCTTACCGCAGGTTCCTCAAGACTACCATTTAGAGTTTCATCTACTACTTCCTCGGTACGGGTTTCGGAATCAGCAACAAGTATTTGAGATTCTCGTGGTAAAGCACCTTCTAAAAATATTGATTCTGTCTTTTCTGGCTGTTCTTCGTCAGGCTAAAAATTAAAAAAAAAAATTATTTATGTTATCATTTATTTAAATCAAAACGAGTTGTTTTACAAAAATTAGCAGCACATTATATGCAAAGAACGTATATAGATATATGTACCACTGCTGAGTGGCTATATGAGATGCCTAGGCCTATAGATCAGCAACTAGTTTTTCGCTTTGGCTTGGAATCGGTTTAATGCTAATGTTTATAACTGTTGCGAATCCCTGGTCTCCACACATGCATTTTTTTGTGGTCAGCGAAGATCAAACAAAAAAAAAAATAATAAATTTTTTTTAACTTTGGGTTGATAGTCACCCTTAGCTGTTTGATCGTCGTTGACTGCAGAGAAAGGCGTGTGTTGGATGCTTGGGATGAGCAACTTTCTGCTCCCAACTAATGTGAAGTGCCGACATCGATATTTGCAGCTGAATGACCGATACCCAGCGGCAAATGGAAAGAGCTACATGCGGCTGATGGGATTTGAGACGTGAAAGACCGATGAGGAATTACGGTCGAGTGCGGATAAAAAAAGGAAAACATCCTGTAGCGGATTTGGTGGAAAAATTGAGAAGACAGAAGGCATTCGAATTTGAAAAAAAATAAATGAAAAAAAATACGAAAAACGAACTATTCCGATTGGCTGATAGGGAATTTCAAAAACAAGTGTGGCGGAAGGTTTAGGTTTTGGCATCATCCGTTTTGATTTTTTTTAAATTGAATTGTTGAAGTGCATCGAGGTTGTTGATTGAGGCGTTGATTTCAAGTGCAGTGTTGGAGTTGAAGGGACGGAAAACGTATCGATTATCTTCGAAGGATTATATGAGGAACTACGAAGGATTATATGGTTTGCTGAGGATTTTACATGGTTTTTCTTACTTTTGATGCAATTCATTCATTTGCCAATCGAGCGAGTGCAACCAACCGCTGCTAATTGTTTAGGGGAAATAATTCAAAGAAATTTAAGATAAGTACCCCGAAACCTTTACTATTAACAAAAGAAAAAATCAGAACTGAATGATAAAAAATTACCTCATTTAACTTTTTACACATTATGAGGACTTTTTCTAATTTCCTAACTACCAAAACATTCAACATAGCCTCGAAAAATCCAAAGTCACCACACGGCAAAAAAGACAACTTCTCATGAGCTTTTCTTTTTTCTATCAGCACGTGAACTAACTATGCAGAACAGAATTTCTATACTAGTAAATTCACTGGGACAGGAGTGTTGTTGTTTCCAATGCGTCTGTTCTATTCTATACAGGATAGAGGAGCAAAAAAGGCGCCTATTCTATTGTTCTATTCTGTTCTGCACTGGAGCAAAAAAAAATCGCACCTAATGGAAAATACAGGAAAATCTTCCATTCCCTTCCCAATGTTTGGTATTATGTTACTGTGCTGTCCACGTGCCGTAGCACGAATAACTCATCTGCTCAAAATGCCCACGACCTGATTGAGCTAGCTGGCTGAGAGCCGGCAAGCAGGGCAAAACCGAGGTGATTTATCAAACTAAATTCATGTTGTACTCACGGCAGCTCGGCTACCTTTAGGATTCGCAACAAATGGCTCGATTCGCAAAATTACCAAAGTTTATGGCTTGGGTAATTTAATCTATTTTTGTTTTCTTCGGAAATCGTTAGACAATTTTGAATTTTCAGTAGCCAATTTCGCTTTTTTTTTACTAATGGTCAGAGAACATTATGACTAATGTTCGAAGAACATTAATATTAAAATTACTTGGGCCAAAAATTCATATTTCGATATATATACATATATATATATATATATATATATATATATATATATATATATATATATATATATATATATATATATATATATATATATATATATATATATATATATATATGTATATGTATGTATAAAAAAAAATCAGTGACTATTTCTCGGAAACGCCCCATCCGATTGAGCTGAAACTTTCAGGATACATTTGTGTATATGTAGAATAGGTCCAGGTTAATTTGCTTTAACCCTTTGGCGCCAGCGGTTATTTTAGTGTCATTTTAAATATCCCTATAATTCTGTCGGCAAATATTTAAAAAAAAAACAAGTTTGCACATTGAATTTAAAACAAGTTTTCAATGTAAATATGATAAAATATGAAAATTTTTAACCCTGTGTGTGCGCTAAGTGCTTAAAAATTGATCGGAAAAATTTTAAAATTTTTGAATTGCGTTAACTTTTGACAGAGCTATTAAATCACTATACAATTACAGGACAAATTGATATTACTAAGTTGTTAATCTATGTTGTTTTTAATGAGCATATTAGCAACCCTGTTAGCTACGGCAGGCACTGAAAGTGAAAACCTTCAAATCATCGGCTCTACTGAAAATTTTTCGGTTTTTAGAATAAAAAGCAGCTGATATATAAATCTTATGCATTGTTTGTAGAGCCAAAGTGAAACATTTGAAATTCTATATCGGACAAGAATGGTCACTCGTCTTCAATTCACCTATATTTTTCTTATTTCCTGAAGCGCTGATGTTATTACTAGTTGCCGATAAAGGTATGATGTGACAGTTATTTATAGTAGAGCGATGGTATTATGTCCAATCGCCAGCTCTCAAGACAACACAAACGAACAAATACAACCATGAGGATACAGCGGGATTCGAACCCGCGGGCTTTAGATCGCTGCTTTGGATTACCACCTTAGCGGGCAGCGCGCCCGACCACTCAAAACTTCGACAGGTTGCAAAATATCCGAGTAGATGATGAACTATGTAATATTACTAGTAATCATGAATATGGCTACATAGATCACCAACGTAAGTTCTATATTCATATCCACCAGTCTAAAATTGAATCATTTAATGTAATGGAAATAAGATACTAAAGGTACAAAAAACTACGTGTAAGCTGTTTGAGCGAATTTCCAGACTCTAATTCGATAAAATATATTATAGTTTCTACTGAAAATTTGTACGGATATAAACCAAATATAATAGAATTTTAATTTACTTATGTTCACTAATGGCCCAGTCATTTTAGCGTAAAAAAGGGGTCAACCTCGGAATGGGAGATAATAAGATGCATTTTTGTATATACCTTCATTTTGAGATCCGCAAAGTTGCCCCAAAAGTCTCATAAAATCTCGTGTCTGCGTCGAAAGTTATTCAAGGTCAAAGGTGCGAAAAACGGGCTTTTGCGATTATCTTGATTTCTATTGCTCCAATGTTTTTAACACTTAGGATCGAAATTGTAGAGCATACAATTTGCGACACATTTTATTTGAAGCATTTTTTCATGCACTCAACCGTTTTTCTGATAGAGGGCGGTAAGCTCGCAGCACTTAGCCATATGTACTGTGATGCAAGGTCAACCGTGAAACCTCCAGTTTTGAATTATTTGCATTATTTATCAGTAAATACATTATACTTAATAACATTTTACATTTATTTAATTTATTTTAATATATATGTTTATCATTGGAGCAATAGAAACCAAGATAATCGCAAAAAACTGTTTTTTCTCACCTTTGACCTTGAATAACTTTCGACGCAGACACGAGATTTTATGAGACTTTTGAGGCAATTTTGAGGACCCCAAAATGAAGGTATACACAAAAATTCAGCTTATTATCTCTCATTCCGAGGTTGATTGCTAAAATGACTGGGCTATAAGAATTTCGATTCGAATTAAACAACAGTTTTCTGTTTCTAGTGTTAATAGAACAAAATATTAGATGAGATGATATTGAAATCATGACTTACACTGTGAGGACGATGCGAGAATAATGGTGTTGGAGGGCGTGCCCATCTTTGGCCACCCTCGCAACTTGCAGTCAGTTCCATACCAAGAACCTATGATTGTGAATAATAAAAATATTAAAGTGCCAAAATAAGATTAAATGAAAAATTAAAATAGATAAAAAATGTAATAAATTGTTTAGTACGTATGTTACGTTTGCTTTTAGTGAGAATATTATTAGAAAATAGTTAAGCTAACGCCAAAAGTAGAAGATAGGGATGGTTCAAATGTATATTTTCATTAATATCAATTGCAACGACTAAAGTTTATGATAATTAAATAATTTACTTAATCAAAAGAAAAATATTTCAACATGATATTCACCTGAACCGTTCGCTCGTGAGGATGTTCGGCTTTGCTGGATTCGATATGTTTTTTATTTTCCACTCCTTCGTTACTTTTTTCAATTGACTTCTTACTAACGATTTCACTGCTTTCATCTCCGTGTTCGGGTACACTTCTGGGGTCGGAAGCTGCATCTATATCGCCATTGAGTTCGGGTTTTGTATGACCATTGGTAAGGGTATGGCTGGGTGAGGTATGCTCAGCTTGATCCTACAGACAAATACATATTTTATTGTATAAACGAATACTTTCACGAGAAACAAATGAAAAACAATGGCATTAAGCTGAAGTACAAATAAACTCATGATGTTATTTTGGAAAAACCAAATAAATTTCTTATTGGATGTAGTTTCAAAAAAAATGCTGTTAGTATTATCATCATGTTGTGAGGACATGGACCGAATTCATTTCCAGCCGAAATTTGTAGCTATGAGCTTTAAACCCATATCGCTAACTCTGAACCATGCATTTTATTAACAAAACAAAACATAGTAGGGTTTGTCAAATCTTCTATCTCTAACCTTGTTTTGATCGTTCGCAGCCTGACGTCTTTTCATTTGTTCATCAGCAGCATCTATCAAACCTTGAATAGCAGTTATTACTATGAAACGTAATTCATTTTTATTTCAGTTTATTTAGACGAGATCCCATAATACGTTATTTTCATCAGCAAATTTAAAGAAAAAAACATTTGCATATAAGTTTGTTTTGAACGTGGACAAAGGAGTTTTCGAATTCATGTTTATCATTGAAAATATGTCCCTCTTTATCTATTCAAAGTTATTTAGATATTAATAGTTTATCAAAAAAGTCTAACATGCAGCAATCGTAGCATGCAGTCATCAGATACTTTTACTGGTAACAATGAAAAGGATTCATAGATAAATTAATTGAAATTACATTCATTCAAAATATACTAATTACTACGGGTTAATATTTTAAATGCAAAAGTTTAAATGCAATCGTTCCCAGTTACATTTCAAAAACTTACAAACAGCAAAAGTTTCGGTATTCGCAAAGATATTTGGCAGACATTTGGGAGACGCAGAGGGAATGTATCGACGCAAGTATGTTAAATAATAGTTAATTGATTATGGATGTTAAATAATAGTTGATAGTAAATTGAATTCAAGTTTGTTTTAGCTAGTCTAAATTTTTTATTTTTTACTATAATACCAAAATGGTGTGATTGATTATACCTTAACGAGGTCTTCGAAAGAATTTTTTACAAATGTATATTTTAGTAATAAGCATTCTTCTAAATGTTACTCGACTCGAAAAATTTAATGCTGACTAAAAGTCTGAAAGCATTGTACAAATATATTTGCTCTCATAACATTTGAATATTAAAAGCAGAATTTAGAATTTCCTAGTCAATAATGTATTTTTCCTTTGGAAGCTAGATGCGTTGTTACTGTATTCCTTACTGTATTCGATCGGATAACTTTATTGGGTGCTTCTCTATCTGGGCGGCCAAGGGAACACTTTAGCTAATACGGCAACAAACACTTTAAGGGGGGAGATACATGTAACTGCTAAAACAAAAACGATTTTTTTTTATTGCATCAAAGTGTTCGAAATACTCTTAAAATATACCAAAAAAAGTTTTGAAGCGATATTCGAGTTAGTTCTCGAGTTATAGCCAGTTATAGACAGCGCGGCGTTCCCCAGGTCGGTGGAGCTTTAGAACTTTAAACGCGCTTTTCTCAAAGTAGTACTTTTTCAATTTCCGTACAAGATATCTCAAAAAATATTGAACCTATTAGGCTAAAATTTATATCACATGTACAAAAGAGTATTATCTCATCGTTGAACCTACATTTTCTTGTAATTTCGGAAAAATAATTAGTTTACCAATGTTTAAAACGTGATTTTTTTGAAAAAAATCGATTTTTTTTTTTTAATCTAATATTAATGTAAAAATTTGGTTTTTTTTTCTAAATTTTATTGGTTCACCTAGGAATTATAGATCTCATTAGCATATTTTTTTTTCTCTGAACGTTGCAAGTTTCTCGGAAAAGGCGTTAAGTTGTACGAGGCTGTTTTTGATGTGTTTTTTTCATTTGCTCGCATCGCCTCCATTTTGTGTTGAAAAGTTATTAAAAAAATATTTTCATTTACTATAAGATATGTACTTTGAGGATTTAATATTAAAAATTTTCTGAATAAACAATATATATATTTTAAGTCAATCTAAAATTAGCAATTTCTTTTCCATTTTACATGTATTTCCCCCCTTAATCTTCATTCGTAGGCCGGTTTGACGAAGATCGCAAATTAACTTATGTACGCAAGAATGCTGCGAATAAAGTCATGCAGCATTCCCAAAGAACGTCGCTGAAAAAGCGCGAAAAGGCCTATCACGATCTCTAACGAGTATAGAAGCGGTTCTATCAAGCTGAGAAAAAAGTCTGGGTAGGAAGGAGTGATAAGACACACAGAAAAAAATCTACATGACACGTAGCGCACATTTAAGAAAATACTTTGAGCTATACAATTCAGCTTGCAAAAACCTACATAGTGCAAAATTCTGTGAAACATAGTCGAGCAATTAAAGTTGTATAAGCTAAATATAGATCGGAACTAGCTATACGAGAATAATTCAAAGATAATATACATGGTGGCAGCATCTGCAGACCTTGGAAACCTTCAGGGTAGTTGACCGTGAGTTCGAAAAAGTGCCATACTCCAACTACCTTGGGTCAATTGTAGCAGCCGATAACAACATGGAAGCTGCCGATAACAACATGCTCAAATCCAATAAAGCCTACTACAGTTTGTCAAGGCTCTTCAAATCCTGGAATCTAAGCCGAACATCAAAGCTTCTGCTGTATAAGACCATGGTCTTGCAAGTACTCACGTACGGATCCGAGACATGGGTGCTCAACAAAAGGCAATCTGACTTCTTAGCCGTGTTCGAGAGAAGTGTCTTACGGAGAATCGTTGGCCCCATATGCGAAGTTGTAAAGAGAGTTGCTGGCTACGCGACTAGCATTAAGCCGCCAGTTTGAGCCCATTTGTCACCCTGCGCTGGTTTGTTGGAGCTGCCAAGTGACCGCTTCGCCAAACTGAATCAGCTGGCTCAATCAAGCCGACCGTCGCTCTCAAGCAGTTTCTGCAGAGCTTGAGCAGTTTCCTGCTTTTGCTTAGATCAGGTGATGGCCGTAATGTCTTAGCTATCCTACAGTTCAGCCTGTTTTCCCATTCGGGCTTTAGTTTGGCTGATATGACAGCATCTAGTTTGTTTGTGATTTCAGCAATTGACCGTGGTACAGTGATGCAAGGGCTATTACTAGCTCTTGAACCTTTCCTCGCCAATTCATTGGCTTTTTCGTTGACCATGACCCCACTTTGCCCTGACACGAAAAGCTTGCGCTTCTGAAGATGAATTGATCCAAGTCAATCAGTTTCAGAACCATTTCCAACCAGTCCGTTGGGGTGGTTCTTAAAGCGCTATCTACTTAGAAGCAGATATACATATATATAGATAAAGCTCAGTAGACGCCGGTGGGCAGAGCAACTAGCCCGTATGAGTGAAGAGAATCCTGCTCGGAAAACCCTTTGCGGTAGATTTGACGGCAAATGACAGCGTGAGATCTTGCTTGTGCTGGCAAAATGGCGCTGACCAGGACGCTCGGAGCTTCGGGGGTGACTAATTAGATGACATCGGCTTGCAATCGGGACCAATAAAAAAATTAGTTAAAGGAGGCTAGGACCGGACCCCGATGATGATGATGTTATATACATAGTAACCTGATCTAAAAAATAAAGCTTGGTAGTGAAAACTCCCATACATTATGGTATTCTCTTTTATAAACATAGTTTACGAAATACAAAAAAAAGCTTTGTAGTCTAGTGGGTAAAGCACTGGCTCATGGGTGATTATCAAACCACGTTCGGGCGAAAGCCTATAGTACAGGGCTTTGCAACCTATAATGCATAGCACGTGCTCCAAACAATATAACGCATGCTCCTATGGTTTTTTTTTGCTGCTCATTGTGGTGCCAGATGCTATACAGCTATGCACTTAGCGGTAGTTGTTTATAAATTATAGTTTCAAACGATATGCTTTTTCTCAGTACAATATTCATCTAATCAATCTGGGGCACTGGTTTGTTAGACGTTTAATACGTGAGATCTCTCCGGTTCTCACAATACCTTCGCACGCTAGAGTGTCCCTACTCGACTGCGGGGAATACTTCTTGAGCTGAAGTAACTGGAAGCACCCAGACGTCTATAACAGGGGATACTCAGAAAACTTCTTCACGGGCGGCTCGAAGACAGATGTTAGATCTGAATCTGGTGTCTATTTGCATCATCGAACGATAGGCCAGCTTTTTCTCTTGGAGAGAATATTTCGCTAGCTTGAGAGCTATTCGCTGGGCGATTGAAGAAAAGTAGAGGGGTAAACATCCTCTGACTACTCTACTGGACCTCTGACTATTTCAAAAATTGTCGAGGAGTACAGACCACGATTGAACTCTGTCACTAGGTTCCAAAATATGCATCTGCTGTAAATACGGGGATACTGCGGTGTTGAAGGAAACGAGACTGCGGATGTCTTTGCGAAGTGAAATTCAACGCTCAGGCCGCATGACCCTGAATCTGTCTTAGGTGTACTGACCACATCTGCACATACCATTTTACGGATGTGCCTAGGTGATGTCCACAAAGAGGCCAGGCCAGGCACATGAAGGTCCTCTTTTCATATTTCAACCTTAAAAAGAGTAGGAAAGTTTGCAGAGCCAGAGCCTAGGAGGACATATGCACCGTTTAAGTGAACCAGATGACGTCGGCCTATCCTGCTTAGAAGAGGCTGACTCTGTGGAGCATTTCCTTTGCAAATATACAACGTAAGCCTGTGTTAGGTTCCTCGTGAGTACGATAGGCCTTTCCGTCTTGAGTGATTATAGCTGCCCCAACACAGACATAATCAATCTGCAAGGATAAAGTGAGAAATATGATATGTGTCTAGTTGCGAACATTGGAGCGGTAGGTTGAATGATCTGGGAAGGTGACCGCTTAAATCATGCAGTTCATCGCCTAGTATGAAAGATATGAAAGATAGACAGGCGGCTTCTCAATTTTTTGTGTCTCATACTCCAGAAAAGAGAGAGACAATTCCAGTGCAATAAGTGTAGCGCTATTACTATACCGTGTAACGAAGTCCCGCTAGGCCGGATAGACTCGTTTCCTCAAGAAGTAAATAGCCAATATAATGGGACTTCATTCCAGGTAAAAAGGCAGATGAGATCCAAGTGATGAATGAATATAAGAAAGTTTAATCATTCACCTACAATTCGCCAACAATAGTGGCGGCAAAGAATTCCGACAGGATTAAAAAACACTTTTCCAATATACATAGGCAACTGTTCTTTCTGTTCTGTGTATCCAAGTAGCCGCTTGTATGGCTTTATGAATCCTTATCTAAATTTCCATCGAATTTTGGATACTTAGCAATATAAATTGCGAGTATTTATCCATGTTCGAGAAAACGATCCTACGATAAATTTACCGTTCGGCATGAAGACGACCGCTTCTAGTCTCTACACAAGTACAAAATATGTGACCAATACCGTCACCCTAAGGCCACTGAAAAGATGAGTCTCAATAGAATAAAATGACCTAGACATTGACCTTTTATGAGAGAGGAAGATCTGACCCGCAAGCCTACGGGGTTGGACTTTTGCAAATATTTCTAAAAATCATTTGACTTCTAGCTCTGAGAATATTATTATAACAGAATGAAACCTATTTCTGCAATAAAAATGAAATGTTACTGTGAAGTTCTGGTGGTGCTTGGCTTTAAACAGTGGCGTCTATCATATAAAAATTAATATTTTTACTTATGTAGTGACTAATGCTAAGTCTTTTACTTGCTACTGATTTGGCTTCCATGAAAAACCGCATAATATCTTTTGAGCGAAATTTTGATGCTTTAATTTAACATACTTGCATTTGAAAAAGACAACCGCTTTGAACTAACCACATGTTATTTATACTTTTATGTTTTGCACGAACGAATTCTGCTCTTCCTATTCTTTCCGATAAACGTTAGACATCTGCTTCAAAAAATTCTCGACGATAATCTTGAAATTGAATAAAAACGTAATAGGAATGATATTGAGTAATAATAATCAGTAAAATCAGTCTGGACTACATTATATAATTGAAAAAATATAATTGAAAAAATCCGTAAAGATAGTATGGAACTTGAACTAAAAAAAACTTATACTCGTATGGTCACACTGCTCTCACAAATTCATTTTCAGAAACGGTTGTTGCCGTTTACCCTTCTAAATAAAAAAAGCCCGAGTTGTTGGTACGTTTGAGGGTATTTTCAAAAATCTTTAAGTGGAATGCTCTTAATAATGATCGTTTGGATTATCCTTTGCTAGATTAATTCATGTATATATTTTATGTGAAATAGGCTAGTTAGAAAAATAATACATTCGACAAATTTTTTGCGATCATTCTTTGAAATGTTTGATAATACTAAGCAGCAGTTGAATTTGTGACATTATTCGATTAGCACTTGTTTATTTACAAGAACAGTCGAATTGAAGCTAATCTTCCACAGGGGTGCAAAAGTCTAACAACAAATCGGAATCTAACCTTGGCCTTGTTCGAATCACACCCCATTTCGGCTATTAGTTTCGCCATTGCTTGTTCCGTATCTTCAAGTTTCTTTCGTAGCTTCTCAATTTCCATCAACTGGTCTCGTTCACGGACTAGTGTCCCGTTTGATGGAGTTCTACTGAAATTTTCGCAAAGTGCTAATGACTCTTGATCCAACGGCTCGATTTGATGTTGTTGATGTTGATTGTTAGCAGTCGTAGATGAGATGACACCATTTACATGCATTTCACCACAGTTACAAGATGCGTGCACTGGTTGGCAGTTAGCCCCTAAAAGTTTTTGTTTTGGTTGTTCAAAGTGACAATTATTCTTATTAGTCATTATAACAACACCTATATAAAAAAATGTATTTAAGTCATAAAGTGTTAAGAGTTGCTCATGCAAGTGTTTGTGTGGAAAGTGCTAACAAAAAAGTAATGCTACTTAAACTTACAAAAAAGTAATGCTACTTCTAACATACAAATTAGCAGTCGATTGAAATTCTAGATAATAATAGCGTGGCAAGTGCAGAGTGAAAAATACGGCTTAAAGTTAAGTTAAAATTCAATATTGGCTTCTGAAACAAGTGAGTAGAATCATTTGGTGCAGAAATTTACAGATATTGCAACATTTGCTTGAAAGTAATAAGTGCAACCGCCAAAATTGACCTATGAGGAGCTTGAACACTCACAGCTATATTGTAGATATTGGAAAGATTCTGAACTGCAAACGTCATCAATCGCATAGCCTGCAAAAATCATTTATAGATAAATAATTCCATATCTACGTATCATCCTATTAGAAGGTGCTATATGCAAAAAAATATACGTGTATTGTGCCGTGATGGTAACAAATGCTTCTAAATTCACGTGAAGAATCAGTTTTGAATCAGATATTTATAGTTTTTTTTAAAAACCCCAACTTCCTTCGTTTCGGTTCTATGAAAACAAATTATTGATTCGCTGAGGGCCAAAAATCAACTTAAATAATTGATGATAATAGATGTGCATACAGCTAAGAGTACTTCCTGAGAAGTATTTGCCTCATAATGAAATACTGTCAATGGTAAGGTTACCTTTTTTTACTAATGTTCGAAGAACATTAGTATTAAAATCACTTTGGCCAAAAATTCATATTTCTATATATAAAGTATATATATATATATATATATATATATATATATATATATATATATATATATATATAAAGTATATATATATATATATATATATATATATATATATATATATAAAGTATATATATATATATATATATATATATATATATATATATATATATATAAAGTATATATATATATATATATATATATATATATATATATATATATATATATATATATATATATATATATATATATATATATATATATATATATATATATATAGATATATATATAAAGTATATATATATACTTTTGCAATAATAAAGTTTATGAAATGAATTCTGAACGTGTTTTAAATGTGACTATGGTAATATTATGACGATGGTAACCCTATGTGTGCGGTAGGCGCCTAAAATGAGATTCAAAAAATTTGAAAATTTTTGAATTGCGATAACTTTTGATCAGATTTTCAAATAATTATGAAACTTAAAAGACATATTGATGTTATTAAGTTTTTAACTCGTATACCCTGCAGCTACGGCAGACATTGAAAGTGAAAACCTTCAAACTATCAACTCTACAATAAAAACCAACTCATATAGAAATCCTATGCTTTGTTTATTCAACCAAAGTAAAACTTTTGAAATTTCATATTGGACAAGAACGGTAACACTCCTCAAATTTAACTATATTTGAAGCATCCAAAACTTCTGTTCACGAGAACTCACGACCAAATTATCAGATACAATTGAAAATCACAGAATGTACTGGCATTAAGTAGGCTCTGATAGAATTGATCGGGAAATGTGGGCAACTCTGTGCCAGTGGTGCCATATTGAAATATTACAAAGAAAAAAAAACTGCGTTTTGTCCTATTAATTCTGATTCAGTCATTCGATTTTGGCGAAATTCGCACAGTAGCTGAACCTGTAGAAATTTGGTTGAAAAATTCGGTTCGTGCTGCCAGCTATGGTAATTTTGGTGTCCGGTCTTAAAAATTCACTCAGGAAAATAAAGCTTTTTGCCCTATAGCTTCCATTGCAGTCATGAAATCAAAACAAATTTCATATGATAAATGGAACTTATTATAGGTATTATTCAGATGGAATCTGGTTAAAAAAAACCATGATAGGGTCGCCAGCTATTGTTGGTTTTGCATTTATTTGCAATATCTTGATTACGCGATTTTATCGTAAAATTTTCAAATGGTAATGATCTTGTAATGTCAATAAATAACAAATATTAAGTTTTCGAAAATTTGAAAACTTTTGCGAGTGGTAATCCTAAATTTCTTTGTACCCCTATAGCTTCCAATGCAGTCATCGGATCAAAACGAAATTCGCAGGGTAGGTTGATTTCAACGTTAGGCAGGTATGATATATTTTTGGCTTTGATGATAGCGAAGGGTTGCCAGCGCGAGATGTTTTTGCTGTTATCGGATCAATAAATGCTTATATTAAGGATCCATATCGCGAACATTTACAATGAAAATAAGCTACCAATGTTGAAATTTTCTAAGTTCTACAAATTTGTCGGTCCCAAACATCTTTCATTTTTTGATTCCAAACATCTTAATATCCCTATAACTTTCGACGAAATCATCGGATAAAATCGAGATCAATAGAGTGTTGCGGTACAGCTGTGAACAGCCGCCACCACAACAGAAATTGTAGCCTGACCTGCTACCCTCACGTGACTAATTGTGCCGACTAGTCACCGGTGTCGTGGGTTTAATGAGGGGCAGGCCAAGCCCTAGCTGGGTCACGCATCTATTATCAAAAACACCACATAAGGAAAAAACTACATGATGGGAAAAAGGGAACCCACACATGGCTCCACTGAACCTATTTTATCTGGATTCAGTTACACATCTCTAGCGCAGAAGCGGCTATAATAGGATGAAAATAAACCCCAGGATTTACAAAAAAAATAAAATAATAAATACATTATACCAAAAAAAGAGGAAGGAAAATCAAATTCAAAATTAAACATATCAAAAACAATAGCATATAATTTACTAAATAAAATTTAAAATTCAACTTGTCTAAAAAAAAATCAATACCAAATTTAAAATCAAAGTGATATAAATGCAATAATAAAAAAAATATGCTTTAAATTGGGGGAAAAGGTATATTTCCAAAACCGTGCAAAAGACGGTCAAGACGGAGCACGTGTCTCGGGCGGCAAATTCAAGCTTGCCAGACGAATACACTACTTAACATTATCGCAACTTTGCGGTGACTGAGACGCGCAGCATAGTAAAATCATAAATAAAAAAAATAAAAAAAATTGTTTATTTCGGACAATTAAAGGATCCATAGTGTGTTAGTAAGGGTTATAGTAAGTAAGTATCAGTAAAAATATAAAGCATTCTAAATATAAACATAAAAGACACAAATAAGTCAACTTCCCTGGGCCGAGGGCCATTAAGGAAACGAGCTGGTTTCCGTCATCACCCTCCGCACAAGGCACCTATATAGTGGTGACGTGAACCTATCAGGTATAGTGCTTAGGAAGCTGTTGGGACTGTCCCATGTTCTACGAATCAGAGATATCATTTTGACAGCTGCAAAGCTATCAGTCTGGTACTCCGCAAACATCCCTAACGCACTGCTGAAGTGGACCAATCTAATCATCATCCTGTAGATATTATTATATTGGACGCGCAAGGTGTCCAGCGATCTTTTGGGCATATCCGACCCACAGGTTCGCTGTGTACAACTGCAGAAGCATGGAGTAGATCTGGGACGAAAATCGAGCAAAATTTAAACACAGTTGAATTCTGCCAGGAACTCTGCGTTTTCAAAGAGAGGGCTCCACTTTCATTAGGAGATATAAAAAATGCTAGAGCTTTCAATATTTTGCAACAGATCTATACGCAAAATTTGCATGATACCTTTCCTAATATTGAAGCTTGAGTAGTCTAGTGGGCAAAGCACTGGCTTCTTGCGTGTAGGGTCCCTGGTTCGAATCCAGGTTCAGACGAGGGTCTGTATACCAAGCATTGAGTTCACCTTGCATTGAGTTCACCTTGCATTGAGTTCACCTTGCTAGAGACAATTTACGTTGTCTATGCTGATTTATAAACAAGAAGGGAACCATGATCACAAATCAATAACCTTTATAGGTACCTGATTGAAATCAGGGGTAAATTGAGTCGTTGGAACTAATCACCCCACACTCATATTCGGATTAATTGAAAAATTGTAATGAAGTTCTGTACCAGCTTCAACCCCTAGACACGTACGAGGGTTGTCGTGGGATTACTTTACTTTACTTTGCTAATATTTATATTGCTTTGCGAATTTACTCTACGCTTCGCACTACATCCGCAAGCTGCGAGCGAAATTTTAGCAAACTGAAACTTATTAAAAATTATCTACGATCGTCGATGAGCCAGGGACGTTTATCGAGTCTCGCAATATTAGCACTAGAAAATCGAACTGCTCACGAAATTAGTTATGACAAGAACAAATGGGTCAAAGAGAAAAATTGTAAATTCTATGTGCAATATAATAATTACTTTGAATCTCACGTTTTATTTCAGACCCTATCCTGTCCTATCCGAATTAAAATATATGTCCGACATGTTCATGTATTTTTGGTCAAATTATAGGCTTAACAACAGATATGAAATGGCTATCCGTGTACCCATACATGAGTGTGCCTTATTTAATGCATGCACAACATTGCTCTCTCACAAAAATTTCGCTCAGTGCGCCCCTTTCTACCGCACTCACTTTCACAACCGAAAAGCCTTAATGCTGTGTCTTATTCTCGAAAAAATGTGTGGAACACAAATCGGTGTAAAAACGTGCAACGGACAACACGGAAAGAAACGTCAATGTCAGTTTGATTTGTGTCGGGAACTGAAAACATTAACTTTCAGTCAAAATTTGTAAAAGAAAATTTAAAAATTTGAAAATCTACGTTTGGGCGCAATAATTTGTGTCGGTTTCGCGAATAAATTAGCGGTCAAAAATAATAAAATAGTGCGATAATGAAGTGCCGCGTTCCAGGCTGCCAAAGTAGCTACCGAAGTGCTTCGCAGGGAATATCGTATTTCGGGTAAGCAGAATTAACCTTTGGCATCAATTTCGTTTTGTTTGTGTGTGAAATCATAATTAATTTCATTCACAAAAAGCATTTTAATCTCCACTCGCCGGTTGCGTGGAAAGAAATGTCAAACGACGTTCAAAATGACGGTCTCTCGTGGTTTTTACATAAGCGTTACCATATGAACTGTGTAGGGCACAAACCAGTACCTCATTCTCACACCAGTAAGCAAAAAGTCGAAAATTGGTACATTTCTCTCGGTCGATTTCTAATCCATTCTCTCTTATATATGTGGGCTTAACAGGGAAAGAGCAGCGCTAGACCGGTTGTTGTGGCTCTCTTTGAGGGAGGCCTATATCCATCAGTGGGCGCGTTATGGTTGAAATGATGATGATGATAAAGGTACAAATATTGGTGAGCGGGGACGCCATTTTTCAGTTTATGCTCCGCCTCGAAAAACTCAAGATCCGGGGCTAGCCAGACTATCCGACTAACGAGCCCATTGCAGATATTGAACGGTATGGATAAGCAATACAGCTATTTTAGCTTGGCTTGTTATATTGGCACTTGTCAACCTCATCAGTAACAGGATATGAACCAGAAACCACATATGTATACTAGCAGCCGGTGCTATAACCGCTCTGCTAGACAAGTTTGGCAAAAGAACAAAGCATTCAAAAAAAGATTGATAAAGACTAACAACATTTATATAAAAATAAAAAAATATAAAAAATATCAATAAATCGCACAGCTCTCATGACATAAAAAAGGGTACTCTACTCGTATATCAGCCTTAACATAAATTAGGCATACTCAATACAAGTGCTGGTATCTCTTGCACGGTGCATTTGCAATGCAATTATGGTATGTTTATTTGAATACGTGTTCAAACCTGCTTTTTATACAAATAGAGAAAAGTGAAAATTACTTCAAATGAAAGATGTTTCGCCAAACAAAAATTCTACAAAAAAGTGAACTAGCTCGATTATAATTCTTCCTATGTAAATAAATAGAACGGACATGGTGTTACAGAAAGTTTGACGCTTGATCAGCAGTGTGGATGTTAATCACCGATAGTTTTCTGAACCAAATAGAGAAATTATCATAAAAAGAAGATGAATTCGCATTAATTTTCCTAATGTAATCCAAATTCCGGCAGTTTCAACCGATAAATCTTATAACAAAACTACTTGCATAGCTTGTAAAACAACACTAAGTATTTAGGGTAAATGCTCCTAATATCGGCCTATTCCAAAAGTCGGGCACGCAAAACTATTTTGTCTCATAACAAGAATCAGATTCGTCAAAACGGAATCTAAATTGCAATGTTTCGAACAATACTTTCACTTCCACTATACTTTCTTTAGATTACTTTTTAGCGAGTTTGATCGATATTGTGAGATAAGAGAGGATTTCAAAAAAGAGTTGCAGCTGGCCGAACTTTAGGAGCAAAGTGGCCGATATTTGGAACAATCACCCTATATTAAAATAAAAATATCAGAATTGCAATACTTTTTTCCTTTCTACGGAAAATAAAAATATGTACATATAGGCGTTTGAAAAACAAAGCATGATCTTATGGCAAAATCAAATTGCAAGTTGAAATTAATAATAAGATAGGACATATTTTAATGTAAACGTTTTGTGTTAAAAGTGGAAACAGATTATCGTGTCTGACAAGAATCTCAAAATTTTGTAAGCCTTACTTGCTTCGTGATCCTTCCACGCTATCAGATGTTAGCATAATGGGAAATTATTAACAATTATTATAAAATTGATTTTTTAAATAATTAGGTATATTGTTTCGGGATTTCAAATCGATTACTTAAATAGACAATTTCCAGATTGTAACTCACCAAGTTTTGTTGTGCCATCGTCAGGTCGTTTGATACGGAATGGCTCCTCCTCGAACACTTCCTTGCGGAAATTCGGATCGCTCTTCGCTGCACCGTATGGCGAGTTAGCAACAGGTTTTTTAAACAGCAGCTGATGAATAAACGAATTATATTTTCGGAAATTATATCAACAGCAATAAATCTTACCTTCATTATTGTGTACACGAAAAACGCAATAATTCCAATCGTATATAACGGCATTATGAAACTCATGCTGTTGCTCTTCGGTTGTGCTTTATGAACTGATCCAGCTCCCAATGGTGGCCTTAGTCCTGGAATCGGTCCAGGCTTTCGTGTGTTTGAAAATAAAAAGTGAGAGAATTGATTTTATTCGATTTTTTTTTTTATTTTCTGAAAAACATTGAGTAAGCTGTTGTTTTCTTGCCGAGTTGAAAGTGGGCGAAAGGAAGTTATTATTTTTCCTCTTCGTTGCGATTGAGATGAAAAAATTATCTATTCAAGCAGCTTCAGTAATTACTGAAATCGTGTGTCATTCATTTTTGAAGAAGAAAAAACTCGCTTCGGTGAGTGGAATCCATCGTCAATGTAATTCAAACAGATGTTTTGTAAATATTTACAAAAGACCGAGAATGAACGCGAGACTAGTTTTTAAAAATAAATAGTGAGCGCGATTAAGGGGGTAGTCAATATCAGGCAAAAATTTTGATCTGTAGCAAAACTCATAGAAATGCATCAAAAACTCGATTTGAAAAAATGAGGAAATATTTAAGAGCCATACGATTTCGAAGGCATCGACATTTCGACGTGCTAAACCAATTAGTGCTAAATTTTAGGTAGCCCACCTTATCATTTGACGTACAATGAGTGAATTAAAAAAACTTTTTTGGTAATTAAATAGGTGAAAGTTTAAAATATGTGCTCCTTTGCCGCTCTAGGCATGAGGTGATGCACGTCAGTTGGGGATGTATGTGAAAATTTTAATGGCTTGGAAAGTTCGTGCGCAGTTCGAAAACATTATAAGAATAGACATATTGAACATGTGTAGGTGATTTATAAATAAATCTTATTATATTTTGCTTCCAAATTGATTTTTGTAAATGTTAAAAACTGCACCCTTGACCTTCTAATGATGATGTATTAATTAGAGCATGATCACACTACCGGGAGAAATTATGTTTTTAGATTCTAGTCTATTTGGAAAATGACTTTCATCAAGGCGATTCTAATGTGTACAAGCATGAAAACTGGTGTCGAGTAGTAGTCGTGCGTGTGCGCTCTGGATTTAAGAATGAACGTTGATTCATGATCGCATACTGAGCTTTGTATTCATCATGTGTGGGGGCGTGAATTATATCACCAGCGAAGTGAGCAAAACGGTTTTATTAGCCTTTTGGCACAGGTACAAACTGATTTTATGTTTAAGCAACTACTTGATTTTTTAGTAATTTGGTACACTCAAAGTCAATAGAAATCCCTTCCAAATTAGGTACACTATCACGTTGTATAAATTATCCTAGTTGTTCGTTATATGAATGTTATGTCAAAACGAAAGTCTCATTTGGAGTGTAGTATCATCGTTGAAAACAAAACACAAAAAAGAATTTATTTCGAAAATAGCATTAATAACACATATCAACAAAAATTTTTTTTCTGGTTTCCCTGGATATCTCTTCGGATTTCTATAATTTCAAGTGCACATTTGCGAATATATTCATGAAAGTACTGAATTGGCTCTGGTTTTTATAATATTAATGTATTCATAATATTTTTTAAAAAAAACCCCGAACGCATCAGCAGAACCGCTAGAAACACTAATGTTCGAAGAACAGTAGAAGATTTGTGCAGATTTTGAGTGTGTATTCTACCACTAGCTACTTAAGGACATCCTAAGACAATTTAATTTCGATGATCTCATCGAAAGTTACAGCGATAGAAAGATGTTTGGGGCTGCCATCCAAAAAATGTCCAGGTCTTAGAAAATTTAAACATTGGTAGGGTTTACAGCGATTGGACCAAATGTGACCTGAACTATAGCGCGAACTAAGTGAATTTAGTCTTAAGGTATTTACATCGACCTGACCTAAAATTTGGTCGAATTTAGTCCTCATTTCTTCATACGTGACAACTGTCATTTAGTTTAATTTTAGTTCATACACAAACATGATTATTTCAATGATTTTGAGTCAAACGAGAGGGTTGCGAGCTTAAGCTCAACGCACATATATTATTAATAGCCGCGCAAAAATCAAAGCTTAGGTCGGGTGTGTTTACAGCTATATAGTCCACGGGCTGATTTTAGGTCAGGTCACCTGAAATCGGGTACTGACCTATAGCTTGGGTCGGGTACTGAGTGTTTGCAGCAGGTGGACTAAATAATTTAGATGGAATTTGGTGTATTGTCCGCGGACTAAACGTCTACTGTAAACGCTATCATTGTTTATTTATTTTCTTTAACATAAATAACAAAAACGCCTCGTCCTGGCAACTTTTTGCTAGCACCGAAGCCAAAAATATGTCATATTTACCTGACGTTGAAGTCAACCTACTCTGCGAATTTCGTATTGATCCGATCACTGTATTGGAAGTTAAAGGGCTACAAAGAAATTTAGGGATACCACCCATAAAAGTTTTCAAATTTTCTAGATCGTAATAATTTTTGTTTATTTTCACTACGAGGTTACTACGATTTGTAAATTTTATGATAAAATCGCTTACTAAAGATATGCCGAAAAATCATTGTTTTTCCAACAAGATTTCTGCTGAATATTGTTTACAATAAGTTCAATTTGTCCTATGAATTTCGTTATGATTCCATGACTGCACTGGAAGCTATGGGGTAAAACGCTTTATTTTCTTGAGCCAAATTTCAAAATTTAAGACAGCAGCTCCAACCTTAATTTTCAACCAAATTTCTATCAAACGTGGCTCAGAGTAAGATTCAGCTACTGTGTGAATTTCGTCCAAATCTAGTGACTAAATCAGAATTTATAGGGCCAAAAACAGTTATTTTCTTAGTGGTTTTTGAAGATGGCATCACTGACACAGAATTGCCCACATTACACAATCGTTTCTATCAGTATTGGTCCCACTTAAAACCAATACATTCTGTAATTTTCAACTGGATCTGATTATTGGGTCGTGAGTTCCCGTGAACATAAGTTTTTGATGCTAAAAATATAGGTGAATTGGGGAAGGGTTACTGTTCTTGTCCGTTGTGAAATTTCAAATGTTTTACTTTGGCTATGTAGACAAAGCACAAGATTTATATATGAGTTGCTTTTTTTTCGAAACAGCGACAATTTTTCAGTAGAGTCGATAATTTAAAGGTTTTCACCTTCAGCGCTTGCCCTAGCTACAGGGTTGTTAATACGCTCATCACAAATATACAAATCTCACATCTCATCTCACAAATATACAAATTATTCATATCAATATGTCCTGAAAGTTTCATAATGATTTGATTGCTCTGTCAAAAGTTATCGCAATTTAAAAAATTTCAAATTTTCCCCACCTCTTTTTAGGCACCTAGGTTAAAAATCCAAAACATTATCCGATTCACATTTAAAATACGTTCAAAACTCATTTCCCTAAGTTAATTTTTGCAAAAATGATTTGTGGACAGAATAAAAGGTATATTAAAAATATCACTAACATGGCCGCCGGCGTCAAAGGGTTAAATACAAGTGACATTGAGTGCGTTTATGCCGTAGCTAAATTAGTGAGCTCTGCTTATTTAGCAGCGGTATAAACCACTTTTAAATTAGCAGAGCTTGCTATTTTGGCTACGCTACTTTAGCGCTGCTAAAATTTAGCGCGGTTATAAGTGTGAAGGTAGCAGTGGTATAAACACTAGAACAGTCATAAATAGGATTTCTAGTTTCGAGTGACATTCGCAATCTGGAAGCCTTGGTGCAATGGTGTTTTCGTTCTTATATTGAGCTCCTTTCAGATATTACGCCATTTTTGCTTTGGTTGATAAGATGTACGGTGTAAACGCTACTACTATAGCAGCGCCAGTTTGGCAGCGCTATTTCAGCTACGGCATAACCAGGGCCATAGAGACCTGCACCTATTCTGCATATACACCAATGTATCCTGAAAGTTTCAGTTCAATCGGATGATGCGTTTCCGCGAAATAGTCACTGAATATTTTCGATGATATATGTATATACATATTTGTATATGGAAATATGAATTTTTGGCCAAAACTCGCACTTCTTGAACCCGCCAAAAAAAATCATTTATTTAAAAGATTGCAGGACGTACATAACTAACATTACTAACATTACTAACATAAGGTTTAATACTTTGCTTTATTTATTGAATTTGATTTGAATAATATTTTTATGTCCCAACAAATATGAGTTTATGGCATTTTTTGGTAGTAGACATCAAAGGTTTTAATCGAAATAAAACGTGGAATTATCCAGCTTTGCAGTCCACAAAATGTCCTATCTCGCACAATGAAGATCTTTTTCGGCCTATCTATGCCTCAAAAGTAGTTCGTATCCCCTCAAAAGCTATGGTGTTAGCAAACTCACATCATTCAATCCAATCTACTAGAGGAAGTGAATATGAATATGCAGGGGCGGATTTGCCACTAGGCCCGCTAGGCCCGGGCCTAGGGCGGCAAATTTCGAGGCCGGCAAATTTTCGATTTTTGCTGGGGTGGCCACTTTTCGATTTTTTTTTGGGGTAGCATTTTTTTCTGTCATATATATCTGATTTGAATGAGCCTAATATTTCAAACCAATTGAATTCTCTAAAAAATCAATGCACACTGAAATTCACCTCTGATGACTTTTTTCGGACATCGAAAAGTTTGACTTATCGTAAATATTGAAATGTGATCACGGTAAAGAACCAAAGAAACTCAAAAATACCTAAAAAGTATATAGAAATTATCTGTAAATACCTACAAAGAGCCTAAAAGGACCTAAAAAGATCCTAAAAGGAACCCAAATAATATCTCTTCAATTTACGAAAAGCTAATCAGAGGAAAATATTTGCGTGCGTTGATTTTTCAGAGAATTTTTTTTCTATTATTATGGTACAGGGTATATGTACTACATGCGAATCTCTTTTTATTTATGATGTATTTTTTTCAAATTCTACTTCATTATTGAAATTAATTTCTATAAAAAATGAAATCTAGAACGTCATAGGTCAAAATATCTTGGGTTCATCCTTAATTAATAACATATCGTACATTAATTTACAGTAGTCGAATTCATAGTTGATCTCCAGTCAAGTGCAGAAGCAAACTTTGAACGAAATAGTAAACTTACTTATAAAAATATGAGCGAAGACGTTGGAATTATATGCGTTTTTTTTTAGGTACTTTTAGGTTCTTTATCGTGTGTGTATTTTAATAATTATTTTTGTGGTAAGGGCGCAATAATAGGGAATTTTTACAAATGAACCGGTACCGGCATTATTCTGATATTCCTTTTTTATGAGCTTGGGCGCAAAGAAAAACAGCAAAATTTACTAGCGAATCGAAAAAAAATCGCGCATTGTTGCATATAATATTATTCACGAAAATGACGGCAAATATTTCTAAGGCCTAGGGCGGCGAAATGGTCAAATCTGTCCCTGTAAATATGAAACATTAGCACCGCAGTTGTTCTCTTAAAATTTGCTCAGTGATTTAATACGGGACTTAAATTTATCAAAACAACCATCAGAACTTCTTCCTTCAAGACTAAAAGAAAAGTATTTATTAGAACCAAATGTAACAATTACAGCATACCGAACAAGAGAAAGTGCATTTTGCATTGCAGTAAAAATGAAGAGCTTGTCTACTGTAATAATATTGCTCAGGTGCTTCTAGATATGGGGCTAAACAATACATATCTACTGATTGTTGACTCTTCATTCATAGCTCCAAAAAGAGTTTAAAAAGCGTTCTACTGCACAATGGAAATCAATTTGCATCAATCCCAATTGTCCATTCAACAAAACTCAAAGAAGAATATCAGAATATTAGATTGGTTCTACAAAAAATTAATTACTACGAACATCAATGGACGGTTTGTGTTGACTTGAAAATGGTAAACTTTTTACTTGGCCAGCAAAGTGGATACATGAAAAACCCCTATTTAATTTGCATGTTTTATTTTTTTTATTTTTTTATTTTTTTCTGCTATTTATAGTGTAATAATAAAATAAAATGAGGATTAACAAAAAACTAGAGCCAATATACCAAAAACATTCATAGTTTCATTAATTGTTGGTTTAAACTTACTCAAAATTATTATATCAAGGGCAACAAAACCACTGTTGACCGATGTATAATCAATGAAAGAAATTTTGTAAAAAAGTGGAAACTGTCGAGGCGTATTAAATTGTAGTGGTATCGATTATATCAAGGACAGAACAATGAGAAATTCCACTCACATTTTTTTCTCCAAAAAATTTACAATACAGTCAAATCTATCGTAATCGTATTTTCCTTCACTAAAAACTTTACTAAAAAAAACTACACTAAAAACTTACAACCACCTCCCCTTTGACGAAAAAAATATCCCAGCCTGGCAGCCCTGGCGCAGACAATATCAAATTAGACTATTAGAAACTGCAGAAGGAACGAAGGGTTTATTATATGGTCCTGGAATAGACGACGCGGTGTAAGTTGAACAAAAATTATTTACTATAATTTAAGTCCTTTTTAAACATTGAACGCGTTTTTGTCGAAACTGTTTTTTAGTGATTGAAGGTTTTTTTTCTCGCCGATAAATGTTTCCTATGTGATTAACAATTTAAGCGTAAAATTTTTATCGAAATTCGATTTTTACATACAGAAAAATCGACATCGATACTATAAAATTTTTTTGTTAACAGCAATGATTTTCCTTAAAATAAATAAAGTAACAGGAACTTCTCAGCTGATGACTAATTGTTTCAATCCGAGTTGCATGCGATTCCTTTTTTAAAAATACCAATTAGTAAAATTTCTGGTGTGCCTATTTTGCTCCACATTCGCATGTCATTTTTATGCGGTATTTATAGATTGGCGAGCACCTTGGCATCTACTAAAATTTAGTTCAGTTTAAAAGAATGTGCGCAGCCAAAACCGACCACATTCATTATAAACACATCCTCATCTATCAAGTAAACCAAACACATTACGATTATGATTCTTTTTCGGGTAGATTAGAGAAAATTTTGCAGGTTGTCATCTATAAATTGGAAATTGATCAAATACATGCAACGTGTAGCAGTGACTCTGAGGCTATGAGGCAGCTTGTATAGATATTGATGTTTATAACTTATCGCAAATATATATGACTTTATTAAATCGATTTAGATGAATATCGCTCTTTCCATCGATTTGTTTACTGCTGAAGTTGCTTGAACAATTATTCGGACTATGAAAACATTAAATTTGATTATATTACATATAGTACTCACTCGACCTTCGACCATTATCGGCGCAGCCTTAGCAGGACGGCTAACAACAGGTATGGTCTGGGTGTGTGGGATCGCACGTCCTTTTTCAAGCATAGCGGGATGTATTCCCTCTTTCCTTAAATGTGGTGGCCGTTCCTGTCGCAAGCCTGGAGATGAAACATTGCGCATTAGCAATTAATTTTGAAATAATTTTTATTAGTACAATTCAGGATAGAAATGACGTTTTATTAATTTGTATTTAATTGTTATCATAATTAATCTGTTATTATTGAATGTGTAAAATACATAGATGTTTCTATTATTTTACGAGGTATAATAATTAGTAGTAGAAATAATTTGTCATGTATTAGAAGCAATCATTTATTGATTTCCTGTTAGTCAAGCAACTCTCTTCACATATTACAAAACAGAAGAAATAAGCGCACGCAAAGAGGCATACTATTAGTTGACGCCAAACAAGTTAACTTGCTAAACTTCTATAAACAAGTCATTGAAACTTCTGAGACTCAAACATTATCTTCAAAATATTAGCCCAGCTTTGATAAGGTTTTTAAGATATTGTTAGGTTGTCAAGTTAATATAACTTGTTAGTTTGTTCGAAAGCCGCCATTTTTCATGGCCAATATTTTGAAAAACAAAAAAATTCAAACTGTTGATATAGAAACCTACTCTCCATTTCAGAAATACGAAACTCAAGTGCCTTTCTGTAAGCGTGTTCTCCGTAAATTTGTGATATATTCATGAACTCGTCCCTATTCAGAACAACTCCGCAACATGGCAACAGAAATTTAGCTAAAAGAAAAAATAGATGATTGGCTGTCCTAAATATAACAAAAAAGAGAGTTATTGATGGATAAAAGATTAATTATGACAAGTTAACTTATAGGTTTAAGTTTTTTTTTTAAATCTAAAATTGAAAAAATCTGTAATTGAAATATTTTATTATTTTTATTCGAATGATTCCTTTATTTACAACAATGCGAACTGACAAGTCTATATCTGCTACTAAATCCCAATATTTTATTTTCTTAAGCTGCAGCTATGTAGCTTGCGTTGCTTAGCGTGCATTTGAGTTGAGTTTGACAGGTTCCATATACTTTCCATTGCAAAACGCAACGATGGTTATCCAGCCGGTGCGTCGGACGGAACGGAGAGCAAGAGTTGAGCAAATTTCAACTCTGAACGTATTGACGCATCGAAAGATGAGTTTAAAATGTGAGGTGAGTGTTTTGCAACACGGAGAGAAATTTCGGCAATGATTTTTACTACAGTGGATAATAAAATTTACTATTCCGAAAATTCGATGTGAAAACATGAATGTTATTACAAATTTGATGAAAATTTACTATTTTCCTTCAAATAATAGTCAATTCCACTACATACTACAACTCACACATGTTCATTGCGCTGTAGTAGAGACATTCATGTATACATAATTCACAACAAAGTAGAAAAATTACTACTATTGCAATAAAATTAATTGCAAATTTTGTATAATTTCATTACACTTTTCTCTCCGTGAAGGTATTCTCTCAAATGAGTATAGTAGTAGGTGAGTCTAATTTGAAATTGTTCAGTGGAAAAGATAATCATTTGCAGTTTTTGTGAATTTTACAGTTTTTTATTAATTAATGTAAATTTGAAACTCTGTGCACGGAGAGAAAAGTGTAATGAAATTATACAAAATTTGCAATGAATTTTATTGCAATAGTAGTAATTTTTTGCCCCATTACCTTTGTAATCAATTGCACTACACATTTTACTACTTTGTTGTGAATTATGTATACATGAATGTCTCTACTACAGCGCAATGAACATGTGTGAGTTGTAGTATGTAGTGGAATTGACTATTATTTGAAGGAAAATAGTAAATTTTCATCAAATTTGTAATAACATTCATGTTTTCACATCGAAATTTCGGAATAGTAAATTTTATTGTCCACTGTAGTAAAAATCATTGCCGAAATTTCTCTCCGTGTGTGTATTTCGGTCCTCTAGCTATTTTATGATCATAAACCTGACTTATAGAACTATGTAAATTCATCAATGAGACAAATTTAAATAAAATGCCAAAATATTTGAGCCGATTATCTATCTGTTTCATTGTCTTCTCAGCCAATTTACTTGACTTCTTTTTCGATACTGCCTCACAAATTCATATAAAAGAGTTTGCAAAACTGACATAACAATTTCGTATTTAAATCCCCGTTTCTTGAAAACGAACCAAGTGAGCTGAAATTTTCAGGTTACATTTGTGTATATGAGGAACAGGTCCAGGTTTTACCTAATGTTAGTTATCTGTAACTCTTTAGTGTAAGTAGCCATTTTAGTGATATTTCAAATGCCCTTAGTACTCTAACCAACGAATAAATTTTCAAAAAAAGCCAAGTATTCGAAATAAATTTTGTTTCAAGTTTTTGACATTTTTAATCTTATGTGTGCACTAGGAGCCTGTTAAAATTGGTGGAGAATTAGCTCAAAAAAATCCATCGCTGCGAACGTGCTTGCGGTGGTCATATGAAAAACATCGATTTCCAATCGAATCGAATTATAATATGTGTAATGCATTTAAATTTTAAACCGATATCTCTATTCTGTAGTCTTATTTAAATAAAAAATTGTTATGTCGTTATTGAAAAATCCTGTATATTTGAATTTAAGAATTGTAAATTAGACAAAAATTATTGAACCAACAAATCACAAAACTTTTCATACAACTCCAGCATTTTAAAATGAATTATACACTACGAAAATAACTAAACTGACCACTATCGTTTGCGTTCAGTCATAAAACACAATAGACGCAATGCACGCAGCGCAAGCTACATAACTGCAGCTTTACATTTTACAAACGCCTATTATCCATTGAAAAGGAAAAATAGCAAATAAAATATTATAACTTTTTCAGCATAGATATCTCCTTACATTAAAAACAATATAAATTGTAGACTGCTTCTGCCTGTTTGCGAATTATTGAAAAATGATCAAAAATTCAAATCATTTTATAGTATGGTTTTTGAATTTGATTGCTCCGCACATACAAAACGCGGAAATCTTAATGTCATATGTCTCCCGGTAAAAGGCTGTTATCAACTTTGAAGGTAGCATAATAATTAATAGAAGGCTTAAATACCCTGTTTAGTTCACTATTGTTTTACGTTAAAAATAAACATGATTTTCTATATTATTTAAAAAAAAACCGCGATATTCACTACCCAAATGCGATGCATTTTACGACTTCCTGAAAACGTTCTCACCGACAGTTTTGGTGCATACTTGCTGTTGAATTGGAATCTGCACGCAAACAGGCTCAAAGCGTCGTAAAATCTCTAGTAACCCAATGGGAACCGCCGTAATGCATTCAATCAGAATGCATGAATCAAACATTACTAGCAATGCAGATGTAATGCTTGAAAGCTGTTTTCAAAAAAGTCCATGATGTACCATTACTCGTAAAACTAAAGAGATTGCAGCTTGCTGTCGGAAAATTCTTACATAGCCGGCGGTGGAAAAGCGAAAAGATCAAAATTTCAGAGCATTTTAAATTGTCAATGTTTAGGGTACTTGTAAATGTTTAGAGTACTGTACATTACGAACCATACAGGAGGAAGGTCGACCGCCGATCCAAACAGCCGTACGAAATCTCCTTAGATGACGTATAGTGCGAGAATACGATGGCCGAACTTCAAATCAGCTTCGCGATCACACATCAAGTATTATCTATACATTACGAGTCATGCTCGGCCGCAGGTTCAAGCAGCAGTATGCATTCCGGGTATGCAAGAGTGCGATGTCGGGCTTTCCGAAAAGCTCTTTTTATAAAGCTATAAAGCTAAAAACTCAAGGCTCCCCCTTGCATATACCTTGTTAGCATAGGACATACCACGTTAAAAATATATGAACCGGGTATGGATCTGTAATGCTTCCATGCATTATACGGAATGCGTACGGAGAGTATGTTTAAACATTACTTTTCCCGTTGGGATTCGTCTATGATGCGATGCCTCAGCGATCTTTCACGACCGCATACAAACAAATCCGTGTGTCGTGTAATCACGGTGACGGGAAAAACCGGAGATGGTGTGTCATATGGGCTATATGCGATAGGCCCAATTCCTTTCAACTTCCACATAAATGATCTTTGCATCTTACATTGCAATTATCCTGATTTTAATGGTCAGATAATTGCATACGCAGATATCACAGGATTTATTTTCAGGAATAGTAGTTGGAATATTGTTTCACATGAAGCAAATAAGAATTGTCAAATAATCCACAACTGACTAAGCATACTTGTGGTAGGTATTGATAAAACCTACTATTTATCATTCGGGCCTAAAAATAATCTAAGTGATTTGAATTTAAACGTTGTATTAATTAATACATTTGGTTCAAAGAAACCAATTATTTAGGTGTTATAATTGACGAAAATTTCTGGTGGAAAAGCCATGTTCTCAATACAATACACAAGTTACGTCGAACCTTTTATACATTTATGAGGCTTAGAAATAACACCAAATTTTACACGATAGTTTATTTTGTGATTGCTCAGAGTGTCGACCAGTATGCCATCATTGTTTAAGTTGCAGCACTCTCATCACATACTGCCTCTTTACCAAACTTTCAGAGTAAAATGGTTAAGATATGTTTGAAAAAATCAATATTCTCATCAACAATCCTAGCCTGTAATGAATATTCGTCAGCTTCGCTTATATGTGGCTCTAAAATGAATGTACCTGAACTCAATATTAATATCACTGGTTAACTGGTAAGAAGGCATTTGACAAATCTGATCATAACCACTCGGTGAAGAAAATCCCAAACTGTCAGATGCCTAAGTATGTCAGGACCTATACTTTATATTAAACTTCTTCAAGTGATAAAACTTACACTAAATAATATTAACTTCAAGTCAGTCTTAAAACGGTTTGTTGAAAGTGGAAACTTACACTTAGAGTCCGCACTAAACTCTTAATCTATTAAAACTAAGAGTGTCCTTTCTAGTCTATATATTTTCGTTGCCTCAAATTGAACGCTTCGGTTAAAATTTTTATTATGCTATTTTGCAGTGTTTGTAATGGTGCGATATTTGCAGTTAAAGTTGGAAAAATTGATTGAGCGATTGCATAATACACCATTTTAATTGTATTTCGGTCTACATTTTGCTTAAATTTAACATAGTTTTCCTAAGTTTCTGTATAACTGTCAGTATATGATTGTCTAGTCTAGCTTATATTTTTGTCAATAATAATCCCTAAATATTACTTTCTCGAAGCGATAACTGATGTAAGATTGAAAAAGTCAACATATATTTTCACTGAGGCTTTCACTTCTAATTTTATGTTCTAGTTTTTTAAGATGGACTGTATTGAATGCTTTTTTTTTAAATCTAAGAATATAGATAAAACTTTCTCGTTTCTGTCTACTGCACCATTTATAAAACTAGTAACTTGGTACATTAGTGCTCTTATTTTGTCGGAATCCAAACTGATTTGGAAAAGGATACCATACGTGTCTAAAAAATTTGTTAGTTTCCTTTTGAGATATTTTTCCAGGACTTTCGCGATGTGGAAATTAAGAATATGAGACGATTTGTATGATATCTGACTTTTGCTATTTTAATGTGTTTCGATAGAAGATTACTTACTATAAGTTTTCATTTCACGTATAAATATTGAGTTGAAAGGTTGCTGTTTTATTTTCCTTGCTAGACTTGTAAACAGTGGTGTTTTAGCGGGAAAAGTTTTTTTTTCAAATACCTGGTTGCCGTTTTAATGTTGAATCGTCTTTAACTCGTTTCAGTATATTAAAGAAAATCTCTAAGTTTTCATTAGGACTCCAAGAGTTTATTACTACTCTCCAGTCTTCGTGCTGTAGTTTTGTCCGTATTTTGTCCTAACCAATAAAATTATACCAAAGAGAGTGTTCCTGGATCAATTTTTTTCCTCAGTATTACTATATGAGATCTTTGAAACCGTTGGAAAAATGATAACTTCTAAAGATATTCCAATGATCGTTCACAACGTCTGTTGTTTTATTAGTCAAAATGTTAATATTAGTATAATCAAGAACGATATGTTGACTATAATGCTTTATGCTTTGTAAAAAGTATTCGAGGCCATCAGCACATCTATACTCATCTAGGTTAGGACAAATACAAGTTGCTAGCAGTGTGGATTTCGATGCTAGTGGAATAGAAACAGTTAGCTTCATCTATATCAAAATCAACAAGGTTGACACTGTATACACTTTTAATACATATATGCTAGCATAACATCACACTTATTGTAACAGTTTTTCTTTGTTATTTTCGTATAGCCTTCTGTAAGGTGTTTTTTTTTTAGCTGCATGAGAACTTTCGGTGGAGATCACTTTTGAATGACGTTCGTCAAAGTAACAGTTGTTTTACCTTTGTGCTCAGTAAAGTTTACCATTTTAATCATGAATAGATTGACACTTGAACAATTCTACCAAATTGTGGAAATGTATTTGCAAAATTAGAGTTCAGTTCGCGAGACTCAAAGAGCTCTACGTTCATTTTATGGTCGACATACTCGTAATCGTCCTTCAGAGCAGGCTATTCGTGCTGTAACGGATAAATTTCATACCACTTATTCATTGCTTTTGTTCATCATACCACATATTGATTGTTTGGTGTGGAATACATGCCAACCGCATCATCGGTCCTTATTTCTTTCGAAATGAGGCAGGAGCTACCGTCACGGTTAATGGTGTGCGATATCGACACATGCTCAATACATTTTTGTTTCCGAAATTCCAAGAGCTGAACTCGACAACCTATGGTTCCAACAGGTTGACGCTACGTGTCACACAGCCAACGAAACCATCGATTTATTGGTTTTTGAAGAAAAGATTATTTCAAGAAATGTTCGCGTCAGTTGGCCTCCAAGATCGTGTAATTTGACGCCTCCTGATTATTACCTTTGGGAGTATGTTGAATCCCTGGTTTATGCTGACAAACCAACAACTCTGGCAGCATTTGAGGACAATATTGAGCGAGTAATTGGTGAGATAAGGCCACCATTATTCGAAAAAGTGGTAAAAAATTGGACTGAACGGATGAGATTCGTAACGAATGGTTGTGGTGGTTACTTGCCGGAAAACATTTTTAAATCATAAATGGCATTGAATTTACTTTCAAAAAATATAGATAAACAAAACATTTCATCTATTTTTTATGTTTTCTTTCAATTTGAAGTTCTCAAGCTCCTAAAAAACACCTTTATATTTCAAAGCAATTATGATTCGAAATCCCATTCATAGCTTGGAGGGCGGTTCCTCATCCAAACCTGGATTTGAATCAGGGTCTTCACACACACAACGGGAATTGCTGTAATGCATTCCATCAGAATGCATGAAGCAAACATAATTAGCAATGCAGATGTCACGCTTAATAGCTGTTTTCCATAAAGTCCATGATGTGCCTATGAACATTATTCGCAAAAATAAGGGAAAAAAATTTCCGAGCATACATCGGCTACGTGTAATGTGTAATATATAAAACGGAAAAATGAAAATTTCAGAGCATTTCAAATCATCACGGGTAAGGAAAATTTTTAGGATAATATTCATTGAGAGCCATGCAGTACGAATTCCCCCTACAAAACGTGTGATGCAAAAATTTGCTTTTGGAATCTTCAATTAGCTTCGCAATCACGCAGCAAGCATTATCTATACATTCCGGGTCATGCAGAGATATGATCGGCCGCCGGTCAAAGTTTTTAGTGCGCATTGCAACAAGAGATTGCAAGAATACAGTGTCTGGCTTTCGAAAAAGTTCATTTTATTAAGCTGCAATACTAAAAGTTCCAAGTTCCTCTTGTAAGTACCTTGCCAGCCTATGATATCAAATGTTAAAAACAAATGAAACAGTATGGATCTGTAATGCTTCCATGCATTACACGGAATGTATACGGAGCGTATGTTTACGTATTACTTTACCCATTGGGAGAAGCCATTGCTCTACCCACTACACTACACAAGATTTAAGTATTAATTTAAAAATTATTAATATTTTAAGTAACCCGTTATATTGACCTTTAGCATTTCTTTCGTTGTAAATTTTGTAAATTACTGAATTATTTATTGATATATCATATCGTAGGGCTGAAAGCTAAATTTGTTTTTCCCTTCTCTGAAACTCAAATAAAAGCTTCAAGTTGCAAATAGAAAATAAATATTCTAATCAGTATATGTAATACCAATAATATTCTAATAGATTTGTTTGTTCATATGATGTCAAAATCGCCAGCTACGAATTAAATTTCGGAATACAATTTTATTGTAGCTGGCGGTTCTAACAATTTTCACAGTGAACACTCACTGCGTGGTGAAACCGAACAAAAGTGATCCCTTATCATCTTATTTAATCATTAAAATGTTATTGATTGTAACTTACCTGTACCATGATGTCCTTTGATTGCGGGCTGCTTTGGTGGGCTTCCGCCCATCATCATTGGGTAGAACACTTTCGGCCATAATATTGCGATACATCCAACAACGGTCATTAGAACGAAAAGTGTTTTCTTCGGGCCAATGCCCGGAGAGTCCGACTGGTGAGTTGTCACAGGCATGTTTCGCATGTTTCACTTATCTCTTCCTTTCGTATTCACTTCACTAACTAATATGTTTAGTAACTTTCATGGAAATACTTTTACAAACAACTCTGTTTGATTCACTACACCTGCACAGCAGTTTTTCGTCAAGATTAGTATTTGTTTCATTTAGATATTCATGATTTTTAATGTAAAAATCACTGGAAAGAAACATTGTATACGTGGGTTAGAAGAATGATACTTCATGGTGGTCAATTTATAATCAAGAAGTAAGTAAAAAGATAGGTTTGATATTTGATGTACTAGGAAAATGTGTTGAAAATGAAATAAAGCGTAGTGTTAATAAGTAATTATTTTTTTCTTATGAGACAAAAGCCAATTAAAATAATCTTCATGTCTAAAACTATTTTTTACACGCTGAAGAGATTTTTTTTTCATCTACTTTCATCAGAAACCAATGAGTTTCAAACATACAAAGTAGCTATTCAAGGGAACATAGTTAAACAAAGTGCACACACCCGAACATTTTCAATGCCTAATGAGGATGTTAGTAATATATATCAGAAATCATTAAAAATTATTGTCAATATGGACTCAATAAGCTGGAATTTCTTCAACAATTATAAAATTAACACTACATATAAATATATTTTTAGAAAAAAAAAGAGGAAATTCTGTTCGGTCAATAAGTGGAACATCTCACAATCAAAGCTGATTTCAATTCTAGTTCGCAGATTTTCACTTGATCCATATATACATATCCCAGGGATACAGTGTTTATGAGCTAATTTTAGACAATGCAAAAAATAATGCGAAACGTATGGCACAGTATGAGTACAGAATATTATTTCTTTAAAATATCAAAATGAATAAGGTAGATATAGGTATAAAGTAAATTTATCATTTTTAAATCCTCTAACGGATTGATATGAGTAAAATTTTTTTTTTAATTAACACACTGCACTTCACTGGCTCTTGACTCATACACTTGTACTCGTGATTTCACTTAAATATTTTAGTTTGTCGCCACGGTTTCCACTAAAAGTTGATTTTCCCACTAATAATTTTTCACGATTTGCTAAAATTCCTGTGTCGACGCCAAACGGCTTGATACCGGCCGCGATCGAGAAATATTTATGTAGTAAATTAATATTAAAATCAATCTATTACGCAACCTGAAACTCGTTCGGCAAATCAACGGAATTGTTGTCGGAATGAAAACTGCAAACAACCGAAGAAAATAATAATAATTCTAGAAATAAAAACGTTCGGTCACGTCTTTTCGATCAGTTCAAAGCTTATATTCGAACTGGGCAAAGCGAAATTCTCGACTGGTGAAAATCATGATTTTCTTGTTCCAATGATTGAAGGCCTTGTGGATTCTGGCTCGGTGCCGCGAACGGCTCTACAAATTCACCTATGCATGCAAAAAAATTATTGTTCATAAAATGAAAATGTGCATGTTACCGTTGGAAAGTAATAATAAGCCAAAGATAAAAAGTGATAATTTAATGAGCTGCTCAGTATAGTTTGAAACTAACTTTCATCAGTAATTTTCTCATTAGATCACCGGTGAAATGCATTTCAGATTTAAAAAATCGCGAATGCAAAAGTGTTCTATCGACAGAATTAAGAGTTATTTTTACTTATACAAACTGTAAAATAAATAAAGGTTTAACTTTTTTTCATTGAAAGGAAGTAATTACACTTAATAAAAAAAAACTCTAGCGCATCAGAACCGCTAGAATTTTCAGAAATTGTCATTGAATGACCAAAAAAATGTGAAAACATGTAATACACATTTTGTAGTACCATAGCAGCCATTTCTCACCAAAGCAAAAAAAACCATTTCTCGACAGCATCTCCTATAACATATGTAAAGTTCAGTGCCAGCAGCTAATTGGTGAAAAATTTACGAAAATGTCTGGTGCTGGCAGCCCTGTGTTATCAGCATAGCGAAAAATACAAAAATTCACTACTTCACGTTAAGTTAAATCCACCCTGGAAATTTCGTTTCGCTTGAATGATTGCGCTGGCAGTTATAAGGGTGAAAAGAATTGTAGAGTTTCCACCCGCTAATTTTTTTGCAAATTTTCGAAACCTCAATATTTGTTGTCAATTGTCATTGCAGGATCACTCCCATTTGCAAATTTAATGGAAACAATGCATAATAAAGAAATGCAAAAAAAATACAAATATTGTCATAGCTGGCAGCCCTTTAATGATTTTTCTACGAAACTCCAACGGAATTTAGTTTGCGTGAAAAATAAACGCAGCTGTTGCGTTGTAGTCCTTCAACAGCGACTATAATAAGTTTTTTTTCAAAGAGCTGATAAAAGGACGTAAGAAGAGAAAATACTGTAAAAATGTCGGGCTATCAATAAAAAAATGGCAGCCGCATCTCAAGTAAAAAAGAATAAGGCGAGCTATGTAGTACTCTACAAGCTAGAGAGGCATGAAGAGCAAATTGAAAAATCGAAGGTGTACAGCCCAAGGGAGCAAAGTGCATAGGAATTTGATGAAACTCAAATCACTTTTCAAGCCAAAGTACAAAAACGGGCAAGGGTGCTTGCATTTAGCCGTAACAAAGAAAACATCGCTAATATTATCGTTTCAGGGCATCACCAAACAGTAACACTGCATGACTGTGTTGAAAATGTTGCGAAAGAGTGACGAAAGGCAAGATAGATTGACAAATCCACGTTCACCTTAAAAGTTTATATAGAATTTAGGGCCCAAAGCCAAAAAATAGGAGAAAAAGGAAGCAATGATTAGAAAGCTTAGCCATGAAAATACAATACTTACGCGGTGGTTTTTCAGCATGTCCGCGCAGGCGTAAGCCCAACTGAAATATGGGCCTAATTAGGAGTTCGCCAAATCAAGAGGATACCCGAGAGCGGGATACTGGAGACACTGGCGAAATGTGATGACGTTGGGAAATTCAGCGACGCTATTGAAACGTTGGGAATTTGGATGAGGTTAGAAGCGTCGTCACTAAAGTCAAAATCGAGACGTTCGAATTCAGCGGTCTTACAACAGAGGAAAAAGTCTCAGCAGAAATTCAGGAGGATATTGAGTACACGAAAATTACTTTTCTGCCACCCCCCTCCAAATCCAAGGGAACAGAGGAAAGCCGTCGTAGGCCTGGATAAAGCTAAAGCTTTATAATAGCTAGCTCTGATAATAGTATGAAACTTGAGTACTCTAGTGGGTAGAGCACTGGCTTCTTTCATGTGGGGTCCCAATCTAGGTTCGGACGAGGGTCCGCGCACCAAGCTTTGAGTTCAGCTAGCTCTGATTAGGTACCTGATTTAAATCAGGGGTAAAGTGAGTCCTAGAACTAATCACTCCACACTCCTATTCACAAAAATTAAAATAATTGCAATAGAGCTCTCTACCAGCTTCAACCCCTAGACCCGTACGAGGGTTGTCGTGGGATTATTTTACTTTACTGATAATAGTATTTGGGGAACATGGTATTTGGACTCTTTAGGCTATGCAGCCTTGTAGGTTGCAGTTACTGAGATGGTCCGCATTGATTTGCGGGGGCTCAGGCAGTGGAAATGTGTGTGTTGCCACACAAACCAACAGTTTTGTCAATTGCATATTCCACCGGATGACTGACCCAATGAGGGAATTTCGTAGAAAGATAGAAGTATTGAAACACGCTATTTGAGAAGCTTTTTAAAAAGATAGCGGAACGGAGGGGAAGAATTCTAACATACAGGTACAGGCCAAAGTGATCTATTGTTATACCTTACCTCGAATCATACAAAGGCAAACAAAAATATTGGTTGACTATCGGGTTAAGAAAAAAGCGAATGTGGCTAGCTCTCTTCATATGAGTGAACTAGGACTACTAGGGTCAAGAGTATCCCGAATTACTCTTGAAGGCGGCTGTCCAAAGGCATATTGTAGATCCGATAAGCGCACGGAGTGAAAGCAGAAGACGATATCACAGTCTGCCAGGAAGATACCCTTCTGTTCACACGAGTAGAGCTTCGCAGCGTGACCGCAAGAATGAATAATTGAAAGGTACCCTTCCCAGTAAACATTCCAGCAGAGAAGCTGAAAGCAGTGGTGGAAAGACACTTATCAACATTGCTATCCAGGTATAAGACATATTTAATTTGGCAGGTGTCATTCCACCACGCTGGAAAATGGCGCGACTCACTCTGACCGTTAAGGAGAAGTAGGACCCTAGCATATCATCAGCTCATAATCTCTTCTGTGTGCTTGAAAAAGATGGCTATTTGCAGAGCTTGTGGCATTTCAAAAAACCAACTTCGGTTCCGTAGTGACCATTTAACAAAAAGTGCCATCCGGGAAGTTATTAGAGCAGTAGAGCTCACTAAGATTAAGTCCATATGATTTTTTGTTAGAACCAACCTTCAAAAGATATGTGTATACATTTTTCAGCTGTCAAGTAGTTGGTTCGTGACATATTGAATTTTGAGTGAAGCAGCTTTTGTTAATTTCAAAAAGATGGATAAAAAAAATGTTCATGTGTTAATAAAACATTGCTTTTTATTGAAAAAAAAATACTGTTGAAGCCAAGGCTTAGCTTCATAAACATTATTCGGACTCTGCATAAGGAAAATCAACAGTTGACAAGTGGTTTGCTAGGTTTAAACGAGGCGAAATGAGCGTCGAAGCAGTGGCGTGGCGTTCATGGAAGCAAGGGAAGCATTGCTTCCCTTACATTTTACTGATATATATTTTAAATTAATTTATTTAAAAATGACGAGAAAAATCATGGACAGGAATTTTCTAAATAAATTTTCCCAAAAACTCATAGTGAACATCTTGCACGGCTAAGGTGGTAACACCACCGAATGAAAATATTGAGAGAACAAGACGGGTGGAAGCAACTAAAACATTGCTTCTACGAGCATTAGTTTCATTTCATGTAGACTGCATTGTGACGTCATTCAAAAAAATATGCTTGTACTGGCTGTTTGGAAGCAATGCAGAAATTGCTTCTTAGGGGAAATTCTCGTCTCAAGCGAGAAACTGAGAGAGAAGCCGCGTACGTATGGTTGCTGTGGAACTTATTGTGATGTTCCCCATATAATTTGCTTGTGCGTATTTTTTTTTTTAATGAGAATGTTTGCTGTAGTACCTACACACTATGTGAATTTGTGAATGAATTTGAACTACGAGATGTTTTAAGGGTTGCCAGAGACTGCTTGAATGTAGTTCGGTAGTGAAATTTGTGCTATATTTTACATATAAATTTGGTGAAGGTATTTTTAATTGGTGAAGGTAATTATTTCACCAGTAGTTTAGAGTATTGTTGTAATTAAATTGATTTGAATTGTTAAGAATTGAGTGCGTAGAATTACTTTCTGGAATCGCATGATTTTCTAATTTTATACTTAAAATAGTGAGAGTGCAATCAAAAGGTTAATGTATTTATTTGTTCCGTAAAAAGCATGGATTATAATTGCATAATTAGTGACCTTTTTAAATTTCCTTTTGGATCTCGTTCTTTTGCGGATAAAAAGGAACTCATTGTTTTTTACTCTAATGCAAATTCACAGAGAAAAATATTTTTGAATATTCTATCAACAGAAAATAGTTTAAAACAATTTTATAAATCAGTTTTTTTAGTTCTAACATTGCAAGTAATGAATGCAAAAGAGAATTTTACAAGAGCGCCCGCAGAGCGCAGTTTTTCTTCCTTAAAAATGATTAAAACTTATCTCAGGAATTGGACAGATGAACAGTGACTAAGTGACTTGGCAATACTTTCCATAGAATAGGTTTTCTTAAAATAATGTTTGAGCGAGTAAAGTTTTCAAGACGTCATAGATGAGTTTGCAAAAAAAAAAACAAAGGCAAATTGCATTAAATTTAAAATAGAAGTATGCATGAATTTTCTTTTCAAATTTGATTTATAATAGATTTTTTTTCAGCTGTCACTTCATTTATTTTAAATTTACTAGGTTTTTTTTTTAAATATAAATATATATGTTATTCGTCGTGGGAATGTTGTTACTTTACTGTTATTTTTTATAAGTACTAGAATATTGAAATTTTCTTTATGCGTATAAACATTTAATTTGCATAATCACTGTGGTTGTTATTGTTGCCGTAGCTATATTTGCAAATGCTTTATTTACATAGCTTGCTGTTGCAACATCGCTAATTTATCTGTTTGCCAATATTTAATTTTTGCAAATATATATTTAATGAAAAAATTATTATATATTGGTAGCATGCGAATTAGTACTGATAACAATACAGTATAAGTACTCTCACGTCCATGCTCGTAATTCATAGAAGCTTTTGTATTTGCAATGTTAAAAGTAGCTAACAAGAGGGGTTCCATTAATACGTAACAAATTTGAAGAAAACATAGCCAAAGTCAGTCATCGAAATGAACTAATTGCTTCCCTAAGGTTAACTATCACGCCACGCCACTGCGTCGAAGATGATGGACGCAGCGGACGACCGAAGGAGACTGTTACCGACGAAAACATCAAGAAAGTCCACAAAATAATTTTAAATGACCGTAAAGTAAAGTTGTTTGAGTTAGCTACGACTCTCAAGATATCAAAGGATCGTATAGGACATATAATACATGAATATTGGGACATGCGAAAGCTGTGTGTAAAGTGGGTGCTGCGCGTGCTCACAATCGATCAAAAACAGCAACGTTGTGATGATTCAGACTAGTGTCTAGCAATATTTAACCGTAATAAAAACGAATTTTTTCCTCAATATATTACAATGTATGAAACCTGGATTACACTGCAGAGTCCAATCGACAGTCAGCCGAGTGGACTGGACATGAACAACCAAAGCGTGGAAAGATGCAACAGTCGGCTGGCAAGCTAATGGCATCAGTATTCTGGGATGCGCGTGGTATTATATTCATCGATAAAAAAAGGAGCCAGACTATCAACAGTGAGTATTACATAGCATTGTTGGAGCGTTTAAAAGATGAAATCACGAAAAAATGGCCTCATTTGAAAAAGAAAAAAGTGTTGTTTCATCAAGACAATGCGCCGTGTCACACATCAATAAGAAAAATGGCAAAGTTGTATGAATTGGGCTTTAAATTGCTTCCCCATCCATCGTGTTTCCCAGATCTGGCCCCCAGTGACTTTTTCCTGCTTGCAGATCTCAAAAAAATGCTCGCTGAAAAAAAAATTCAGCACTGATGAAGGGGTAATCGCTGAAACTGAGTCCTATTTTGAGGCTAAGGAGAAATCATATTATAAAAATAGTATCGAAAAATTGTATGATCGCTATAATCGTTGTATTGCTCTAGACGGCAACTACATTGAAAAAAAAAATTGAATTTTACCAAAAAAAATGTGTTTTACTATGTTAGCCTACGAACTTTTCAGCCCAACTGTTATAATGCGATTCACTCTGTCAGATCAACAGGAATGTTGGCCTCTCTTCAGAGACAATTTGATAGAGAAGGCACAAGGCTCGATCTAGGCAAGATCTGTGAAATGTTGCTTATGATGGCTTCTTCCACCTCGAGATAAACTCAAACTCAATTAAGTAATGAGAAATGAGGTTGAAAGAAAGGCGTGGTCTCCAATTGCAGACCACCAAAAACTGAGATTACCATTCTGACAAAGAGAAGGATTTCCACCATTATACTTATGGCGGTTCAGCACTTCTCACTTATGCCCTTAAAGAGTATTGTTATATAGCTTGAGCCTGATCACACACAAGTGAACTACTTGTTAAGAATTTCAAATGTGCTGTAGATTGAGCACGAATATACATTGTATGTTAAACCAGATATCTAACGGGTATTATCATGTATTCATAGAAAAGTTATATACTGTATGGAAACCGCATAGTGTCAGGGAACAATAAAACTAGGATTGGCACCAACGGAAGAGTTATTTACGCCAAACATCAGCTCAACTCTTTGCATGAGAGTCAACAGCTCAATCATAGCCACATTAGCTTCCTCTCAACGAAAGAATTTTGAAAATACGAAAATAGTAATATAAAAATAACAATTATTGGTAGTAAGGTATATTTGACTATTCGCTACTAATAACCAGGAATGTGCTAATGAAAATATTATACATAGTAGTGGGTGCGGCTTGCATCCATCAACCCTTTTGTTACGGCTGCGAGCTTGCAGCAATTCAGACACCTAATAATATCAATTACTATGAGCAAAGGTATTTAACTATTTACTTAATAAAAAGGCTCATGGCAAAAGGAAGCTGTCTTGATTCCACAACGTCAATCTGAATTCGCCGAACATATGATTTCCATTATAAGTCAAGCAAAGCATATTTTGCTTCTTTCCATTAGGCTATTCATGCTCGTGATAGGCTTTCAGAAAATCTTGTATTCTGGCGAACAAAATAAACAAGGAGCATCAAATACTTTAAGCGATGTATTGAATGTTAAGTTTCACTCTATATTATATGAAGTTTTGCGTAAAAAGATTTGTTTCTGAATGGGACAAATGTTTTCTGTTATAACATTTCTTTCTACAGTTGTTTCAAATCATGAATTATACGTACATATGCATATATCGAATCACAAATTCTGAACACAAGTTCCACACAACACCTGTCCTGTATAAAATGCTTTCACTCGCAACGATTTTAGAATAGGTAGAATTTTCCAGAGCGGTTGATGCTTTTTAATTTTTCTTGACTTCTGCCTTATCTGAACACGTTTATAAAGTTTAATACATTGAGCAAATTGTGAAATATACTTTATATTCAAGTTGTAATAAAATTTGTTTGTAAACCCGAATCCGTCAACTATGAAATCATTCGCTTTGCAAAAATTAATTTTAAGCTACTCTGCGAAAGCTTTTGCACAAGCAACAAAATATTTCGCTTTTAAAGCAAAATGTTTCATGCGCATGAGCCTGACTTCGTAAACAACATGCATATTCTGGGGACTGTTATTAAACCTGACATCAAGCATGAGGAAAAGAAAATCAATATGACGAAAAAAATCGTTCAATGTTTTTAAAAATATGAAATGCGTTACAAAATGTGAATAATTGCCATGTTCCATTTTTACTAATTAGAATCCACCACCAAGAACTTGTCAGTAGACCAAAAATGGAACGCCATTTTCGTTTTTATGTGTAGGCTCTAACCACTCAAATTGTATGACGTTTTCAAATGTAAATAGTTGAAAATGAAGGAAGAAGATGGCGAGTAAAAACTACCGCAATCGACAGAAAATATTAAAGCAATTCACAGAAAATTGCCTCTAATAGGCAGAGACATTTCAATCACAATTAAATGCTGTTTTGCCCAACTTCTCTGCTTCTCATGGTCAAATTGTACACGAGGAAGTCATTTCGGTCCTTATTAGTAAAAACATCATATTTTCTTCCGGAAATCTGTCGGATGATCCGCAACTCGCAAGTGATCGATTTCACTTTGTCAATAGTGACAACTTGGTGCACTTGTTGCGTGGTATAAAAAGAAGGCATCTGAGCATTATATTCCATTTTTTCTATGTTGTTTGGTATATTTTTATGAACGTTGAGGAGTCTTATTCCTCAAAGTTGGTTCTATCATTAATACACGAAGCCACATTCTTAATCGACGAAAAGTGGAGTATGAACTTTCCACCTTGACTGCGTGAACTGAGAGTGCAGTAAGATATTGCAGAGAGTTCCCGCTCCAGCGGGTGTTGACTACATCGCTCCGCAGTGCCTACTAGATTTGGAGTTCACAATTCGCATTCCTGGTAGGGACTTATCCATGTGTACACTGACGGCTCAAAGCTAAACAATAGAGTCGGAAGTGGTGTATACTCAGATGAGCTGAATCTCAAGCTGTCCTTCCGTCTACCAGACCATTGTAGTGTCTTTCAGGCGGAGGTTGCGGCTATTTTACAGGCAATCGACTGGCTTCTGTGTAATCGAATATTCGGGGCTAATATTGGCATTTTCACAGATAGCCAGGCGGCTATTAAATCCCTTGCTGGTCCTTGTACAGTTTCCATGATTGTTGCTGAATGCCGTGCATCTCTCAGGGAGATGTCGAGACATTCAGTGGTTCAATTGATTTGGGTACCTGGACATAGGGGTTTTCAGGGCAACTGTGAGGCCGATGAGCTAGCAAGGCTTGGAACCTTGTTACCGGAGATCTCCTGCTCCCTCTCAATAGGTATACCGATGTCATCAGTCAAACTGGCCATTAGGCAAAAATATCTCGAGGATGCTAAGACGTCCTGGGCAGATGAATCATCCTGTGCAATAGCAAGGCAGTCCTGGGTATCCATGGATGCGCATCGCACCAGGCAGCTTTTAGGCTTAACTCGAAGCGCTCTACGCTGCACAGTGGGAGTTCTTACGGGCCATTGCCTCATAGGACGGCATGCACAACGATTGGGAGTGCAGTTTAACGATTTCTGTCGGAGTTGTGGCTCTGAGGATGAGGAGGAGTCTGTCCTCCACCTCTTGTGTCAGTGCCCGGCGTTGGCAAGGAGAAGGCTGGCGGCAATTGGCGCTCCCTTTCTCTCAAACCTGACCGAGTTATCCCTGGTTGATTTAAAAGGGATAACGCGATTTGTCAAGGGCAGCAGATGGTTTCCCGATTTTAGTGAGTAGGAGAGAGTCACTAATTAGTGTGGCATCACAACGGGCCTCTTTTGTGCCTACGTGTGTCGGACGACAGACCTCTGTAGACCGGCAGCCACTTTAACCTAAGACCTAAGACCTAAGATATTCAAGAATGTGTTAACGTTGGTAAACGTTTCAATATTAGATGTTTTGAGGACCTCAGGAATCGTCATCAGAATGTTTCGATTTCTCTGCTGTTTGATATCCAGGGTTTGTATTCGTTTGCAGCTGCTTGAATTGAGAGTGATGTATGTTAACCGGTTTTCAGAGCGGTGTAGAACTTATAAAAGTTAAATATCTGTGAGTATCAATAGATACTTCTTGTGCTGGAGCTTGATACATAACCAACAGCAAGTAAGTTCCATTGTTGAAGATCATACCTATGGAAAACACTCTGTCTTACTAAAAACTCTACTCTAACTCTTCCTTTCTTTTAAATAATTTTAAAAAACAGATTAAATAAATAAAAATCGCTGAAGTAGTATCGCAACCTGTCATTGCATGCAAAAATATACAGGGTGATTCAGATCAAGGTGACTTGTGGTATACCACGTCATTCTTTGAGGTGAGTTGCACCATCTGCTAGGAACACTTTCGCAAATATCAGCACAGTCAACCAAAGCTTGGTAGTTGTGCATTTGCCTTTCATGAAACTATGTTGAAAAGAAGATAATAATGATTTGATATGAAACAACACGACATTACTGATTATCGCTAGTTTAGCAACACATGGAAGTTTTGCGATGGGACAATAGTTGGTGACAGCATTTCTGTCGCCTTTTTTATGAATACGTGGAAGGAACTCAAGATGTATGAGGATTGCATATTTCCAAAAACTGTGAAAAATACCCAGCAACAGAGAAAGATTAAATAGGTACTTGAGTAACTCAGCTGGTATCTATCTTTTCAGTGATCGCAAGGCGAGATCAACTTCTTCTACTGTCGGGGGTTGATACACGGTATCATCATGAAGCTCAGCTTCGGCTGCCAGGATGTTTGATGGTGAATTCAGAAGCTCTTTGAAGTAGGACGCCCATCGTTTGTTAATACTTTCGGTGTCGCTGATAATACTTCCATCTTTGTCCTTACAGAGGCTAGTCTTGGGTTGGTAGCCGTTTTTGATTGTGTTTACTAGTCTGTACGCTTGTATGGTGCTCTTACTAACTAGCTTTACATTAATATTCAGCAACTGCTCGTCAAAGTATTTCCGTTTCTTACGCCTAATTATTCTATTGGATATTCGCCGTAGCTCATCGTATTTTTCCTTTTTGGTTAAAGTTAGTGTAAAAAAATTAAAGTAGTTAGTATTGTACATGTAGTATTAGTAGAATACATATTAGTGTTAGGAAAAGTTTCCGTATTGTATGCGGTACGGAAATGATTAGCGAAAATATTAGGCGTGTTTTTTTGCTCCTCTATCCAGTAGAGAATAGAGTATATGCATTGAAAACATCAACACTCCTGTACCAGTGAATTCGCTAGTACAGAAATTATATTCCTCATTTGTAGTTCAAGTGCTGAGCTAGAGAATGTGCTGATAGAAACAAGAAAAGCTCATGAGAAGTTGTCTTTTTTGCTGTGAGGTAGCTTTGGGTTTTTCATGGTTATGTTGAGTGTTTTGGTAGTTAGGAAATGAGAAAAAGCCCTCATAATGTGTAGAAAGTTAAAAGAAGTAATTTTCTGTTGGTTTTTTTTTTCTATTTTCGATCGATTGTGGTACTATATATGCGTTATTTTCTCCCTTTATTTTCAGCTGTTTTGTGCTAACACAGCAGCCTATGTCAGTCTTAGCGAATGCACTGCTGTTTTATACTAGATCGTTGTTTTTGCACCATAGTTATATTCTGTTCTGTATCGGAGCAAAAAAATACGCCTATTGCTAATAGTTAAACCTTCTTAGCTACTGTTCAAAAGTGGAACTCAGATTGCTAAGGTGAATTTGGTACCAAAATCAAAATCTCTAGAAAAATCAAAAAGTCAGAAACAGAACGAGAGAGCAATATCTTTTCCATGCTTTAGATTTTAAATTTCTTAAGTGACGTATTGCTTTTGATTTCCATGGAATATTTTCGCAATCGGTTGAAAACATACTGGTACACGTTGAGTATCCGTAGAGAGTTAAGTGAAAATTGTACAAAGCCTTATTAAGCCTTAGCTCTCTCTCTCTCTCTGACATCACAGGGGACCAATCGAATCTCGCAATGAGACCGTTTGGTTAATCTAGGTCGGCTTTCTTAAAGTTAAATTTATGTGGTATGCTTGAGTAGTCTAGTGCGTAGAGCACTGGCTTCTTGCGTGTGGGGTCCCTGGTTTGAATCCAGGTTCGGGCGAGGGTCCGCGCACCAAGCTTTGAGTTCATCTATCTCTGATTAGGTACACTCAGAAAAAAACTTTGTGAAATTGGGGAAAAACATTGTTAATTCATATATTTTTCACTATGAAATGGCGCCATAGAGGTTTTTTTTTTTTAATTATTAACTTCTACATAGTAATACGTGCGTGAGTTGTATTGGCAACAATTTTCTCTATTGAATCAACAAGGGCTGCTTGTAATTTTGAAGCCGCGAATAGAAAATCCAACAACTAAATTGGACCGTAATCACATGGAAAGGAAAGTGTGGCTGCATACTTAAAATATGAACAAAAATGTCGTAAATCGACTTAAAATACCAATGCAACAAATACACTATTTAATGATTTGAATAGTTGAAAGACCCAAGAATTTCAACAATTTATAATTCTTGAAATTCTTGGGTCCTTCAACTATGTAAAGCATTAAATAGTGTCTTTTTTGCATTGGTATTTTAAGTTGAGCTTTTTGAAACATCTTGACATTAAAATTGTGCTGTTTTGTGTCTTATTGCTGGCAAGCAACAGCTCTTTACAAGCTTTATCGCGTATATTGTTTAATAAGTATGGCGAGATTTTGGTCTTAAATGATGCCAATTTCGCAAGGAGCAAATTTTCATTTCCTGGGGCTGGGTGTAATAGCCGGAAGTTGATATGTATCTGGAATTTAAATTATAACATAATTTGACTCTGATTTTATAAAAACGATCTGCCTATTTGATGTCCTTCGGTATCTTTATACCCTTGGCCATGCTTTAAGATTTATTTCTATCTGCCTTAGAAGAAAAGAATACTCCCGTTGCTTTTTCACTTGTTCCCTATCACTGCAGCTATGACTAAAGGTAAGCAACAAAAACTAAACTATTCAGCACACAAAACGACACACACTGCATGCACTACAACTTACATATATGCGCGATTTGTGTCTCGAAATGAATGCTGTTGAGATTTAGTAATGATCAAACAAAACAAAAGAAATTGAAGTGCATCTATTCAAATCAACAGATCAAGTAGTTGATTTGTGTTTATGACTAAACTAACCGATAATGCATGTTGTATTTACAACATACGTATTGAATTTACATTAGTCGTTTTAATTCCATAAAATTCGTTGTTATTATGAAAGAAACAGCAACGAATATACAAAGAGGCTGTACGTTTATTATAACCCTGGCTTTTACATTGATAATTCTTGATTTTACTATGCGACTTTTTTCTGAGTGTACCTGATTTAAATCAGCGGTGAAGTGAGTCGTGGAACTAATCACTCCACACTCGTATCCACAAAGATTAAAAAAATTGTAATGAAGCTCTCTACCAGCTTCAACCCCTAGACCCCTACAAGGGTTGTCGTGCGATTGCTTTGCTATGTAAAGGAATACTTGGAGATGTATACGTTTCGTTGATGATGAGAATTAGTGCATGATATTTCATTGTAAAGAAAGACCTTATTTGAATTATATTGCACTATATGTGAAACACAATATCGTTCAAATGTCTTCGTCGGGATTTCTTGCAGGACTCAATCCTTTTGAGGTAATTTTCAATGACTTTCCGGCACATTATGGGCAATATCTCGGCCATGACTTCACGAATATTGGCTTTCAGTTCGCTCAGAGTTTGAAGATTGTTCGCATAAACACGATCTTTTGTGGGTAAAAAGAAATCTAGAAGCGTTAAAGCTCAGGATCTTGGAGGCCAATTCACATCAGCCAATCGTGAAATTACATATCCTGGAAATTCCTCTTGCAAAAGAGCTCGATTTGCCTATGTTACGTGACTCTTTGCCCTATCTTGCTAAAACCACATATCGTCAAGATCATAATCTTTGATTTTCGTCCAAAAATAATCGGTTAACATGCGGTCAAAGCACTCAGAATTGACTGTAATGGCTCGTCCTTGATCGTTCTCAAAAAATTCGGCTCAATCACGCCACCAGACCATAATGCGCACCATACAGTGACTTTTTCCAGATGTTATGACCTCTCTACGATCACTTGTGTAACTTCTGAGCCCCACATTCTACAGCTCTGCTTGTTAACGTATCGACAAAGCGAGAAATGAGCCTCACAACTGAAGAAATGCTTTTTTTTCTCGAAAAATCAGCATTTAAATATTTAATAATTTTAATGCGTTGTACGACTGTTAAACGATCCACGTTCTAAAATGGCAAACCTTCAACTAAATAAATGACAAAGTAGTTGATGTGTGTCTTTGACAGATGTCGGTATGCAGAGTTTTACTTTCTCAAGCACGAAATGGATAATACAATCAACAATAGATTCTTTTTGAAATTGTTTCATTTTATCATATTTTATCGGAAAAAGGCCAAAAAAGCTTGCATTATTTGAATTATGTCTAAAACCGGCGCCAAACGATCCGGTGAACGTTGGATTCAAACTTTTGACTCCAACGTTTGAGTCAAATATTAAAAGATCGGCAACAGGCCGAACATGTTCTAGCGCCAACGTCTGACGCTGGACATTGGGCACTGGTAGCTGGCGCATCGGCCACACGTGCCCAACGTTGGAGGGTGCTGGTAGCATCATTTGGCGCCGGCTTAATACAATGTATCAGTTGATATAAAGTACGTTTTAGGTCTAGACAAAATCTTAGAGTCAAAATCTTCTAGGGAGAATGGACAAAGGTTGGTATTTGGTACATGTCTCCATCCTATCTCCAGCCAGAACTTCCGTCCTGGCTGCGCATACTTTCCTACTCTTGTTGAGGAAGAATCCCGAAACGCGTTATTGGGCTCAGAAAATTAAATCTTTGGGGAGATGAATAGGACATAATTATATGTGGAAGTTCAAATCGTTCTGAAACTAACCCGCATGATCCCTATGAGCCCCCTCTCAATCCGCCCATGCGTGGCCGTTTAATTTAGACATTTATAGCTGGGCTGGCACTTTAACAACGACAAATTTATCATTTCGTTTACCGTTACTTTCCTCGAATTTATATGGGTTAGCATTAAAATTGTTACTTTTGGTAATATATATATATATATATATATATATATATATATATATATATATATATAAAAAGCAGATGAAAGTGAATCTAATTCATCTTGACTTCTTTTTTAGTTTAGCCAACACAGACAACAGTTTAATTAAAGACGGTAGAATGCATGAATTAAACTAACACTACTTTTTGAGCAAAAACGCAAATGAACACGGAATTTTGACGCTATATGCACTTCATTTGCATAGCAAACACATTCTGCTATTTCTCGGTTTGTTGATCCAGCTATATTCCAGTTGAGCAGCTGTACTAACGTTTCAACGAATAACCGAAGGTAGTCAGAGCTTGATTTAAAACAAACCAATCGGTTTAGAGTCGATTTTACATACGAGTATTTTTGAAGAAAGCTGAATCATAGTAAGCACGTAACTATCTCTAAACGGTTGTGAGTTCGCAATTATAACGCTAGCCCGAACTTCAGTTAGCTTTAGGCTATTTCGTATTCACTACTAGGCTGTAGTAATTTTTGTCTAGAGTGCTGATCAGTGGCTGCCAATATTTAATTTCATATTGTAACCGGCTTTTCATATGACTGGACTGAACATAGAATGAAATATAATTACAAGATTCAGTGTAGTCCCAAAGTTTCTGATTGAACGTTTGATCATACTATCTGTGGAAATCTGACTAATCCAAACCAAATCCGGCGATGATACGTTATCTACCACTGATTTTTAAATTTCTCTGATTGATTTTGCTAATTCGGCATTGCTTTTGTGCGCTCTTCATCAATGCTGTTTGTATCTGAGTAGATACAAACATTAGCTATATACTCGTGTTTTGACACCGCTATAGCTTGAATTAGCGTACATTGTTCGTCCCCATCGACATTTTTTTTCGTTCAGCCAAACAGGTAATGGCAGAGGTTTCGTTTGTAACCGTTGAATTCTAGTCATTGTGGCCAGTTTGCAAATAATAGTGACTTACTGAAATGCGTAGTAAGATAACTATCGCAAATCCTCAAATATTATTGATAACAATTGTTGCTTCTTAACAACCTATTTGCTCACTATCAAACTTATCTTAAAGTGTTTGTGTCAATTACGGTGTTTCAAAACTTCGGCATCTATATACAATACGTAGGTCCGAATAGCGGCGACGACGGTGATTTTTGATTGAGATCACAGGTTGGATCGTATATAAGCTGCCTATTAGCATATTTAGTCATAGTATGATAATTTCGCACAGAAAGGAAATAGCAGCCACGAGTCGAAGATGCGGTCGTTACACATCTGCTTGGTGTTTGGATTGTTTTTCGTTGCTGTAACACTCGGCGAGCAAAGTGAAGTTTCTAGCACTGAATGTAAGTGTGTACTTTCACGTCTTAACGGGTACCTGTGCGGCTTTTAACGGCTCCTAATTTGCATTTTTTTTTTACTTCAGATATTCCACCTTTACAACTCCGATCATGTATTCCGCTCTACTGTCGTAAGAGCTGCAAACAACAAAGTTTTTACGAAGGCTATTGTACTGAGGAAAAACTGTGTACTTGCAGGCGCCCAATGAAGATACGCAAAAGTGATAATGTGTAATTAAGCCGTAACTAGTTTTTTCTTGAATGTGGAGAACCATTCGACGGAAAATTTCATGACTAAAAAGTGCGCTTCACTCTGTTTTTTTTTTGCATTTGACTAAAGTTCATAATTTTAATATCAAAGATTCTAAATGATAAGCATACCAATATTGTAAAAACTCAAAAGTTCTTAAATAAATTTCTGTGATGTGAAATAAGTCATTCGTACCTATACAATTTTACAAAATCGGGTCTGTGTATGAATGTTTATTTCGCTAGAACGTCAAAGATGGTAATTTTTCGGGAGCGAAGTGTGCCCATTTAAGGCCTCTTAAGTGATACATTTCGACGTTCGATTCGATTTGGATAGTTTGATTTGCGTTTCTGTTCACCTGAATAGTTCGATCTGGCAGTTTCAGTCCGATTTTCTGTCTTTTTACTGATTTAAAGAAAATCAGTATTAGAATCGATTTGCAGAAAGTTCATATACACAGGGTGTTTGGTACTCGAAGGAAACTTTTGTAAGGAGGTATTCCTTGATATATTTTGAGCGAAAAATCGTTGTACAGGGTGGTGCGGTTTTCAAAATCTGCGGAGGTGGTCAAAAAAAGTGTTTCGGACCTGTACCATGGCTAACTTAAATCGTTATATCTTGAAAACTAATTTTTGTAACGCAAATTTTTATTGCTTGTTTTTTATGGAATTAAATTACCTTTAATTTGATGTAACATTCTAAATTGTAAATGTACCCGATTTTGAGATATTTACTTCAAAACACAAAAATGTTGACGCTTCTTCCCCGAAAATTCTTTGCTCAATGTCGTTTTTCCCAGTAAATATGCTATTGTAATTTTATTTTAGGCCATATAATTGGCTACAAAAGTTGCATACATGTTTATGACTTAAGTTTCACCATTTCGCAAGTAGTAAGCGAAAATACATATCGCTTAAAAACTTAATATGCTTGTATAAGGTAGGAGTGAAATGGAAGAGAGTGAATACGTTGATACGCCCTTCCACTTCACTCCCGCCTTCTAAAAAAAATCGTTTTAAACGCATGGACGCATGTGTAAACGGCCTATAAATTACCACTGCCACCCCTGTGTAAATTGAAACTTAAACAATTTTAATTTCCAGTAAATTAGTTACATTACGCCCTTGAATCTTGAAGTTCATCCTCATCGGCCCTACAACCAGGGTCTGGTCCTAGCCTCCTTCAACAAGTTTTTGCAGTTAGTGAATGTAAATTAAGAAAACACAACACTTCTACAAAAATACTTTATTTTCCATAGTTTCAACGGTATCTTTTGTCTAAAAAATCTTGATATTAAATAAATATTTACAGATTAATCATACATTATTACATACTTGAAAATATTTCGTAATAGGCAAAAATATATACACAATAAAAATTGGGAATTCATTCATGCAACAATAATTAATAATTGAGCGTGTATACTTTTTTTCATTTTATTCAAAGAAAGCATTTATAAAACTTAGTGTTGTGCTGCGTAAAACTGAAATTTTAGAAGATTTTAGGTAAACGAATTGGTAGCAATAACTCTCTTTCACGAGTTTCGAATTCAAAAGTTAGTATTTTAATTTTAATTAATCCGCCTAAGTGAAAGTCAGTCTTCAGTGATGATACGATACTATCTATTCACAATATTCTTAAATTATCAACATGATTTTTAACAACATATTTGGAATTTCCGAACTTTTTTGTATTATCTTTGTTTTTCTATGCATCTCACCGCTTGATGTAAGCAACAAATCTCTGATCTAAGCTCTACGGCGCTAAACGCCATCTGCTGGCTTGGCTATGATATGTAGAATAGCGAATCAGCAATCGGATGTTAATGAGTATTGAAATGAATGATCATAATTATGAAAATAAATATTGTTGACATTATTCCGTGTAAATTAGAACTCAAGATGCGTTGATAAGTCAAAAGTAAAAATAGCGACAATTATTCGAGAACAAAGCAATTTAGCAAATTCTGACTTGAAATTTTTCCTTGCCTAATCAAAAATAGTGCCCGGTACCTTTCATATTGTATATGTTTAATAAATAGCAATTAAGTCAAAGTATTCGTTGTTACGAAAATATAAACTATCTAGGAAAAGTGCTTCATACCTGATGACAATAATGTAATTCAAATTTCACACACTGCTTAAGATTATAACGACCTTAAGACGAATCTCAACATTAATTTACCTACGACTAAGATAGGATACATAGCAATGAATAGTATTCATTGCCAACATGATGTGATTTGTCGAATTCTTTTTAGGTTTATTTACATGTATGTTGAAGTCTTACGAATACATAAACCAGCGCTTATAAAGTGCCCTTCTTGATCTAGGAAGAGCTGGTTTGTGGGAACGTTTCCTTGCCAGCTGTATCCAATTCTGAAAAATAAAGCAAATAATTGATTTTTGAGCATGGCGCTAATGAAAGCGGAGAGCGAACGATAGACAATGAGGCAAAAATAAATGCAACATAAAAATACGTGTGCGAGAGCCCCCATACCGAATCATATTCATCAATGATGACAATAATGCATGTTGAAATAAGCTGCAAACATAAATATATATATGCGATACAGATGAAGATGAAAGGACGAAATTAATGTACATTCAGGAAAATGAAGATGAGAAGAAGCAGGGCGAAAATCTTGCGCAAGATGATGCTTATAGACAAATTTACACCTGATATAATACGTTTTCACTGACCTAGGGTTCACGTTACGGTCACAGTCGATCTATACAATAAATTTCTACATTATATTTTGATGCTTATCTCATCAAGGGTTCGTTGGCTTCCGTTCTTGATTCTGAGCTGTGGCTAGATGTATCTTCTTGACATGCTATCGGAGAAAGAAAATCAATATATTTTTCAATCTTTTGGTTTCAAGTTTTTTTGGCATTTACTATTATTACTAATATGTTTTATATGCATGTGAACTTTGGGTTAGAAGTCAAAGGTTAGTAGGTAGGATACTTTCAAGAAATTGATTATTGAATCTGAATTTGACATCTTACAATTTGATTCTAATCTTGGAGAAGAGGCATTCAATCGAATCGTTGAAGTCTGATTTTAGTAATTTGCCTATTGCTTCATCAGAGGAATGCAAAAAGAATTAATTAGGAACGACTTCCGGATAAATATATTTTTAAATTTTGCCCTATCTTTCTAGCGAAAATAAATTTAGTGTTTTAAATTATTTATTGGTCGAATATAAAAAAAAAATAAAAGAATTCCTGTTGCATAAATGTAACGCGGCTTTCAACTTAAAAACCTATTTTCTAAAAATAATTCATAGACGCAGTAATTTGGAACGATGAAAAGAATGCTTTTGTTTTTTTATTTTGTTGCGGTTTTTTCTCAATATTTTGTCGGGTATCCCTTAATAGCAATGACAGCTTTGCATCTTTTTAGCATTTTTGCATTTGAACTATGACATCTTTTTTGTGTTATGTTACCAAGTCATTATGCATCGCTCTAGTGCGGCCTCTATTGGAATATGACTGCATAATATGAAACTCAGCTTTTGAGCTACATAGTGATAGAGTGAAATCTGTTCAGAAACAGTTTTCGCTTTGAGAAACCTCTATGACCCAAAAAATTTTCAACATCTGCCATCTTACAAATACAGATTAACCAATCTAAATTTAATGACTCTCTCTTCTTGAAGAATACTGTTAAGCGCTTGTCCAATTTTTTATGTTATAAGTGGCGTAGTCAATGTTGAAGATTTCTCTAACAAAATTACTTTCAATGGCCGACCAAGACGCACTAGGCATTCACAATCACCACACTACCTATGATGAGCCTATAAATAGGTGTTGTAGGTTATTCAATTCTATAAGCATCCACTACTTTTCGGGGATCTCTAAATGCATTTAAAAAAATAATTTATCAAACGCCCTATCAACATCCTGATTCCATTTAATTCCCATCAAAACTAACTAACATGAAAATTAAAATATAATAAAGTAAAGTAACTGCAACAAAATTTGTGATGTATTTAGTTTTTTGTTTAATGTTGTTGTTTTTTGTAGTTATATAAATTTTTGTTAACGTTTTTCTATTCTATATTATGTCTGTTTGGTAAATAAATAAAATACAACAATCCAAGCTTTTTCAATAATATCAAACAATTCGTCAAAGTTACGAATTTTGGGTTTAAAAGTTTCTACTTTTAGATCACGTCAAAGATTTGCTAAGGGATTTAAATCAGGGCTGCACGATGGTCACTTTATAAAGTTCACAGAATTCTTCTCGAACCATGCTTTAGTAGATTTAATATTATGCTTGAGGTCAGCTCGACGCAGGAGTTTTCTGATTTTATTGAGAAATTGATCGCGCATCCATTTGATTAAAATTGCCTTTTTTTGTTATGCAGACGATTTTTATGCAAAAATTATTTTATGATGCTTTGAACGGTAAGTTAGCTTAAATCTACAATTTCTACAATATTCGATTAGCCCTTCCCCTCTCTAGAACTCAGTTACCAACCCACACCATTTATTTACTTAATAATTATTAATGAAATATTATTATGTCAACGAAATGCAAAATCTAGACGTAAACCAATCAGGTCCCAGTTAGGCAATCCGCACACGGGTCGTTGAGCTATCGTCGTAGATGCGATATTTCTACGCTTGGTCGTCACACCCTATGTAAATCAATGGGTGACCGCTAACGGAGCGTTAGCTTATCGTGAAGAGTGAGAAGCGTAGTCGGTTCACGTTGAGTGCGTCTCAAGCGTTGTGCATTGCAGGCCTCAAGTCGAATGAGTAGTCGTTTTTGCAAGCGCGATGGATGACGGCAACGTACGATTCGTGGAGGAGGTGGGAAAATGCCCCGAATTGTATGATTTTACGACGCATACTGACGTTTTCTTGACGACCCGTGTGTGGACATAATACGAGGATGACGGCACTCGTTTTCTCGCGAGCTTGACAAGTGTCAAACGCATCTCTCACGTATAGCATTGCTAACGACCCGTGTGTTATTTTTTATATATAGAATATATTATGATAAAGATCTTAGTAAAAATTGTGTTATAGCTTGTGAATGATATATCATTTATCATAGCTCTTCGTTTGGTTCGCTCGGAAGATTTTCCTGAGCATATTTTTTTCCTCACGTTTTCGAGATCCTTGGATTTTATGTTGCACGCACATCAAACTCCAAATAAAACTACAATACAAAACGCGTCTAGAGATCTCAGGCTGGAACATACGAAAGACAACGAGTTAAAGACCAACTCATTCTTTGACAATCTCTAAAAACAGGTATATTCGCGGAAAGCAGTCAAGAAAATAAACAAATCCATCGTCCAGGAAGCGCAACTAAGAACAATGGCCCAACGCGACTCTTTAACGCTATCTTCCGAAATGGATATTTTTCAAAATAACAGTGATTATAACGGCTTTCAAGCCAGGCGAAGTCTCTTTCCAAGTGAAATCATGCAGACCTATTAGTATTTTATCCTGCGTCTCCCAAAGTTGTACAGAAAATTCTGCAAAGAAGACTTCTTCTAATACTTAAAGATGCGAGATAAATTAAATTAACAAACAAAGACAACACTGCACCTTTCAACAGATCTATCGAATCACATCATACATCGAAATAGCATTCAAAGATAAGAATAACGGTTTAGAGGCCAGCTTGCAAGTCCAGGCCTCACTTATTGAAGAATGATTGGTAAAATGGAGAATCAGAATATACGAAACCAAATGCGTCCGCTTACTTTCACATTGCTAAAATTATTTTTGTTCTCAAAAATATATCAACAAGGGACCAATATCTCAAAGCAATGATGTAAAATATCACTTAATGCACCTTGATAGAATGCTTAACTAGAAATGGCAGTAGAAGCTAAAAATCAATAGTTGAAGCTCAAATTCATCGACACTAAAAAACATCACTCGCCGACCACGGAAGTCCGAGCCGGAGCCGCTTCCGCATTACTTCAACTCGGCCGTGCTACTTCCACTTATCAGGTGTCCCATTGGCTTACTTCCGTTCCGTTCTTCCGTTCCGTTCTTCCGTTTCAGGAGTCTGAGCCATCCTTCCTCTTTTTTAAAACGCAATACCAGCTCCACATATGCTGACACAGCTGACCAGGCGTTATCTGACTGTAGCATCACCCTTCCGGTCGCTCCCTTCTGAAACTCTATAGTACTCGTCCACAATTCTGTCCTGAAGCCAGTCTGGACTTATGGCTTACAGCTCGCCCATGAAGCTTTATCATTCACAGGATCCCCAATAATACTAAGACTTATCACCGGATTGATTTCTCCTATTGAAACGAACTGATCCATTATTGCTTGCATCTCTAAGGCGAAACAATCCACTCTGTTTAATCACTTGCTTTGATTTGCAATTGCTTTGTAGCTCTATTTAAAGTACGGATCTCAATTTTACTCCGCTTTTTATGTTAATAACCTAATTTGCGTCCGAAATGTGCACGTCTCCAACTGTGAGGGTTGCACATCTTTTAATTTAGCTTGTAAGATTCACCAGCTAATTGGAACTTCTTGTACAAAGGTAACAGTTAATAAAGGTAACAGTTAATAAAGTGGCTTTCAAAAAATACTAGATTTAATCTTAGATATACTTTTCAGGGCCAGATCGACCCACACCCACTTTCCTAAATCCCAAAAGTATGTATGTGTAGATTCTAACGCACAATTCTGATTTAGCCACCTAACAAATTTTAATTGCCCGTTGAGCAACCAGTATTATTTGCCTTCGCCTATTAGATTCTCACTTCTTTAGAAATACCCCTCAATCTCAGTGACCCTTTACAATTCCTGTGATGGGTTGTTGCCCAACGTATTCATAAGTATGTACGATCAGAACGATATCGTATGATTCAAACGTTTCCGAGTGATGAATATCGCAAATCTCGTCCACTTTTTTCGTTCAATAAAATAAAATTAAAAGAACATTTTGGCAATTGCCAAAACTATAAAATGCTGCTTTACCGAATTACGAATGTCGATGTTTTTTTATATGTATTGGATATTTATTTGGATAGCTCTGTCAGAACTCAGTAACTCCATTTGCATTGACGTAGCGCTTTGACACTTTTGATAGAAAGCAGTTACTAATAATATAGTCCTTGAAGACCGTAATATTGTTGTTAAACAAAAATCAAAAGCTCTTATTGTCCAAGTGTCACTAAATATTTAACACAAGGTCGAAGGGCACAAAAAGTATTTTTTTCGAAAATGTTCAAGTAAAGGCTCTTATAGAGAAAAATTATGCAAGAGAAATAAATAGCTTAAAAAATTTCCTCTGAAAATGATTACATGAGTTTTTCTTCTACGAAAACAGTTTTTGCGATAATTTAATTCAAAGAGTTGTAACTTTCATGTTTCTCATGAAACGCGTACTCTTTTCCGAATCACCTTCGAGATAGAGTGCCAGGTGATTTTTTCCACGTTTTGTCTTTAGTAGGCCTAATTCACGATTTTTGTTGTTAAAAAAATGTTTATTTTTATTTGTGTTAAAAAATGTTTATTATTTTATTTATTTATAAAAAAAATGTTTATTTTTATTTGTTTATTAATTATTTTTTCTATCGAAAACAGGAGTTATTAATTAGTTTATTCTGCATAGTATATTTCAATTTGTATGCTTTCCTTCACATCGTCTTCTTCTTATTGCTCTTCTGCTGTCTCCTGTATTTTCATGGATTCAACCAGGAAACATAATGGTCCTGAATCATTAATACAACCGCAATTATGTGTTATATTTAAGCGACACTGGCTTTGCTAATTACCACAAACTGGTGAACAATATAAACCAACTTTTCTGTAGCTACAGTTTAAGCTTCAGACCTTGGTGTAATACAAAAAATAGCGTTCAGTATAATGTCTGGAGCAGGTGGAAGCAGAGTTTGAATTGAATCCAAAATGTTAGCCCTGAACGTACATCCCCAATTTAAGGAGTGAGCTTGTTACATGAACTTGGTAATAGATCTAAAGCAAGTTCATATTTGAATTTGCTAATAGATCTAAAGCAAATGCTGCCAATCTTGATGTTGGTGGAAGAATAGATAAAAAAAATAGATAGAAAAAAATTTTTGCGCTGCTCTGAACTTATGAAAGTTGAATATCTGGAGAACATTCAGCCCCACTAAAAATTCTGCGTAATTTATTAATATCTAATTTCTTTCAAATAATTCTTAAATATTGCTAAAGTATTGTCGCAACCTATCATTGCATATAAGTATAAAAAATATGATCTTAGCACTTTGGACATGATTTCAACTTTTGTGAGGAGTAAAGTCCTGTTCCTAGCTGTGCTTTTCGAGGTTTCAAAAAAAAAAAAACATGGATTTATCAACAGGATTACGTCCAATCAATATTACCAATAAGTTGTTATTTTCATCTACAACAATACTTGTTCTTCTATCGTATTTTTCGATTGCATTATAACCATAATATATATGTACATATGTACATAATAGGCATCTGCACCAAAAATTGCATCAAATATTTCTTTTAGATTCGATATAATACGCTGTAAAAGAAATTCTGCACCAATATGTTACATTGGTGGTATTCAAATCAATATTTATGGATTGAAACCATTTATAAATTGAGAATTTTTGATTTTGGATTCCATTGGAGCTGGTTCAAACTCCGAAAATATTTTTATAATACTGGAGCATTGAAATAGTAATAAAGGACCGGCATTGTTCACTATGAACTTTCATAGAGCTGAATGCTGGTTAAAGTGAAGGTCTTTCTCAGCATGTGTCAGCTTAATGCCATAGAATTTTTGGCCAATCATATATATACTGGTGATTTTTTATCACTTACGACTCCACTTGATAGTGACATTATTATTGTAAAATGAAAAGCATTCAATTAATTTTTTCGTCTTCATCACCTCTTTTTACATGCTGATCTATTGTTTTTCAAAAGAGGGGAAATTTTCGGAGCACATTGTTCTACTATCTATACTAGAGTGCAGAAAATATGCTCTTTCTTATTTTATTTTTATGGACCTTGAAAGGTAGACAGACAAGTTCTTGAATATTTTATGTTGTATTCAAAGTTCAATAAAATAAAGATGCCACTGAGAAAGTGCATCCTATCTGTTACAACTCTGTAAAGCAATACGTGTCAAAAATTGTTACTCTTACAAGAAAAAGTGATATTCTTTTAGTGGAGAATTTTTTAAGCTACACATTTTTCTTACATAATTTTTCTGTAAAGATGATCATTGCTGATATATTTATGAAAACTTTTTTTTTGTAGCCCATGAACCCGTGTAAAATGTTTAGTGGCACTAACGTCAGGAACTTTTGACATTTTCTTGGGAAAAAAAATATCAAGGTCCATACCAGAACCCAGCTATTCGGAAATTTTTCCGAAGTTAGTCTGGTTTTTATTGGTCTAATTTCCCTAGACTAATATTCGATTTTTTTTTGTATATATAAATTATTGCTCTTATTTTCGGAAAGATACTTTTGTGGAATACAAATTGTTGCCTCGTTGACTTTCGTACAATGTCAGTAAAAGAGTTTTACTCTGTAAGTATTAAAGTTGATGATTTTTATCTTTGCGTCAGCTGGGTTTTAACATATATTTGAAAGTTGGTTTATTGTGAACATTGCATCTTTACAATCTTTTCAATGTTCTACTTAGTATTTTCCGCAGAATGCTATTGCTATCAAATACTAGTGTGTGTGTTTGTTTTTGTGTTTCTTTTACCGTTTTGAACAAGCAAACTATCATACGTGTTTACTGATTTCAAATCTTACTATTAGAGTTTGACTACTGTAATGCAGCTAATTAGTAGATTAGTACCTGTTATTGAACGTGAAAATTACAATTCACAAAAAAAATTTAATTAAAGACAAATTAGTTCAACCACCGGGAAACGTACCTTTTACTGCCTGCATTGCCCTCTCTTTATCCTTAATTATGTAGGCCGCCACACAAATAAACAGAATAGCACCAATAACTTCTACGAAATTCGTTGTAAATAATGAATACTGCAACGCTTGGAACTGCACGATTATTGAATCCTGAAAGATAGAGCGATAAATATAATGCACAAGCATTAGTATTGATTATTTATACATGAGACGGTGAGCTGAAGTCGGACATAGTGCCATTCTGCACGGTAAGAGCTAGACTTTGTATTCCATCAATGATGTCTGTTTTCGCTGCAGTTACCGCTTGACCACGCATTCCTCGCTTGATTGCCTCCGAGACCTAAAATCCAAACATAAATGCATATTCATTTAAAACTCTCCGGGCTCATGAAACTATTTTCGATACTCACCACACCAATAAGATACGGACTGCCGGCATCACCAAATGCATGTGAAATAAGTATTTGAAACGCCTCGGCTGTAGATCTTCTGTTGGGTACGACGACATACTGCATGCAGAAAAGATAAATTGCGATTAGACAATTAATTTTATAATCGGATTCATGCTGATAAGGCAAATTTAACATTCTTTGTTTTCTATGGTTATGAAAAGCTCTCAACAGATGGTGCTGCAAAATGATTAGCCTAGACCCAAAATAGTCTGCAAATTTTTCGGAACATCTGAACAGATAAGAGTGCAACAGATGGCGCACAATTTTAAAGGATGGCGGGAAACAAGAGAAATGTCTTCGTCAACATTGGAAGTAAATCATGGATAAGTGGTTAGTTAAACTTATTACAGGCGAAAAATGCGAAATTGGGCAATATAAGGCAATACACACAAAATACAGACAAACGAAGAATTACAGAAACCCGAGATATATCTAGTAGCAAGTGCAGTAGAGTGGTGACCGTGGTGTTTGGATTTTAATGTTAATTGCGGGAATATAATGTTTGATGGCGTGCTAAATTACAGAAATGTTTTTATAGAAGATTGAAAAATTCATTTATAAAAAAAATTGTTAAAAAAAATTTACCAGATAAGGCATGAAAAGTAAGTATCGGACTGTAGCGAATTGAAAGTCTGTTTGAAATTGAATAAATTGATTAGTATGATGATTGTGGCCATTGTGTTCGCAATATTTATTCAAGTGAAAACTAGTTTTTGATTTATATTTCAGTAAACATTTTTGATTCGAAAGCGTAGTTTGTTACATGTGCAAAAAATTAAAAAAAAAATTAATCGGGTTTGGAATTAAGAAGATTGTGCATGATAAATAAAGATGACATAAAGTCGAAATATGTTGCTTAAACAGTATTTTACATATGCATTTTTATAAGCTTTGATTCCGTTCAAATGTATTTCAGAAATAATCAGTCGTCATATTAAATGGAAATACGGATTTTAGAAACTTCATTATATTTTACTAAATTGTTTTTATTTTATATTGTTTTTCAAGCTTTCGCTAAGCTGAATGGGTAGAACAGAGAAATCACTTAAGACTTCAAAATTGTATGCCAAAAACTTTATTTATATATAACCGAGATTTTCTGCAAAACAAATTATTCAATTGAAAAACAAAGCGACGCGAGCACAATCCTTGTCGGGTCGGGGGTTGTTGTAAGGGACTCCCATTTTAAACCAATGCATACTAGTCTAGAGTGATAAGTTCCACGAATTAATTTACACCTGATTTATTGGATACACAAGTTTCATTTAGCGATTGTAAGCTAAATTAAAAAAACCAAGATGTTGAAAATTAGTTATTCAAAATACAATTGCAAACTCAAATCGGTTGAAACTTTTGTTGCAGTTAAAATCAGCTAAGTAACGTAGAGCAACGCAAAAGATACTAAAGTGTAACTATTGGAATGTCTGAATAAATAATATCGATATGAATTTTTTTCTTACTTAAATCAACATGCAGAAATTACCATTACTACAAGTTTTTCACGTTTAGAGTTCGTAAATGAATTGCAAAGAATCATCCAATTGCGACATTATAAAAAGTAGCTTATTTTGTTTAAGTGAAATCTAGTCATTTTATGGAAATACCTCAAATTAGCTTTTCGTAATTTCAGATATATTTTAAATCAGATGCAAATATTGACGTATAAATATCTTGCAGTGGCGGGAGTATGTACAATGACACGAATGCGAGGAAAGAAATCTAATGCGGAATTTTTTTTTGCATTGAGCTGGTCTGATTCCTAAAATGGTCCAGTAGATTTTTTTTCTGTTTAGCTCTGCGAATTTCAATTTGCATTTCAAACTACTGCACATTCATTCGACCTGAATGTATTTGTTGTATTTTTAGAGCCTGTATTTATAATGGCAAATATAAATTTTACGGCAAAATAAATAAACGAGGGAAATAAGGAACGATTGAAGGAGTGTTTACACAATAACAGGAAACCCCAAACACCACGGTTTTACATACCAATCACCAATAGTTTATATTATACATAGAAGAGCTTTTCATAACCAAAGAATTAAAATTTTCACAAAAATATACAACGAAATATTCCAAATAAGAATTTTTTCAAAATTTACACTGAAATTTTTGTTTGTAAGTATTTTTGTTTGTAATTTTTTTTTAAATCTTACCAACAGTATGTCTGCACATATTGCCCAATTCAGATTTACCGCAACTTCAGCGAAAAATAGCAGAATGTATGAGAGTATTGAGTTTTTCGAAACAAATATCATACATAAGGCTAAAAGTGGTGCACTCATGAAAAGACCAGCCGCACAAATCAACGGATCGATTTTTGGATACCGTTTGATCAACATTTGTGATAGCACCGCGCCGAGAGGCACACCAATTATGCCTGAGACCATAGTTAGTGCACCGAAAGTAAATGCAACTCTGTAACGAAAATTTAAAATAGAAAGTTGTTAATCGAAAATTTCGTGATCCCCAGTATGTATATCGGTTTTAGTTTGGGCATGAATAAAATTTAGATTCGATTTATTTTTATTGATGTGGTATTTTGCAGCAAGGTCCATCATGTTGAGCTCTTTCGTCAAATCCATCAACTTTCTTACCAATAAAATGTCTGCAACAATCGACCAACATAGATTCAACGTTACTTCTGCTCCAAATACGAACAGGAAAGACCAGGCAGTTGAATGATGAGCCGTTATCATTGTGAAGTAAGCCATCGGTGCTGATATAAATAGCCCCAATGAGCATATTAGTGGATCCCACTGTGTAGTCCGTTTGCGAAGTTTTTGTGCCAGATATGAGCCTAATGGCACACCAATAATACCTGATAGCATAGCTACTATCCCGAATTTATACGATATGCTTTCGGGCAGAATGAGGTTATACATTTAATTATATGTTAGTGGTAGAAATATAATGAGCACTAAAATTGTTAACAGCAGAGTACTTACGAGTTTAGCGTTATGTTTTCGTTTCCGGGTTGAAGTTGAGCACCGAGGTGCATGAATTTCGGTCCCCACCACGACAACGCACCGGCAACGAAAGCTACGCACGTGAACCCAGCAGTGGACAGCATAAATGACTTGTTCTTTAGTAAGTACACAATATCCTCTTTGTAAGTAGTTGCTTTCATTTCGACGGAACCTTCACTGTGGCCGCGTGCCGGTTCTCTGATGAGGAATATCAAGATTACAGCTGCTGTGCCGAGAACTGGGGTTACTCTTAAGGCCCACCTCCATGACTGAGCAAGTTCAGCTGTTTCGGAACCAACAATATACCTAAAATGTAAAAATGATGAAATTCAATAAAATTTAAGCTCAAAGCTATAGTCATAAACATATATCAATGTGAGAAATCGTTATATCATAACCATGTATCATGTCTGCTATTGTTTGATTTGAATAACAATACATTTGCTTGGAGCGATATTTTGGTAAAAGAAATTCAGTTTCTAATAGCACTTCAAATCAAATTGGTTGATTATGATTGATCAAATCATTGAATTTAAAATAATTTTGAGACTTATATAAATAGTAAACATTGCGCAATTAACTATCTGACTTAAAAAATAAAGAGCCACTCCAAACAAATAAAAAAATTTAGCACGTTTTCTTTTAGCAAATATGATAACAAATGACTCAGCTACAAAATTGAATTTAATGGAAAGCATTTAGAAGCTCGATAATTAAATAGAGAGACGATAATTAAATGATCAAGGTCAAGTGGTTTCAACCTTAAAGAATTTGATATGATTTATAAATAATGTGGGATTGAATAGATTCTACACTCGGCCTATTGGTGATTGCACTGATTGTCATCTGAGAGGAGACACCCCAGCAATTCCAATAATTTATTCTGAAATATATTCTCAAGACGAATCTTCAATCAACAAAATGACTACACACAATATCAATGATGCAACGCGAGGTATTATTATTATTCTATTGACTGATGGTGAACTTGCATATGCTGGTTTATAGTCATATGCTGGTGTATAATCAAAGGAAAATTCATTCACAGAAAGAAGTTGTCGCAGGTTTATTTAAGTAGTTACTTGGGGCAAAGATTGAATCACTTGATAGAAAGAGACGATTGTTATCTGAATAATTTAGTTTCATAATTGTACCGTAAATTGAGTAAACATAATTGCTGTGCAATGGTTGTGTAGAGTTATATAACACTATCACATTTTTGAGTACTTTACATTTTAATCTCAAAAAAGTTTCTTGTTTCGTAATTTGCAGAAATATGGTTGCTACCATCAAATTAGTTATTTATATTTGGCTGGATATGTATCGTTTATAATGGGTGGTTTAGGATATGTTACCAAAATGAATGTTGTTTCCTATATAAACTCGCCAGAATAAGGATTTTTTTTTATAAAAGCTGTGGCACCAGTAGGAAAGGTGTCTTTTTAAAAATGGTACAGTATAAACCATTCAATTTTAAACTGACATCGTATTTTCGGTGTAAAGACAATTCATGAAATTTATAAAATAAAACCACAGATGGCCTACTTTATATAGAGGTTATCATTTTGAGCATGATCGTTTCATTTGCTTGGCAGTTTTCATTCCCTTTACGATTTTTAAGTGAATCGTCATTTATAGATGGCAATTTTACTTACTATAATATGTAGTAGAAGGGTCAATTAGAACTATGCATGTTCGAGCTTTTAATACAAATTCAGCCCAGACTTTTCAAACGTGAGCTACTATCTGTCCCATATATAGCTGTATTCACAGAATTTGTAATTAGCAAAAAAAACAAGTACATTTTTTCCCTTAATTTTATTTCATTCACCCATTTTTAAACTTTCAATTTTAGACTTAACTTCAATAAAATAAAATAAAAGAAAACCAAAAATATATTAGTTACATCTTATACTGATCGAGATCTTGGAAATATTTCCCTTCATGTTTTTTCGCTTCGACGAGCTTTACAAGATGAAAATGTTAAGAATGTGAAGTGCTTAAGGACCAGCAATATTTTTTTTCCACGTTTCGAGTTGTGATAACTTTTGAGACAGTCATCAGGTTATCACAAAACTTAAAGAGCATATTAATGTTTAAGAGTGATGAAACAGGAGCGTGAAAAGAAAATAAGTCCATACAAAGATAATACTTTGTGTTTATACGCTGTTTATTTAGATCCTCCATCAAGAAAGAAGTAAATATTAATATGTATGAATGCATCAAAGAGATAGCACTGTGATTCACATTGATTGGCTCATCCAAATGAGTGAGTCGAACTGTGCCGACATAATAAATTGAAATGTTTTTCCCACCCCCTAATCGTGTTTTGATGGCGAAAATTATAGCTGGATCTCTCGGGCGGCGACAATCTATTCAAGTTGACCAAATTGAGTCCATCCAAAAGAGGTTTCTACGTTTTTGCCTCCACGATCTTGGGTGGTATGATCCTTTACATCTACCTCCTTTAGAAAGACCGCTTAAATCTTTTACGAATGGATACCTTGAACTCTCGACGTCAAAATTCCAAAATTTTGGAAGGTACCATTGACTCAAACTGCTCAAAAGCCAACTTTATTTTAACATTAATAATTAACGTGTCAGGCGGGTGAGCTTTTTGGTCGATCCCTCAACACGAACCAATTATGGTTCCAATGAATTGCAATTAGTGGATGCTTTAACGAAGCTCACTAAAACGTATTCTGTATAAGAGTAATTAATATCTATTGTATGTGTATAGTCTAGATTCTGCCTCCTCTTCAACCTAGCGTTGGAGAAGGAAATCCGAGACACTGGCACGTCAACGAGAGGGACTATCGTCACCAAGTTCTGCCAGATACTGGCTTATGCAGATGATATAGACATAGATGGAAGATCGGAACTAGCTGTACGAGAATCCTTCATCCAGATCGAGCGAGCGGCATTAAAACTGGGGCTGCACATAAATGAAGGAAAGACTAAGCACATGATGGCAGCATCTGCTGGAAGAGCACCTAGAGTTGGTCAAACCTTCAGGGTAGTTGAGCATGAATTTGCTCAAATAGTGGAATCATTCAACTACCTTGGGTCAATTGTAGCAGCCGATAACAACATGGAGGAAATCCAACAAAATCTACTACAGTCTTTCAAGGCTGTTCAAATCCCGAACATCAAAGTTCCTGCTGTACAAGACCATGGTCTTGCCAGTACTTACGTATGGATCCGGGACTTGGGTTCTCAGCAAAAGTAGCGTTCGAGAGGAAAGTCTTGCGGAGAATCGTTGTCCCCATATGTGAAGACGCTACAACCATGAGTTGTATGCTATCTACCTAGACGCAGATATTATAAGGAAGATTAAGCCCGGTAGACTCCGGTGGGCAGGACACTTAGCTCGAATAAGCGAAGAGAATCCGGCTCGGAAAATGCTTTGCGGCAGACGACAGCGTGGGAGACCTTGCCTGCGCTGGAGGGATAGCATTGAACAGGACGCTCGGACTTTAGGGGTGTGATATTGGATGACATCGGCTCGCGGCCGGGTCCGTTGGAAGAAAAAAAAACTGTTGACGGAGGTCAGGACCGGTCACCATTGTAGCGCCGAAGAAGATGATGATGATGATAGTCTAGATTAGACGAATTTAATAAAATGAAAATGGAAAAAAGTTCACTTGTTGGAATGTGGTAACATTTTCACCGTTGATGTCCGATTGCTAGTCTGCAGTGTTCACATTTTTTTAAGTTCTTTTGCATACCAAGCAGTTTTGATGATATCGAAGGTTTTATTGTTATATAACGTAAAACGTTGAAAGAGTATAAAATAAAATCTAGACGCTTAGTTCAATCTGGAGGATAACAGCAAAAGAAAAACAAGTCTGCACTGTAACCTTTTCTGAGTTTCGAAAATTGAAATGTGGGTTCGTTTCGCATCTGATTTGATATAAACTGTCATCTAGGTGAATGCAAAGTCCCGCCTGCGCCTATTATCCACTGTCTTAGCTCGGATTTGGGAAAGAATGAGATACGCTGCCCTTTAGCAATTTTCCCTCTGAAGCTTAAGAATCAAAGTTAGTACCTTTCTCGGAATAAGAATTGTCTAACTTGTTTTCAATTTAATTTATTTTCTCCAAGATATAACAATGAATTTTTATATGAGGTAGTTATACTTATGTGAGTTTTATGCGGAGCTGGATCTTAAAGTGATACTTTTATTCATTTTTAAATGTCTCACTTTATTGTACTGACATGTCGCATAAACTTGCAAAAAATAAATATTTCAGCATTTTACGATAATCAGGTTTTATACAATATTATGAAAAATAACAAGCATATTTGAATGAATTTTGAGTCAAATTCGGCTAAACAAAGTGAATTGTTATGTTTGCTTGCAAACACTATTGCAGTCTGATAAGGGTGTCTGAAAGGTTGGTGCCATGTTGGTTCACAATAGACGCAAAACGAAATCGAGTCACTGTTTTTGAGGAATGTCATGTTTAAGCGCAACCCAAATGAATTTCTTCGTCGTTTCATAACTGTTGATGAAAATTAAATTCATCCCTACACTCCGGAAGCCAAAAATCAATCAAAACAATGGGTGCAATGGAAGCTGATCTAAGAGCACGGAAGAAAGCTAAAATCGTATTATTAGCTAGGAAGGTTATGGCCACTGTATTTTGGGATGATCGAGGCATCATTTTCATCGGCTATCTCAAAAAGGGTAAAATTATGTCTGGTGTGTATTATGAACCATTGTTGGACCAATTGAATGAATAAATAAAAAAGGCGGTATTATTTAGCACACAAACAAATTATGTTTCATCGCGAGAATGATCTAGTACATTTATCGAATTTGCTTGCGGCAAAATTATATAATTTACGCTTCGAAATGTTTCCCAACCGAACATATTTACCAGTTTCACCCCATCGGATTTTTTTTCTTTTTCCGAAAATGAAAAAATGACTCAGTTGAAAAAGATTTGGATAATCAAGAGGTAATCGTTGAAACAAATGTGTATTTTGAGTTTGGCGAATTTGACTATACTGATTACCTTGAAAGACTTGAGTATTGATGGAATAAGTGCATCGAGTTGACAGAAATAAATACAAAAAAAAAAACTAAATATAAAAACTCAGGAAAAATTAGTTTTTCTTAGTTAGTTTTTTTATTTGTCGGGCACCGTTGTAAAAACTATTGTCTTCATGTAAATATTGATTTGATGAATAGTATTGATATTACCGAATCAAATTAAAATTGTCATGACTACTATACTGAAAACAAATGCGGACATGATTTGTTTTACTCAAATATACATTATATTTTGAAATTTCTGTTAATACCGATAACTTACCCCAGTCCCGATCCAACCGGAATAGCAAAATAGAACAGTGCCAACATTTTCGATCGCAGGTCATGTGCAAAGAGATCTGAGATAATGGTCGGTGCTATTGTACTATAGGATGCTTCGCCAACGCCCACCAATCCACGGAACAATAAGAACCATCCGTATGTGTTCATGAATGAACCTAGCACTGTAGTTAGACTCCATATGCATACGCCAATAGCCATGATGAGTCGCCGTGAATACCGATCGCCCAAGTATCCAAATATAGGCGCACAAATCATATAGGATAAGATGAAGGCTGTCTGCAAAAGACCACCCTCATCGTCGCCTATGTGAAAGTCTTCTTGTATATTCGTAAGGACACCTAAAATAAAAAAATAGAATTAGATTAAATTGATATTTGTGACAAATTATAAAGTCTGCAAAATAAAAAATGATTTATTTTGCAAGACAATGGTATTATAGGAAAAACCTTTACATTCGTTCTCGTTCCATTCTTATGTAACTGAAGTGATATCACAATACAGTTTAGCTAACAATAAAAATACAAAGAGATGTATTACAAACAGAAATAAAAACATGCTAAACTATAAAAATGGACACATTTCATATTAAAAAAAAATTCCAGTTCCAAAAAAAATATGAATTATCAGAATGTTTTAAAGCCATCTAGAATACAATTCTGTGAAAAGCAATAATCAGATCGTCGTTGAAAGGTGGCGTGATATTAGTTAGCATGGTCTCGTCGTACGTAGGCACTATTATCTAAGTACACTGGCATGCTTATTAATTGCATGTGATTACGTTTCGTGCTCATAAAATGGCTTAAATTCAAAGTAAAGACTGCAAAGTTAGTGGTTATTGTGCTATTTGAACGCAGACAAACATTGCGTAAGAACTGTGAATGCTTTAAGTAAGGGGATTTGATATTTTGTTAATGATGCAAGCAATTAGCAAGACCATGGGATTCTCGAAATTAAATTTTTTTTTATCATGGTTCGATAGAACAGAAATAAAATTTCTGTTTTTTATTTTAGCTTTTGGACTTTAACGTATTCTCACGTTTATTTGTATTTGCCTTCAGAAGATGAAAAATAGAATTTATTAAAAGTCTATTGTTGTTGAGCATATCTTAGGTCTGTTTTAAGTCAGTAGTCAACTTTTATGTAATGGTTACGTTTATCAGTGGAAGGCATTAACACCATAGTGACATGTTGAGCTACAGCATTCACTACTAGGTAGGAAGTAGTTTGTAAAATATCTAGCGTATCTATAATATGAGACACTGCGAAGCGTTATCATAGCAACATATCGATAACCAGTAAATATCATTGCATAGGTAGAAACAATATATTTTGTAGCTTTCAATTCAAAACACATTGCTTGTGTAATGCTTTACTGCACGCGTTAATGTATTTTAATTGTTTGTTTTGAACTCAATTTTATTCTTCAAATGCTAAAATATTCCATCCTTAACAGCAGACGTAAAAGTAAATTTACAATGCCAATAGTTCAGCCGAATACCAATTTTGGCACATTAACATTTAAAAGTGCAAATTGTTGTGTCATTTAACTTATATAGGCGCTTGCTTTGCAATTTCAATTAGAAGGCCGTAGGATATGAGCACAAAAGTCTATAATTTCTACAAATTCAGGAATAGAATGATTCATATATGTATTTATTTATTATTTTTACAGACTGCAACCCGATTATAAAAACCCAAAATAATAATTTATAGAATTCAAAAGTTCGATATAGTCAAAATAAAAGAAACTGAATTAAGATAGTATAACAAATAATATATGTAGCAATAATAAAGTATAATATAATTAAAATTAAACAAGAAAAACACAGCAGAAGACGAAGAAACAAAAAATAAATAAGAAGTGGAACAATTAATGACAAATAATCAAAAAATGAAATGGAGCTTCGAAAATTAACAGTTTGAATTGACGTCTAAATTGAAAGAAAGCTAGTGGAAAAAGACATTGTCTCCTGGTGATTCGCATGATGGCGAGTGAAAATAAACGTCAGTCCGAGCAAGAGTTATCGAGAAAACTGATGAAAATCCATCCAAATGATTAACATAACGTAATAAACTTGAAACCAAGGTCAGATAGCGTTGAAACTGGGAGGAACCTGAAAAGCAGGCACCCGGCAAGAAATACTCATCTTGATTTCAAAGAGGAACCTCGAAATATGGACAAAGGATCACTATACTCATAAAGAGGAATTTCTACGGTATTTAAATAGTTAAGGTTGGGAGACCAGAATTGATAACACTATTAAAAATGGTTTCTGCTATTGAAAGCAGGAAGGTGCTTTAGCATCGCACTGAGGTGCTTTTGTTTGACAGGTGCTGTTTGAAATTCATATCTGACGCGTTTGATTTATATCCCGTTCGCACTGAGGCTAAATCACGTAGTTTCGATCAGCTGATCGATTTAGAGCTAAATCTACCTGATTTACCAAACATTTGTCTCAGCTTCGAATTTTGACAGTCGAAAGCAACCTGATTTAAAATAAAATCTAGTATATGTAAATCAGGTACTATTGTGAATTTTGTCCCGGCTGAATTTTTCTCAGAGCGTGCTGATTCCCATCCATGAGAGGAAGAGTAGATTTGAATGAAATGTCATTCGAATTTCGATATAGAATAGTAAAACTTGAACACAAAAGGAAAGTGTGAGTTGTCCAAAGTGAAAAGAAAATGTTCTTGCATGTTCTCGCAACATTTTCAACAATTTTCACGCAAAAAAAAAATTGAGCATATACATTTGAATGACATTTAACAATTATGCTGACAGGTTGCTATGGCAACTAGTGTAAATGGAGTGCTGAATTATCAGAATTTACTCAGAGCTATGATAGTACAGCGATTGCATACATGCTTTTGCCAAACGCACTTGACTTTTATTTGAACGGTAAAGCATGTTATTATGAATCTGATTTTATACAAAATCATAAGCCGTCTTAAAAGCATGTGATTTTGTGGTGATATCAATATGCAATAAGGATACTACGGACAAGTGAGCAGAACAGATGATGGGGAGTGATAATGTTAGTAAAGCGAGCAGAAAGACCATATTGCAAATGGAGGCATCAAAAGGCATCAGCAAACAGAAGGAGAATGAAAGAAGGGAGGGAGATCATTAATGAAGATCAGGAATAACAGCGGACTAAGTATTGAGCCTTGAAGAACTCTAGAAAGAGGATAAAATTGCGAAGAGGTACATGAATTCACAGAGACAGTACAGCTACGTTCAGAAGAATAGGATGAGAGCCTGGACAGGAGGAGGCCAGATACGATATAGTCTTTAGGCTTTACAAGAAGAAGCCTGAGGTCAACAGAACCAAAAGCCTTCCCAAAACCTGTGTGTATCATATCAATTTGCTCCCGTCGGTCAAAGGCGGAAGCAACGAAGTAAATGAATGTTAAGTGAAGAAATGGAAAGTTTGTCTTCCATTAACCTATACTGTTTAGGAGCAAAAAATAGATCAAGGATAGGAAGTAGCCTATCGTACTAACATTTAACTAAAGTAAGGAAAAAGAGAAATAAGACAATGATTGGAAATGCAACCTGGGCCACGGGGTCGATGTGGCTCAAAAAAGCTCAAGGAGAAATTGAGGCTGAAAATCATAGAGAAAGGAGTATACAGAGACGATGAAAGTGATTTGACAAGCAGGTTCGGGATGCCATCAGGAGCACAACCGATATTAACATCTTCATACTCAAGTAAGACCTCAATTGCTAGGGAGTTGATATGAAGATGTCAGATTATTCTGGGAAAAAAAGAAAAAGGATGAGTATTTTACAAAAAGGTCCTAAATCTCTTGGGGATTAGAAGTAATAATATCATCAAGGAACATAGAATCTTGGAAACGGTGGGTGGGAACATAAGATCAACATGGCTTCTGTTGGTTAACACATATAGAGGATTCGATGCTAGCGAAGTAAGCGCGCATAGTTTGTTGGACGACTATTTCTGCTTCTGATCGGAACTTTGAGAATTCGAGGTAGTCATCATGATAACCAGTAGCTCGATACTACGCTGCATCCTTTACCTTGAAAGCGGACACCACATCATGCCGATACCAAGGAGTATCATTAGATTTGCGAGGACAACTAAACGGAATCAAGCGGAAGATTAAGTTCGCGAGGAAATTATGAAATCGGATTATAAGTTTATTAACAATTAATGCGGACAAAAACGAGTACCAGTTAGTCGAATTGAGTTCATTCGCCATCTTATGAAAGTCCGATTTATGGTACTTGACATATGGAGAGGGAACTCTACGGAATAAAACTTCAACATAAATTACTATGGAAAGAGGAAGATGGAGCAAGTCAGGTGGGACGTAGGACAGCTTGGACAGTAATATTATGTTATGAAATGTTTAATAAGACAAAGTTGATTTTAATGTCGATGCTAAGAATAGTGTTCAATAAGGAAAGTCAACACAATGAGAGGAGGAACATGGTAATCAAGAAAATAACGGCAAAGGAAAGTACGGATGAAATCATCATTCCACTGTAGGATCGGCAAGTTAAAGTCGTTACATATTGAAAACGAGGTAAGGAATAAATTATTGTAAAAGAAATTGGAGGGAATTTGGAAATAAGTGCCTACGTAGGTTTGAATTAATGAAATAATGCAAGTTGAGTGATGGGTTTTTATGTGTTTTACTTTTACATGTTTTTGAGAACACGGTGTGTAGATTTTGTACATACAACTCTTTTCGAACTGAAGAATAGTTAATTCAGGTAAAAATTTGGCGAATATTGGCTATAGAGTGATGGCAACAAATGTGTTATTGGTGAGAACTAGACGAAATCGTGGGAGTAGGTGATTAAATGAATGTACTGTGTTCGCGTAAGGAAACACTTTCACTATTCAAGTTGTTAATGATGCAATTGGAGTTATGACAGTTGAATAATATCCTTTAGGTATCGAGCCCAGTTGAACTTGTCAAAAAAGTCAATAATATCCTTCGCTCATGGCAATGAAACAAAAACACCTACATAATATCGCATATCAAGATATTAGTAATACCTAATATTAGTGATATTTTGCGAATATTTAAGATATTCTAATATCCCTTAACAATTTGCATCGTTGGTGGGTAAGTGTGCGCAAAACAAATCTGTGATGAGCATGCAAACCTGTTCGTGGTGCGCACACCAAGTGCGCATTTTTGTAAATAAATGTAGCACTTAATCACTGCGCTTCCATATTTGTCTAGATGAGATTATCCCACCACTTTTGTATTAATGGTTGCCACACAAAAAGTAGCAGTCGTTTTAAAATGAAATTTCAAATCACTTTTCCGAACACTTTTTATTAATTCGACTTGATTCGATCATTTTTTCCGGTTTTATGAATTAATTGCATTAGAAACATTCAATTTGACATGGTTTTGCAAATTATACGATGTTTCTAACAAATATCTAATAATATTGAACAAAATTAGCTCCGCAACCATGTATATTATGATTCTACTTTGCAAAAAAAAATATTTTTATGCTGGAACCAGATTCTTGACGAAACTTGTCACAAACAGTCGAGCACGAGAGTATGTATGGTTTCCTCGTCAATGCTTGCCTGGTGTGCTGCCTGTTTCATGGCCGTACCTTTTATGCTCGCCTTACCTAGTCGGTTTCTTTCAAATTTTGTCGGTTTTTGGTCACGAGACAAAGTGATTTGAAAAAGGTCTGGTGCTGACTCCGAAGATATTTACTAATCGAATTGGTTTGCATGCGAAATTATGGCAATATGCATGAGTACGGATGGATGCAAGATACACTCTTGGAATATTTGTTAAAAGTTACACCATATGCTATATTACACCATATGCTATCTGTGCACTTATACTGCAAACCTTTAAAAGATTCTCAACGCGAACAGGACGAGTTTTGTGGTATAGTGGGATAAAAAAACGGTCTATGGCTTAACTAAACGGCTTTTGAGCGAATACTTCGAGTGCTCTTCGGATGCTTCGACGAAACGTTCGGCAAGGATGTGGGCATGGCATCATATTTTTAAATTTATTTTACTTTTATCCAGCATCTAATTCTGATGACAATAACCAAGCCATAAATAAAATCAATATTTGTTCAATTATATTTTTTCACGTGATGCTTCCCGCAGATAGGAGAGGTTAATACAAATAATCTTTACTCCCCTCGCTATCGCCCCCTTTTTGTATCGTTCGCATACGGTTAACATCACGTAATACCTTCTTTGACTAGACCACCGTGAAACGGAAAGGATCATAGCGATTCCCCTCGTGTGTTGGAAATGAATAAATATTAAAGTGTTTAGATAGATGAGTGTCACCGTTCTGCAGAATACATTAAAAGAATTGCTTTGAAATTTTTAGGGGATCGCAGTGCTGGGCTGAGCTGTGACCATAGTACTGTTCTTTTGGTTGACTTCACAAATTTAATATATTTGCCCCTATTACTTGTTGAATCTTTTTATGCAATAACAGCGTCGGTATCAAACGGCACAAATGGCGATAAAAAAAACTGTTATAAAACAGAATTAATCAAGGAAATTGATTGTTCAGCACCCTTCATGAAATGTGTCTTCGGTTACATAGAAACTGTAAGTTTTATCGAATCGTCTGGCATTTGGACGTTTTACCGTTTGGCAATATGGTATCATGGGTAGGGTATATTTCATTCTATCCGGATCTTTTCCACACAAGCCTTTATTTATTTTGTATGCTTTAGTATTTCGATTTTAGAATTTTCACTCTCTATTTCGGTTCATTCAAACACCTTTCCTGTATCAAAGTTATATCGGTAAAAAAAGTAGAAAACTATGTCTGATCAAAATATATCTAAAATTAACGAAACAGATAGCACACTGTTCTATTTTTCAGTGGTATTTTTTTAATACAGTTTTGATAATCAGATTATCATTTTCTAATGCACCGTGACGCTAATATCCCTTGTCCATACGTGTTTGCAGCATCTTGAATACGATAACAGACCGTGAAGCATTTTTGATCTGATATTACCAGACGACGTCATGTCCCAATCTGTGTACGTCAATATTTTTGAGGGCGTGATACCATGACATTGCATACATATTTGATAATGAGAAAACCAGTCACGCGATATGCTTGCCGGTGAAAGTAGTTTTTGCTTTGAAGATTAGGCCATGGAGGCGGTTTGTGGCAGGTATCGATATCTACCTGCAGGAAGAATGTTTCCAATTCCATTGATATATTGTAGAACCAGACAGTTTAAGGAATAATTTGTGTTTCTGGCGGTGTTTTGATATTTATGAGGTGTCCAGTTGCGCTAAGCGTGGTTAAGAAATGGATGAAAACGTATATGAACATATATCATTTGTTTGGATTTTAAATTGAAGTATTATATATTTGTAGCTTGTTGATAATAAAATACTACAGTTAGCTTATGATTGGGAGATGATTTCGGAAAAATTTAACGACAGATATTAGAAATTAAAACAATTGAAATAATGAGCGGAGATAGTATGAAACGGTTACAGCGATGGGCAGGGAGGATTTCAACACTCGAAGCAATTAAGTTTTTATTTACTTATTCACTGAAAATCTTGATCATAAAATGAAACCGTTTGAGGGAATTATGAAAAAAATGTACAGGAACTATATTTGTAAATGTTAGTGTCGCTTAGAGTGAGAGTTGTGAATTTTTCGATTGAGACCCGACATCAATTTTCCTCAGAACTTCATTAACGATTTCGTTTGCTTTTTTCTATATTTTTTCAAAGTCAGATACATCTTTAGCTTGCTCATTGCTTTCATTCAATACTCGTTTAATTTGAGCCCAGTATCGTTCTATTGGTCTAAGTTCAGGTCTGGTCTCCTTGAGGACAAAAGTAACTACTCCAGCGTTTTCTTAGCATAATGACTTGATGCTAGGTCTGGCCAAAACAATACGGATACTTCATGGCTGTTGATGAAGAGCAATAATTGCTTCTGCATACATTCTTCGATGTAAGCCTGGGCATTGATTGTGTCTTCCGCTTTAAAAGTATCGTTCCTTAGACCACATCGATAAATTGCCTGCCACAACATACACTGTTTAGGAATTTTACTGGTTTTCTTCGACTCAAACACTTCTTTCACTGTATTCTCGGCTTTAGCAGGGTAAAATTCATGGCCAAGCATCTGCCTGAAATCCGCTTTGACATAAGTCTCGTTATCTAAAATTACACAATCGAATTTCATCACATATTGATCGTATAATTTTCGAGCCCTCGTTTTTGCTACTTTCGCCTTTTTCTCGGATCGATCTGGAACTTTATGCTTCTTATATGGTTTGTAACGTTTCTTTATTCGATCGATCATCGACTTCGATGTACCAGCAACTACTGCTATATCGCGAACGGGAATATTGGGTTTGGTCTCGAACTTCTTTACAACTTTCTACGCTAAGTCCTTGTCTACACTTCCAAGGTTTTCTGCGTGATCATCTTTTCTTTGTAAAAACTAGCCCATTCTTACAATTCGCTGTTACTCGTTTGACCGTTTAAATTGAGATTTTAAGGTCGTTAGCAATCTTTGAAAACTTTATTTAGGGATTTTACATGTTTCCAGTTAAAGAGCTCTTGGATGAATCAATACTAACATAGTTTTCTGTTCTTTCTTAGAAGGTTACCATATGGCTTAAAGATCTGAAGCAGGTATACACACGGAAATATTTACAAAGATAAAAGTGTTCAATTTTACTAGGACAGCGCTTAGTTTAAATAGCTTAGTAGCCAACAAAGCAGTTTGAAAACATGGGAATGTCCGGAGGCCGACCGAAAAACGAGAAATTTTTTTCTATCATTCCATGAGAATTGTAACGAGTTTTCACGCCCCTTATTTAATTAGCTAATTGTTCGATTTGTAGGTTGAACATTTTGTAGCCGAGTGGGTAGAACACCGGACACTAGCAACTGAATTTGACCATAGATATCAACGACGATCACAACCCTGTTGAGACAAGTTATCTGAGTTAAATGGATCTTGTACATATTAATTTTGAAATCTTTTTGAGGTTTAGTTCTTAAACTCGCAATAGGGTGTGGTGTTGTTGTTTTAGCACTTGCGAAATAAGACACTGAGTGGAGAACAGGGAGTTTCAATTTTTAACATTATATACATTATTTTCGACACACGTTGCCAAATTCTTAGAGCGCAAAATAACGAAAATTTACTGTGGCACCGAATAGGCTAGTTAGCCCATAAATCTTAAAACGAAACCCAAAAATATATTTAACAATAATATTAACAATTAATAATATCTCTAAGACATTTCATTGAGAGCCTGTGAACGAATGAATGTACTGAATGTATATTCTGGCGCCTTAGCGCCACCTTGTTAACTTGAGTACATCATTGAACGGGACTTTTCTAATGCCTCAGATAGAGGGAAGAGCAGAGCCAAGCAGTTCTCATCTTCTTGTCGCCACTGCTGCACAGTGTGTGAGAAGATGCTCTATGCTCTCTGTAACTTCTCCGCAGTATCTACAGTAGTCGTCTCGCTCCTTGTTTATCCTGTGGAGCAGGCTTGGGAACGAATGAAAAGAAACATTTCAGCTCACTGATATGAACGAACTATGCCACTATTTCATATCCGAAACCTCATCATTTCATGTCCAAACGGATTATCAATTCGTCTCCGTATGTCTCACCATAGCCCATAAAAATATTTCAATTTTAAAAATTTGACAAGTTTCGCGGGTGGTAACCCTAAATTTCTGTCTACCCCTATAACTTACAATGCATTTATTGGATCATAAGGAAATTTACATGTAAAACAGATGTGATAAATTCTTGGCTTTGGTGCTAGCAAAGAGTTGCCAGCACGAGGCGTTTTTGTTATTTTCGTATCAATATGTGCTAACATGTACAATGAAAATAAGTAACCAAAATTTAATGATTTCAACTTCTGAAAATTGCTCGGATGGCAGCCCCAAATATCTTACTATCACAGTAACTTTCGATGAAGTCATCGGATGAAAACAAAATTTACAGGGTTAGATGATTTTGAAGTGTAGCAGTTGTGGTAGACCTTTGGTATCAATGCTGGTAAAGTGTTGCCAGCACAGAGAATTTTCGTCATTTATGTTATAGGAGATACTGCTTTCAAAGTTTTATAAGATAAGCATCCGACAATCAACGCAATTGACAAGTGCTACACTCTCATAAATTTTGAAACTCATGCAAATGGTAGCCCTGAAAACCTTTCCACCCTATGATGCATTCTTGTGATCAAAGTGGCGCATGGCCTTCGAAACAGGTTGGCTATAATAAGCAGCACGTGTGGTAGAATATGCACTCAAAATCTGAGCAATGCCTTGGTTTGTCATGCGAATAGAAGAGGTAAACGCCCTATATACATTTTAGTAACTTCGGAGATATTCAATGATTTGTGTTTTTCAGCAACATGCAGATATATCAAAAGATGTACCGGGCTCAGTGGATGGGCTATGATGATTTTGTATTTGATTCCACAAGTAAAACAGTAGATTCAATTTAATAAATATATTCTAAATGAATTCCAGTTTTATTCTAACAAAGTTTTTCTACGAATTACAATATTTTTTTAATAAAAGCAGAACCTACATTGATTACTATTTCAGTTTGTACGAAAATCTTCGCTTCTTGTTTCAAGAAATCCTCAAAAAGAAGAAAAAACTGCCAAGAAGAAAAAACTGTACGCGCTGCTTCGTTTTTTGTTTCAATGAGTTCCAAATATGGATGCTCTGCTGCTAGCGAATGAAACGGTAATCATGCTTCGCTTGATATTTTGTCGCTTTATATAGGCAGCGAGTTACAATAACAGTGCTTACAATCTACCGTAGAACGTAATCGTCCGGGAGTGGTGGCAATGACGTCACTGCTGTGTGCTGTATGATACTTCGAATGTATTCGGCGTGGAGAAGTAGTGATGACTCTTCTGCTGTATTTTGGTGGCTGCCTGTGTGGATGTGTGTGTTTTTTTTGTTAGGTGTTACAAAGGGCATTAAAAGGCCACAAAATATAGGTTTTTCAAATTTTGTATAATGATGTAATACAGTTTGTAGTTTCCAAATCTGGTGCTTACTCAAAATTCAAAAAAATATCAGATTGGGCGTTTATGATAAGCACGGCAGTATTGCTCTGTTATTTACGGCTAAAGGGTGATTTAGATAGTTTTGAAGAGTGAAACTATTTCCAACTATTTCAGAACGGATGGAAAGTATGATATCTTTAAACAGGAACGGTTAATCACATTGAGTTGAAGCACAGGTTTAAAATTTGTTTAAAATTTTATGTGGCTCCGGTGATCGCAGCTTGCATAGCGTACAGGCTAGACCTAACGATCTTTCAAGTAAAATCTCAACCGATCGCTGCGTGCGAATTCGTTGATTATTAGCTTTCCTGCTCTGTGTTATATGGCATAGTGCGATGCGATCGCGCTTGAAATTATTTCATCTTTCTCGTCGCCAATATTTGTATTTTGGTGCTGTGAAAGAATTTTTCACCTTCCAAGCAGCACCAATATTACCTATTTTTGCATCCACAAAGCTTTAACTCTGACTAGTCCGTGAGATGAACCTTGATCTATTTATCAAGACTCTATATTTGCCCAGATTGCTCAGATTTTCATGTCTTTGACAGGTCCGAACCAACATGCCGTGGGTAAGGAATTTTATTATTCTGTAGGTACTGGTTTTTGTTTAAATCTTCATTAATTTGTATATAGAGCCATAATTTACAAAATTTCATCACCGAAAAATTTTTTTTGGGTGATGAAAAGACTTTTGGATGGTAGCGCAGGTAGTTAGGAAAAAATAAATCTTACAAACTTTTTAACACGTCTACCAGAAATTTAACGTGAAATTTGTCCATTTCAAATATACCCGTCTATATTTAAGTTTACATAAAGCTATTATAATAGCTCTTTTCACATCCGTTTCAATGAAGAAGAATCAAACATTTCTTGACGTCGTTCAAGTCTTCATAATACAAACTGTAAACACATTCAGATGTACCAAAGCTGGGTGCGTATACTATTTTTTAGTTCAAACTAAATTACACCTAAGGCATTTCGAGGCTCCATAACGATTTCGAGATAACGTATCCGGCATAAAGTCAATAAATCTTAGTTACACGAATTTAAGGCTTTTCGACGAGTACGTTTTATAGCTGGAGATAAGCGTACGTACTTAAATGCGCGCAAACAAACTTATTCTCATTCTCGTAATAGGTATTATCATATGAATTACATTAGTGCAGCATCTTGCACGATTTCGTGCACTTGGTTGGCTCCGAGTCGCCGCAATCAATTTGATTACGGCCGATTCAACGCGGCAAGTGTATTTTTGTTGATTGAATTTTCTCCTATGCAAGTCAAAACAATGTTGATAGTACTAGACGACAGTTAGTTGGTCATTCGTCTGAGTCTGCTTTGAGGCCTTAAGTGCTTCGTGCGTTAACATTCTAAGGCGGCGACGATGCCGATGGTGTTGCTGATGGCATTGATGATGGCATTGTTCTTATTATTGCTGATGGTGATTGTTATGAATTTTGAGCATGTTCCATTGGCAGAAAAAGGAGGAACTAACAAAAGAATGAATGCTAGTTGCTGAGACGATGATGAGGTGATATGTGGAATATAGAGATGACGATCAAGCCGGCTGATCTTTTCACAGCCATGACATTGGCAAGTAAAAGACAAACAACATCCGGTACATGAATAATTTCTTCAACGTCAAGCGGAATGAGGTCTGGTGTGCACCAGCAATTCAGGACATCCTATTATCTGAACATATGGTTGTAGTTGATTATGAAGTTTCATAAATACATTCACATGAAAAAATAGAATACAAGAATAAGATAATTAGGGCAATTGGTAACAAACGCTAGCAAAACGCAAACAGTTTGCTTCAGAGTCCGTATGGATCATGTCCTATTTACAGTATCTATAAACACCCAAAAAGCTGCAGCTTCGAAATTTGTTAATAATAATATTTTTGATTTTATTCCCAAGGCTACCCGTCGCTTCCCTATTGAATAAACATGCAATTTACCACACGAGAAATGTGTAAAATTTGAAGTTATCCGCTTTGCTGAAGCCTGCATTTTAAAATGTGTTCTTGAGTGAAGCATGATGCAGTCCACTTAATCCACCAAACTTGCATAAGAATGGAACGCAAAGTGCAGCAATCGAATCTGTAAGAACACTAAATTTAGATAGTAATGTAATTTTGTTTTCTATTTATCTTTTTGTAGAGCTGAGATAATACTTATCTTGTTTGCAGTCAATAGTTTTCGATTTGTTAGCTTTATGGTGCATATTCCACAGGCTAATTGAATCACCTTCATGCACAGAGCATTGAACTGAAAGCGTTGGGCTACAAGTGATAAATAACACATGCTTAATTCAATCCAACACAAATTACGATATTATCTGTATCTTTCGTTAGCACTATTAACAACAAAAGCTTTACAAATTATTTATCTTTAACATGTGAAAGTTGTATTGACAATTACAAACGAGATACCATCAATCATTTCAACAGTTAGCATTTTTTCTAGAACCGACGGCCCTTTGCAAGCGGCCCAGACTCTTTAAAAGTTCAGACATCGTCGTCCGTAGGAATCCACTTAATCTTTTCTTTCAACGTCATATGCATCATGCACGTCTGGATTGTGATCTTAAACTTTATTTTCTTTTGATTGCACTCAGACGAATAAATTTGAATGAATGCATGTGATGACGAGGATTTAACAGACTATGATGTTTTGTAGTTGCAGAGAGAACTGCCAAAGAGCTTAGGCTGAACATTTGATGCGACTGGCGAGGGAACTCGAAAGTTGAAGGAAAATACGAATGGAAGTTCCGATTTATTATGTTGTCTAACTTAGTTTTCTCGCATGTAGAGGCTTTTGTTAATTGATAGGTAAAGATACTTAGTTTCAAAAAAGTTGGTAATCAATCAATGTTAAGCGATTGTAATTAAATTTATTGCTGGTTTGCTTAAAGACTAGAAGTATAAAGAGCACTGCTTTGTACAGCTACGTTTAGTTTATATTTTGAGAAGATTAATCGTTCAGCATTGAAGGGCTTTAGCCCAACTGGATAAAGTTTAAATGAACTAAGAACTATATCATGCATGTAGGCTTATTGTAAATGAAAACAGATGTCTACGCATAGTGCCAACTAAACCGATCATTTCTATTTAATTTTTATTTATTTATTTCACCAAATAATTAAAAAATTACCCATAAATCAAACAAAAAAAAAAAAAACTAAACAATTAAAAAAATATATAAGCATAAAATACAACTGAATACAATGCAAATAAATAAATTAGCATTCAATAAATAAATACAAAGCACCTAAATTACATGTAGGACACAATATTGAGCACACAAAATTATTAAAAACAATTAAAAATTAAATAATTAGTCATAAAAAGGATACTAGGTCGATAGACTAGAGAGAGTAAGGTAAGAGAGCCTTGGTAATTCTGTTTTTAAAGGACGCTTTGGACATCGTGGGGCATGCTGTTGAATATTTTGCAGCTTCTATTTATTGGCTCATTATCACTATATGCGGTGCCATGCTTATATTCAACTAGCATTCTTCGGGATCTAGTGAGCAAAAATCTTTCCTGTATGTAATCGACATTAACAGCATTAACAGATAACATTAATCTTCTGGATGCAAGTGATGACAAGTTTAGAAGGCGAAATCCATATAGCGGTAAATTGCTAAAATCACAAGGATGGGCTATTTTCAAGGCAGACCCTATGGGCATACAAACAAGTGGTGAGACCTATCCTCCTATATGGAGCTTCAGTGTGGTGAAAGAAAACCATATAAAAAACTGCTGTTAATAAGCTCAACAAGCTTCAAAGGATGGTCTGCCTGCTGATTACAGGAGCTATGAGCTCCAACCCAGCAGCAGGAATGGAGGCCCTTCTAAACCTAGAGCCGCTACACCTCAAAATTCAGGAAGAAGCAGCGAGGCAAGCCGTTAGCCTACAACAGGCCTACAGGTATAAATCAGGGGACCTTAAAGGCTACCTAAAAATCCTGGAGGACGTCAGGTCCATAATGCAAATGTTGAACCTCACCGACTAAATAAAAACCGAAGCAGCATTTGGGAAGAGGTTCAAAGTCACAATTCCATCAAGGGACAAATGGAAGGATGGAGCACCTCCCTCGTACAAAGGAGCGCAAATTCGGTATACGTATAGGAGCAGGGATCGTAGGCCCCAAGTGTAAAATGCATTTCCCTCTCTCAAAGGAGGCCACGATCTATCAAGTAGAACTATCTACCATACTAAAAGCCTCACAAACAATATAGATAAGGAACACCAAAAGGGTCAGAATTAAGATCCTATTGGATAGTCAAGTGGCTCATATGGCTATCAATCGCGATCAAATAAATTCGGCTATACTCTTAGAGGTGAAAGATGCCCTAAATGAAATAGGGGCACAGAACAGCCTCGAGTGGATATGGGTCCCCGGCTATGAGGGGCACCGAGGAAACGAGGAAGCCGATCCCAGAGCTAAAGAAGGAGCAAAAATGCCCTTCATAGGTCCTTCTCCATTCTGGGGTTTTACAAAGGCAGATACGGATAAGGAAACTAAAACATGGAGCACTGGCTTAATATTACGGGTTTAAAAAAAATACCTTGGCTTCGATAAGAAAAGAGCGAAAGAAGCAGTGGCTCTCTGCAAAAGTGGTATAAGAGCCCTATGCGGAACATTGACTGGACACCTTCCTTGCAAAAAGTATTTCCACAGGATAGGTGAGGACCAGGCCAACTGCTGCAGATACTGTAGGGAAACGACATTTTTTCAGTAACGTAAATATATTTGTAAAAAAAAAACCAAAACAAAAACTTTTCACAACAAAATTAAAGATAAATTCACAAAAAACATAAAAATTTCAATGGGCAAAAGTTTACGGCAGTCAGTGCTGGCTGACTTATACACAAAAAATTCCAACTAAACCTAACGGTATTTCTTCAATATTTGTTTATTTGCTCTTATTGTTATTGAGCACATGTGCAGCTGCAATTCTATTATAGTTTAATCGCCTGTTTCGAACCGTAAAGACCACAAAATGTCATCGCGAAAAGAAATTTCTAGTGATGTCCGAAATTTGGTCTTCCAGTAGAAAAAAAAACAATAAATTGTGCTCGGAAATTGCAAAATTACTGAAACAAAACCGGGAATCAGTGTATACCATTATCAACAATTTTGAAAACAAAGCTTTCGAGCAGAGACATTAGTTACATTTTAAAAGAAGTGAACAACAATCCGAGAATAAGTGCTCCCGATTTGGTGAAACAAGTGGCTACGGTAAGGAAAAAGGACGTCCGTTCAAGAACAATCACGAGAGTATTAAATTCTAACGGGTTTCAAAGCAGAACTCCACGTAAAAACAATTAATATCCACCAAAAACCGAGTTCTGCACCTAGAGTTCGCCAAGGGCCATATTGACAAGGATATTAATTTTTGGAATCAAATTTAACATTTTCGGGAGTAGTGGTCGCGTTAAATATGGGGGAAAAATACAGCTTTAGTGACCAAAAATTTAATTCCTACTGTCAAGCACAATGGAGGTAATGGGGCCATAGCTGCATCTGAGGTCAACAGATTGGGTTTTTTTGAAACTACTATGGACCGCTTTGTTTACGAGAACCTGTTAGAACAACATTTGAAGCCATAAGCTGCAAAATTGTGCCTTGGACGGAGTTGGATTTTCCAACAAGACAAGGATCATAAGCACACAGCACTTTCTGTTAAGAATTGGTTGTTGTACTATGCTCCCAGGCAGCTTAATACGCCTTCTCAAAGTTCGGATTTAAACCCAATAGAACATGTATGGGAGCTTCTGCAGCGGAAAATTCGGACATGTTGCATAAAAATAAAAATTTGTTGAAGGAAGCGCTCATTACAGAATGGGAGAAAATTGCATCCGCTGAAACTGGTAAATTAGTTGCCTCTATGCCCCGAAGGCTGCAATCAGTAATTTATGCTAAAGGGGGTCCAACCAAGTATTAAGCCCGCAAATAATTTTAAAAATTTTTTGTGTATAAGTCAGCCAGCATTGTCTGCCGTAGACTTTATATCCATTCAATTTTTATGAATTTATCTTTAAGTTTGTTATGAAGTTTTTTTTTGGTTTTTTTTTTTATAAATATATTATTTTACTGAAAAAATGCGCATCAATGGGTTTTTGATTAAAGCTTCCAATGAACCAGAGCCTCAGTATAAGGTGATGCCGTAGACTTTTGTCCGATACTGCATGACATCGGCTGATGTAACAGATTCAAGACGCAAAACATTGGAACTTTTATGAAATCGACAACGATGGTACAGTTTTATGGATTACAAAAGTTCTTGTTTCCGAAATTACTTCCAAAGACAGGTATACTATAATTTCTAATCTAGCCATGATAATTAGCTGCAGATTTCACTTTCCATGCCGCTTTAAATGCCATGTATCGCCTAGTCGCAAGTGCTCGGGCACATGCATAAGTATATTCACGTTCAGATTCGTTACATACAATCAAAGCCTAATGCTTGATGAGCTTGGAAACATTCGTGTTTCCCAGTTATTTGGACAATACCAAGGCTTCTCTCGATATACGAGTAAGCATCCGACTCATGGTAAAACAAGGATTTCCAGTACCAAATATACAAATCGATGCAGGCCTTCAGACTTGCCGATTACCAAACTGTGATTCAATTGCCAAAACTAAAATAAAGTTGCGTAATATTCTCTCATCCTCTAAATATTTATACTAAACTGTTGTGCCGACTCAGTTTTCGAGCTGCGTCGTTTGCCTATTTTTAAGATTTTCAAGCTTTTAAAAATTCTAAAAATAATATAGAGCATGTTCAAAGTGCGATTCGGAATTAAAGCCAAAAAGCGTAAAATACTTTGCATCATTGTCACAAATAAAACTTTCAAATTTTGGAAAATATTTAGCAGTTGATAACGCTCAAGAAGAAGCACATCCATTTATGTTATAGATTTTCATGGTATGAATAGTTTGCTGACATGAGTTTTATGATACAAGTTAGTTTAATTAAAAAAGAAAACAAATATACAGAAGAATGTCTCTTGAAATATGCTCATTTTCCCCACTTTCTGTCGGATCTTCGATTTTGGTGATAATTACTTGATAAGGCTTCATTTTGTACGAAGCTAGACGGGCATTCAATAACCTAAAAATCTACCTTGTAAAACAGTCGTTCTCCTGAAACCAAACAAACAGCCACGTAGAGCGGTGGCGCGAACAATAAGATTAAATTTTTCGAAATTCGATACGGCATGCACTGCACTGCACGATAGAAGAAAATTTCTCAGACTTTTTTTTTCTAATTTGTCGTTCGATACTTGTGTGCCACTTTTAGGTCGGACCTTACACTAATGTAATTTGAAACGGTTATGTCATTCTGTCGAGTGTTTTCTTTTGCTTTTGCTTGTATCTAGCAGCAAACCCAGAGTTTACGGTCTGTCTGTGTCCATTAAATTAGATTCATTTGCTGTTGACGCCTTGACCATACAGTAATTGTCCCCACAAATACATACATGATCACAAGATGCAACCATGGAAATATGCGCTTTTTGTAAAAGTACATTTAAGGCTTATTTACAAAGTCTTTACTGATAATTAACAGTGGTCATAATTTCGTCTGGCACACCGTACATTGACGTTCATAGAGCGTATGAAAGTAGATGCGAATAAGTGCGATAAACTGGGTAAACTGACTATTTTTCAGACAGTTGATCTGTTTATTTTGGTCTAGCTTATTATATCAACAATACTATTTAATTTTCTCCAAACAAAGTTTGTAAAAATTTGTTGAAATCTTTTAGTTTCATGCAGGGTAGCAAATTATTTTCAGAATAATGTTTTCAATAAAAATCATACTGAAGAAAAATTAGGGAAATGCAGCAATCAGTAAACATTAATCTGAATAATGCTTTAAATGACAGGAAAATCATGGAAAACAAACAATTTAAAATACGCTGCTTCAACATAGTGCTCGCCAGTTCAATCATAGGTTGTACAACTTCATTTATTTACTTAAAATGTGACTGAAAACCCAATAATAAACGTCTTATCTACTCCGCAATTCAATGGTATTTTTGGATTTGATTAAACTCAGTTTTAGCCGGTATGCGAGGCTATGTGTCAATTCAATGTCAAGGTCGCATTGCGCATTTAATCTTTAGAAACATTCATTGTAATTCCCGTAAAATTTTTTCATGTATCTCGATGAACACACTAAGAAAATGTTTATTGCAGTTGTATTTCATTTTAAATAATAGACTTGTATGTAGATGATTTGATGATAACTGCGTACGACTTTGATCATGGTCAAATACACTTTTTGCAAGAAATATCTTTTTTAGAGAAATGAATTTATTATGAAAGAGATTTTGGAAAAGATCGTTACGCTTGTGTTCTTAAGTAGATGTATTTTAAAACCAAATTGATGAACGTCGATGATCAAATATAAACAATTGTATGATGGTCGTAAAGCTGAATATATTCATTCGTATAAATAAAATAAAATGAAAGAAAAATAAAATAAAAAAATACTAGCATTCTTAGTTAAATTAGTATAACAATTATCTTTGTTTTTCTGATCATTCGATAATATATTGAAATACATTTTTGAGCTTTCTAAAATTTTGAGGAGTGTGTAGTGTTTATCATTAAAGTTTTTGTGATCCTTGTCATTAAAAATTCAGTTCGCAATCGAATAAGTAAACTCAATTCAATTTTTTTTTCAAATATAATTGTCGATGAAAATAAATTATTGCTTTCTTTAGAAAGTTTAAGTAGCCTAGTGGGTAGAGCACTGGCGGACGAAGGACCACGCACCAAGCTTTGAGTTCACCTAGCGCTGAAAAGGTACCTGAATTAATCAGGGGTAAAGTGAGTCGTGGAACTAATCAAATGTATTATGTCTACCAGCTTCAACAACCCCTAGACCCGTGTTGTCGTAAGATTACTTTTGAATTATAAGGCACAATAAAGTACCAAGTTGAGGTCTATTAATTATACGGTATAAACTCGGTCAAAGAGTCTCACTAACATAACTTGTACAAACTGGTCTAGTAAAATCAGAAACTTCCATCAACACTTTAAATAAAGTAAAAGTAAAGCAATCCCACGACAACCCTTGTACGGGTCTAGGGGTTGAAGCTGGTAGAGAGCTTCATTACAATTTTTTTATTCATTGTAGATACGAGTGTGGAGTGATTAGTTCCACGACTCACTTCACCCCTGATTTGAATCAGGTACCTAATCATAGCTAGGTGAACTCAAAGCTTGGTGCGCGGATCCTCGTCCGAACCTGGATTCGAACCAGGGACCCCACACGCAAGAAGCCAGTGCTCTACCCACTAGGCTACTCAAGTTTCCAACACTTTAAATACTCATTCCGAAATATGAACCAGTATAATATGCGTTGCTATACAGGTATTAATTGAATATCATAATACGTCCTAAAAATAGTCTATTGCAATGCGGACAGTTTAGCCAAGTAGAAATCAGAAACAACTCTGTTACTTATACTGGAGACAGACTAGAACCGAATGTGGTTTCGAAAATCTTCAATGAGATTTGAGTTTTTAAATTTTCATTGCCTGATACACTAGGGTAAAAAAAGCTACGAGATTCGCGAAACGAGATCCAAAAGTATTCTGTCTCCAGCATTACAAGCCATGGCTTAACCGTACGCTGTGGAGCCATTTTATAGCAGGAAGTGATAATGACATCAAGAGTATCTTCTGGGGCATAATATCGGTATCGCATAGAGAAAGTGAGGTGCCCACTAAAGTTTAGTATACACTTTAGGATTCAAAGAAGATTGAGATTGTATAGTAGGCGCGGTCTTTTGCTCTTCTATCCAGCACGGAACACAATAGACGCATTGGAAACAACAATCTCCTGTCCCAGTGAATTCGCTAATACAGAAATTCTGTTCTGCAGAGGTAGCACTGGAGTAGAGAATGTGCTGATAAAAAAAAAGCTCATGATTAGTTGCCTTTTTTTGGTGCGAGGTGGCTTCGGATTTTTCAAGGTAATGTTGAATGTTTTGGTAGTTAGAAAATCAGAAAAAGCCCTCATAATGTGTACAAAGTTTAAAGGGGTAATTTTCGGTTAGTTCTTTTTCTATTTTTTATCGATTATGGTGGTTTATACTCGTTATTTTCAGCTATTTTGCACTACCACAGCGAATACAGCAATCTATAGAAAACATAACGAATGCATCTAATTGATTCTAAATTGAAATTTTATGTACATGTCATGAATATCACAGCTAGGACTTTTAGGATTGTTGCATTTGCCTGCGTTCTTCGTAAATGTTTATCGACATTTCCACTTGAATTCATTTATTTGTCCCCTTAGTACGCACTATTCTCGAATAAACGAGCCAAATTTGGCCTCCTCTTCTTCAGTATTTATCTGACGACATTAAATCAGTTCAGCGTAGGTTCACTCGCTCGTTGTTTTTTAAATTCAGCATCCCCTATTGTTCCTACTCTTCTCGTTTTTCCATCCTTAATATGTCCTCTTTGATATCGTTTTTTTTTGTCATTTCACAATATATTGAAAGGGTTATCGTTTTTACGCGATTATAAATTTTGAAAATTTAAAACTGATTGTGTAGGCAAAGCATTAAAGATATCAATCGCTTGCATTTTTCCCAAAGAACGACATTTTTCAGGAGACTGGATGTTTTGAAGGATTTATGCTTAGGAAATCATACAAAAAGCATACATATCTTGTTGCAACAAACATCAAAGAATTCGTTAATAAAAGTTTTTGAGTGAATTAATCAAATGTGATGGGAAGCCGTAAAAGCTATCCACAAAGTGTTCCTGCACATCAGTGTTCAAGAGCAAATACCGCAGGAGTGGTGAAAACCCATCAAATGCCCTGCCTACAAAATAGGAGATAAATTTCGATGCCAAAGTTACAAAGGCATATCGCTAGTACCTTTTTAAATCCTATAAGATACAGGTGAAAATACTAGAATATTAAATTATAGTCTATGTTGACAATGCCATATACCAAGGGAATACAAAGGACGTTGGAGAAGCATTTTACTTTTCAACTATTTCCAGTTTTTGCTGCCATAGTAAATGTAGTTAGCTCTATCAGCAAATACGTACTGTTTGCTACAAGACTTCTTCAATTTAGGTGTCATTATGAAACATCTCTACAAAAAAAAAACAACTAATTCCATTTCATTTGGATCTCTTGAGCGACCACGTAGATTAGATACGTCGTTACGCTACTATTTGCATATGTGACTGAATAAAAGTGAAGTTGAAAGTGATAATTGAATAAGTTCGAGTATTTTAATTAACACGATGCATGTTTCGTTGAATTCTTTCCGAGATGATAATTATAGAGTCATGTTCGTGTAGCAATCGATCCGTTTATATGGGTATCGTAAGTCTAATAATTGGGACACCCTTTTTTCTATTTTTATACATTTTTTCCGGTGCGTTCGATGTCCGTTTGAGCTGAACTTTCCTTCTTCGGGTCCATTTATCTAGCATCGCTATGGACCAAATGGGTCTATGTGTGGCCCTGTGTCAGCCAGTTAAACCTTTATTTTAAAACAGACATTGATAATAGCATGCTTTGACTTATTGAACAGATTCGACCTAATCTTAAATGCAAGATGCCAACTAAATGTCCATTGTCCGACAGCAGCGCCCACGCATAACACGACTTAGTGGTATCAAAAAATCGTCAATCTGCCAAACAAATCCAAGTGAAGATTTTTCAACGGATTAATGTTTATTCTAAAATGAGCAATATAATTTGGAAAGTCAATGACGAAGTCGTGTGCGCAACATAAATTATTATAGGTTATAGGTCACGAAAAATCAGCACAAATTATTGCACATAAGCTTCATACACAAAATTTACGTGGCGGCAATAGTTCGCGAGATATGAGTCTGGGAAAACTTCGATGAAATACAAAGAATCTATAATAATTCCACTGTGATAAAACATATATCTTAAGAACTATCACATAATATCTTAAGAACTATTAATCTCACGTGAAATTTTTGTATGAAGCTTTTGTGCATATTTTTTTATCGGAGCAAATCTAATGTACAAAAATTTACCTATTTAAAAAAAACTGATTTTTGTGAATTTTGTCTTTAATTAACCCAATTAACCTTTTTTTCGCGCACAAGATTTCGATATGGACTTTTCATATTGGACGTCTAATATGACAATAAACACAATTCCGTTGAAAAATCTTCACTTGGATTTTTTTTTTGTCTGTTTCATAAATTCAAGCCACTCTTAACGAATAATCAGGATCAATCATTTTTTCAACTACAGTAATTTGAAATTTTATTGTGAAAGGTTGTAAAAGAAACGCCAATCAGTAAAAACACACATAGCTGGCTCCTACAAGTGCGGAATAAATACAAAGATGCATTTCGTGATATACTCACCCGCAATCAACGCGACCATTGTATTTCCATGGAAAACACATTTGCACTTGAATGTTTCGTTCTTCAAACATTTCACTTGAACGTTCATTTGTACAGTCTTTAGAACAAAACGAATATTTAATGGGTTTCATTTACGATTTAATATATGTACAGTGGCTCAATTAAGTAATCGGATAGAGCTACGAGACGAAGATTTTTGTGAGTAACTTTTTATAAATCCCATTTAGGAGAGAATGGAATGCATATATATTTACTTACTTATCATATATATATTTACTTACTTACTATCTAAGAATAAAAATAGCTTTTTATTATATCAACAAAAATGTTATAAGCCAAAATTCAAAATATGTGATTGTTAAATTCCAATTAAATATTCAGACACCTGGCAATACTGGTTTTCTTTTGACATTTGAGATGGGAATGCCCCGAATTATAACAAATTAAGTGTGAATAACAATAGTCAAAGTGTAAACGAAAAGAATAAATTACTTGTTGCGAAATTTTTATAATGAATTCTCATACAAAACTAGCATGGGTCGTCGAAGTAAAGAAACTACTTACGAAACATCACAAAAACGGGATGTGCGAGAAATTGGGGAAATTATCGGTAGAATAGAAGACATCATTAAGCGGTTTGAAATTAATAAAAGTATTGAAAATAATCCTAAATCCGGACGGCCGAAACAAAAAAATTCAGAGGCAGATGAACGGTGGATCGTGCAACAAGTAAAGAAAAATCCTAAGCTGAGTGCGACAAAATTGACATCAGAAGTGTCTAACTACCTCCACTTTACTGTAAGTACAGAATCTGTGAGAAGAGTTCTACAGAGTGACGATTTTAACGACAGAGTTCCACGCAAAAAAACTTTTGTAAATAAGAAAAATCAGCTAACGCGACTTAAGTTCGCTAAAGAGCATAAATCGCGTGACTTTTCCTATTGGAGCACAGTGTTATTTACTGACGAGAGCAAATTTAATGTTTTCCGGTCAGATGGACAAACACATGGGTGGAGACGACCAAATGAGGAGTTCAAACCTGTTAACCTTCAACCGACCGTAAATATAGAGCTGGATCATTGATGGTTTGGGGCTGTATGGCTGCCTCTGGACCAGGAAAGCTAGTTTCTATTGATGGCACAATGGACCAACACAAGTACATATCCATTTTAAAAGAAAATCTTGAAGAAAGTGTAGATAAACTGGGCATTTCTGAGACATTTTGGTTATATCAAGACAATGACCCAAAACACAAAGCTCACAATACGCGCATGTGGTTATTGTATAATTGTCCTCACGTGATGGAAACGCCCCCACAATCTCCGGATATAAATGTAATCGAACATTTGTGGGCCTATTTAGAAAACAAATTCAAATCGCGGGTAATAACTCCGAAGGCCGAGCTTAAAGTGGCTCTAGAGGACGAATGGAAAAAAATCGATCCCTCTTATTGCAGGTCGTTGGTGGAATCTATTCCAAGAAGACTGGAAGCCATTCGGAAAACCAAAGGTTTTCCAACAAAATACTAAAATAAGAAAAAAAAAACTTTTTTATACTTAATTTACTATCATTATTTGAAGTGTCCGAATATTTAATTGGAATTTAACAATCATATATTTTGAATTTTGGCTTTTATTTTTTTTGTAAATGAAATAGAAATATTTTTTTTTCTTATTTTTATAAACTATTCTTACCTAGTAAATATATATGCATTTCATTTTTTCCTGAATTGATTTTTCATGAAGTTACGGAGAAAAATCTTCACACCGCGGTACTGTCCGATTACTTAATTGAGCCACTGTAGGTATATACAAACTGCTTTGCCCGCCACTCTCGTCACACTCATTCAACTCACGTTTGCATTAGAAATCCATCAAAATATCACCTATCACTTCGCAAAAAACACTTTTCCATCATACGGAGTGACTCTAGAGTAGTGAACGTATTTACATTCCTCTTTTGGTATTCAAATTTCTAGCCAAAACCACTCTTCCTCCCGTATACAGTGATTTTATTTTCGCTCCCTAAATTGTTCATTGTACAGAAGCACTGGTATTATGCATTGTTTATTCACATGTGTAAATACTGTTTTTATATCGTTCAAGAAGTGAATGGTGGCAGAAAACTGCTTTAAATAAATTTATTTTCATATATTGTTTATTGAATAGTTCTTGGATTTGTTGATAAAGATTAGCAATAAAAATTTGAAGGATCATGTTAAAGAACAATCATCTGCCGTGTATTTGGGAGAATCAATTGAAAAAGCTAAGATCTATTTAGTAGACTAGTGGAATAAGCAGACAACATCTCTGAGCTTTCGAGGCATTGATCGGAAGTCCTTCAAAAGTAACAAAACCCTCACAACAATTCTGAGTGACTGCAAGAGCTCAATTCAAATCGAGGGAGGAAAAAACGTTTTACTCTTATAAACTCCGCAACAGATGACGATAGTAATTGCCAATTTTTTAATGTCTCTCCAAATTTTCATTAGCATATACTACATTGCAATTCAAACATTGTTCAGTGGGAAAACAAGTTTTGAATAAAAACTGGCTTTTGCGGTCGACGACATTGACTACCCGGTATATAAAGCCTCAAAGATGATAGACGATTAAATTGCCAAAGTGACTGCATGCAAAAACCTACTGGTAATTCTACAGTTAAATTCATAGATATGTATATGAATTAGTGTACGTCACGAGCAGATATTTTCGAGAGCTTTCTCGTTTCATTTTCAAGTTGAAATTGATGCTTGGCACAAAATCTCGTTGCTGAAGAACGAATGATTTTGGAAAAGCAGACTTTACCAGTTATGGCGAATTGGCTATAGTTTTTTTTTCTTGAAATCTGATTGTGTAGGTGGATGATGTGCTATAGTTTCATTCGAAATGCATTTACAGAAGTGCGACATATGTGACCAGAATCATATCTTTTCAATAGAAAATAGCAATGCTATGAAAAGTTAGTTGATTTGTACATGGCATAATGGTGTGGGTTTATCCAATTTTTAAAACCTTTTTCAAATTTAGCAGGTGCTGAGCTCTGTGTGTGTGTGGGTTGGGGGAGAGGCGGATTGGCACCTCTAAGCACTCAGGCCAAAGGACCCATTGTACTCATTTCCCCCTGCCTACCATAGTTTCCCAGACTTCTTAATAAAGTCTAGTATCACTGATAGGGGAAAAGAGGCTTCCCTCTGCATGCGTGCAACATCCCAGCCAAAGCATTGATATCTGAGAGGCGCAAACGCTGGGCATTCACAGAGCAAATGCACCACAGAGTCAGCCTCTTCTAGGCAGGATGAACAGAGGTCATCCTGTACAACACCTATTCGGTACATATGTCCTCCTAGGCAGTTGTGTCCACTCAGAATGCCTATCATGGCTCTGGAAACTTTCCTGCTCTTATTGAGCAAGAATTCTGCAGTCACATGGTTGGGCTCTGAAACATCGGCCTAATTATTGCTGTGTAGATCCACATCACTACACGAGGCTTTAGACCCCATATGGTAGCAAAAGCTCTCTTGCACTGCCCGAAAGCATTTAAGCACGAGTAAGCTTCACTTCCACATGATTCTTCAAGAGAAGTTTTTTGTCTAAGATTACTCCAAGATATTTGACTTCATTTGAAAGTTGAAGTGTTACACCCTTCATATTTGAAAGCACTAGACAAAACAATTTTCGTCTTACCAGGATTCACTGTTAGGCCGTGCCTCGAACACTTGTTGTCAATCAGATCCAATGCAAGTTGTGTATTTCTACATACCACATTCAGATCTTTACCGACAGCCAGTGAGGCCACGTCATCAGCATAAGCCGGCGCGTGCAGCCGTTTTTGTTGCAGTTCGTTTAACATGGAGTCGACTAGCATACTCCACAGGAGCGGTGATAGGACTCCCCCTTGAGGGCATCCATTTGTCGCCTCCATTCTTAAGTAGCAGTTGGATCCAGTTTCCGCCAGCAACCATCTCTGCGTCAGCATGGCATGTATCCACTTAACTAAGACATCATCCACGCCATGGCCTTTCACAGCATCACATAGTTCCACAAAGCGCGCGCAATCAAAGGCCCCTTCAATGTCCACAAATACCCCCAACGCATACTCATCATTTGAGATCGCTACCTCAATTCTGGCAACCAGAGAATGAAGGGCCGGCTCGCATGATTTTCCTCGGTGATACGCGTGTTGCTCATCATTCAAAGGGTTAAACATAAGCGCCGTAGTGCGTATGCGTCGTTCGACAAGTCTCTCTGGGCATTTCAACATAAACGAAGTTAAGCTGATCGGTCTAAAGTTCCTTGGATTCGAATAGTCATCTCTCTCCGGTTTAGGTATAAAAACTACCTTAACCTCTCGCCAAGGTGACGGAACATACCCCAAGGCTAGGCATGCCCAGAAGATTTTTCTCAGGTCTGCCCCCAGGTGGTCAATTACCTCCCTAAACATAACCGGATAATACCATCCAGGCCCGGCGATTTGATATTCTCAAAAGACATGATTGCATCCCTGACATTTTCACTAGTGACCACAGATCTTGTTGTGTACCAGCACTTTCTACTGCTGCGAAGAGCAGGGATTTTGGCCACAGGCGCAGATGCCTTCTGCGACTCAATCACCGGAGCTCCCGGAAAGTGAGTCCCAAGTAAAATCTGCAAAGATTCCTTTTTGGACTTGGTAAAGTCATCATCCGAGCGTTTTAGAGAGTCTAGCTTAGCTGATTGATCCTTCTCCAGGACTTTGCAAAGCCTCGACGTCTCCCGTGCGCCTTCCAGTCTCTCACAGTAAGATCTAAATCATTCCCTCTTAGAGGTCCTCATCTGCTTCTTATACGCTCTCTGCAAAGTTCTGTAGGCGATCCAGTCATCCTCAGTGTTGCTCTTACAAGCTCTGTTGAGAATTTTCCTGGTACTTTTCTTTAGCTTCTGTAGTTCCCGATTAAACCAGGGAACCGTCTTGCACATCCGCTCTTACTGATCGGACAAGCATCTTCATAGCTACTTGTTATGTCCCTATTCAGAGTGCTCAACCGGGATTCTATTGACTTTGGCGATTTTATCCTGCCACTAGGACGCGCTCTGTCTGCAAGAAGCTCTATCATATACCAGAACATAAAAATGATTCATCGAGCAAATATTAGCTTTAATGTACGAAAAAAGAGCGTTCCTCTATCCACTTAATTAGGATTCCCTAAGTTTAGTCAAATTTTTATAAATTTATAATACTATTAACACATCAGCGCATTAAACTTTAGTTGTTGTTTGGTTACCCGAATAGTCTGCAGTAAAATTTCCATAGAAATAATGATTGAACTTGCAAATAAATAAATCAGATAATATGCAATGTTTGTACGTCTCGGTTTAAACAGTGTTTTGCAATTCAAGTGCGGCCATGTTGATCAAAATAATGAAACTTTCTGGACTGATAAGTATTTCCATAGCGAACGTAAACAGCTTCAATTACTAAATGTATTTTCCATTTTCAATCAAATTTACTGCTAATTGGTCGCTTAGTTGGTCGATATTTTCTGGATTCTATATACCTTCATGTCAATGTTTAAACATAAAACTGATAGTGAAGACAACTGAAACGTACGAATGAAAAAACTGCAAGGTATTTATGGATTTTATCGACAACATTATACAAAACACCGTAATGACCGCAGTAACGCAATATTGAATAATCAGTGATTATTGAGAACGGTCAACAATAATTCTGATATGTGATATTATGCTACATAGCTTCTTACGAAAGCATATCAAATAAATAGTTTATTTTTCTGATTCGAAGCCGATCATATTTTTGATTGGAGACTCTTACCATTATTTTATACAATCTATTTTCGAAGGTACTCAGAATTTGCTAGATGTTTCTTTATTAAAAAAAATGTGTCTCTTTTGAGTTAGTTTATTGAGTATTTTTGTCTGATTTGATTCATCGATTAATTTTGTAATTTGAGATTTTTACTAACATTTATGATACCTAAAAGCAATGTAACTATCAACAGTGGTTTTTTTATATGCATTACAAACAGTCGCATATTAATGTATTAATTAAATTTGCGCGTTTGCGTTCAAATATAGATAGACCAGGAAATGAGCACAAGCCAGTGATTGAACAAAGCCTTATTTTGAATTTTTAATTGCTTTTTTATCTTCTCAAGTTTAATTGGTAAAAGAAACACAGAGAGGGAATACATGTAATAATCCACTATCTCTGGGCAACTCTCTATCTCTCTCTCTCTTTGTACAAGATCATTATTTTATCGCGAGTTTTCACAAATTCATCGGAAACCTGGATATTTAGCAAAAAGATTTGGGAGTTCTTATCTGCTTATTCGCTAATACCGCTACAAAATCTATGAACGATATAGTGTATGTAAGGTCACTCTTGACAGTAGACTCAATAGCTAGCCAGACAAGAGCGGATTTTTTGACGAATTTGACCCGCAAGATCAAATCCGGTGGATGCGGTAGGATCTTTTGTCAGACAGACTAGAATCGCAATTTTATCCACTAATATCACAAGCTGTCTCCAGTTGCCATGTTATGCCATTCGACTTGCCATGGAAACGGCTATTTAGTCTATGGCAAGTTATATTTGACGGCAAGCTATATGAAATGCCATTTGCCCAAGAGTTCTTGATTTTAAAAATGGCAAAGTTCTGGTCATGTTCTTTTTCTTATCGTCGAATGTAGGAATTCTGAATTTGCAGGGATTTTAAGATCTCGTTGGTTAATCAAAATGATTCAAAGAATATGGAATGACGGAAAATTGCGAAGAAATCAAATTGTGATGTGGAAGTTTTGAATCATAAAATTAAGCACATGTGATTTTTCAAAAGAGAAAGACTTTTAATTGTTCTGGATAAATTAAATAAATGAAACTGTCTATTGATGACTGACGGATGCTTTCCAAATGACTTTTCTCATCCCCCTCGTATCCCAGCGAATCACTTAATTTACTTCCATCTTTAATTTCACCCGCTTATCCAAAAATGACTTTATCATACAGTCGTGCTTTTTGTCAACAGTAGAATTTCTCCATTTCAAATAAAATTCCTAAAAGCATTCAAACCATAAGATGATGCGCCCGTTTTTCCCGTTTAGAAGCATTTTAAAAGTGGTATGTCATGGTATTGCCCGCGCATCAGATGGCATACCATACACTAACATTCGTTGCCATCGCATATGATAGAGTAAATGGCTAATCGAGACCTAGGGTAACATCTGAATCCGTCGGATCAAAGCTGGCGGATTGCATTGGACTTTGTCAAATGCCTTAGTAAAATCCATATGGATAACATTGAATTATGGATTACTGTTCCAAGAACTCGTTAGAAAGTTCCCAAATCCCACCAAGTTCACATATATAGAAGAACTTTTAATATAAGCCTGCTGGTCTTTGGAGAACAGATGGCTAATGATACCATAGTCCATGATGTGAATAATACGCTTTAGCGATTTGGCAAGCAGGAGAAAAGGGACTTGTGACGATGATTGGAAATACAATGTTCTAAACTTAAGAAAGAACTGCCAATTTTCCAAAGAAAGAAAAAGACATTCCGAAAAATTAAACTTCAGTAAAATGGGATTATTAATGATAACATCCATTTGATATAAAATGTTAATTTAAAGAGAAATATTGAAAACATTTATAATTATATAAATCAGCAGCATATATTTATCCACATTTCAGATGACAAAATCTTATTTTATATCGGTTTATTTTGCGTCCCAGATCTGATGAATCAGTGTACAGTTCTATCTGCGAGCAAATATCTTTGTTTTTATGGCTTTTCGTAGTGCTGAGGATAAAATTATATTCTTGGGCGACTGATGAATCTGATGATGGTTTAATACCAGTAAACCCATTTGAGTTTTCTGATTTTAACCTTGTGAGTATGTTGTACGGCCATGATTTTTTTTACCATTCATGATTTTCCACGATTTTTACCGACTCCTAAGCGAAATGGTAATTGGTTAGACTTAATTTTTACAAATGTTTATGACGATGTAGTGGTTAGCTCAACCAATGACGCAGAGAATCTCTTTTCCGCTACATATTCTTCCCTCTTACTTTTATGGTTAAGTGTGTAAAATTCATAATTTGCTTTCATATTTTTCACAATTCAAGATCAAAAAAATTCTTTGAGTGCTGAATAAAACAACTGATCTCGCCTATTGAGGTCATATTCATATCATATTCAATAATTTTCTTTCTTTGGGGCTATTTCCATCGTATTGCAAATCTTCTTATATCACATCAATTTATAAATGTGGCGATAGACGTTTAATTTAAAATTATAGAGGCATCGCCATTCTATCCGCGATTCTCAAAATATTTGAAAAATTCTTCTACTCCAAGCTTTTTCCGCTGGTCGACGCTCGACTGAACGAGCAGCAGCATGGATTTAGGAAAGTTCGTTATACTACCACTAATCTTATGGTACTTGTTTCTGATGTAGTATGCAAAATGGAGAAAGGTCATCAAATTGACGCCGTCTATACCGACTTTAGCAAAGCATTCGAACCAGTTGATCACCTCATTTTGATCCACAAGCTACAACAATTCGGAATTTCAAGATCTTGACTACAATGGCTTAGCTCTTACCTCCACGGTCGCTTTCAATTCGTGAAATTCCAAGGTCTTATTTCTTAAAAAGTCCACGTTAAATCTGGTGTACCTCAAGGAAGTCATCTTGGCCCCTTTTTTGTAATATTCTTACGTCAGACCTATCGGAGGTTTTATCTGACATTCCTCATTTACTATATGCGGACGACCTTAAAATTTACCATGTCATCAGGTCACTATCTGACGCTTCCTTTTTTCAGTCAAAACTGAAATCTTTAGACTATTGGTGCTTCGCGAACAAGCTCCCTCTTAACACTGCTAAGTGCCACGCAATTAGCTTCTCTCGCAAAATTGCCCCCGTTTATTATACTTCCACGCCTCAGCACCACGACACTCAGTAAGGTTGCCAACATATTAGTTCTTGATGTCATCCTGGATGAAAAACTCCGCTTCAATCTGCATTACAATAGAGTGCTTTCCCGAGCAAGTAAACAACTTGGTTTCATTAAGCGACGAGCCAAAGAGTTTAAGGATCTCTGTGTTTCTAAATCCTTCTTGAATATGCGTGCACTATCTGGAACCCGGCTTTCGAAATTCATAGCCAAATATTTGAGTCTGTTCAGAAGCAGTTTTTCCTTTTCGCTCTGAGAGATGTTTTCAACTCATATGGTTTCAGCACTTTACCACCATACGAATACCACCTTAAATATATTAACTTGCTACCCCTTGCATCGAGAAGATTAATGTTATCTGCCTGTTTCAGTTTCCATGTCATCAGAGACGTGGTTAATGTAATCTACTTAAAAGACAAGTTTGTGCTCAATTAGCCCTTGAGAGTCACAAGATCCCGACGATTGCTCATAAATAGGTGCTGCAATTATTCAATAGCATGAACCAGAGCTTTTCCCCTAAGGCAACTTTTAAAAATAACATTATCAAAGCTCTCTTATCACAGTGGTCCCCCTTCCCCCACCATACAAATAGTATTTTATATTTACATTTAAATAAAAAAAATCGTCGTTCATCCATGCCATTAATAGCATTTAATTTGTAAATATTTAGTAAATTTCGTATTTAACTATTATTCATTTATTTATTTTTCATTCATTTATTTTTTTTTATTATTTATTTGTATGTTTGTAACTAATTTATTTATCGTTTTTTTATTAGTTTTGTATTTATCTGTAATTTTCCTTTTTATTTTAGTTTGTTTCGTATTTTTATGCATGTACTATTTTTTGTACTTCTATACATGTATACCTTGCTTGGTGAAATAAATAATAATAATCTATTTTCCTATTTTAAATATTATTAAAAATATTTACTTATGTTTAAATTAAAATGATCAGTTTTGTAAAAAAAAATCTTTGATTCAAATTATCTTGACTTCGCTTGATTTCCTGAGTCATATAAATTGGTAATCAATTATTTTTCTCTTAGCTTTGAATTGAGTTTTAGTTTTTTTTTTGCATTATTTCAAGGAGTTTTTGTGTGCAGTCAAAAATAAGTTTACGAGAATAATGCAATATTTTACAGCAACAAAACGATTCGACATTATTTCTTATTCACCACAATTTGAATCCTAATTGATTAAACGCAAAAGATACGCAATAGCAATATTATTAGTAAAAAAAAATTAACTAGAAAATGCAAGAATTTCCTATCTTAGACTGTACACTTGCTTTAAAGCTCTTAAGATGTTATAATATCAGTAACTAATTCATCTCAATATGGATGCATCATCAAAAAATCATCTGAATTTTCAAATATACATACATCAGTGTATTAATAATTATCCAGAAATACTAAATGAATCATGATAGTGCGACGCAACAGTTGACATTGAAATGCTTTCACAAACAAAATAGAAATATTGCAAAATAATTGAGACTTTAAGTCAGGAGAATAAAATATTTGGTTTAGCATCTGGTTTATTGCGTATTGGCAGAAATACGTCAACTAATTTCACCTAATTTAATTGGAAAGTTTAAATCGAAAAACACTCTGAAATCCGAACGATATTTGCGATTGAACTGCGTCGCATTCTAAATGCGTAAACGTAAAGCTGTATGCAAAGAAAGTGTCGGGTGACGAACGCCAAACATGGCAAGTGCTTTTAGGAGGAAATTTTATTTTATTTTCGTAATTAACGTGACTAAAGGAAATTATTGTTATTTCATATGAAAATATTTCAGCCGAAAAATTCCTATTTAAATATACATTTAATTACCTCCTACAAATAATTCAGTACTGAAAAATGTGTAAACAGTTTCTAAATATATATTGATATGTAAAGAAAGAATGGGGAAAGTGGGAAAGAAAAGGGAGAAAGAAATGGGGGTTGGGAAAGAAAGTCGTTAAAAGTTTCATTGTAAACTCTTCTATCTGGCTACTTGCATTTGGAGCCTTGAAAAAGGGCTAAGCTGCTTATCGGACCACTCAATTGGAGGATCATAATTAGCTTTTTGTCGATGTAATACGTACAAAAAATATTGTTTTTGCACAAAGAAGGCAGATAAGGATAAATGGAGGTTTTCCGTGTGGCATTGATATGGAAATAATTTTTTGACAGCTGTCATTACTGAACAACGTACGTGTGAAATTACATGACTAAGACATGTGATATCATCAAGTTGGCATGAGAAATCAAGCAAGATAACATATTTTTCAAAAATATTTTTTTCTTTTTGGATTCTCTTCAAATTTACGTGAAACTTGATGAGCTATAGACTATTACATAGCTGAAAAAAAACTAATTCAAAATCATACGTCTGAAACTTATCAGCCGTTGTACGAAAACGTATGTACTATAATTTAAATTAAACTTCTTTAATTCGCTAACATTTAGGCCAGACCAACGCGAACTATCTATATTTTTATATTATGCAAATGAAACTAAATATTCTGAAGAATATGCCGGCAATTTATTCTTTAACCTAATGTGAATATTTTTTTCTAACTTAGAAATAATATCTAATCGTCCAATTTATATAGAACTTTTAAAATAAATGTATGATTCGTTGATAATAACTCGCTAAGAAATCCACCAAGTCTAAGAAGCTCATTCATGGTTATTACCTTTAAAATTACTGCTAAGAAGAAAGCGCACATTGAATTACGTTAAACCCTCATTTCTTACGCAGGCGTTGTCTATCATCTTACAAATAAAGGAACATGTAATAGTTTGATACAAAGTTCATTCTCTGGCAGAAATCCTAGAACAAGAACAGTTTGTAGTGTTTTAGCTGTCAAAATTTTGGCCATGTTGCGAGTAACTGAAGTGCCTGGGAAAGCAAACATGTGGTAATTGCAAAAAAATGGAAGACGCGCAGCCTGGAATATTCTTCGAATGATGCACAAAATGTAGCTTATCACTTTGATAATAGTAGGTATTTGATGTTACTGCAGCGCGGTTTAACAAACAAGAAATCGTCTGGGAATGATGATATGTCTAATTTCAACTGTATTTAAAGACGCTCTGAGCAACAGTTACTGAAAAGTGGTCAAGATTGTTCCCTTTCATGAAAAAGACAAAAGAAAAGTAGCTTGCTAGCAGACCTTCATCCGATCTATCGTGACTTATGCAATCCTGGATTACCTGGTCCAAAGCTGCAAGAGTAGAAGCGAAGGTATTCGAAAGGAGACTATTGTGCTTCTGCTTTGGCAGGTTTCACAACTTAGTGACTAAGAGGTGCTCGAAGAACCTTCTGCTGTATCAGTATTGGGGGCTGAAGCCACTTAGAGACCTGGTTGTGACATTAACGACCAGGTTTTACGGACAGACAGTTGGACATGACAATGGACTAATTTGGTAACTTGGATGTGCAGGTAGCTCCACTGAGCCATTTATGCACTCCACAAGAATAGTGTGTGCAGCAGCTCAAAGAAGCGTTATTTAATTATTTAGGTCTCCCATCGAACAGGAGGTCTAGGAAATAATTTTGGAACAATTAGGTGCAAGTTAGATCTAATTCATAGCGTAAGACAGATTTTAAGTAGCTATTGGCAAGATGATTGCAATCACTGTACAGAACGGGTATGACAGTTAGTGTGAAAAAATTGGAAATATAAAAAACCATAAGAGCCAGCAGTCCAAAAAACTACAGCCGATAGATTTGAAGTCTTTATTAGTAATTATAGAGGCTAAGAATGTATAGTTTAACCATAATATAATCTTTTAAAATTTAAATTAATATACCTATTGGAAAATGAATTTCAATGGCCGTATATTAAAACCTAGTTACCTGTTCATAATTGGTTAGATATTGTCTTGAAAACTTACGTAAATTGGTGAATAAATTCGCTGTTTTTTGTGGTGATTGGAGTAAGTTCTAGCCTTAGAACTTTAGCTGGACGGCCAAAATGAAAATTGCTTATAGCGCTTAATGAGATTCATCATTCTAAACCATTGGTACTCATCCGAACGAAACCTTTACAATCATTGAGTAACTTATCAATACATAATAGGAGCCCATTATGTGAGTTTAGACTGAGCATGCAAATAAATAAATAATTACTTCCACACTGGTGGTATTATATCAGAACCAAAGTTGTCCCACTATAACACATTTCAGGTCCTCCGTGGTAGAGACTCAATTTTTGATCGAAATTTTCAAGAGTATGAGATTATTAGTCTAACGCCTCACTTTGTTCCTGATTTGATCCAGGTACCTACTACTAATATTATATTGCCATTTAACAAAACTCTCACTTTACTAGGGCGCTAGCATAGTTCATCCAAAAATTAATGCAAATTGTTTCTAAGCTAAATGCATCAAATAAAGCAAAAAAAATATTTTACGGGGTATGGACAGGGGCGGATTTACCACTAGGCCCGGTAGGCCCGGGCCTAGGGCGGCAAATTTCGGGGGCGGCAAATTATCGATTTTTTTGGGGGAGGCTCTTTTTCGATTTTCTTTTTGGGCGGCAGTTTTTTTTCTGTCGTATATGTACATATGTATATCTGAGTCGAATGAGCCTAACACCTCAAGCCAACCGAATTCTCTAAAAAATCAATGCACGCGAAAATTCACCTCTAATGATTTTTTTTCGGACATTAAAAAGTTTGACTTATAATAAATATCGAAATGCGATCACGGTAAAGGACCAAAGAAACTCAAAAATACCTAAAAAGTAACTAGAAATTATCTGAAAATACCTAAAAAGAGCCTAAAAAGACCTAAAAAGAGCCTAAAAAGACCTAAAAAGATCCTAAAAAGAACCCAAATAATACCTCTTCAATTTAGGAAAAGCTTATCATAGGTAAATATTTGCGTGCATTGATTTTTCAGATAATATTTTTTTTATTTTTATGGTACAGGGTATATCAACTACATGCGAATCTCTTTATTTTTGAAATGCTTTTTAAATTGTACTTGATGACTGAAATTAATTTCTATAAAAAAAATTTCTATAAAATGAAATCTAGAACATAGGTCAAAGTATTTCGGTTCCATCTTCAACTAATAACATATCGAACATTAATTTACAATAGCCGAGTTCATAGTTGATCTCCAGTCAAGTGCGGAAGCAAACTTTGAACGGAATAGTAAACTTATAAAATTTTTAGCGAAGACGTTGGAGTTATATGCGATGCAAAGGTGTATACGGTTTTGGACTGTTAAAAATTGATATTTTTGGATTCTTTTGTTTTTAGGTAGTTTTAGGTTCTTTACCGTGTTTGTATTTTAATAATTATTTGTGTGGCAAGGGCGCAATAATAGGGAATTTTTACGAACGAACCGGTGCCGGTTTTGCTCTGATATTCCTTTTTTGTGAGCTCGGGCGCAACGAAAAACAGCGAAGTATTCTAGGGAATCGAAAAAAAATCGCGCATTGTTGCATATAATATAATTCACTAAAAGGGCGGCAAATATTTCTGAGGCCTAGGGCGGCGAAATGGTCAAATCCGCCCCTGGGTATGGAGAATTTCTATGACAATATGAGACCAATTATTTAACAAATGTAAAATAATAGAATACGAAAGATGCTCGCTAGATATAATGGTTTGTGCAAAATAGTAAAACTTATGGAAACTTAGCTAATTAAAGATACATAGGAGGAAAATAATGAAGCGAAAATTATAGGGTCGTTTTTTGTATTATTTGGCAACGCATAGGAACATTAGATACTAAGTAAGATACCGTTACATATGCGCTTAATATGACTTAAAGTTCATAAATAATCAAAATTCCAAAAGTAAAAGTTCAAATACCGTGAAAAATTAAAATAAAAAGGAATGATACGAAATATATTGCCAGTCAAAAAAGTAATAATATTAAAAGTTGTAGAACAAATGCTTACAAGCTACTGGCTGGATATAACATTAGGTTATGTTAGGTTAGTGAAGAGGGCTGCCGTGAACGCGGCCAGTATTATGCCACCAGTTTGGGCCCATTTGCCATCCTCATAGGCAATCGCACGCATTCACATTTACAGCCATGGCACTGGCGGGATTCGAACCCGCAGGCCCCGTAGCACGCCGCCTTTCGGCCTGACGCCTTAGCGAGCAGAGCTACCGGGCCCCCTTTTCTTAAACATACATGCATATGCATTTCTGCTTTAAGCATAGTTTATTAGCAGTTAAATACTTAAGCGTTCTAGTGAATGAATTTCTTAAGATATTTTGTTGTGATAAGATTGCATATATGATTTTTTTTAAATGTTTGCTAACCTTCAGCCGATTAAAAACTATTTCCGAGAGCGTTCAGCTTACCTGTAAAAAAAAGAAATAGTATGTGAGCATTATTCTTTATTTGAAACGTATAGATAATAATATATAAATTTTTTGCTGCAATTTTCATAAAAATGGCTTACAAATAACGTGAGAATCACCCTTTGAAATATAATTATCCGTAAATTAATGGTTGCTGGGAATTACTAAACACTGATAAGATAACGAAACTAGGATAACTTAATGTATTATCGATCTAACGGTTTTTATACCAATCCATTCAAATGTACATATGTGGTGAGCATCGACGAAGGTAAGTACCTACATAACTTATGAGGTACAGCGGCAGATTAGATAGTATAGGAAAATAACCAGTAGGTCAATATTTTTACAAGTGGGGTGAAAATATAACATTGAATTTGCACCGAAATATGTGCATATGTATATTTTATGTATGCTGCCGTACTACGCATAAATGCTCTATCTACATTTTAATAAGTTAGGAGATATTCAATGATTTGTGTTTTTCTGCAGCATGCAGATACATACTACACTTAGCAGAAAAAGTCTGCGTATATAAGCTCATATTTTCTTCTCTTCATGAAAAATGAATAAAAAAATAAATGTTTGAATGAACATATTTTTTTTTTATTGGAACAATAATTTGTTTTATTAATGTTAACATACAGTGTATTGCTATAAGTTTATTATAAAAATTCAAAAACTGAAGAAATAAAGGTTTTTGATAACGAATAAGTCTGCGTATAAAATTTTTTAGTTCATTGCAAATTAATTTTAAAACTGATTAAATATTAATAAATAGCTGTCTGTGTCTTCCTTTTTATAACTTCCATATAAGCCGTTTTTGCATCGAATACACGAGTTTAGCAGTTTCGTCACTGCTTATTTTCACTCATTCTTCGGCGATTACTTTTTTTTGTGAAAAAAAATGTCCTTAGCAGTTATGGTGCGTTTCCGGATTTTCCGCTCCAACAAATCCCACAAATGCTTAATAGGATTTAAATCGGGTGATTGTGGAGGCGTTTTAAGCTGGTTGTGCACATTATAAAGCAACCAGAGTTTAATTATTTCTGCCGTATGTTTGGGGTCGTTGTCCTGCTGGAATAAAAAATTGTTCTGGAGCCCCAACTTGTCGGAACTTCGCTTTAAATTGTCTAAATTGTCTCATAGTCTATTTTTTAATTACGTAAAAATTTCAAGAAATATGTGAGAGTTTCAGAAATTTTTTAAATATTTCCTAGAAAAGCTCGTACGATTAATTAATTTATCTTCAAATTGAGTGAAAAATTACTTAGTGTGAAGTCCCTTGCTGTTCTAGTTTATCGGGCATAGACTTTATTAGATTTTTTATGAAGTTTCGTCGAATTTGGTTCCATTCCTCTTTTAACCCTTTTTCCTACAACCACGAGCGAGACCCGTGGTAAGGAATTGGGCCCATAAACCATCAGCACGAGTCTGACTCGTGGTACATTTTTGGGGCCAAATGTAAACAAGACGAGTCTAGCTCGTGATATGTCATTCGGGACAAACAATCAGACTCGAGGTTCAACTGTTCTCGATATTCGTTTACTTTAGTTACGTGTAATTTTTAATTTCGTGCGCACTTTTCGAAACTAATTGTTATTCCGGTTATAGACTTATTGCTGACTATGGCCCGAGCAAACGAGAGACATTTTTAGCGAAGACAAGTCTCTTTTTCTGTCGATTTCACTTAGTAAGGGTTTCTTAGCTTTCTTCCTACAAACCCTTGATTTACGACCGTTCGCATTCAATACTTTCCGTATTCTAGATGTGTGAACTTTCTTTTGGTTGAATTCTTTCAACTGCACAGTTAACTGAGTAGCATTTTATTTTGAATCTCGTTTTATTTCTCTAAGAAGAAATTTTTTATCACTTTCCATTATTTTCTTTGGACGACCAGAACGTTTTTTGTCTTCAATTAGATTGTCAGTATAATATCTTTTACAAATATCAAATACAGTTGTTGTACTTAAATTCATTATACAGGGTGGGCCATCTACTGGTTTCTTCTTAAATCATAGGTTATTTTGACACTGAAAGCTATTTGCCGCTCGAAATTTTGACAGAAAGTCAATATCATACCTCCGCGGAACAAAATGAGTCGCTTTCCGCTTGAACAACGTTGGGAAATATTGAACACTTATTTCCAAAGTGAGTGCTGTGTAGTCCAAACTGCGTTTTTTGAAAATTAATTTTGGCCGAAATGAAGCACCTACCGCGCCTGCTGTACGCAAGTTTGTGCAAAATGTTCGTGAGACTGGCATGCTAGTGGACAACACTCATGGCCCCCGTCGTCGCACGGTGAGCACAAACGAGAATGTAGCCGAGAGTGTGAGACTCACTCCACGAACATTAACTCGCCGTCATTTCACGCACTAGCCTAAGGAGAATTCTGCACAAAGATCTCGAATTATTCGCTTACAAAGTCCAATTGAAAGCACACGACCATCCGCTTCGTTATCGCTTCGCAATTTAGGCCTTAGAGCAGCTTGAATTGCACGATTTTGGGGGAAAAATCATCTTTTCTGACGAAGCTCATTTTCATCTCGGCGGCTACATTAACAAACAAATTTGCCGCATATGGGGCTCGAAAAACCCGCACGTTATTGTCGAGAAGTTTGGTGCGGATTGTGGAGTGGTGTGAAATGAGGCTGGGAACAACGATTCGATCAACGATGAGCGTTACAGAGCCATGTTATCCGATTTTTTTTTTACTGAAATTGAAGACATGGATTAAGACGACCTCTGGTTCATGCAGGATGGCACGCCATGCTATACAGTCCATGCCACAATCGATCTTTTACGCACTAAATTCCCAAATCGTGTTGTAAGCAGTCTTCTTGGCGATGTCAATTGGCCGCCTCGGAGGTGCGATTTGACTCCTTTGGACTTTTTTTTATGGGGAACCGTGAAGGACCGATGTTATGCCAACAACCCAGAACCGATTCAAGCACTTAAGGCCAATATCATCCAAACAATTCATGAGCTACAGGCCGAAACCATCAACAAGGTCTTGGAAAATTGGAGTGACAGAATGCGCTACTGCCAAGCCAGCCGAGGCAGCCACTTGAACGAAATTGTGCTCCATCATTAATATGAATGTTTACTCTTCCTAATAAAGCCATAATACATGGAAAAAATTAGATTTTGATCATTTTATTGCATTTTTAAAAAGAAACTTGTAAATGGCCCACCCTGTACTTGCTATCTCACGGAAACTTTTGCCTTTTTCAAACCTTTTCTTGGAATTTGTACGTAATTTTGTTTCGTGTTTAAAATAACGGTTGAATTTCTATATTTTATTTTGTTAGCATGCTTTATCATGGATTATTTATTAAATAATATTTTAAAAGAGAAAATTGGCTCCATTTAGTCAGCAATAGTTTTGAATAGATTTCTTAAGGAATTATATCCTGTTCGGAAACTTTTTCTCACCAGTGTAATATGGAAAGGGCATTTTTCACTATTGCTTTTAACATACTTGCACAAAATATAGGTTTTTCATATTTTGTAGAATGATGTAATTGAGTATGTAGGTTTCGAGTTTGGTGTCAACTCAAAAGTGGAAAAAATGTCCGATAGAGCGTTTACGCTTAGGAGGGCAGAATGCATGTACTATACAAACAGGGCGATTCATTATGAGGTTTGTTTTTCAATAGGCTTTTTTGATAGATCACGCGTGACTCCTGTCAAACTGTAATGTAATTTTTACTCAGTATTGTTTGACAAATCATCATGGACAGACTTAACTTGGTGAATGGGCTCTGAATCAGCTCAAATTTTGTTCAGTGAGGAGACGTCAATAAGCAGAATTGCTGTATTAGTGCTGATGAAGAACCTGAATAGCTTCAACAGCTACCACTATATCCAGAGAAATGCACAGTTTGATGTGGTTTATGGGCCGATGGAATCATTGGTCCATATTTTTTTCAAAATGAGTCCCGTCAGCACGTAACCGTCAATGGCGACCGCTATCGCACCATGATAACGGATTTTTGCTACCTGAAATTGAAGCCCGTGGTATCACTGAACTTTGGTTTCAACAAGACGGCGCTCTTTCGCATACAGCGAGAAAAACAATGAACTTATTGAGAAATCATTTTGGTGAGAGCCTGATTTCAATTTTTGGACCAGTAAATTGGCCGCATAGATCGTGTGATATCACACCTTTAGATTATTTTCTTTGGGGTTACACGAAGTCTCTGGTTTTCAGGGATAAGCCAGCTGCAATCGACGCTTTGGAAGCCAACATTACTCGTGTCATTCGCTAGATACCGGTCGCTATGCTGGAACGCGTCGTCCAAAATTGCACGCTCAGTATGGATCATTTACGACGTAGTCGAGGTCAACATTTAACCGTAGATACATAACAGTCTTTGATACTCCTCACAGCATAGCGTGAGGTCAATATGACTCAAAAATTAGCTTTCAATTTGTATTATTTTTATTTTACTGCTTCATAAATGCCCGTCTATTAAGGGTTTTTTTTTAAAAGCATTTTGTGGCAATAAATGACGTAGCTGTTGACAAAAGCCATATTCAGTATTCCGTAAAATAATGCTATAGGCCATATATTTGTTGTTCTGCTGCATGACATCTGGGAACATATCTGATCAAACGAATCAGCTCCTCCCTTTCTTTGATTGTAGAATTCAATCATATCTGCACTCAAAAAAATTTTGGTTGAATTTTACCCTTATAATAGTAGGAAACTGGTTTCCTACTATTAAAGATGTAAATTTACAAAAGTGCGGAAAGTGAATATTTTTTTTACGACCAAATGGTGTAATTTTACCCTGAATAATGATGCAATTTTATGGCTTTGGCGCAAAGGTGAATAGCAAACTAGTAAATTTACACTCTTTTTGCTTCAATTTACAAAAAGCTGTGTATTATTCGGCTGATATGACGTAAAAGCAAAAAATGCACATCGAATGTGTAAAAAAATTTGTGATTCGTTATTTTAAACGAAAAAATGAATATATTTCCTATTATCAAAGTATTAATTATAGACCCACTTTTTAGAGTGTGGTTTTCCGGAGATATAATTTAGGACACTCTCCTCGTCACAGGATGTTAGTAGATATACCATCTTTGCAGGTTTGGGCTTATATGACAATAAAGTTAGCGGGCCATCATAGCAAAACATTGAGGTTCCAACAGGTTTAGACCTAGTATTTTTTAACTCTTCCAGTATTTCTCTTTTATTTGAACGAATTGTTCCAACTATAGCTAATTTATAACGCTCCTGTAGTGAAGATTTAGCTTACTAGGTGGGGTGAAAAGTAACCTCCTTGACCACCAGAATGCGCTGCAATCGCAAAAAAGATTATTGTGCCTTATAGTCCATTCATATTTAGGCAGACATGTCAAATTTCAGAGCGATACAGTCATTTGTTTTGTTTTTACAGCCGATTTTTGTTGACGTGTTTGGCATCATGTTGAGTATGGAAATAATTCATTTTCATTCTCTCATAAAACATTATTTTTTGAGAGGCAAAACGGCGAAGGAAACAAAAGAAAAGTTGGATAAATATTATGGGGCTAGTGCTCCTTCAGATTATACCGTGAAATATTGGTTTCGAGAGTTTCGTGGTGGCCGAAACTCCACTGCCGATGAAGTCCGCAGCGGCAGGCCCTCCGATGCGGTTACACAGGACAATGTCAAAAAAATACATGAAATGGTGTTGGCCGAACGGAAAATGAAGATGCGCGAGCTAGCAGATGCCACAAGGATTAGTACCAAGCGCACAGGCCATATTTTGGGTGAGATTCTGCAGATGAAAAAATTATCCTGCCGCTGGGTGCCGCGCATGCTGACTCCGAACCAAAAACACGAACGCGAGCGCACTTCGGAAGCGTGTTTGGCCATGCTGAGGCGAAATTGGGTGGACTTTTGGCTTCGATTGGTGACTTGATGAAACCTGGATCCACTATTTCACGCCAGAGAACAGAATGAGTGCCCAGCAATGGACTGAAGCCGGCACGAGTGCTCAGAAGCGGCCAAGGGAGGCTCAATGGGTCGGAAAGGTCATGGCGTCGGTTTTCTGGGATTGTCATGGCATACTCTTCGTGGACTGCGTCAAAAAAGAAAAAAACCATCAGCAGCGAGTGTTACTGCGCATTATTGGAGCGGTTGAAAGCCGAAATCAATGCGAAACGGCCTCACATGAAGCCAAAAAAATTTTGTTTTTACAAGACAACGCGCCTTCACACAAGAGCATCGCAACAATGGCTAAAATCAACGATTTAGGGCTCGAATTGCTTCCCCATCCACCTTATTCGCCTGACTTGGCTCTTTTGGACTATTATCTGTTCACAAACCTCAAAAGATGGCTCATCAATAAAAAATTCAGCTCGTGCGAGCAGATCATCGACGCCGCGGATGAGTATTTTGTAGGCCTTCCGGAAAATTACTTTTCGGACGGGATCAAAAAGTTGGAAAATTTTTGGAATAAGTGTATCGACCTAAAAGAGAACAACATTGAATAAAATTAAAAAAAAATTAAAAAAAACATTTTTTTCATTCCCAAGGAGGTTACTTTTCACCCCACCTAGTACATGTTCAAAATAAACGAAAACAATCGAAAAATAATTCGGTTTCGTAAGTTCAAAATGTTACAAATCACATAACGTGGAGTCATTTTGACTCAAGTTGCTACTTTATCTAATTTATCTTAATTAGGTTCCGAGAATATGCGACGTAAGTCGAAAACGACGTATCTCGAGGGTAGAAGGAACCCCAGGCGATAAATGTATAAACTTTCATTTTTTGAATATGAACGTATTTATTTTTCAAGTTTGTACATAATTCATTTTTTTTAAAGAAAATCGTGGGTTTTCGTCCGCATAAGTTTTATACTTGCACTCTTCATCAAGTGCTTATAGACGATTACACGTTAAATTGCAAATAGAAATGAAGGAACAAGTAGAAACCGGAATACGTATTTATAAAACTTACGAAGAAGAAAATAGATGGCTTTAAATATGTACCAATATGTACATATTTGACATAAAGCACCAAAAAGCAACACATTAATTGTTATCACCTTTAGAATGAATAGCCTTTATTTCTACTGTTTATGGGTTGACTGGTTTACTGGCGAAGAAGGTCGAAATTCGCGTTTGGGGCAAAGTTTGTTTTCTTTTTTCTTCGACCAACTGCTTTGTAATCGTTGACAGAAGTGAGGACTTCATTTGAAATTTCTGCACTTCTTGATTTGTTGGGATCATGTTCTTTGAAGATTTTTATATATATGATTAGTAATGCTTTATGAGAAAGATTATTGGCTTCCAAATATTTCTTTATGGTCGGACAGAAACGTTGATCAAACCAATCACGAAATATATTAGAAGTAACCCAGGCCTTTTTTTGCACCTCCAAATAACCGGTCGATTTTCCTTGCATACATTTTTGAAAGTCCTTAAATTTTCTGATTGATAAACAGCAAGAGGTTTCAGTTTCAAATCAACTGATGCATTCCCTCTAAGAAGCAAAGTAATCCTGGATTTTTCTTCAATCGAAAGAAGTGCTCTTTAGGGCAAGCGTTTCCAATAAAGGCTTCTTTCGACAACATTAAACACCTGCTGCGCACAATATCCTCTATTTTCAATAATATCATGTAAAGTGTTTGGAAAGATCTTCGCTGCATCATAGTCCGCACTATCCGCTTTACCTGTTACTTTTACATTATAGATTTTACTCCTGTTCTAGAAGTTTTAAAACCATCCATTGCTGGCAACGAAAGTATCTCCTCGATTCAAGTTCGCTTGTTCGAATAAGCTTTTTTTCTTCGCCTTAATAGTTAACGTGCTCACCGGCATATTTTAATGGTTCAGGTCTTTGATCCAAATAATCAACATTTTTCCCAATGCAAACGCCAAATACGAAAACTTTCCTACGAAAATCGCGCTCACAGAATTCTGGGAATTTCCTTTTACCGGAGGAACAGTTTTCATATGAACGGCGACGTAAGTCAAGGGACGGACGACGTAATTTCAAGGGTTTGGTCTCAAAGTAATGAAAGACGTAAGTCGAAAAAACGTATAACAAGGGAGACGTAAGTCAAGGGATTACTGTACTAAATTGGTTCGAACAGGCGATGCAATTCATAAAATGGTTGTAAGAATACCGATGAATTCGTCTCACGCGTGAGTCGTTTTGACTCGAGTTATGTATCTTGGGTTAAATGAGATAATCTTTAAAAAGTAAATGTCATAGATTATTTTTTCGACTCACAATACAATTTTTACTATAGAATTCAACTTTAGGCCTTTTATTTGAGATTAAAAACCAAACCTCATAATAAATCACCCTGTAGATTGGATATATCTAGAACTTATTGTAATTTAGTCAGTTCGTAATAAAAACTTCAAATTTTAACTTGAGTCGCTAGCATAGACGAAATCGTGAGCGTATGCAACGTTGTGGTATTTCACACTTCCGTTAATTATCAATGGATGACACATAGGCTCTGCTATGGCCGTAGCTAGCTAAGTAGTACAAATATAGCATCGTAACGACTACTGCTCCTACAAATAACTAATGTAAAATTTCCAACATTATTAAAACCACAAATCAGCAGACCAAACACGATAGGCAGTTTATTTCACTGACGAGCTATGTGTACATACATACATACATACGTACATATGTCCGTAAGGCCTCTGAGCTTAGACCCAACCACTTGAGATGGATTTCTTCTGCAACAAGTGAGTAAACGGAGTTACGTTAACTTAACTTCTACACTGTGCAAATACCGATATCATGCCATAGCTCGGCTGACGTCGATTCACGTCCCCAAGGGTGGCGGCGGCGGCTGCTTTCACACAGTAAAAAGCTCACATGTTGGAGCACAACGTATGATCGGCCTGCGCCAATCAAACGCAAGCGTTGCGATAATATTATTCATAGAAACGCGAAGGCTTGGCACCGATACCAAGATATCGCGCTGGTGTAAAAATAAATAAGATGCCACGCCGCGTCAGCCCAAAACATCCCAAATATTCGGCGAAAATAATGCAAGTTGGCAGAAAATTCGACAAATAAAATTGCTTCTGGTTCGATTCGAAGTCGGCGAATTTTTGCGAAAAGATTATGCAGCAATTTGAGTGGAAAGTAGCACAAATATCACCGTAGACAGGAGAATCTATTTTCGAGTGAACATTTTTTCTTTTTAGCTGTTGCGTCATTGGAGTCACCATAATATGCAATGAGTAATCTTTCGCGATCGCATGTGGGTCTTTTGAAGTGGTGGGTGGCCGATTTGGTGGATAATCTCGCCGAATCTGCAAAACATTTGCATTTGCAAATGTTTTGTAGATTCTGAACATTTGCAAAAAATTGATCGGTTTTTTTAAATAATCAGTTTTAGAATGTTTGGTAGAAACTTCAAATACACCTTGTGAAAGCAACTTCCAAATCTTTTCAACCGTGAAAGTAGTCAAAACAACTTCATATTGTGGCAAGAATGGAATCAATGTCACAAATCTTTCATGATCAAGAAAGCGCCGCGTATCCAGTCACGTGATTCCGTTGCGGTTCAGTCAACAGATCGTTTAGTTTGTTGTCAGTTTTATAATTTGCTTGACCTACGAACATGATCTAAAAATAAACGATTGATAATCGAATGATGTTTACAACGAACAGTCTAATGACTGTTGAATTAAACATCCTACATGCAACTCATCTGTTTATTATTGATGTAGATATCCCACGTACATACAGTCAGCGACAAAAGTCATGGCACCTTTAATTGTGTAGAAAAACAATAAGTACCATTCAGTATGGTTTTTAATTTTTAAAAGTAAATTACTCAAAATATAATCTTTATAATAGCAGCTATATTTTCCCATTTACGGGATTTCAATATTGCATTGCGTTTGTCCATGAAGCGGAAAATTTGTTGCGTAGTACACAATTGCCGCGACAAAAATCATGGCACTCAGCGGGTTGCTTATTCAATAACAGTAATTTCCAGGAACTGTGTAGCCTGTTGGAAGTAAATATCAATTCGGTGGTCTATCTATTTTAATTTGAGAAAGTTTTACGTTGATTCAGTCAATTTTTAAAGTGTTTCGTGATTAAAAAAGATGTCAAGGAAAGAAAGAACGTGTGAAGAAAGGAAAATTGTGTTAAATATCAGGAAAGATGGGAAAACGTATGAGGAAATTGGAGAATATATACAAAGGAGTAAGTCAACAGTAAGAAATATAATAAAACGAAAGAAAATAGAAAGCAGAATTAAAAACGAGACAAGAACGGGGCGGCCCCAAGTTTTAACCGACAACGACAAACGGATTATAATGCGCAAAGTCAAGGTTAATCCAAAAATATTTGCAAGTGAACTAAGCCGGGCAGGTTCAGTTGAAGTTGGAAAGAAAATTTCTCCAAGGAGTATTCAAAGAGTCATACGAAGTAATGGACTTAGAAGCCGTGTCGTTCGCAAAAAACCGTTCATAAGCAAGGCAAATAAAAAAAAACGTCTAAATACTTAAATGCACCAGCTGACTTCTGGAACATGGTAATTTTTTCCGATGAATCGAAATTCAATATTTTTGGAAGTGGTGGTCGCATAAGAGTGTGGCGTCGACAAGGCGAAAGTTTACTGCCCAAAACATTTACATCCTACAGTGAAACATGGTGGCGGTGGTGTTATGATATGGGGATGCATGTCTGCAAACGGTGTGGGAAATATGGAGTTTATCGAAAGCACAATGGATCGTTTCGGATATCTAGCCATTTTGAAGAAACATTTGCAAAATAGTGCGGAAAAATTGGGTTTAAGTGGTGATTATTATTTTCAACAAGATAATGATCCCAAGCATACAGCATACAGTAGTCCCTCGACTTACGTCGGAGTTAGGTTCCGAGAATTTGCGACGTAAGTCGAAAACGACGTAATTCGAGGGAAGAAGGAACCTCGGACGATAAATGTATGAATTTTCATTTTTTGAATAGGAATGTATTTTTTTTTTACATAATTCATTTTTTTAAAGAAAGTCGTGGGTATTCGTCTACAGAAGTTTTATTTTCGTATACAGTTGCGTATTTTCGCTGTTACTTGCACCCTTCATCAAGTGTCTGCACACGACTACACGTCAAATTACAAATAGAAATAAAGGCAACAAGTAGCAACCGGAGTACGTATTTATAAAACATACGAAGAAGAAAATAGGCGGCTTTCTTTAAATATGTACAAATATGTTCATATTTGACATAAAACACTAAAAAGCCACACATCCATTGTTGTCATCTACAGAATGAATAGCCTCTATTTCTACTGTTTGTGGGTTGACTGGTTTACTGGTGAAGAAGTTCGAAATTCGCGTTTGGGACAAAGTTTGTTTCCTTTTTTTTCGAGCACCTGCTTTGTAATCGTTGACAGAAGTGTAGACTTCGTTTGAAATTTCTGCACTTCTTAATTTTTCGGTATAATTTTCTTTGTACGTTTTTGTATATATGATTAGTAACGCTTTAGGAGAAAGATTATTGGCTTCTAAATATTTCTATATTGTCGGACAGAAACATTGATCAAACCAATCACGAAATATATAAGAAGTAATCCAGGCCTTTTTGTTGCACCTCCAAATAACCGGTAGATTTTCCTGGCATACATTTTTGAATGTCCTTGGATTTTTTGATCGATAAACAACGAGGTTTCAGTTTCAAATCACCTGATGCATTCCCTCTAAGAAGCAAAGTAATCCTGGATTTTTCTGCCTTAAAGCCAATCGAAAGAAATGTTATTCAGGGCATGTGTTTCCAATACAGGCCTCTCTCGACAACATTAAACACCTGCTGTGCGCAATATCCTCCATTTTCAATAATATCATGTAAAGTGTTTGGAAAGATCTTCGCTGCGACATAGTCCGCACTAGCCGCTTCACCTGTTACTTTTACATTGTGAATTTTACTTCTTTTCTTGAAGTTTTCAAACTATCCATTGCTGGCAACGAAAGTATCTCCTCGATTCAAGTTTACTTGTTTGAATAAGCTTTTTGCCTTCGCCTTAAGAGTTAACGCGATCACCGGCATATTTTGATGATTTAGGTCTTTGATCCAAATAATCAATATTTTCCCCAATGCAGGGGCTCTTTTTTTGGTAATTATTGTACCACTTGTGGATGCCCCTGCTTTAGTTGCTTCACTTATTATTTTTCTATTCACTTATTATTTTTCTATCGAACAGTTATTGGGGGAAGTCCCATAACACTTGCTATAACTGTCGATTTTGCACCTTCATCGAAACGTTTTAAAAGTTTTATTTTCTTGCCAATAGTGACAATTTTTCGCATTTTCTTCGGGTACGGTTTCCCAGCAGAATGTTGTCGCTTAGTTCTATCCATTTGATTGTTATAAATATAAAACTCAAATTGTACATAAAACAAATCTGTTCTATGAAAACGGCGACGTAAGTCAAGGGACGGACGACGTAATTTCAAGGATTTGGTCTCAAAATAATGAACGACGTAAGTCGAAAAAACGTATAGCAAGGGAGACGTAAGTCAAAGTATTACTGCACATTGTGAAACAATGGATAATCTATAACACTCCTCATATGCTATCTACACCTCCTCAGTCACCAGACCTCAATCCGATTGAGAATCTTTGGAGTGAATTGGAAAAAAAAAACTTAAGGAAACATGACATAACATCGAAAGCACAACTGAAGGACATCATACGGCAAGAATGGGCTAATATTAACAATTCATATACGCTAAAATTAGTCCAATCAATGCAAAGGTGCTTGAAAGCGGTAAGACAATCCAAAGGATATCCAACTAAATATTAATTTCAATATACTGCTATTAAAAGATACAATTTTCTAATCAAGTGCCATAACTTTTGTCGTGGCAAAAGTATAATTTTTGTATAAACGAAGTTGTTTTGTTTTATTAATTTTGTGAAATTTGATTTGTTTTTATATAGTCATAATCTATATTAATAAATATTTATTATTTCTAAAACACAAAGGAATGGCTTTAATATTTTAGAAGATATGTATCTGCAAAACGATAAGTGCACTCAGGTGCCATGACTTTTGTCGCTGACTGTATATTGCATACGTATGTATGTACATACGTATGTTTTTATTTTTGTAATCTGTAGCCAATGATTCATTCACTAACCATTGGGGCAATCTGTTTTATTCTGAGCCTGTCATCAGATAAATTTGTGATTTATCATACATTGTTTCATGCATAATTTGTGATGGTGATCTATTTTACGCAAAAATCAAGTTTCATCATTCCATAAAATGTGTACGTAGGATGATATAGTTTTTTTAATGCGAATGACACTCAGCAATATGACTTAAACAATTGCTTATCATGTGAACTTGAAATTTCGATTTGAAACAATCTAAAGATAACGGATATGTTATGTATGAGCCATGAGTTATCAAAGCAAAGAAAATGCACGCTGAGCAATTCTGTGATAGTATTTGTGAAATTGAAATTGATGCGAGTTATTTATCAGCAATAAAAAAAATCTAGCACACACTAGATAGGTACAATAAAAACGTTATAGCATGAACGTAAGTATGTACACTAGGCGACATAATTCATCGTACGATGACATTTTCAAGCATAAACAATTAATGAAATTTCAAATCATTCTCGTTTTAACCATATCTTATTTATTTGATTACAGGTGTTACTACCATGCTTGATTACAATTTCTACCTGACATTCTTTTCTCTTAATAGCAAAAAAGGCTAGAACACAGTTTATCACCTGCGACAAAAATCATCGTACTGCTATTTTAATCGTTTTCCGTACCCAACATTAGGAGTGTACTGCATGGAAATTGGTTCAGTCTTAACGCAGTAGTCGTGACAAAATACTAGGAAGTAGTTTCAAGTTTATTTGCACTATGTCGCCAACAAAAAATAAATGAAAGGAGACATCAAGTGAATTTAGAGAAGTAGTTATTAATTTCTGGGCTTGTGAAAAGAAATCTTTAAGTGAAATAGGAAAAATCACCAAGAAATCTAAATCAAAACTTCAACACATCATTGAAAATTTTAAAAAACCGGAACAGTGGAATACAAGAGAAGGCAAGGTCGTCCACGTGAGTTGTCTCAAAGAAGCGAAAGGGTAATAGTGAGTGCAGTGCGCAAAAATCCTAGAGCTAGTGGTGTACAAATAAAAGAAGAGTTGTCAGAAAAGTTCAATGTAGAGATAAGTGCTAGAACAGTACAAAGAACTTTGAGAAGAAACGGGTATTCTTCGAGAGTAGCAAGGAAGAAACCATTTATTAGTGAAGCTAATAAGCTTAAAAGAAAAGAATTTGCTCTCCTCCACAAAAATGATGACCTTTTATTCTGGAAACGAGTTATTTTTTCTGATGAAAGCAAGTTTAATATATTTGGTCACGATGGTCCAGCAAAAGTTTGGCGGAAGAAAGGCACTGCGCTAGATGCTAAAAACTTGCGGAGCACCGTGAAACATGGAGGAGGTAACGTGCTTGTTTGGGGGTGCATGAGTTGGCCAGGAGTCGGAAATCTGATTTTTATTGATGGGAAAATGGACCAGCATGTATACCTAAACATTTTAAAAAACAACCAACGCGAATCTATGAATAAAATAAATTTGGGTCCCAACTATATTTTCCAACAAGATAACGACACCAAGCATACAGCTCGTATTGTACGTGAATGGCTACTATATAATACCCCTAGCCAATTGCATTCTCCACCACAGAGCCCAGACGTAAGCCCTATCGAGCATTTGTGGGACTACCTCGAAAAACAGTTACATAAACACCACATTTCTTCAACGTCTTCTCTAAAGAAGGCTTTGCAAGATGAATGGAATAGTATTCCTCAAAATATTACACATAAACTTGTGGAATCCATGCCATCGCGTATGCAAGCGGTCCTGGAAGCTAAAGGAGGACCAACCAGATACTGATGCCTTATTGTAAATAAATATCCTCATGTAAAAGTAATCGTACGATGACTTTTGTCGCTTAGAAATTTTAATTTTTAGAAATAATCAATTGATATTTACCAATCTTTGAAAAGATTTAAATGAATAAATGTTTGGTTTGAATTTTCTTTTTGTTATGTTTGTCTGAATGTAAAATTTATGTTAAAATTTTTTTAATAAATGGACTATTTTTCTTATCTAGTATGTTTTGATATGCCGTACGATGATTTATGGCGCCTAGTGTATAAAACCGAAATTACGCTAATTCAATTTTTTCCACATGTCGAATTGAATTACCAAACCTGGAGTAATGGTATTATTGCGGAGAAGAAAATGTTGATTCACAAGAAGTTTTTCATGGAAAGGGTTTCATCAATTTATTATGCACTGAAAGGTGTAATAAGTGGTATTCTATCGTATATCGAAGCTTTAGAGACGACATACGTTGTCTATGCTGATTTATAGACAAGAAAGGAACCATGATCACAATTCCATAACCTTTATATAAATTTGTTTTTTTTGTCTTTTTTATTATTCAAGCATCAATATTGTTGATCTGAAGCTATGATCAACGAAATACATCAAAATCTTTTTGATCTGATCAACTGCTGTTAAGTAGTGTTAGTGAAGACTGATAATGCTAATCATTTAATCACCAATCAATCTACGCAACTTGCAGATCACTAGAATCAAATTAGCTGATATTTTTAATGTTGCATTGTTGTTGTTTTGTCTCCACCAAATCGCACCATCCATCAGGCGACATATGCGAAGCGTACGAATAGCGCCAGGACAAGTGCATTCAGTATTTAAAGATTTTTGTGCTCCTGTGAGAGCATGTTGTTTTCAAGAAGATTATTTTGTCAAGTCTGATTCTATAAATACAAATAAATGTTGGCATTTCCCGCAAGTTAAAGCGTGCAGCTTAGTTTGTTGTTCATAGTGTATTGGCATTTTTTTATTTTATTTGACAGAAGTACACTTTTAGAATCATACGATGTCGCCTGAACTTTGGTCCGGGTGTGAGAAAACTAGCGTTCATATGAAACAGTGGCGTTATTTTTGCGTTATTTTCGATATTATACGTTTTAGATCTGATTATTTGAAGGATTTCACGAGGATTCTTGGCCAGAATATACAGAATCGCTATGTTTTAACAATTCATTTCTAATATGAATTAGTCCTTAGCTTATGCATCGTAATCTTTTGTATATTATTGAAATTCATTTGAAAAAGTTTTAGTTCATTAGAAGGGTAAAGTAAAAAATATTCAACTACTAGAGTAAATTTTGAATAGGTCGCTAAATGTGTATGCTTCAAGTGTTTTTTGTGTACTCGAGTTCGAGTTTCGAGGTCTCATTTGACCATTCTCAGCAGACAATAAGTTTTTATAACAAGATGATTAATACTTGGCCTCAGCAGCTCAATGGATACGTCTTCGAGGGTAACACTCTTGTAAAAAAAAAATTTACTGTAACGAACTATGATAAACTGCTAACTTACAATTAAATTTAGGATAGAACAAAAATCATGAGAAGACACAGATAAATAAAAAAAAAATTGAAATGCAAGACAAGGGTAAGCGCAAGCATGGGACCCAGCACACTATCTCGCACATGCAAGATCAGATTGTGTCGCACCTGAATGAGCGAAACACTCCAACAGTTGTTTGTGCCTTGGATATCGACAAGAAGAATATTTGAAGTGCTTTTTCACTGATTTTTTATCACTGCAAGAAAAAAAGTCCCAAGCGCCAATCGCAATTTTCGGGTTAGTTTCATGCTGTAATAGATCGCATTGAGCTCTGTCTTTGTAAATTTTATTACATTGTGCCAAATCATTGTGCTAATACATTGTGCCAATATCATTGTGCCAAATCGATAAAACGAAAATTCAAATTTTCTGAAAACTACAAAAATGGAGTTTAAGACTTTTCATTGATTTTTTTCTGAACGTCTGACATGAACTTAGTAGTTCAGAGCATTTTACTATGAAAACAATTCTGAGCTCCATGTTTCTTAATTTTCTTATTACAATAATAAGGAGCAAGACTGAAGTTCAGCACTGAACGTGGATTCGTATTTTTGAGTCCTTTGAAATGTGTATTCGCCACTTTTTATTACATTCAACCAACTGCTTGTTCGGACTTGTAACTATGTGAGATATTAGACGAAAAAGTTCACTTATACTACTGTCGCAGAATTACTATATGGGGTGATGTTTTGGTGGCAGGCTATTCTTAAGACTGCCTACCATCTGGTGCTTGAAAAGGTGCAAAGGCAGGCCGCCCGATTGGTGCCTAGACCTTAGCAGGAATGGTGTGGAGGGCGCACGATTTCTACTATGGCGCCTTTGGTGTTGCTTCTTTGGTTACCAACCAATTTACTAACCTTACCTTACATTTCTGTGTGGGTTAACAGTTTATTTGGACATGAGAAAATTAACTGCGCGTTGGGTGCCGCATTTGCTCACAACCGAGTCGTTACTTCAACGGCGTCTCTCGAACGCTATCGTAAAAATCCTGATGATTTCTTGCGACGTTTCGTTACTGGTGATGAAACGTGGGTCCATTACTATACTCCGGAGACGAAACGACAGTTGATGCAGTGGACTAAGAGGGGAGAACCGGCTCCAAAGAAGGCAAAGACGGTCCAATTGGCGGGAAAGGTGATCGCCACCATTTCTGGGATAGTAAGGGAATTATTCTGGGAATTATTACTTAGAAGAGAGGAAAACCATCAACGGGGAATATTACGCGAAACTTTTGTTGCATGTGTTTTGTACCTTAACATTAGTGTTCTAGAACTGACTGAAAGTTATGCTTATTTATCAATAATTACGGCAGCAGGTAAGAACACGTTTGTTTCGATATTTTACTTTAGTATTTAAGGCATGCGATTTTATTCAAATGTGCTTGGGAGGACATCCATCTGGCCCTTCGAAGAAAATTATGATTTCTTTATAACACTTTATGATCCTTTAAACTTAATTTGAATTTAATCTTGTTTTAGGATGGTGAAAAATTATAAAAAAAAGTCAGAGAGGAGGAATTGGAGTGAACAGAGTATGACAAATGTGGTAGATGTTGTAACTAAAGAGAAAATGGGGTATAAACTAGCATTGAAAACATATTCTGTACCACAAACGACCCTCGAAAGAAAAGTTAAAGAAGCTCGTGTAGCCCTAGAAGACCCTGCTGCTCCTGTAACTTCTGTGAAAGTTCCTTTAGGCAAAAAAGTGAACATTTTCTGATGACGAAGGGAAATAATTTTTCAACTACATAATGGATATGGAGAGTCGTCTTTATGGATTTATGACAAAAGATTTAGGTGCTTTGGCATATACTTTAACAGTAAAAAATACTCTGAAAAAGAAGATAGCTGGCAAAGATTGGGTTCAGGGACTTTTAAGTAAGCATCGAGGATTGTTGTGTAGCAATAAAAACAATTTGATCCGAATTCAATCACCGTTTATTATAGAATGTTCGCTGTTCATAGCGATGATAATAAAATACCTCTCTAACCGTAAGCGCTGATTGGGAACACTAGAACATAGTACCAAAACTGGTTTTTACTTGTTTCAAACAACATTTATGTACTACAGATTCGGCCATCCTGACCTGAAATCGACCTCGATTGTGGTTTTACGATAAGCATTCACTGTCAGCGCTTTGGGTTCACATACTCCTATAATACAGTCCTTTAAATTGTGAGCGACATTTGATGGTTACGTTTGGATAGTTTCTAGTTAATAATGAAATATACGATCACATAGATCTAATAAATAATTATTTGTCGTCTCTTTTCTACACATAATTTTGCTCAGATCAGTTAAACGATAGAGTAAATTAATAGCTTAATTGCGTCTAGAACATGTTACAATAGATTTAATGAGAAATAACAAACAAAATCATTTTAATTTCTAAAATTTTATACAAAGTATTATGAAAACTTCTTCGTCAATTAAAGCACTCTATTCTATTACTATTATTATTACTAATATTATTATGCTTACTATTGTAAGAACATATGTAACATAACTGGGAAAGTTCACGCAGGCGCCTCATTCAGTTGGCTAAAATCTATGTATGGCTTCATATTTGCTGGAGCACAGACGCCGTTATATGGGACTCTACCGATTTGCAAGTTATCCAAGTCTTCTATCATGTAACGATCATTTGGCAAGACTTTAACGATTTTATAGGGACCGCGATATTTTTCAAGGAACTTTCTATTAACACCTGGGGTCGTTACGTTATTTTTAATCATAACTAGATCGTCTTTTTTGTACATATGCGGAGGTTTATGCCTTTTATCAAAATATTCCTTATTATACTGCTGACTTTTCCTTATTTCCGCGGAAGCTTCAGCTCTTATCTTTCCTAAATCTCTTGAACTATCTTTTGCTAAATGATCCCCTAGGTATTCTAATATTTTGTCATGGAAACTTCCCCTTTGATTAACACCAAACAAGAGCATACTTGGGGTGGTATTTGTGCTTCTATTGACCGTGTTATTTAATGCAAACTCAATTTTAGTTAAGTGTAGATGCCAGTTTCCTCTGTCTGAAACGATTCTTTTTGGCCTGCTATATGCAGAAAAATATAGTTCCAGGCAAGAAATAACCTCCTGAGTCTTGGTGGTACCGACTGCGTAAAGCTTCGTGAATTTAGAAAATCCGTCGACCACTAATAGGATGTGAATTTTCTTAGTAAATGTTTTTGGTAAGGGACCATAGTGGTCTATATGCAAAACTTCGAATGGTTTGTCGCCTTTTGGAATGCTATGCAAAACTGCTTCTGTTTTGCCCGACATGGGTGAAAAGTAAATGCACTTTAGACAATTAGATATGTGGTTTTTAATTTTGTTTTTCATGTCTGGAAACCAGTACACCCTACGGATTTGCTCGTAACATTTTGCAACGCCTAAGTGACATAAAGACTCATGATGTGTTTGGATTACCTGGTTTTCCATAAGTCTGGGGACATAAAACCTAACATCATTCTTATGCTTTCGGTACACTAGCCCATTTAAGAGGGCATACGTCCTACTCTCTCCATGTTCTAGCTCCGTAGCTAGTTTGACGATGGAGGGGTCACGATGTTGGGCCGCGGCTAGTGCAAACTCAAAGGACCCCTCCTCAATCACTAGGACTTCCGAACATCGGCTTAGAGCGTCCACATGATTCATTTTGCTTCCGGGACGATGTTCAATAAAATAGTCAAAATTTTGCATTTCCAAAGCCCAGCGGGCTATACGTGGATTGAGCAGTTTCCTGTTAAGAGTAAGTGTCAGGGCCTGACAGTCAGTGACGATTTTAAATTGTATGCCAGTGAGGTATATTTCGAAACGCCTCAGGGCATATACAATTGATAAAGCCTCAAGCTCATAACTGTGATACTTTGATTCGACGTCAGTTGCTCTCCTCGAGAAGTAGAAAACTGGGTGAAACTTATTGTCACGTTGGCGTTGCATGAGAATGGCTCCGAAACCGGAACTACTTGCATCACAGTGCAGTTCTGTTTCGCTATTCGGACTATAAATTGCTAAAATTGGTGATTGCAATAGCCTAGCTTTTAAGTTTTCGTAAGTTTGTAGTTCTTCTTCTCCGAAATGAAAATCGACATTTTTCTTTAAAAGATCGTATAGGGGTTTGGCTAGTGTGGCAAAGTTCTCAACAAAGCGCCGGAAATAAGAACATAAGCCTAAAAAGCTGTGAACATCTTTCAGGCTCTTTGGTATAGGATATTCACTAATTGCTCGCAAATTCTCTTTATTGGGTTTGATTCCCTCCCCATTAACAACGTAACCCAGGTATGGAATTTCATTGAACAAGAATTTGCATTTGTCATACCTCAGCTCTAACGAATGTGTATTTACTATTTCCATGACTTTTTTGAGTGTATCTAAATGTGTATCTAATGTTTCGCTTGCAATTAATAGGTCGTCCATGTAAGCAAATAATTTGTCAGTGGATATCAAGACTTTGAACACATGATTTATGAATCTTTGGAACACTGAAGGAGCGTTTTTAAGCCCGAAGGGCATTTTTAGGTATTCAAACTGCCCCAAAGGTGTGACAAAAGATGTGTATTTGATAGAATCATTGGCTACTTTTACATGGTGGAAGCCACTACGCAAATCTAGGACGGAGAAATATTTTTTGCCATGCAGGCGATCAAGCAAGTCGTCGATTAAAGGGAGAGGGTAGTTATCGCGAACTGTGATTTTATTGAGTTCGCGAAAATCAACACACATTCTCAGGTCTTTGTTTTTCTTTTGGACTAGAACTATTGGGCTTGCGTACGGGGAATTGCTTTCCCGAATAACATTTCTATTCAATAGGTCTTTAAGGATTTTTTGTAGCTCGATTTTGTGGCTATAAACTAAACGTCGTGGCGTACAGTAAAATGGGTTATCTTTTACCAATCTGATCGTCATTTCAAAATCGTTACATAAATTGCTTGTGTTAGTTTCTAGACCGACTGTTTCTGTTAATATTTGAATAAATTTATCTCTAACCTTGTGGCTGATATTTTCGTTAATATTCAGAGTTTTATTGCACTCCTCATCGAAAACGTTTATGTTCATGATTTCATCGGTAAATTCATCGCAATCGCGTTTATTTCGGCCATCTGAAGCGCTGCCTGACATTTCCAGTTGACAATCTTTTACAGAAACAAGTTTCAAATTTCGTTTTTTGAGAAAGTCTCGACCTAAAATGACAGGATATTTCATGCTGTTTTTTTTAACAATAAATAAGTTCATGTGCATAGCTACATTTTCCAAAAATACTGTACAGTACGTTAAACCTACGACTTGGAGTTTACTGCTGTTGATTCCCACGAAGTTGTGTTGTTCGGGATTTACCTTCGAAATAAAAGAAGGTGGAATAAAGCATTCTTGCACAAAACTAATTGCGCTGCCCGTATCTAGTAGTGTTAGCAGCGTTTTAGAGCACTGATATGCATTGATGAATATAAATTTAACCGGACACTCAAAATCATTATTATTTGAGCATACATACATTTCTAGTTGCTGTGCGTCACGACCGTCGTCCAACAATGGATTTTCTACTGTTAACACTTGAGTTGGCGATTTACACTGTTCCACTCGGTGACCAATTTTTCCGCATTTGAAGCATGTACCTTTTTCTCTGCGGGGTTTCGTGCATGTTCGACTAGTGTGTCCGAATTCGCTGCAGTTGTAACACCTAAGAGGGATATCCCGTGCCATCATTCCTGCTGAACTCTGTCGATAAGATGTATACTGTGGAGATGCTTGTTGCGCCGACTTAATTTTTTCGTACTTCTTTAGTGCTACTTTCAATTCCCGCAGAGTATTGGCATTATAAAGCAACATTTTGTTCACATTACTGTCACTGATTCCATTTATAATGTAATGAATTAGATCGATTTCTTCGATTTCACCTAGTGATGCTATTTCTTGCATATGCAGAACGAAGCTTTGAAGTGTTTCATCAGATCTCTTCTTTTTATCTCTTAATTTGTTGTGGATGTCTGCGTTGGTGATTTTTTCAGAGAATTCCTCAGTTAGAGCTGTTTTGAACATGTGCCATGATCGCAAACTAACTGTTCTTAGAAATAACTTTGCGGTGCCCGTCATTAACCGTTTTGCGTATATGAGACGAGTGTGTGAATCCCACCCGAATAGTTCTGCTGTTTCTTCAAAATTATATAGCCACTTTTGGACACTGTAGCTATCCTCGCCACTGAACTTCGGAAGAGACTCCTCAACATCTCAAAAACTGTAACACGATTTTGAACCAACGGTATCTTCACATTCAGTTAGCTCCGATAACTTTCTTTTTAATTCTTGAATTTCCATTCTCTTTTGCAATTTCGCTCTCAATGTGCTTAATTCCGTATCCAGAATTTCGTCTTCTGCATCCTCGAACGTATTCGTCTGTGGGCACCTACTGTCTCCAACGTCTACGCACGGCTCCAAAAACTCCTGGAAATTCCTCGGAAAATGTAAATTTACTTCGCTAGTTGGCAAGTTATGCAGATAATCTCTCAATCGAACTATCAAAGCTGCTTTCTGTCCCGTTGTCTCTTGGCCGAATGCTTCTAATTTTTCTTTTAATTGAGCTACCGTCGCCTTCTCTAAAAATCTCGCGACGTGCGCTTCCATTTCATTAAATACTTCACTACTTCAACAATCAATTCAATATTTCCTATGATCAATTTTTAAAACCAATTAATAGACTCAATAGAAAATCACTCGCGGACTATCAATTTTTCAATACTCAATTCGAAACTGTTTTTTTTTTCAATATTTAAGAATTTGAAATTATCCCACTTCTGAATAATTACTGTAGCAATAAAAACAATTTGATCCGAATTCAATCACCGTTTATTATAGAATGTTCGCTGTTCATAGCGATGATAATAAAATACCTCTCTAACCGTAAGCGCTGATTGGGAACACTAGAACATAGTACCAAAACTGGTTTTTACTTGTTTCAAACAACATTTATGTACTACAGTTGATACGAAAACCAGAAAGCATTTCAGCTGCGCGTGCCGCTGGATTTAATAAACAAGCTGTTGAACAGTTTTGTAGCTTCCTCGGCAACGTTTATGATGAGCACAAACTTTCGCCGGACATAATCTATAATTGATTCAAAAATTTTCAAATATGATTTGGCGCCATATAAGTTTCTTTTTAATTCAAATAATCTCATCTCATTTCAATAACGCTGTATCAAAGTGTGTCTTGTTTGTTTTAATGTTTTATTTTTCATTCATTGATGAAAAATTTTGATATGAAAATAAAATTTTTATACTAAAGTGGAATTCAAATAAGATTCGTTTTTTTGTTTAAAAGTGTTTCAACTTTTGATTTAAATTTGATTCAATTAAATGAAAAAAAAAATGTGGCATTTGGCCATACGATCGAACAATTTTTTCCGATATTAATTTTGCTCCATCATTGATGACCTATGTTCCACATACAGAGAGGTTATCCGTCATTAAAACATTGCCTGAAACCACTACGTCGGACAACAGAGCAACAGCTTCAAGTAGACCATTCGGATCAGCTGCCGCTTCAGTTGTCCCTGAAACGATAACCGCTGCAACAATAGCTGCAAAGATAACTTCAGTTTCGACAGCTGAAGATTGTGAGATTGGAGCAGAGTCTGAACCCGAATGCTCCACATGGATGATCAATATCGAAATAGACCAAAGGCCAAAAGTTCTATCAGTATTTTCGGTTGTTAGTCCTCAGCAAGTTATGGCTTATCCTGCAATTCGCATAATTTCACGCGTGACAAGGAAACGAGAAAAAAACGGCTATCGTAAAATGAATTAGAAGAAACAATGGGAGAAAAGAAACTAGCAGAAGATACAAAAAAGAGACAAAGAGAGGTAGCAGAGACAAAAAAAGAATAAGAAAATCGAATCGGCTAAGAAAAAGAATCAGAAGAAAACCAACAATACTTGGATTCAAATGAAGGATGGGCCGCATGTTCTCTCTGTGGGGATTAGGCACATTGTCGCTGTGCTGAGGTAGATGACGAGGCCGTCGAAGCAGTATTTGTTTGCGAGTTTTGCAACCAAAAATAGAGTATGTCCCCCAATACCCCATCTTGTCCCATAGAGAACCCTGTCTTACCTGACCTAGGGCGACATTTTTGTCAAAATTGGTAATGCTTTTCTTTTTCAATGAGTGTAAAGATTGTTAAGTTCTTTATTTCCAAAGATTGATTATGTAAGAGTAATTATGAATAGATAAATATTCCAAATACTTAAAAATGTGCGTTTTATTACACTCCAAACGTTACGGACCTCGTCTTACCCCCATCCCCTAAGTAAGGCCAAAATTAAAAAGGAATTGTCATTCTAAATTAGCCCCTACTAGCGGTTTGATCTTCGATTCAAACCAAAGCAACAAATGACAAATGCAGTCCGTTTGCAAGGATCAATATGAAACCGCTTTGTTTCAAAATGATATAGATTACCAATGCGAACGCGCAATCTGATTTGCACAATATTTGCAGCATCTATTATTCTATCATTTAGTTATCTACCTAAAGTTTCGATTTGACGTTTAGCACACAAATATATCGGTCGTGGTCAACATGATGATGCAGGTATTTTAAAAATTATTGTAAAAAATAGCAATAACTTGCTAATTTTTCAAGATGAATCCAAATCCTTGCCAAAAGTACAAAGCCCAGATAGCGAAATTAATTGATTAATTTATTAAAATCAAAGTTAAAAATGATAGAGGTCTCATTTTTTATAAATTCACCATATACTCAACTTGCATTATGCCGCATACCAACTGATTACCATAGCACCACGGTCTGGTTAACGAGTCGCTGACTGAGCATACTGTTGAACATTCAATGAGAAACAGTAGGTTTCTTTCTACTGACATATTTCCACATTCATTTCAATCACATTAGATACCTACAAAACGAGCATAATTAACATTGAACTTGCGGACATTGCACAGCGGACTGTTGTCACATTAAAAACACATGATATTACTGAAAAAAATGTATGGAGCCGACTTAGAAGTAAAAGTCTAGTTGAGTGTAAATTGATTCGATCAAGTCAACGAAATATCTACTTGGGTATTTTGAACGAAAGCGAAATCGAATCAGTTAGATACCCCAATTATCCGTGTATCAGATAGTTACTGCTCAATGCATTGAATCTATCAGTCAAATGATTGTCCAGTAGCACAGCTTCCAGTCATACAGCACAATTCACGTTCGATTGTGCCCAGAAGTTTAATGTTTCAGTTTATCCTCAAATGTTGGCTCGAGCTTTTCTACATCCTACATTATAGGTGCCATTTTTAAGAATTATAAAATTCGTTCAACAACTTACTTGACACTCTCATGTTTGTAGGAGCCTTATAAACATTATCAGGCAGTCATGATTCCTGTCAGTCATAATTGAGTCGCGATTGATCAAAACGTGATTTCTTTTAAGTAAAAAAAAAAAATCCTTAATTTTCCTGTAAATATCAATCGCTTGCAAGAACATCAAAAACTGAATAATAAAGACGTGATGGCTCAATGCAAATGCAGATGTCGAAAAGGAAATCCGTTGCAAAACTGTCGATTTACGAAGAAATGTATGGATATTGGCAACAGGATGAAATGTATTGGAAATTCATCGGTTGTCATGCTAACATCGCTTACTCGGTTTTTGGAGATGATTTCATTTCTCGCCGGTGTCGAGCACTACTTGTTAACGGAATTGACGCGAATCTCTTGCTCGGTATTGAACAAGTGTTGCAAATGTCCCACGAAGAAATTGCCGCCGATTCCGTGCAAGGGTGTTTAATATAGATACAAGATAGTTTAGACTAGGAAATTATTAGTATATTGACATTAAAGGTGGAAAGATAATGGAAATTTTCACATGCCATTTTGATGGTTTTGTAATGGTGGAAAATGACATAAATAAATTAATTTAAAGTCAATTCTGAAACAGTTTATTTTATTGTTTTGTTTTTTGAGATGCTGTATTGTGTGTTTTTTACATTTCAGTGGTTGAAAACTATTGCATAGGTAAATAAATAGACGAAACAGATTTAGGCTAGAAGACCCTTTCGGTCGAGATAAACAGAAAACGCTAGAACCTATACCAAGGTGCTCAAGCGTTTTGAGTATAGGTTGTAGCGAGTTTTTCTGTCCAGCATGTTGGATTTGTAAGCTTGTATTTATATGTAATAATTTAAATGAATTGGACGGATAATAAAGACGAGGTGCGGCAGTGATGTTGTTTGTGAGGATACTTGCAGTAGGGAAATAAGTATATGCATGCTCTGTTCTGTTGGTTTTCGATGGAAATACTTCATGAAATGCTGAAAAATCACAAAAAAGAGAAACTTACGAAGCTTGTTTAGATCTTTTTCTCGTGTGTTTTCGAAATAAGGCGAGAAACACGTAAAATGCGCCTGAAGAAAACACTAATACTGGGTCGTGAACTTTTTTTTCCTCCTTCCTTTCACTCTCTCCATCACTCTATCAGCATGCACAGTCCGTGTGCATAATTTACTATAGCCTTTTGTATTGGATCCATTTTCAATCTATCCGTTCTTGGTGTACAAACCGAATGGTTGCTGGTTGACATGGTTTCTCTGCTAGTTGACTCTCCAACAGTCCGAGGAATATCTGGCCATTTTAGACCGCTGTTAATAATTTGGTATATTAGTTTTCCTCTTTCGAGATTAATAATCTGTTGGATGTTCAACAACCCTGATCGAGTGTACACGGTCGGCAGTCTAAAAAAAAAACTTTTATCGCCTTAGTGACAAGCCTCCCAATCAGCTCGATGTTATGCTTAGTTGTTTGGCTCCACAATTCTGCTCCATATTTAATAATAGTCAGGATAAAAGAATTTAAGGTTAGAAGTTTAGTGTGTTTTTCTAGGAAATCATGCTTCCTCAGTGTTGCGATAAATGTGCGATTTTACGTCTGATGCAGTTGATGTGTCGTGTCTAAGACATCTTTTCATCCAAAATCAACCCCCGGTATTTTATTGAATCGACCTTTTCCAGTTGAACTCCATCAATTCGAATACATGGATTAATAGGGCGTTTATTTTTTTTTGCTGGAACATAATGTATTTAGATTTGTGGAAATTTATAACAAGCTTGATCTGCCGCAGCCATCTCAAGTATTTATCCAAATTCATATTTATTTACGACTTTAACGTGAAACACACGTTTTGGGGATCTCGACTTATAGCACCTACGGGGCAAAGCAGCACTGTTCGAAAAAGGAATTGGCAGCTGCACCGGTCTCCTCAAACTAAAGCACGACTTAACAAGGCTTCTAGTGAGCTCAGACTGGCACTTGCGAAAGACAACGAGTTAAAGTTCCACTCATTCTTAGAGAGCCTCAGTCCCACTAAGAATGCCGACTACTCGCTGTGGAAAGCAGTCAGGGAAGCCCCACTAAGAACTGTCAACGGACAATGGGCCAGAAGTGACGCAGAGAAAGCCACCGCCTTCGCAGTTCACCTAGAACAGGTTTTCATACCTTTCACCACGGCAACATGTGACTTTCCACCTAATGTCAATGCTCAAAACAAAAAAAAAATCAAGACTTCGGCTAAGGAATTGCAGGAAACATGCTCAAAAAACTCTCTGGGAATTGATCTCATCAACAATGCTACGCTCAAACAGTTACCACCGATCGTATTCTCTTGGCTTTCTAATCTATTCAATGCTATCTTTCGAATCGGATATTTTCCTGAAGCTTGGAAAACAGGCGAGATCATAATGATCCCTAAGCCTGGTAAGTGAAGTCATACAGACCTATTAGTCTTTTGTCATACGTCTCCAAAACTTTCGAGAAAGTTCTGTTGAAAAAGCTACTACCAATACTAGAAGATGCAAAAAAAATCCAGAACATCAATTTTAGTTTCGAAGGCATCACAGCAACAGGTCCATCGAATCGCGTCAGACATTAAAATAGCATTCGAAGACAAGAAGTACTGCTCAGCAGTCTTTTTTGACGTAACTCAAGCCTTCGATAAAGTCTGTCTGTTGATCTTCAAAATTGAATCAATGCTTCTGAAAAGCTTCCACAAAATACTCTCCTCCTACCTAACCGACAGCAAATTGCAGGTGAGATACAAAAGCTACTCTACCGCTAAACATCGTATGCATGCTGGTGCACCTCAAGGAAGTGTGTTGGGACCGGTGCTGTAAGCTATATTCACATATGATCTCCCAATGTGCGACAAAACAACGACAGCTACCTTTGTAGATGACGTTGGCATATTATGCACTGATTTAGATCCAGTTACGGCATCCCGTACATTGCAGGCCCACATTTCACTTTTTGAAGAATGGCTAGCAAAATGGAGAATCAGAATGAACGAAACCAAACGCATCCACGTTACTTTCACATTGTTTAAACTAACTTGTCCTCAAGCATATCTAAACAATGTACCTACACGGTGAAAAATATTCGGATAAAATTGATCTTCACAATGGTGTACTATTATGTATCTCAATATTCGTATAGATTATATATGTTGACGTTGGATAAAATTGTTCTATCCTATTTTGGAATAACTTTTGTACGAGTTTCGTATAAACGGGTGGTTTATACCAAGATCGTATAATATTTATCATAAATTCATATTCAAAATTCATAAAAAATAAAACGAATTATTTAGAATTACTTTTGCGTCGCAAGTCGTAAAGTTCGTATTTTAAGTTTGTAAGTGAACTGCATTGGACGCAAAAATTTACTTGGGAGTGTTTTCGTGAAACGGATTGTTTAGAATTACTTTTGCGTCGCAAGTCGTGCAATTAGCATTTCGAGTTTGTAAGTGAAGTTAATTGGAAGTGTTTATTAAAGTGTTTATTAAAGTTATTTGTGAAAATTATTTGGTAGCCATAAGGAACAACTTTAATCACTACAGGAATATTGTTAAACTTTGATTTTGGTGAATAAAGTATGTATGAATAAAATCTATCGAGTTTTTTTTTCAAATAATAAAACAAATAATCGTTTTCCATCTCACAGTACATAATTGAATTTAATGCTCGAAAGTTTTACTTGGTGTACTATGTCAAGTGTTTTCACAACACCTACATCCCGCAAAAATAATTCCAATTTGATTCTGCTTTCGGAGGCTGGTTCCGCAAAACGATCGAGTTTCCCGTATCAATATTCTCGGCTTTGATAAGCTTTGATGATATACGTTGTCTATGCTGATTTATAGACTAGAAGGCAACCATGATCACATTCAATAACCTTAACAAGTAAAATTATATCGATGGATATAAGTCGGAGATGTTAAAATTTGTCACAACTAGCGTAAATACAAATTAAATGATTTCCAACTGCAAGTGGTCACGCCAGTCAAGTATGCACTGTGCGCTGGTGTCTGATGAGAATCAGTGCATACTTTCGAAACCACTTTGTCAAAATAGAAATTTCAATGTAGATTAAAATTTTTAATGTAAATAAAAAGTTGTTCAATTTTAATCATCCCGCAAAAATAATTCCAACCTACTTTTATCTTTGAATGCATAAATATTCAATTGTTTTCATTCTTTTTTCATCATGATGGATAATTGTTCCCAATATATACATATATATATTCATAATAAAAAGGAGGGAAAAAACCAGAATAAGATTTTGGGTTAAATGATTTTGGGTTTTTGAAAATGGGATAAATTTATCGTGTGACCTCGAAATTAGAATAATATATTTCTTATTCTAAATGGTGTACATTTAATAAGAATGTGGTGTATTCATTTATATGCGATTCGGATACCGTTTATAAGAGCGTCTTATTCAATTTATATGAATAATTGGTATTGATTTTATCTTATCAGATAAAATTTATCTTATCAGATTAAATTGTTTGATCTTAAATAAACTTATTGAATTGATACTAACTTTCGTTTGGACCTATATGCATTCCAAAATTTATCAAATTTATCCGAAAATTTCTAACCGTGTATACCTCAAAGTAACGAAGTAAAGTATCTCGGAATGCACCTTGATCGGAGGCTCACCTGAAAACGGTACATTGAAGCTAAAAATCAACAACTGAAGCTCAAATTCATAAACTTTAAATGGATGCTCAATAGCATGTCAAAACTTTCTCTCGACTCTAAAGTGTTCGTCTACAAGTCTGTCCTAAAGCCAATCTGGACATATGGCTCATAGGTATGGGGTGCAGCTCGCCCATCAAAAATTAAACATCTTGATTGGGTCATCCAGAGGACCCAATCAAGAATACTTTGATCTATCACCGGAGCACTGTAATACTTCCGCAACGCCAAACTCCATAAAGACCTGCGAAACGAGACGATTTCAGAGGAAAATAAGAACCGTAGTGGAAAATATATTGCAGCCCTCGCTCATCACTCCAATTGCAATTCTAGAACACAGATTATAGCTTTGCTCTTTGCTGTCTGACTTTAAGTCAATAAAGTAACTTGGGTCCAAAAAGTTCACGTCATCAACTGTGCACATCACTTGTCTTAGCATTTTAGCAGATTTTAAAACTAACTGAAGCTTTTTATACGAAGATAGCAGTTTAATAAAGGTATTAAAAAAAATATTTATTGTATTTTGGATGGCTGTCTCATCTTTTCCAGCATACAATAGGAGCGTATCGTTGGCAAACAAGACAATTTTGCCAGAAAGCCTAAGATGTGTTCACATAGATAATGAAAAGTATAGGCCCTAGGATTGATCCCTGTGGAATACTTTTGTTTATAGAACATTTCTGACTGGTGTAGCTTCCTTGTTTTGTCACCATTCTCCTATCCAATGAATAGTTTTTAATAACGGATTTAAATTTCATGCAAATCCCATACTCTTCTAGTCGCTGAAATAAAATTTCGTGGTCAATGGTATCATAACCCTTTTCCAGGTCGACGTAAATTGCTGTCACATAATTACCTATACGCAATGATTGATTTATGAATCGAGCCACGTCAAGGGTAGTCGTAATAATGCTGCTATTTTCCTGTAAGTCATACTGCATTGGAGCTACAGCTGATGTTTTTTTTTTTTTAAATAATTCGTTATTGATGACTCTTTCAAACACTTTACTTAACACACTGGTGACAGCTATTGGAAGATAATTTGAAGGATTTAAATGGTCACTCCCTTTAAAAACTGGTGTTAATCTTGACAATTTAAGGCATGCTGGGAACGTACCGGCTTTTAAGTGGTTGTTTATCATTTCTACTAAAACCTTAGATATTTGTTCCTGAAGGGGGATAGCCACTGTGGCAGGTCAAAAGAATTTATTTTGTTTGTTTGTCTTAAATCAAAGTTTATACATTCAAAAATATGTGTATAAAATTGTCCTAAAATTTTCGGAGCTATAGTCAACTTTAATGAGAGCGGGTATTTCATGAGATACTTGATTTTAGAGTAACGAAAATATATTAAAAACTTTAAACGAGTTTTTCTCAAAACGACTTTTTTTAAACTGGTCGCATTAATAACTCAAACAAATATCAGTCAACTTTCAAAAAAAAATTTTTGTTTTATTCCACATTATAATGGCTAAAGTTGCACGTAGCCGATTTTGAAAATTTTAATTTTTAGTGTTTGTCAATCCAAAAATAAAGACAAAAAGGGGAAAAAATTCAATTGGTCGCCATTTTCTCTCAAATCGAAATGAAAAAAAAAACGGCTGCGTGTAACGATAACTACATTTATACAGATCAAAATGCAATTTGAATTTTGTTCTTCAGATGACCCGTTTATCAGAAGTCGATGCGACCATGGAGGGGGAATTTTTTTTGGCATTCGACAAGAAAATTAATAACTTTATAGCGATTTGATATTTTTTAATAAAAATTTAGGATAATAATCCTAAATGTAAACTTAAAATAAAAAAAAACCTGATCCCCGAGTTCCTTTATTTTTCCAGTCAAAAAAATTCCCAAAAATCACATATTTTTTTCGGCTGTCACACTGGCTATCTTCTTGAAGCAGTTTGATGTCTTCTCGTGTTATATTATCGATTACTGCAGAAACGACGTTTTTTCAATTGTCGGTTAGTTGAGCTGTGCCTTCCTGTGTTTTTACCAGTTCATTTAATATTCTCCAGTATTTAACGCTATTTCCGCTTGAAGCTTCAAGCACTTTAGCATGGCATTTTTTTTGCTCTGCCTTTACTATTCGATTTATATTCCCTGCGGTCTCTTTTTCCTTCGCACGCGCATTCAGATTAGTATTTGTTGATAGCAGCAATATCTCGACATTTCCCCTAAGAGCACAGCATTAACCAGCAATTCCGGACATTGTTAAAGGAACACCAACGGAATTTATAGCCGATTGGTAATCTGTGAGAATGCCAATACTAGCTCAGAATATTTGATTACATTGAAGCCAATTGATTGCCCGAAGAATACTTGCCAGTTCCGGCTGTAAGACACAACAATGTTCCAGGATTTACTTTCTTGTCATTTTTTTGAGTTACAGCGCCGAACTATTATTTCTTTTACTGTCACTTCCATTCGAAGTGGATAAATATAACAGAAAAAATGAATATTGAAAAAAATTCATTGCTAGGAAATTACAATCTATGAGAAAAGTATCCATTTTGGAGGCAACGTATCATCCAGATTTTTCAAACTTAATGGCTGTCATAGAAGCCAATCAAATGGGTATTAGCACAGCGCCATTGCAGACAGTTCTGCTTAAAGATTTACACTTATTTCCTCATAAAATTCAACTAACAAGCAAACTTAATGCATTAGACTTTCCGATTAACTTTGAATTTTGCCAGAAGAACAGTCAAATGGTGGTAGAGGACGAGAAAGTTTTGAACTGAATTTTTATATCTGAAGAGACCCACTGTAATCTAAACGGCTATGTTACCAAACAGTATTGCCGAATATGGAGTTACCCTTACACACACAAATACCCCATGGGACGGTATCGAGTCACCGTGTGGTGTGCATTTTCATCAAGCTGCATTGTCTGGCCTTACTTTTTCGTAGAAAACGGTCTTACAGCTACGGTCAATTGAGGCCGTTACTTAAAGATGTTAAAAGAGTTTTTTTGTTTCAGAACTATACCGAAAGAAAATCTCTTTCAACTCTGTATGGTTTAAACAAGATGTGCAACTTTTTACATAACCGGAGCTGTTCTGACAGAATAGCAACGAATATTGCCCAGTATTCTGCCCCTAGGTCTCTTGACTTCACTGTGCCTGATTTTTGCTTATGCGGTTATTGCAAACACGAAGTTTACAAAGCAAAACTAACAAATTTGAATGACTTAAAGCAATCCCTTTGAACGATAATTGAGGGAATTTTAGTTTAAACTCTCCAGGCAATAATGAATAACGTGGGGCCATTCAAATTCAATTATTTTTAAAATTCAATAAAGAAATTAAATGAAAATGTATTATTTTTCAAACGACTAAAGAAAAAATAAATTATGTGAATTTATTTAAAAGTTATTTAATTTTTTTCATATAACAATATTCACCAGCCACCCTGTACTATTTCTCTCACCTAAATCTTTTCAGATCGTCAGTCAATCTGCTGGTAAATTAAAGCCGTAATTCTTACCAGCTTCTGATATACCTACTATAGTGAATAGATTAAGCGTCATCGATCCAATTTTCATCTACAGTAGCTTTATTCTCGCATTATTGATATTGGCAGGGGACAAAAGCAAAGCAAAAGGAAAGTTATTGAGTGATAGAACGAAACATCACTTCGGAACATTTTATGAGCATGGGAAAAATCTTAACTATTACAGAACCAGATTCATAATGCAGATTTAATAGAACTTGCTTCTTAGAAACAATTCAGTTTCCACATCTAGGAACATGTATTGGAACTAGAATGGTAGTCAAATAAATTTACAAAATTGTTTAAATTGAAAAAAATGTTCAAATCCTCCAGATATATAATTTATGGATGTTTAAACAAAATAAAATCATTTGATAGTAAATACATCAACGATTCGTTGAATCAATTTAAATGCACAGAAATAAAATTGGTTGAAGTAAAGGCACAACATTGGCGGGATGTTCAAAAAGTGGAAGTGGAACAGTCAAAATACACACTGAACCATACGCACGAGTTGTGTCAGGCGCCGATTCAGTTAGCACTTTTATCACGCGAGTTTTATGCTGATGATATCATCCTGCTTATGCCGCTCACGTAAGATAAGGAGTGACTGCAAACGGATGTTGGGATTCGAATACGGCATCAATCGATCGTCTCGTGACGACGCAATAAAAGTCGATGTCCGCAGAATGGACCGAAGTGCAGTAATCTACAGACCCCGTAGTAGTCTTACCGGCGTCCGAGCACGAGATCAAGGCCGACCCAACGAATATGCTGACATGGCGATGGAACAGTTTCGCGAAAGTAACCGACCTTCCACTGATCATCTCCAACGTAGTCCAACCATTTTTGAGAGCCGCGAGCGAAGAAATTGCAATTCGGTTGAGTCAACTCACCTGCTATCGTGAAGCGATCCATGTAGTTGATGAGGTTAACGAAGCATAGGATGATCACCGTAAACCATTCTGCCTTGGTCACGGACCGGAATCCTCCGCTTATTTGAGGTTCTATGGGCCGGATTCGTTCAGGACTGCTGCGATCCACACCGGGTGGCACCAGTTGCTGAGAGGAGTTTGTCGAAGGCAAAGTCGTATCGCTATTAACGGATGTATTCATATCGAACTCCCTTCTAGTACTTGGCATTCACTAAATTCCTTACGGACCGCGCACTGTATCCATGCACTGCAAATTTCACGTTTGCTCCAAAAACCCGCCAAATGTCACTCACACTGCGAAAACTCGAGGATTATTTAGCAACTTTGAAGAACTACCGTCGTGTCACACTTTCTTGAAATGCCGAAGTAATAAATACTTATCTAAACCGCAACCACTAACACCGTTTCGAGCAAGAGACGCAAGAAAACTGCACCGTGGAAACTCTCACGAATTCGAAAGGAACGGAAAGTTGAGCACCTACTGAGCTTCTATTGACAGAAGACTGGTTACGTCAATGTGACGTTAACATCGGATGATGTATTTTTATGGCAAGTAATATGAAGGACAATTGACAAGTGGATTTGCTCTTCAAGTATTATGATGTGTTTTTCAATGAATTCTGAAAACAGCTACTAAATCTTAGTTTCTAATCGAAGTGAAATCAATTATTGCTATTAGAATGTCATACAGTAGTCGTTTATGTACATATATGTACGTTCAATTCTGCTTGCCATAAATCTATGCATTTTGGACAAACACCATTCGATGTTTCGGAACATTGTTAATAAAGCTTCGCTATGTCATCTTAGCCAAGGTTTACACCTCATTGGAAGATATGAAAAACCAGAACTGTCGTTTTAGCTTTTGTGCTTGCAATAAGTGTAATTAGGTCTGTCCAAGGACTACGATTCATTGCAATTAATTGCAATGAAGCCGTTTTTGTACTCCGTTTTACTGAAAACTGAAAATTTCTCCTCTTTCAGTAAATTTCAGTAGGGTCAAAATAAAAGGTCTGTTCGCGCACTTTCAGTCACTGAAATTTACTTCATTTTCCTGATTCATGTGGTGGGGGAAATTAATGAAACGTACGAAAACGCTCCCATTGGATTTCCTGAAAATTGACAAACAAAAGTGTCAGTTCCAGTTGTCGGTTTTTGGGAGAACAATTTAGTGATTATAAAGTCATCCGTTCAAAGTCATCCAAACCGTTTGACAGTTTTCAGTATTTTTCAGTAGCTCAGACCCTACTGAAATTTACTGAAAGAGGAGAAATTTTCAGTTTTCAGTAAAAAGGAGTACAAAAACGGCTTTATTGCAATTAATCGTAGTACGCCAACAGACCTACTGAAAAATACTGAAGAGTGTCAAAAAAAAATTTAACAAAAAACTAAAATATCCACGGATAACAAAAAACGAACGTATGTGTACACTTCTAAGAAAATAGTAAATAATCCTTCTAAGAAATAGCGGTGAATTTGTTTTGGGCTGCATGCAGTTATGAAATAATTGAAGCAGTTCGTTTTTTACTGTCGGTAAATACAGATTGCAGCTTAAATTTTTTTTTGGAAATGGAATCGATACAGGAAGAAATATCACGTGACATGCGGGAAAACTGAAAAACGAAGGACATTCTTACTGCGAAATCGGCAAAATAGTAAATAAATCTCATTCTATTATTCAGACCGTCATAAAAAAACTACTGGGTGAGAAATTGTGTTGAAAAAAAGTCGAGAAGCGTCAGACCTCGTAAACTAAAGGAACGTGAAGAAAGGAGTATGCTAGCCGAAGTTAGAAATAAGCTGGGAATATCAACAATCCTAGCGGAAGACATTCAGCATACTGCTGGGAAGGTTGTTCGTGCAATAATTGTACGTAGATTTCTCCACAGTTCTGGATTCTTCAGTAGAACAATCCAGAACTGTGGAGCACGGAAAAAGACATACATCAGCGAAGTAAATGAGAAAAAACGTTTGCAATTTGCCAAAATCCATGAAAATAATAGTATCGTATACAGCGGACGTTTAGTCCGCGGGCTAAACACCAAATTCCACCTAAATTTTTTAGTCCACGTGCTGTAGACACTCGTGGACCGACCTAAATTTAGGTCGGTCCACGATTTCAAGCGACCTGACCTAAATATAGGTCGTGGACTATAATCGTTGTAAACACACGCGACCTAAACATTGATTTTTGTGCGACTATTAATAATGTATGTATGTTGAATATAAGCTCATAACATTCCCCTTTGACACAAAATCATTGAAATAAACATGTTTGAGAGACAAATGAAACGATAAATACAGTGCATGAAGGAAAATTAAACTAAATGACAGCTGTCATATACGGACGAGGACTAAATTCCACCTAAGCAAATTTTAGGTCGGGTTCATTGTAAACACCTGAGGACTAAGTTCATTTAGTCCGCGCTTTAGGTCAGGTCACTTTTGGTCCGACTGCTGTAAACCCAGTGATTGACAGAAGACTGGTTACGTCAATGTGACGTTAACATCGGATGATGTATTTTTATGGCAAGTAATATGAAGGACAATTGACAAGTGGATTTGCTCTTCAAGTATTATGATGTGTTTTTCAATGAATTCTGAAAACAGCTACTAAATCTTAGTTTCTAATCGAAGTGAAATCAATTATTGCTATTAGAATGTCATACAGTAGTCGTTTATGTACATATATGTACGTTCAATTCTGCTTGCCATAAATCTATGCATTTTGGACAAACACCATTCGATGTTTCGGAACATTGTTAATAAAGCTTCGCTATGTCATCTTAGCCAAGGTTTACACCTCATTGGAAGATATGAAAAACCAGAACTGTCGTTTTAGCTTTTGTGCTTGCAATAAGTGTAATTAGGTCTGTCCAAGGACTACGATTCATTGCAATTAATTGCAATGAAGCCGTTTTTGTACTCCGTTTTACTGAAAACTGAAAATTTCTCCTCTTTCAGTAAATTTCAGTAGGGTCAAAATAAAAGGTCTGTTCGCGCACTTTCAGTCACTGAAATTTACTTCATTTTCCTGATTCATGTGGTGGGGGAAATTAATGAAACGTACGAAAACGCTCCCATTGGATTTCCTGAAAATTGACAAACAAAAGTGTCAGTTCCAGTTGTCGGTTTTTGGGAGAACAATTTAGTGATTATAAAGTCATCCGTTCAAAGTCATCCAAACCGTTTGACAGTTTTCAGTATTTTTCAGTAGCTCAGACCCTACTGAAATTTACTGAAAGAGGAGAAATTTTCAGTTTTCAGTAAAAAGGAGTACAAAAACGGCTTTATTGCAATTAATCGTAGTACGCCAACAGACCTACTGAAAAATACTGAAGAGTGTCAAAAAAAAATTTAACAAAAAACTAAAATATCCACGGATAACAAAAAACGAACGTATGTGTACACTTCTAAGAAAATAGTAAATAATCCTTCTAAGAAATAGCGGTGAATTTGTTTTGGGCTGCATGCAGTTATGAAATAATTGAAGCAGTTCGTTTTTTACTGTCGGTAAATACAGATTGCAGCTTAAATTTTTTTTTGGAAATGGAATCGATACAGGAAGAAATATCACGTGACATGCGGGAAAACTGAAAAACGAAGGACATTCTTACTGCGAAATCGGCAAAATAGTAAATAAATCTCATTCTATTATTCAGACCGTCATAAAAAAACTACTGGGTGAGAAATTGTGTTGAAAAAAAGTCGAGAAGCGTCAGACCTCGTAAACTAAAGGAACGTGAAGAAAGGAGTATGCTAGCCGAAGTTAGAAATAAGCTGGGAATATCAACAATCCTAGCGGAAGACATTCAGCATACTGCTGGGAAGGTTGTTCGTGCAATAATTGTACGTAGATTTCTCCACAGTTCTGGATTCTTCAGTAGAACAATCCAGAACTGTGGAGCACGGAAAAAGACATACATCAGCGAAGTAAATGAGAAAAAACGTTTGCAATTTGCCAAAATCCATGAAAATAATAGTATCGTATACAGCGGACGTTTAGTCCGCGGGCTAAACACCAAATTCCACCTAAATTTTTTAGTCCACGTGCTGTATACACTCGTGGACCGACCTAAATTTAGGTCGGTCCACGATTTCAAGCGACCTGACCTAAATATAGGTCGTGGACTATAATCGTTGTAAACACACGCGACCTAAACATTGATTTTTGTGCGACTATTAATAATGTATGTATGTTGAATATAAGCTCATAACATTCCCCTTTGACACAAAATCATTGAAATAAACATGTTTGAGAGACAAATGAAACGATAAATACAGTGCATGAAGGAAAATTAAACTAAATGACAGCTGTCATATACGGACGAGGACTAAATTCCACCTAAGCAAATTTTAGGTCGGGTTCGTTGTAAACACCTGAGGACTAAGTTCATTTAGTCCGCGCTTTAGGTCAGGTCACTTTTGGTCCGACCGGTGTAAACCGGTACAATGATTCGACTTTCTGAGACACTGTTCTCTTTGGTGACGAGAGCAGGTTCAACTTGTTCGGACATGATGAAAAACACAGAATTTGGAGAAAAAATAATGAAAGTCTTTGGCGTTATACGGCCCCAATTATTAGTTAGAGCAGTCGTGGCGCTCACATACCTGAAATCATATTCAAATAAATATTGCAAAGAATTATCTTTCGAAAAAAACCATTTTGATTTATTTATTTATTTATTATTAATGTCCAAATCAACAGCAAATCCAATTATAGATTAAACATAACAAAAAAAGAAAACAAATATATATAATAAAAAGAAAAAAGGCACAACACCATGAGAGTTAATAAAGAAAATAAAAATTAAATTAAAAAAAAATTAAAGTTAAATGAAATTCAGAAAGGAAAAGTAATCAAAAGCAAAATCGACCGAAAAAAGATACAAACAAAAGAGTAAATTATGACATATTTCATGTACCAAAAGGGATAAAATATGTCAAGAGCATCATCCACACTTAGTACTTTGAAGAAATTATGCCAGTTAGTAGCATTGATTTCATTCGACAAAGCGGAATAGTTTGCTTTTTTAAAATTAAAACGAAGAGTAGAAACAGATTTGACTTAAGACGAACGGTTAAGAGCTAACCCCATAAAAAGAGGAGGATGATGAGGATCAGGTTGCACATACGGAGACAGAGAAGTACTTAAGCAAAAGGAAGAAGGGTGAATATTAGTTAGAACGAAATCCAGTATCCTGTTGTTTCTCAATGCACTACACAGTGACTGGGGTGCGAGAAGAAATAGCAGAGCTGGGACCATGCTATGCAAGTTTGTTGCAGACAATCACCTGGCCTTACATACCCCTAGTGAACCAACACGCTTTGGGCCACATTCAAGGGGAACAGTACTGGACTTAGCAATATCAAAAGATATGCATTACCACGTATCCATAACAGTGCTCGATGAGTTACCTTCAGACCACAAACCAGTTCTCTTCACCATTCAAGAGATTCACATCGACAACCCCCTAAGACTCCGAAAATCCACAAATTGGGAAAGCTTCCATAACACACTGGCTAACATATCCTGTCCACTAGGTGCAGAAAACACTAAAATAGACGCCATGAACAGCACATTAACTGGAAAAATACAACAGGTCCTTGAAGAAAATACCTCAACCACAACGGTAACAGGAAACAGTCCATATGAGCTTCCAGGGTATATAAAAAATCTAATTCGAAAAAGAAATAGAATTCGAAGGAGATCTAGAAGTTCAGGAGATCCAAACCTCAGAAGAGAGTCCAATCGAATCACGAACCTCATCCGGCTGAAGATATATGAATTCCAAAATGAGCAATGGGGCAACTTCCTAGAAAGTCTTGAGCCAGGGGACAATAATTTCTGGAGGCTAACGAAATATTTCCGAAAAAACTCTAAAGTAGCCAAGGTACCTATTCACGGTACACAGGGACTCCAGTACTACAAAGAAGGAAAAGCGGAAGCCTTTGCAGACACACTAGAGCTACAGTTTCGTGAAAACATCTTTTCAGACGAAGATTCAGAAGAGGAATTATTCGAGAGGAGAGTACTTAGGGTCAGTAATAGTATTCTAAATTCGACAGCCCCCCCCCCCCACACTACATCATTTCAGAAACTAGTACTCAGGAGGTTAAGGACACAATAAATGGCCTCAAACGCCGCAAAGCTCCCGGCCGAGATGGCATTAATAATGACTGCCTAAAACGCCTACCCGATAATATTATTCAAGCCATTGCTGATCTCATAAATACAATGTTCGAAAAACAAGAGTGCCCTACAGCCTGGAAAATGGCAACAATTACAGTCATCCCCAAACCTGGGAAAGACCTTACTTATCCACAAAACTGGCGACCTATTAGTCTTCTCAGCTTTATAGCAAAAATTGCGGAGAGGGCTTCTCTCGCGCCTGTGTCAGGAAATTTCCAACAGGAATATAATCCCTGCCGAACAGTATGGTTTCAGACCGAATCATTCCTGTGAGCTCCAACTTGCAAGAGTAGCGCAAGGCATTATAACTGGATTCAACCAGACAAAATCAACGGGGCTTATTATGTTCGATGTATCCAAGGCATTTGATAAAGTCTGGCATGCAGGACTTATCTTCAAAATGCATGAACTCCAAATCCCTCTCCCACTTATTAAGACCATTGCGTCTTTTCTCACAGGCAGAAAATTTCAAGTTCGAGTCGACGATCACCTCTAGAACTAGCGGCTAATTGAAGCAGGCGTCCCACAAGGATCTCCACTCTCACTCATATTATACACATTGTATACAGCAGATATACCCACCCAACCGAACAGGAATACCAAACTAGCCCTATTCGCAGACGATACGTGTATATTTCATACATCCCGATCAGCACAGATCATCTCGTCGAGTCTACAAAACTCAACTAATCTACTCCTAAACTATTTTCGAAAATGGAAAATTAGAATCAACCCCGACAAAACACAAGCAATATTTATCTCAAGTCGAAGAAGACAGCAACCAACAACTATACAAGTAGACGGACAAGAAATAAGTTGGTCAACAACAGAACACATTAGAAAAAAGAGAGCTGAAACCACGTACAAAATCAATTCCCTGCTTCCCATGCTTAAAAACAAAAGGCTCAATGGAAAAAACAGACTCCTAATCTACAAACAAATTATAAGACCCACTCTACTATACGGTAGCTCAATAATTCAACAAACATGTAGAACCCAGAAACACCAGCTCCAAATCTGCCAAAACATTTCCCTTCGTAGGATCTTTCAATTTCCATGGTACGTAAGAAATAAAGACATTCACAAAGACTTAAGAATTGATACAATTGACAAATACATACGAGATAAAGCACTAAAACTTTTTGACACAATAGACCGACACACAAACCCCACCATGAATCATCTTCAGCTCAGGAATGACAGAAACAAAACTTACCCCGACCTAAGGGATCTTATTTAATTACATTGGTAAACGTTTAACCAAATTTTGTTGAGATGCTAGCCGAGTGAATAAAACACTCGCCCAGAAAAGGGAGCAAAGGTGTTCAGCACCAGCTCCAGGAAAACAAAGTTCTCAGAGTATCCTGTTGTTAGTATTCGGTACGCTGTTAATTTGGGAAATAGAGCAAAGAGACATTAAGGAAGAAGTAGCGAGAGAAATATTGCTAGAAGACAAAATCTTTGAGAAAGTATCATCCCAAACAAGCGACGGCATATTAAAGTCACCACATAAAAGTAAGGAAGCAGAAGGGAAGCGGTTATTAAGGTAGGACGACAGTTCCGCAATTTATCCGTAATTTATTTCATTTCAAAGTTCCATACCTTTAAAAAAAACTATCTGCATAAAATCGAGTTGAATTCTTGTTATTATGACAACTGTACATTAGTTTATTATATGTATATGTATTGAAATTATGCATTGTTTGGCTACTAAATAAAATAAGATCCAATCTGAAAATCTAGCTTTGATTGAATTTTAAAGAGTTCTTTATTCATCAATTTAAATACAGTGAAACCTGTAAAGTTGGCCACCCCTACAACTTGGCCAACCGTGTAAGTTTCCTTTTTTATGTTTCATTCTCTTATTTTTTGCTTTCGTTACGCTGTAATTGGAATTATATCTGTAGCGCAAGGGATTAATAAATAAATAATAAATAAGTTTTTATTTTCACTCACTATACAAGTAAAATCAAGACATTGAAAGCTAACGTATAGAACGCAATATTAGAAAAATAACATTTTAAAACTTATAATTCGTTCCATAGAAATCTATCGATAACTAAACGATAGGTAAAAGTAATAAAGGTAAATTTACCATATACTTCCGCTTCTGTATTTCAAGCCCTGAGAATTCCACAAAAAAACATTAAAAACACGTATTCTGGGTAAATTCAATTGATTTATTAATTGTTTGTAAACCGCAATAGTGTGAATGCTCCTAATGTCAGCCTGCTCCAAAAGTCCGGCACCCCAAATATTTTTCCTCTCCCAAAACAAGAATCAGACTCTCTAAAGTGCAATATTTGGAATAATAGTCTCTGTACTTAGTTTAGATGCCCTTTTAAAGAGAAAAGAGTTGCAGGAGGTCGAACTTTAGGAGCAAGGCTACCGACGTTTGAAACAATCACTCTACGTTCTTTTCACAATAAGCTTGTGGTAAGAGAGTCGATTGGCGACAGGAATGTTTCGTTTTTATCAAAATAAATAATTTATGTTCTTAGATTAAAGTTTGGTTCCAGCTCGTTCTCAGCGACAACACAGTCAAATAGAAATAGATTCAGTGTTCCTCAATGGTTGGACGTGCAGTTACAAGATTTACAAAATATTTTATAAAAAATAATAATGAACGCACTCAGTTTAAGACTATTTATGATTTGGTATGCATAAAATGGGTGAGTATTTGCAATGTGCCGTTGCGATTTGCAATTCAGACTGGTGTTGCCGACATCACTTCAATATCGCTTATGCTTTTAACTCGACGATGTTGAGCATATCGGGGCAAGGAAGCTGTAGATGGATCCGCCATGGGTGGTGCACTTACACGATGACTTGGCGGTGGTGGCTGATTTGGTGCAGTTGATGATGGTAGTAGTGGCATCTGTCCGATGGTTGCATAGATTCCTCCTTCACTACTGCTATAAGATGGTGTTGGGGATGTTGAATTGCCCAGGGTTTTATCGGGGCGCGGTTTCGTGTGAAAGCGGAGTGCTTTCGAGAGTGAACTCTGTGAATGAAACGATGAAAAGGCATTAAATGTCGTTAGTGTCTTTGAAAGGCTATTGTGTTCGAAGGAATGAGAAAATGCTGTTCCCTTTTTACAAGTGCTAGTATTCAATATTCCTTACCTGTGATCCTTTCCAAGCTGATATCTGTTAATTCGTCAGTAACGCATAGAAAAAAATATGCAAGATATAAGAGCAGTGAAGATACAGATTTTATTCTATGACTTCTATCTTTTACCATTGCAACCACTCTCTGGCTTCTGTTGTTGGGCTCAGCAAATTTTTCCGCATCACCGCTTTATTGAATTGTTTGGTAGGTTCGAATACCGTAATTAAACTAGGTTTATGCAAATGAGAACTACTTTCCGGGCCAATGATTTATTCTGAATCTCGAAAGGAGCAATTTCAGTTGATTTTGCACTAAAGGCAAAGTTATCAGGCTTCGATTCACAAAGCGTGCACTCACAAGTGTGTTTGCATCTCTTGTAAGTGGTGAATGCTTCATGCAATGATTAACTTCAATAATCGACTCACCAGCTTTGTGTTTCCTTGCATTTCCGTCGATACAAGCATGCTATACGTGTACCGAAATGATTTTCTATTATCTGTTTTAGTTGCATTGTGGTCCACCAGAACCAATATAAATTGTTTAACAATAATAGCCACGATAGAATCCCTCAAAATAGATTTAATATTTTAAATTGCTGATAAAATCTAAAATCTAGTTAGGAAGCGAATCATCAGATGTTTGTGAAACTCAATGAAACTCAATGATCAAAAAGGCGACAATCTGAGTTCACTATTATTTAGTGGAGATATACTAGATGGAATTAGTATTCTAGTATTCGTCATCTGATTATATCGACGACTTAGTTTTTTAGCGAACACAGTAGCTAAGCAAAAAAGCAAAGGGAAAATATTGCGTACTACAGAAGATGTGGTTTACGGTCGAGTCCCGTTGAAATGGTTGAAATGCAAACGCATCTGGGCTTACAGACCATATCTAACATAAAAGGTGCAATGTCTTTAAGTGAAGTGCTCAGTTCATCAAAATGCCCAATTAATGGTTCTATGAATATTGTGAAACTCAGTTGCTGTGGACATTGAAACAACGAATTCAATTAGCAAATAAGACATTCTTTTCGGTGCTTCCCACTCTGAAATTTCCATGCGAACACAGGAAAACGGAGCTTCGCATTTACAAAACAATAATCAGACCTGTGTTACCTGGATACTGACCCAGGCATCTGAAATAGCTTTAAGGGGGTATCTGGTTTAGAAATTTGATGAGATCGATTATTTTTTGTTTGCATATTTTCAAAGTTTAGATCTTTAAGAATAAGCTTTTAAGAGGATTTTGGGAATTCGAATTGCTTTCGGAGTTACAGTTGTTTTTGTGACACGCCAACTAAACCAACAACCGCGATCTATAACGAATCAACCGCTCCAAGCCACTTCTTCTCAAGTTTCTAAAAAAGTTCGAACTGCTCCTATGGCTGAAAGAGCTTCAGAAAATCTCGCTTTTGACGAGGAAGAAGGAACATTGCACGAGGCAGGAATCGCTGATTAAAAGAATTAAAGTATAACACACCATTAAACGATTCAGACTGCCTGAAACGAGACTCCAAACTTTAAATGCATTTTCATCGAAACTACTTTTTTCGATACGGTTGACATGATATCTCTAGTGATAAAAGACCGATTTACTTGAAATTTTGCACATACCCTGTTAGCACTATTGGAATTGGTCTGACGTAGGGATTTTTGAACATTTTTTTTCTATAATTTTTAAAAAATTCCCAAAGTTTAAAAAATGAGGAAAAAAACCATATCTTCTTTTACATGGACGCCATTTTGCAAAAAAAAAAGTTTTTTCAAATCGCCTACATGAGACTAATTCTACATTTTTCCGTTTTCAGAATTAGCCAAAAATGTATGTTTTAGATAACCAGGAAGATTGGAATCACGTCAACCAGGAGACAGCTTTTTTTGAGTCTCCACTTCGCCGGCCAGTACCTAATTGAATGTGGAATTTTTTTCTGAATATATTTCTATACTTTTAAAATGTTAATAAAAAACTAATAAAAAATAGATATTAAAATTCCGTAAAATCACCTCAAAATCGGGCCTCTAGACCAGAATACCCCCTTAAATACATCCGAAAGAAGGGTATTGCGAAGAATCTTCGGTCCAAGAAGATGGATGGCGAATCCGATGCTAAAACGAGCTGTATAACCTATATGACGAGCCGGAAGTCTCTACCGTCATAAGATTACCAAAATTGCAATAGGCTGGCCACGTCGAACGAATGAGCGACAATCGAATCCCCAAGCAGGCTCTCAAGGGACAAGTGAGCGGAGCCAGGCCAGTCGGTAACGATGGCAAACGATGGGAGGATTCGATAGATGCTGACAGCAGGTCACTTTTGGGTAGAGATGGGCAAAAGAGCTCATGGCTCACCACTGATCGTTCTATTTTCCAGTGCATCGCCTGAAAAAAAGCACAGCATAGTCTGCGAGCGAAAGCTTTCGATCGAATAAACTTAATTAAATGTGCAGGGAACAGTGTACTGAGAGTACGGTTCAATACTGTAATAAAGAGCAATCAGTGGTGAGCCATGAGCTCTTTTGCCTATCTCTACTTTTGGGAGCGCTGAGCTTGAGGACACGGTCATTGAACCGAGATGACTGAAGACGTGGCAATAAGGACGTTAAGGCTTGATTCGGGCTGCAGTGCCACGATGATGATGAAGAGGAGAAACTAACACATTTAATAGGAAAAGTCGGAGGAAGAAGATTAGATCCACGGCCTTTATTACTATCAAGCTCCAAGATACGAAGCTGGAGAAATTTATGCAGGGTTGAGTTAACAATTTCGCTTGAGATTGTTCTGCTAACAGGAAGTAAAACACCACATACTGTTGTCTGGCCAGTAGAGACATAATCATGGCCATTTCTGAATATTGTGTAGCTACTATCGAAGATCTCTTCATTAATATGGGAGTCATTTCACCAAGTTTCAGTAAAGACAAGTACGTTGATTGGCATGATTTTATTTATTTTGCCCCTTATACCACTGCAATTGTGGTAAAAAATTCTGAGATACTTGAGAGAGGATACTTTGTTAGGAGCGATACCTAACGTTAACCTAACGTTGCAGCTACATATACGTCAAAGTTTGAGGAGAAGTGTCCGTAGACGAACATCTGGGTGCAGAATTATGGATGTTCTGGAGTGGAATATTTAGACTATCAGTGGTGGAGACTTTCGATACGGGTATATTTTTTGTCTGAAGATTGTTAGGAGTCCTCTGGATAGTTGGTAATTTGCGGCAGTACAATTATTGTTTATATTATTAACATTATTACTTATATTCCTGTTATTGCTGTTGCTGATGAACTTCCAAGGGAAAACTTGATGCCTTTCCAGTCATAGCTCCTGCTGCTTCCATCCATGTGGATACAAAGCCAGACTTATATCTCAGAGATCCAGACTGTATAATGCTCAGATGCTCTATTGTTACGTCGAGCTAAGTGCTGAATATAGAATCCTTTGATACGAAAATAACAATCGATGAGCCTACTAAGCCGAGAAACGTGGGTAGAAATGGAACTCCTTCGACGAAAAATGAAACTCTTTTTGTTGTTTGAAAATGAGTGGTCATGTTGAGAATCATAATCACCTGAGTTGGACCATTGGATTTTTTCAATGCGTTTAAAACAATCATTTTCTGACGTCAAACTTAAAAATATTTTTCGAGGATTCTGCTCCAAGGTATTGAAACTGCAATTTTTGTAGAGAAGCACTTGCATGAAAATCCGCATTCGTTAACAGTATTCTGTTCCCAGTGCATCCGCTAAGGACTGATGATCCCATCATCGTGAACCAGGCGGATGTGCCTCCCTTCACGAACAAGGAGCTGAACAGTGCAGTGTCTAGGATGAAGAACCGGAAAGCTCCGGGGCCTGATGGGGTGCCAGTCGAGGCGCTTAAAGTCGTGGCGGAGGTCCAACCGCGTCTATTATTGGATCTGTATAATTCATGTTTAGTCGCGGGGGTCTTCCCGTCGCGGTGGAAAGTAGCTCGACTGGTACTTATGGACAAGGGGAAGGATAACCTGGGTGGTCCATCAGCATACCGCCCACTGTGCATGCTGGGCACTGCGAGGAAACTTCTCGAAGGGTTGCTCAAGCCACGACTGCTGTCAGCAGTGAGATCTGCTGGTGATCTTTCTTGCAGGCAGCACGGCTTCCGAAAAGGGCATTCAACAATCGATGCCATCTCAGAGGTTGTTGGGGCTGTAGCAAGAGCGGAAGAGGCATGCCATCAAGCCAGACCAGTCGTCCTGCTGGTAACACTGGACGTACAAAACGCTTTCAACTCGGCGAGGTGGACGGACATCCTCCGGGCCCTTGAGCAGACGTTCCGTATCACAGGCTACTTGCTAGTCATGATGCGGGACTACCTCAGGGACCGCTGGTTGCTTTACGACACTGATTAAGCAGTCAAAAGGAGACCTGTTACCTCAGGTGCGGCACAGGGGTCGATCTTAGGACCAGACCTCTGGAACATCATGTACGATGATTTGCTGCGCCTGAAAATGCCTGCGGATGTGTTTCTGGTAGGTTATGCTGATGACGTCGAGGCGGTAATCACTTCCAGATCTGCGGGATTCGCTCAACTCAGACTTAACCAAGTCATGAGGAGGCTGGACCGGTGGATGACCGAACACGGCCTTCAGCTGGCAGTCTCTAAAACAGAGATTGTCATACTGACGAAGCGGAGGATACCAACTGTCATACCCATGACAGTTGGCTCCGTTGAGGTCCAGACCAGCAAGTCGGTCAAGTATCTGGGAGTGACCCTGGACACCAAGCTGACGTATTGGGATCATATCCGCAGGGCATGTGACAGGGCTCTTGTAGTCGTCACTTCGCTGAGTAGGCTAATGGTCAACGTCGGTGGACCCAGTGAGACGCGACGGAGGCTACTGATGGCGACGACCGATTTCATCTTGCTATTTGGAGCCGAAATCTAGGGAGATGCGCTACGAACTGAGAAGTTCCGGAAGCGCATTGCCGGTGTCCAGCGCAGGGGTGCCCTGCGTATCGCCTGTAGCTACCGCACGGTCTCAGAAGAGGCTGTGATGGTGGTATCGGCAGTAATCCCGATCGACCTACTAGCGCGAGAACGCAAAGAAGGGTACCTCTTTCGCTCAGAGCTGGGCAGAACTGAGGATCTGACGCACGCGCGTATGCTTATTTGGGCGGAGTCGGTCGGGCAGTTTGGTAACCATTCAATTTTGGGCTGTCGCTTCGATTAAGAGGAAGATAACTCAAAGCTCTCGTGTGAAGTGGACACGATTATTTTCATCGATATTCTGCTACCAAGTGTGCGTGTGCTAGTTGAAAATTCGCATCAAAATTCGCATTCGCAGCTAGAAAACGCGTTTTCGGTTTCATTTTGGAACTCCGAACAGGAAGCTCAACAAAGAGCCATCGCAATCTCTTTGTCATAATTTGCCGATTGGTAAATGAGCAACTTCGTTGTTGTATCGGAGAAAAGAAAGTTTTTCTGTAATAATTTCGAGGAAAAAAACTCTATAAAGCGCGACTCGCAAAATCGCTTACTTGCAGTCGAGAGAAATTTGTTTCGGTAGAAAAGCCAACAATGTACATTCGACAGTTGAGCGAAAGTGAAATTTTCAAAAACCCTGCACTACGCCAAATGCATTTCTCGTTTCCTTGCTATGTTCCCGAATGTAGCGCTCATCATTATCTTATTAAGTCCGCTATTGAACAGCAGGAAGGATAAGCCAAGAAATATTTTCATTGCTCTTGCTTTGACATTCTTTTAGTGCGACGTCATATAATGCAGCCGTCGCTTGGAATGTCCCATCGGCAATTTAAAAAAATTCTAGTTTTGTGAAAAGTCAAGTGCCCAGAAAGTAACCCGTCAGTAAGTCTAAGGGACAGCTACTTGCATGGAAACGAGGTCTTCGATGCCTTTTGAAGGCATCAGTGGTCATGACCCCCATATCATCCCGGGCGTGAAGCTCTCTGCCTCGGCTCAATCCACCTCATGGATGGAGACTCTGTTTTCGTCATAGAGTTTCTCATTTCGTCCTTTTATTTTTTCAGGTTTTTTCAGCTTTCCCGGTTGCTGGCTATGTATTTTGTCATATCTCGGCTGGGTCACTCTTGCGAACTCATGCCTGAAAGCTAAGTCTGGTCACGGAAAAAAGCCCCTTTTCCCTTATATTTATGCTGCGGCTACTATTTGGTGTACCCCACTAATCTCAGTTGTGGAGATCTAGCATAGCTGCACTCCAGCATCCGCCAGGATTGTATAAAAGGGTGTTCGGCTGAGGCAGATTAGCGGCCTTCGCAGCCATTTTTCCTGACCCCTTTTCATTCTACCGCTGAATAGGAGAAACTGCTGTGTTTTTCTAATGTTTCGAAAAGTATACAAAATAGTTTTGCAGAGCGGGTCAATATATGAGCGACTGCAGTTGGAAATCGAAAGCAAAAAGGGTCTATCGAGCCGGTAACTTGCTTTTCGAAAAGAGCGATCAACTGTGGACGCTGTTAGAATGGTGTCGGAGTTAGCAATGAACGCCAACTCTGCGAGGTGAAGCCGTATGTGAAGAAGTAGAAATTTATGCAAACAAAGCAATCTGAGTGATTCAATCATGGCTTAGTGGCGCTGGGCTTAAACTAGCCGACCATAAGAAGGAAATAGTACTAATAACAAAGCGAAGGAAACTACCAGTAGTACGGATAAAGATTGGCGACTGCATAATTACCTTGCAGCCTGTTATAAAATACGTGGACGTAACTATCAACAATAAAATGAGCTTCAAACCTCATCTGAAGAAATCATGTGAGAAGGCATCAGTTGTTGGTTCATTACTCGCTAGTATGCTACCCAATATAGGTGGCCCGAAGCAAAGACGAAGACTACTGATTTCAAGAGTGGTGAACTATATTTTACTATACGCAGCACCAGTTTGTCCACCAGTCTTATGAGGTGGCGTGTGCCAATGAAGTGCTTCGAATCTACAAAAACAAAGCACGGACATCAAGTACGCGAGAAATTGAAAGACGGGTGTCAATACCTTCATAGATAAGTAGTTGGGAGGAGGCGCAAAAAGAACGTTGGATGCACAAATTGATCCGCTATGTTCTGCGGGAACCAAGTAAAAACGAGCTTTGACCTAACCCGATTTCTGAGCGGACATGCGGACAGCGGTATCGTTACTATCTGTACCCTTTGGGACACGACAGCTCACCAGACTGTCCAGTTTGTACATATGTGCCTGGAGATGCGAAACATGGTATGTTCAGAAGTAGCCTAGAGACGGTGCTAGGCACAAGGATATCAGTGGAAAATATCGTACACTCTATACTGGAATCCCAAACAGCATGGAATGCCGTCGAAACAGCACTAAAAACATACACTGCAAACTGTGTGACGCGGAACGAGACAGGAAGAAGCAAGAAGCAATGATGTCTAGAAGCAGATAAGGGCTGATCCATCTCCCCCCCCCCGCGATGTAATGCTGTATAGTAGTCCTGTGGGGAATGTTGAAGAAGAAGGAGGTGGTTTTCGTCGGTAAAATCCGACATGTTCTAGGGCAGGGGCATGAAATAAACACAGGTGCAACATACAGCAGGCAACTGCAATATGCAATAAATTTTCCTCTAAAATGTTGCATAGCTGGATGTAACTCGGTGACCAGTTGAATTTAGCTTGCATGTAAATGCAAGCAGGCTCATTGGTCTGCAAATACACTTCTGCGGAGAGAGATACTACAATAACTATAGAAATATATTTTAGTGCCAGTGGCCAATACATGCCTCCAATAATGGTATTCCCAAGAAAGAGAATAGACCTACAGCTAATGCTGAATGTTGCTCCTGGGGCCCCACAAGATATTTGGATAAAATGGTGCTGCAATGCAATTACTTTTTGGTTTTCAATAGAACGTAGATCATATTCTTTAAAGATTTCTAAAATCAGAGTCCTGAAGTTGAATTTTCAGTCATAGTGAGTCCAACCTGGTAGTTAAAGAATATAGGCATAAAAACACAAGGCCTAAGATTACTGGTTTATTTACGTTATAATATTCATATTTTATGCATTTATAACCATGCTTTATAAGTATCTTTCATTTCTTATTATTTTTCAATCACATCTAGTCCATCTTCTTTTATTTGATCTGAGTTTGATTTGATAAGATCTGGAATTGAGATTGAGTTTAGCAATTAAACTTGTTCTCAAATATTCTTAATCCTAAACTTTTTCCTACGTCCACTACAAACTTTGCTAGTATCTTGTTCATTCAAAATAAGTATATATTTCTTTGACATCGATCGGTATTTGAGTTTTCTCGAAAAATTCTGCTAACTAACTTCATCTGCTCAATGTACTCTTTCATTGCGCATTTTGATCAAATAGTTACGTACTATAATAATTTTGATTTGGCAAGAGCTTAATGTTTTTGATGTACTCGGTAATTATTCGACAATTTTATCAAATTCTGTTATAATGAAAATTTTTAGTTTACTATTAACTACACTACATTCAACTAAAGCTAGAAGACGTAAAATCTTTTCAACGACCTGAAGCTCCGTTGAAATTTACCGGAAATCGAGAAAATAACACAGTTCTGAGTCTTAAATTACAAAAATTTCGTGTAGGTACATTAACAGCAAGTAAATCACAGTGTTGGATGTTGTAAGTGGTAGTGTAGGTAAACTTTTTTGAGTATGAAATTTCATTTGTTCGATTTCGGTTTACTGTAAATAGAACGAAAACGATAGAATAAATAAGTTTGTGTACACAGAAACGGAACAATTTCGTTTGGCTTTGCAAAAAGCAATGAACAAAGCAACACGTCCCCTTCCGGACGCGAACACAACATGTAGTTGAACGGAACATGCAGCTATGCGTACACCGATTCGAACATAGTTAAGGAAAACTGTGTAATAACGGTAGTTCGGCAGGAAACAATGTAGTAACAAGAAATAAAATGGTGATGGGTGAGAAAATGTGCACGGTTACTTAAACATCGAAAGCTGTTCTGCATAGAGCAATTTTGATTCATAAAACAGCAGGCCAGAGACAGAAGAGTGGCTTAACGGATTTAGCGTTCAAATTTCATTTTAACAAACCAAATAACAGCTAATACATACTTTTGACACATTTATGAGTACTTACCCTTAGGCTGCCGCTGGACCGGCGATCAGAATTGGTGAAGTGCTGTTGCAGACCACCGGGTCCCGTGATAGGTACAACACCACATCCTGATCGAATGCCCTGACCCAGTGTCGCTCTATACGTCCACAACAAAAAATTATCCATTGATCAAGCACATAGATAGGGTTGAAAAACGGAACAACAATAGAGCAATAAAATAGAAAAAAGACAAATGATTGAAAGCAATTAGAAAACATTCATAGAGACAAAATCAAATGAAAAATTTATCAAGCGCAATTTTCGGAATGAATATGTGATCAATGTGATTCGTTGATATAATGATGGTTCCGAAGTTTGAATATGTCAGATGTGTGATTTGAAGGTGTTTGTTGAGAAGTGAAGAATCTTTACAACAGAGTTGATTTTTTTTTCATTTTTCTTATCCCAATACAAAGCAGTATGCGTGTAGATGGGTACAACCTCTAACCAAGAAAAAATAATCCTTTGAAATTTATCAAACCTACTTTAGGTTCGTCTTTGAGAGACGGTAAATATATTAAAGCTGCTGGCCTTATTTGCTTCTACTGTTGGTTACTCACGATACATAAAGTTTTGGAATGATTTTTCCCCAAAAATTGTAGTTATTATTGAACAACTGCAATTGCTTTTGAAATAAATAACTTAAGGGGACATAGCACCTTCAATTTTTGTTTTTTGATTGAATATGTTTGAATGAAGCTTTAAACACATGATTCTAATAATATAAAATTGAAATTATAAGAAAAAAATGTTGTGACCATATATAGGGAAGCGCGCCGAGGTCATTTTTTCTATGATTTTCGTTTACTTCTCTATACCGCTACATTGGCTTAGGCTAAAGTGAAGAGAAAAATATGTGAGTCAACTCCTTCAAAAGAAGCAAAAAAAGTTAGCCTCGGCAAAAAAATAAAAAAAAATTTGCTGAAGAAGATGCTTCTAAAAAAAGTGTTGAAACTCTAAAAAAAGGTCCAAAAAAAGTTCAACTGACACTAAAATCGATGAAAAATTTATCGACATATTATGGCCTACCTATGCGACGAAATTATAATTCGGTTAAAAACATGCGCAAGGAAATTTGGACAGCATATTCCCAAAAAATTTCAACTGATGAGAACCCTCAACACTTTTATTGTCCTGTAGGAGAAAGACTTGGTGTAACTGGCGCAAGGCGGAGACAGCTGGTGGTAATACTTTAAAAAATTGCAAGCATCCTTCACCTTTAGATGATTAGGTACAAGAAGTTTTAAAGCCTATTTATGAAGACTTATCATCAAAAGATTTATTAAAGCGCTGCTTGGGCAATTTTACGCAAAATAATAACGAAAGCTATAATTCTTGTATTTGGAATTTGGCCTCTAAACATACTGTTTGTGGAAAAAATATAATAAATATGGCTGCCAATATTTGAGCATGTACATTCAATGAAGGATTTATGGTTATCTTGAAAATAATGTAAGTCATGGGAATTACAATTGGCCAATGTGCGCTGGAACATGCAAAAAATAAAGATGCTGCAAGAATCAACCAGGCGGAAAAACATTCGATTGAGGCATCTAAAGAGGCCAGAACTGCTCGAAGGGAGCAAAAATCTTTGGAAGAGGAAGAGTATGAACAAGAAAAAGGTATATTGTACGGTCCAGGTAACGCAGATTAAATTTCGGTAAGATTCATTACAAAAAATATTGAATTTCAACTTTAAATGCGATTTTCTCGAAACAACCTTTTTAAAGTTGGCGTGCATGATTAAGAAAAACAATATTATTCAATCGTTCTGAAATTTTAACACGTTAATCTGCACATGTTAATGCTCAGAATGAACTACGGATGAAAAAATCGGCATTAAATTTTTTTAGTTACAACCGATTTTTGGGGGGAAAAAACCTCGATTTTCGAAAAAACGCCGCCATTTTGTTATTTTTCAACCAAATTTTTTTTATTTAGTTCATTTTAAGGCCGCTTTGATGCTGATGAAAACCCCGTTTTTGTTTTGATTTTCAGCTTCTTCTGAGGGCAGTTATCGTGCACGCCAGGTTTTTTGGTGTTTTTTCAAAAAAAATGTAGCAGGCGACAGGGGGCCATAAAAAATGTTTAACAATTTTTTTATGTAGTGTAAAGCAAGTAAAGTATGTGTACAAAGTTTCATTAACATATGTCTTTTTATTCAATTAAAAACTAACCTCTGAAAAAAAAACAATTTTTTTTTCAATTTGAAGGTGCTATGTCCCCTTAATTGAGTTTTTACACAAAATTAGTCCGTCGATATGATGACTCTATTTACCAGCTTTACTGCATTGAAAGTGAACAAATCTCAATGCTCATAAATATCAGAATGTCTTTCTAAACTAAATTTTAGGCTCTGCGATAAAGAACCTATTTTTTTTGTGCGTTAATAAAAAATTCACATATGAAATAATTTATACCGAAATCTTATTGTGAAACAGTTTGGAAATATTCAATAAGACCAGCGATAAGGCTATTATTCTAATGAATATATTCAGATGAAAGTTTGATGAAATTTGATCATTTCATTGCAATTAAAATTACTGACCAGAAGTTGCACCCAAGCTACAAAAACTACAAAGATATTTGAAGAAATTTGATTGGAATGACTAAGCTATTTATTATTTACTGACAAAAAACTATAGATCTCTATGTTCATAGCTATGACTCTTTTTTGAGTTTTTTGGTCGGACGTAAAAAGGGCTGTTAGATAAAAATATTGAAATGCTTATCATTCTGTAAGTATTACGATTTCGATTTCACTAAATATTCATATGATTTCCCGTTTTGATATCATATGCATGATTATTGTACATTTTGTAGCTCTTATTGTATCATGCCATCAAATGCATTTTATCTTGCTACTGGTTTAGTATTTGAAATGTTTCTGGAGTTTTCCGCTTGAAATTCTTCCATTTGACAGAAAACTAAGTACCTGTGAATATTATTTTTGTTTTGTAGAATTTCGCAATTTTTTTTTTATCTTTTCTATTTTATATAACCTCAGGAGCGTAACTGATATTAACATATCGATATTGCCTACAGTAGTATGAAGTGAGTTTGATATGGTAGAATGATTTTCTCCTGAAGCCATCGTATTATTAATAATAACTTACCGAGCTGGTAGGATCAGGGTATCAAATTCTGTCGCCAAGTGTCGTCGAATGATGTTCTTTGATGGCGGAATGCCCAGTGCTGTAGCCATTGTGTCTCCCGAAAAAGAAGGTTCCAAGACTACTAAGCCACCATGAACTCCACTGTCTGTTGAGAAATGAATAAAAGTGGACATTGGTAATACCTAAGTTTACTTACATATTTATAGTTTGTTTCAATTGTGTCGAAATATTTACTCAAATTTTATCTGTTTAAAGCGAAACATGAATTTTGTTTTTTTTTTGTTCTGGGATAGTTACAAATGAAATATTCTCAATAAAAAGTTGAAGTCGATTCATCGATTTCATCGGTTCGATAGTCTTGGTGCGCATAACTGTCTGGCATGACCCGTCATTGAATATTTAAGTAAAACAGGAAAAAATATTAACGCAAAATGACAAAGATATAAATAACTGCCAGATATTGATAAGTTCCAGACATTAATAATACGATAGTAAGTATCCATAACTACCAGATACTTTTGCGTTCGGCTTTTGGGAGATCTAAAAAAACAATTTGTCAGGACTCGTCCTCGACGAGCTCGATGGAGGAAGAGTAAGTCCATCTTGTGACTTTGATTTCGGTTCGATGTCTGAATTGGAAATTAAAGAGGTAAAAATAATTTTTGGGTCACCACCTTTAATTTAATTTTCCAAAATTTTTGGAAATTCAAATATTTGTTTATTATTGTCACTATAAGATCATCACCAATTGAAAATTTTCAGATTATATCACTTAGTAAAGTAGTGACAAAAATATACAAAAATTACCATAGCTGCCAGCTCTACGAAAATTTTTCCACCAAAAACCTGCCAAACTTGACTTACTAAAAGGTCCATGCACTGTATGGATTTTGTTTGGATTTCATGACTGCATCGGAAGTTATCACACAAAAAGCCTTCATTTTTCTGAGCGAATTTCCAAAATTCAAGAGGCAAAAATTATCTTAGCTGGCAGCTGTATCCTCATTTTTCAACCAAACTTCGCGCAAATTTGGCTTAGAGCTAATTCTAGCTTAAAAAAAAAATTTCGTTAAAGTCTGGTGACCGGATCGGCATTTATAGGGACAAACGTAGTTTTTTGTGGCGTTTTTTCAAGATAGTACCATTGTTGCTAACAAAAACACTATCAGAACCACCCATTTTTAGATACTCTGGATGTTATTGTTTCGCATGAATTACACTACTCTGGACGCAAAAATAATGCAGCCATTTATACTTTTTTTCAATTCAACAAATAGTATCACGGAGGATATAGCCAGCACAGCAATATTTTAAAAACTAAATTTTAATACTAGATATCTCAGTGGATCTTATAAACGAACCGGTTTTTACTGATGCTTAAAGAACATTAGTATTAAAATCCCTTTGGCCAAAAATTCATGTATGTTTACATATATAGGGTTTTCCATTAGGGTCGCCTTAATTTTCTGCTAAAATTTTTTTGTCATGTAAGAACATTTCGGTCAAATATTTTTATCGTTTGGCGGATCGCTGCCATTTTCAATCATGGACAGATATATGCTTCAGCAACGTTTATGGGCCATTTAGACAAGCGTCCATGCGTCCGCGCGTCCAAGCGTTTTTAGATTACACGAGTCAAGTCAACTCAAATCCAGTTTTTTGAAGGCGGGGCTAAGGCGATAAGTGGATAGATTTTACACGCTTATGATGATGTTTTTTTGCTCCGTACAAATATATTGGTAACAGAAAGTTGTATGTATTTATCCATATGAGTATATATACCTACATATATATATGTTTGTGTCTAGATATTCAGATGCATTCAATTTGTTTTCGTAATAGTCATGCACGTAAGGATGCAAAATATATATTATCCACATTATTATATAAGAAAATAATCACCCACAAAACATATATTTAAATGATCACCAACGAATCATCCACACATGCCACTGAGCGAAAGAAATCATTTTAAAATGTATTGTACATGAATCAGCATACTCCACCTCCTTCGCTTTAGACCCGCCTATATAAACAAAATCAAATTGACTCCTGTAAGCAAAACACGCTAGATCGCATGGACGCGTGGACGCATGGACGCCAATGTAAATGGCCCATTAGAGATAGTGTGAATTTATTATCAAAATTCGCGTTCAGCTACATCAACTTTACGCGCATTACGTCCATTTTACAGTCGTCATAGCCGCTCAGATAAACGAACACATGAAAGTCTAGTGTAAACATTTGATTCGGTACATATGTGAGCGTCCTGAAGACAGCAGAAATTACTGCAAGAAAGTGCCTGACCGACAGAGTGAATGTCATTTATGAAAAAATAGTGCGAAATGGAGAGAGGAGCTTCTGTTCATCATTTTTTTTAGAAGTTGCCTACTAGTAACGTCCAAGTTGTCAGGGAAGTTACTTGAAATTCTGGTTACTTTTAAAATAATCAGATGATCAGGTCCTCTAAAGGTTTTGTTAATCTCTCCACTTCTCTATATCTGTTTTTTTCCTTCGTCCGGCGTTGTCTTGAATACTGTTGCAAAATTTGGTGTTCACATTACGGATAGTTGATCGATGCGGTTGAATCCGTGCAACGCCGATTCACCCACTCGTTGTTCTATAAGTACTAGACATGGGTAACGCAGCAAATTTTGAAGCGCTGATACACTGATACCGGCGCCAGCAGTGGTATCAGCGCACTGCGCTGATACCATTGCCCTATGATACCATGATCTTACATACGGCGCTGGTAGCATTGCGCTAATACCATGACGCTATGATTCACTCAAAAAAACATGATTGAAAAAGCTTGTATGGAACGAGAGGAACCCACATTTGAACTTACTAATTTTCCGATATAAAATACCCTCAAATACCCAGGCTATAGTATGTACCCATTCAGGTATCTTTCCAAACGTGCGTACGCGTACGTATATTGCTTTGCATCAAACAGACTTGAGATAAGTATACTCAACTCATATCTTTGCGCCGCGCCGTAGCATAGCGCCAAGCCATATGGTGTTGGCATTGCAAAGCGGCAGCGCCAACACCATTGATACCGAAGTGCGTTACTGACCTACTAATACCGAAGTGCGTTACTGCGCTACTGATACCGACAATCGGTATCAGCGCATTGGTATCATGGTAGTGCTTCAACGCAATTGCGCGGCGCAGCGCTGCGTTACCCATGTCTAATAAGTACAGTATTCCGTATTGTGATTACAGTATGCGCCTCTCCATCCTTCAAATTCCTTCCCTTGAGTCGCGTAGAGTGTTCCTCGACGAGTGCCTCCTTTTTATACTTTTTAACGGCAGTATATTGGTTGACCCCAGCATTCAACTTTCTGTTAGAGAATCGGGCCGTCTTTATAGAACATTAATAAACCAACACCTATTTCTTGACCTCCCCCCCCCCCCCTTATGCGTTTGCCTCGTCAGCACAATAGCCTTAACCTTGGTCCTCTGCCCCGAACATTATCTGTTCTTAAAAATACTTTAAAAAATAACTTTCTTTCATATACTCGAAATATGTCCTAATTTACTTAATACGTTCTAATTTACTCAATTTACTTTTTCGGTCGATTAGCTTTTTATTCTTTTTTGTATTATTATTCCATTCTGACTTCATTCGTTTTTTATTAATTTTTGTAGTTTTCACGTGATTGTATTTTTTTTTCTTTTTCTTATACATGCTTACATATATGTATTTTTATTTTTTCTTCTTGTCTAATCTATAATTTGATTTGTTCTGTGGATTTGGACAATAAATATATAAATAAACGAGCAATGTCGTCAGTTAATCCAAGGTTCTTCAGCTTTTGACAGAAGTTCAGCCGACATCAAATGTTCTTATCGGAAAGCAATGTTTTGATGCGATGTGTGTAGGCTTGTCACCCCCAGTTACTGCATCGAATGTATCGCTGAACGATTCGCCTCGACACTTTTTTAATGGCCACCGGGGAGCTGTTATCCCGTTTCGTCACTGTTCGCGTTCCAAAACCTGGTTTATTTTCAACCAATGCTCGAATCTTTTTTTTTTTGCTTCACTTTTTTCGTTCACATTTCTATCTTCGGCGTTGTACTATTTTTTCATAGTGTCCTTATGGACTCTAAATTTTTTATTCATGCCGTTGCAGCTGTAGCCCAGTTGGTGCGTGCGTTGAACTTCAATACGCTTTTGAATTTGACTATTTACTATTACTATCGCAAAAAAGTTTCAGCTAGATCCGTAGAAGATTTCCAAAGTTTTTTCACTTCCCACGAACATTCGCTTAAGGTTGAGAAAGAAGAAAAAAAGCTGGGATTAGTCCTAATTAAGGTTCTTGGGTAAATCTGGTGCTTTCACTTCAACTAGCGAAATCTGATTGAATAAATTTATGTTTCCAATCGTCCTTTTACTATACCACAAAAAATACCCAAATCATAGCGGGTCTGTATATTTAACTAGTGAGTAGACATACGTTCTAATCCTCTTTGAATTTTGGTACCTGTTTTTGCCGACCCTTAATCAAAAGTCATTATTTTGATTTCGTCACTAACATTTCTATTTCCGTACAGGATTGAGTTAAAGCTATGTAGGTATGAAAAATCAAAGAGATTTTTAAAGATGGGCTTTTCCCGATAAATTCATTCGGGTTGATATTTCATGTCGAACGGCAGAAACTTTTGCGCCACCCTGTTGTATGTATGCGTCAACTGAATATTGACGGATTTGCTTATATGCGTAAATTGTTTTCGAGATGCAGTAAATAAATATCTGATGTAGTTACTTTCCCATACTTGGTACTAGCTACAGCTTCTTCTTAAAATTTAATTATCATTAAAAAGTAGCCTCCATTCAAAATTTACTCCTTACTAAAATCTGATTTCTTATACTAGCAATTTAGCAGTATATAGACACAGTTTTAATAAAATGATGTGAATTTTTGGCTAAATCATATAATCGGTGTCTTAAAGGCAGCTACTCGCAATTAGCAGTAAAATTCTTTTGTGCATTTAATTATCACTTATTTTTGGTAGCCTCAAAAGTTCAAACACATTGACATTAAAATACATTATGGCCTCGACAATATCTCACCTTTTAAATTGTCAGCATATTCACCCAAATCTATCGACCTTGCCCAGCGAATAAACCGTTGATTAGTCCAAACGATGGGATCCGTATCAACATTCTCAGACTGCAGTCTTCGCATCGCTAGCGTCTGCCTATCGTACTTCGCAATACGCAGCACATGAATTCCTAAAAGAAACAAAAACGAGCCATCTATTGAATTGCATCCTTTTCGGTGAATTAATAACTACCTACCGTGCACTATGCTGGCCTGATGGAATTTTCTCGTTACTCCTAGGAATTTTTCGAGTTCTTTTTTCGACAACGTATCAAGCATCCGAGCATCTACAAGTGAGTGCAGAAATGATTCTGCATATTGTGGCAATCCAATATCGGGAAGCCATTCCGATGCAACCCACGTATGACTCAACAGACCAATTGTTGGATAACGGACCAAGTCGGGGCGTCTTTGCTCTTCGATGGCCAACCGTAGCTTTTTCCGGTGCATTGGATGTGTAAGTCCAAGGCCTGTTTCCAGTTCTGTGTCATTCAGTTCGAGCAGGACTTTCCCGCTTTTTACGTTCTCCGAGCACCGAACACTGTACTGTGGCATTCCAAGAGCTACTTCAAGCCAGGCAAGGACTTGCGATGCACGCCACCTATCCATTGGAATCGAAGAGGCTTCGCGTAATAGACGAAGTTTTTCTGCGTATCCTTCCTCCGAGAGCGGACTCCAACTGAAATCGGTGACTGGAAATTCAATTAGAAGATTGTTGATTAAAAGTTTTCACAGGAACGGAAACGGAAAAACTACGAACTAATTATCACAGAGAATGTTTGTCGTAGAGTTGCATCTTACCTTGAACTTTTTTAGTTCACTTTAGTTTGTTCGAATTAACGGAATTGCTGCTCGATTTACTAATCAATAGGCTGCAGGACAATTTAGTAGGAATGTGGGACTCTTTGAAACTTGTAATTTAAATTTAATCTTTGAAAACTAATAGCTATTAGAGCTATTCTCCCGTAGTTTTAAACCGTTTTTAATGTTTTAAATGAAAAGCATTTTGGAACACGAATCACAATATTTGTGTGATGAACCAGTAGCAAGGTAATATACCTACATATGTAAAATTATTAATCAGAGCATAGTTGGTTTTATTGAAGTAAAAGCAAAATTGTATATATACGATACACTTTTCTATTCTAGTGTGTATAAATCAATTAAAGTTATAACTTATTTTAATCTTAGGTTGTCCCAGTTTATATCTTATCAACTTTAAGTCTAAATTGAAAGAATCCAATGCGATCATGGTTGAAGGATCTGCTTTATGCGCCCCAAAAAAACTGACCTATTTTCAAGAATTTGTCACAAGGCCCGTGGAGTAGATATTAGTGTAATTCTTTTTGGGTTTAATAAATACACTATTAAGATATACGAAAACTTCTTTTTATTGAATTATTATTATTATATTTTACAAAATGGCAGTTTTATCATAGCCATCTGTTGCCATCAATTCACATAAAACGGTGACAATGATCCTGAAGCGAGAAATGATCTAAACAAAAAACTAAAAAACGGTTTTATTTAGTAGACCAGTGGCTATCGTGTGAACCAAAATTATTGAGTTATGCTCAATAATAACAAAATGGCGGACGCTTAAAAATAATTTTGCAAACTTCAAGTTTTTTTTTGTGATTTTTGGGTTTACAAAAATAGAAAAAAAAAAATATTTTGATACGGCCGTGGTTCACACGATAATTATACATGTGTACAATAAGTGGTAAAAATTTGAGAAAAATGGGTTAAGTAGTTTCGGAGAAATCACTGTTACGGCATGAAAAAAAGTGGTTTTGAGCAAAATGCATTTAAAATGCATTGCGTCTACGAATTTACGCATGAAGCGCACGCGTTCAAAAGATCATAACTATACTAATAATACCGGAACCTTTCTAAAAATTTTAACATGATATTCTTGAGAGTATTCACTATCGAAATAAGTAAAAAAAAACAAAATTGATTTTTTGAAATTTATGAAGCATATAGCCCCCTTAAATCAAACCATAGACTTGCAGAAAGGTCAGGTGAGAGCGGATCAGCTATTAATTGAAATAACATAAATACCAAGGGCGTGCCAAGGAATACCAAGGAAATTAACTGTCCCCCTTATTGCAACATTTGAGTATGAAGTGGACGATCGTCCAATCTGTTGCACAACTACTCTTGAATATGTTTTATTGCAAGGTCTCAAATTTATTTTTGCCCCAAATGCATTCATAAGTGATCATAATTAGATGAAAGTCGAAATTTTTTTACTCACAATTCCAAAAATTAATTTTGGTTTTCTCCGTAACATATTCCACCCCAAGTATACAACAAAAACATTAAAAATGTACAGTTAGCTAAGAAGCCAGGACGGCAGGGTTTATATTGGACTTGTGCCTTTACAGAATTCCATCAAAAAATTGCGGACATGCTTTTCGAAACTCAGGCTTTCGGCCCCTCTATTTTGATGTTTTAGTATGCCTATGACTTTACTTCTACTAAGATACCCGTATATTTTCAGGAAAAAAAAAGAATCCCATAAAAAAAAATCACTTATCTCTTTCAAAATACGTACTATGTAATTAACACTTACTTTCAGCGTCGTGCGGAGCCGTTTTGTTTTTATTTCGTGATCTCGCAAATACTCTAGATATGCTGCCCCATGTGCCACCACGTGCTGACCTTGTTCCTAATGTTCCCGTATTTGGTTTGGCTATGAATTTTCTAGTTAAAGCTGAAGGTTCTGAGTCTACTGGAGATCCAAGTTGCTCGACTGACCTGCTGGGTAAATTTAGATTAAGGTTTTATGTCCTAGCTGAAAGAGTTTTAGTTACGGATTGAATATTTACCTGGAATATGCTCCAGAGTTAAGTGGCGATAGTGTTGGGCTTCTTTCTTTTGGTGTGCCGACTAAAAAATCAAATAATTTATAATTTGTTATTTCAAGATAGAACAATACTTACATTGGTACATATGTTGACTAGATACCAAAGATATGCTGTCAGGGTCGACAGTTATACAAGGTCCATTCTCGCAGGGACCACCATCGCTTAGATTCAGGTCTCCGGCAGTACTTTCCCTATCGCTACTTCCCCGCACTCCAGAATCAGCGCTGCAAGAGCCTCGATCACCTGGACCACCTGAAAACCCAGCCAGCCCTGTTGTTGGCCCGGCTATATGCGACATTAATCCCGAGGGAGGAGTGAGGGGTGCGAATGATAATAAACTTTCCTGGTCAGATAAACAACCAGAAAGTTGCCTTCGGGCCTCTTGTAGTTGGTCTTGTGTCCTCTGCAACTGAATATCTCTTGCACTGAGCTGTTGTGCTAAAGCTAATGATCTTTCGGCTTCATCTCGGGCATGCTTTAGTAAAGACCACCGTTCGCGTTCGCGCTCTGAAGATATTTTTGCATTGTTAGATTCAGTTTCTCGGATGCGTTGCTCGAAGTTCCGTATGAAGTCACGGAGCTCTTGTTCTTTGTCTTGCAGAGATGCACAAAGCTGTTTAACTTGAGCTATAAGTTCATTTTTGTCGGATTTTAGCTTTTTACGATCTGCTCGCAGTGCGGTAATTTGAGTTTTGGCTGCCTTCAGTTCAGCCTCTAAGCGGTCGATGCGACTGCTACTTCCATCTGTAGAATGTGCATCATAACTATTACTATCGGATAAGTCAATGCCACCAACGGCTCCGTCGGGTGAGTTTTCTAAGAGTTTTCGAAGTCGACCGATTTCTGATGTCAGTTTTTCGTTTTCGATTCGCAGTTTTGTCACTTTATCTGTGAAAAGATTGAAATGGTTTTTTTATCAGGTATAAACGTAGTCTATTATTCATATGCTTCTATTGTTATAAGTTTGCGGGATTGATTGTGATTTTTTTGCATTTTATTCAGGGTCAAAATATTTGAAATTTAATAAACAAATGTAAAATAGATATTTATTTTATTGATATTTTGGAATACGCAATACGATATCTTACTTTGTGCACAAGATACAATACATATAGTTGCAGCTAATAAAACAAAATATTTTTTGCTTTATAAATAAAAAAATATCGCGTAGTCAGTCGTATATCAAATAAATAAAATCAATTTCCAACCTATCTTATTTGATGGTGTCGTTATATCTTTCTCCTTTGAGTCTAATAAAATCCCACACAAATTTATCAGGCTCTAAATGAGTTATCAATTGAAATGCACTGGCTCGAAATTCGAATCTTTTTTCCCAATGAAAAAGAACAATTTCCGACACTTTTCAAGTAAAACACTATTATGAACAATGATTTGTTTCCTATTTCTTTTCTAGTTTGTACCTATTGAAACAGCTTAAGGAAGATTAACAAAATCAAAAAGAAAACTACTGTAAACTGATTTTGAATATCTAATTTGCATTAAGGCACACTATTTCTATTCCACAGATCAGCTGACTTTAATTTTCATAAAATAAGCTGTCACCGATGCTACGTCGGGTAAGTATAAATATTTGTAGTAAAACAATACCATTCCAGGTCGATTGCGAACATATTTCTCCCGCTAATCCGACGGGATGAGAACTAATACCTAATAGAACTAATAATAGTGTAATAATAGTGTTGCAGGAGCTATTAATACTAGACCCGTGAACAAATCAGCTGGGACCATACCCCCATAAATTATTTTCGAAAATTTCGGAGATAGTGGGCTTTTGATTGGAATTCGATAAACGACGACAATTTTCCACCGAGATGAATGATCTCTTAGCTAGGCTGACCTAATTTCGGAGTCTATCTATAACCAGGTACATATATTCAGCAGATTCATTGCAGCTTTTACCTTGCCAAAAATACAGCTTCACACAATTTCAGTCGTGGTATTGAGATTGTTCGTAATAGAGCCACCTTTGATTTAGACATTACAGGAGTTGCGTCCTTATGCTGAATGATGAGGTATACTACTGCTGCGTAAGTTTTCTATGATGCATCCTTAAATCCACAATTCAATTGTCTCGTGTGATTTATCCACCTAGGTATTCTTAGCTTTTCAAGAGTTAACAGTTTAGCTCTAAAGTCAATCCATATTTCGTGTAACTTATCTGCTAGAGGCTCGAAACCATGTCAGCCCGTGTTCGCACATCAGCTTAAAATTTGTTAGACAATAAATACTAATAAGTTGAACGATACTCAACTGCCGGCATTGAAATGTTGATTAGAATTAGAAGTATAGAATTACATTGGAGAAAATGGATTAGAATTACATTAAATATAAATCATATCGAAATTGGAAATGTGCGATTCAGTCCCAATCAAGACAGTCAACCGCAAATTTAAACGTTACTAAACATACACTGGGTGCTTGGCTCAGCTAAATCTCCCGCAGCTGACATAAATCAAAACATCAACCTGTATGAACTGCCAACATACAACACGAGGTAAAATGTCCTTTCGAGAACTGAAGTTTTCAATAAACTGCCAGAAGGTCGCCATTTAATTGAAAATTTTATCCGCAATCAATAAATATTATTGATCAAAATGAAAAACTACCCGGAAACGATGGATAATTTAATTTGCAAGTGGATTGAATTAATTCCACCAAGGAAGCTATAAAAATTAATCAGAATTTGGATTATAATTGATTTACCACATCAAAATGGCGACTAAAAATGGCGTACTGCAATCATTTATAAGGAACACAGCAACGAATCGGTCTCACTTCTTTTGCTGTCATTTAACTGAGGTTTGAGCTTTTTTGAAATTTTGCTAATATATGCAGCATTTTTGGATTCTTTTCAGTAAGTAACAAACGAGCGGCAGTCACACTTCCACTTACATTTGGCAGAAGCACCGTCTCTCTTCTCATCGATCATCAATTCATCGATCATCGGTAGTCCCACCTTCGCTGACATTTTGACAGGGGCATCCTCTCTCTTCTCATCGATCATCAATGCTATGCTTTTGAAAGGTATCTTCACTGAGTAACGACCCGATTTGTCACGAGATGTAGTTTCAACAAAAAATGATTCGCAAAACTCTTCTTCTTTAGTTGGTATTCATTTTGGTCGCACTTTTTCTAATTTCAAGAACTTTCACTGCTGTTCATTTAGTTCTACGTCACCGTTGGTTTCTATTTTGAAATTTTGAAAGGTTGATATGACCTTTTCCTCTATTTGCCCAGTTTTGTGTTCTGTGCTATTGGCCCCCCAACTAATTTTATCATCTACCCTAACATTACATTATCCAGAACATCGGCTTCAAACAAAACGCCAATGTGACTAGGACGATCGAAAACGGATCAGCGAGTTGCAAGTGTTTTAGTTGGTCCCAATCTGATCTTAGCACTGCTCTGCTGGGAGTTAAAATGGTCAGTTTCACATTCACGTCATGAACAGAGAGATTTAAGGAAGTAAAGCAAGCGTATACATATGTATACGAAATTTAGTGGAGTAATTTGACTACAAAGATAAAATCTATAAATAGAACAAATTGAGAGAACTACTACCTCAAATATTCCCTTTGGTTTCTCCGCTACCAGAGTTCTACGAGCTTTTGGTTGCAGCTTGCCAAATTTGCGAACACATGACCTACTCAGTGAGGTAGTAGAAATGGAGTGGACATGCCCATAAGATTTACGTTGAAGGGGATGGTAGTAATTTTTTGTCTGCTCACTGTCAAATCGGGTCAAATCCAAGTAGTTCCTCTCCTATTTGACAAATAGAGCAAAATGGCGGAAAGGCACCTTTAATATGCTTTGTGCGCGAGAGGATTGAAGCGGCTAATGGTGGAAAGTTATACCGTCCGTGTCCACTCCGTTTCTACTATGTCACTGGACCTACTATCTCTATGTCTATCTTCTTCTTCGCGGAGGAGAAGTCTGTGAAATTTGCCCATGTATAGTTTTCCATCATTACTACTAACGCTCAGATTGAGGCATTTTGCTTCACTTCTCACTTCTGTTTTCATTTCCTTATATCTCTCTCTTCTAAAAATTAAATAAATTTGATGCTTCGTCTCTCAAATTGAAATTTTCAAAGCTCTTGTTGACGAGAACTGACGACTCAATAATAAGATCCGATTGAAATTCATAGCAGTAGTGATTTTCGGTAGGACCAGGTGTGATAGAAGTTATTTGAAATTGTGGATAACCCTGTGGCAGTGGTGTTTTTTTACGAAAATTTCATACAAAAAATGAAAACTAGTTGTCCAGTAGGGTGTTTCAAAAAGTTAGACTAGGACTGCCAGCTATGGTAAATTTTTCATTTTCTTTACTAAGACTACCATGAAATTTTCAAATGAAAATATCTTGACAACTTATTGAATTTATTTATTTTGAATTTGTTAATCATTTTCTATTTGATTTCATTTGTTATGAAAATTCCGGATATACTTTTGGCTGTAATGTTAGTAGAGGATTGCCAGCACTAGCAATTTTTACTTTCGTACCAACAACAATTACCATTAGCTTTTCATATGATTAACATCCATAATGACAATCAGCGACATATATTTACATTTTTTCAAGTTTTGGACATTTTTTCGATGGCAAATCTAACCATTTTTGCATCTCCAAACTTCTGTAACCTTCGATGAAATCATCGAATGCAGACAAAATTCCCAGGGTAGGTTTATTTTGACGTAAGATAGTAGTTAAAGCGCTGGTAAAGTGTTGCAAACACGGAGTATTTTCATCATATATGTTATAGGAGATGCCGGTTTCAAAGTCTCATAAGATAAGCAACCGACAATGAATATAAGTGTTGCGCTTTCCTAAATTTTGGAATTCATGCGAGTGGTAGCCCTAAAAACTTCTCTACTATATGAGCTTCAATGCAGATTTAGGATCAAAGTAGTGCATGACCTTAAAATCAGGTTGGTTGTTATAAGGAGCAAATGAGACTGAATATGAGCTCCAATTCTGCACAATTCCTCTACATTTTGTTTTCGAAAGTCAGTGCTTCCAGCGGTTTCTATGCGCTAGAATTTTTGCTTGTATATACCAGCCTGGGTTCGGACGGGGGACCGTCCACCGAGTTTTTAGTTCACTTAGCTCTGAATAGGTGCCTGAGTTATATCAAGGGTGAAGTGATGCGTGCAACTAATTATTCCACACTCGTAAACAATGATTTTGAATTTGTGAATGAGGCTCTTTACCATCTTCAATCCCTAGATCTAGCACCAATTGTAATGGGATTACTTTACATACTTATATTAATACAGCATTGTCTGCTACATAATTCCAATTTACTTCTTACTCTTTTCCAAGCGCTGCTTATATGTTTCGAGCTTTCAAAACGCGCTTACACCTTACATCTGTCTTAAAATGGAACTGGCAACAGCGGAAAGTAAAATCGTCTACTTGCCAAGGAATAAGTAATTCAAGCTGTGTAGGTGGAAGCAGATGGGAACTGATTCCAATTTAATTCTCAGCAGTATCGCAATCATCCTTTAAAATTTACATTTTAACACCTCCACAGTTTTAACGCGTTGGTGGCGGATAGATATTGAGTATTCAGGAAGATAAGAAACTTGAACAGACTTTGATGTAGAGTGTAAAGTGAGTGCTGTAAGAAATACAGTATTTTGAGAAAGGTTGCTCACCTGGAATAACACTCCGAGGAATTGTATTGATTGTTGCTGCTTGATTCACTGTGGAATCATATTCAGTGTATCTAATGACAATTTATAACTAGGTGGCAGTAATTGTGTCAGTCGTAGTTTGTATTCAAGAACATGGAATGTCATTCTGGAATGCTTGCATGAATGAATCTAATATTGTCTATCAATGTCTATCAATTTCGAATAAATCAGCCCATTGAGTAATATATGTATGTATCTAAGTTTTTCTTAATTCTTGAAAAATCTTCGAATAATAATATCCTAGCTGCAATGGATAGCATTGAATAAACATTTTCAAATTACAAACTGTTTATTTTTCTTCATCCTCATTGCCATTTTACTTAATCGTTATGTATCCAAAATTTTCTTGATTGCTCCTAAAAATTTTTCCAAGCTTACTGATCAGATAAATTCTGAAAAACAATAAAAGCTGAATGAGTGGTACAATATATCTGAATTGCTTTAGATATAACATTTTTCAGATGACTAAGATCGGATGATAGCCATGCCAAAATCTTAGCCGTTTATTTAAGCGATATACCCTTTTGCTATCTCAATACGCAATAAAACTTGTCCCGTCCGCGTTAAGAAGATTTTAACGGTGTGAAGCTCAAGTGAATATGGCTTAGGTACATAGGCGCGCCGTAGGAGGGGCCAGGGGGGCCGGGATGCCCCCAGAACCTAGGTTGGCCCCTCCCAGAAAAATAGATATTTCCAACAGCAGACACTTAAGTGTTCGCCTCTTTGGTTTTTGTGGTTACAGCAAGAGCTGTGTAGTGCAGTAGTGTAAGCCTATACCAAAGCATGCACACTACCAAAGCATACCAAAGCATGACAGCAATATTTAATTTCGACAAGTTATATGTTAAGAAAAAGATGAAAAGCGCCTCGTCAATCATCCTTTTTTCATTAAGATTATCTGTTCATTTCTACTTGGCAATATACAGGTATTTAGATAAGAACACTTTCATAAACTGGCGTTTTATGCAATTATGTTTTTCACAAAACATAGTCTGAGTATTAAAATGGTGGGCAACAAGGTAATTAACGTAGAATACAATTTTCGAAGTCATTTGGAGTATAAAAATTGCGTCCCTGCCACTTTTATGCTATATATTCAAGACAATGTTGTTCATTGCGAGCAATTTTCCCTGCGCTTACTCTTTTTTGATAGGATCATAAACAATTAGCTCATTCATACCTAACATTAAGCAAAACAAACACAGTTTCATTCCATATTTGAGAGCATGTTTCTTTGACTTTTGCGTATGATAAAGTTTACTTATTAGGTTTGATTCAAAAAGTCCATACTGAATAGCTCGGAAAGTCCAATATTGCTACTGTAAACCTTTTGACACCACAGCGCAGACTATACCAAATTTGCAGCCCGTTAAAATAACTTATCCTATAGCTTTGGTTTTGATGTGTTGGAAGCTATAAGAAAAAAAGGGTTTTTACCTTCCGCGAATGTGTTAAAATTTTTTAATATTAAAATATTTTCAGCCTATTTCCACTACGAAATCATTATTATTTGAAAATTTAATAGTACCGATTTCCAGGACAAAAATGAATCAAATCGTTGATGCTGGCAGCGCGGACCCAACATTACAACCAAAATACACTCTTTACACTCACGTTAAATCTGTGTGAGTTTCATTAGAATTTGATAATTGCATCGGAAGTTAAAAGGCATAGCACTTCAATTTCACCAAGCGTTTTTTCATGGTGACAGAACCGCCACATGGTTCCTTCATGTTCATTAAACTTATGTCAGACCTGTATCTACTCAAGACCAATATATCCTGTGAATTTTATCCTTTCGCGAGATACCGTAAACGTAAGTTCCAGGTGCTAAAAATATAAATAATTCGGTGAATGGTTACGATTTTTGTGCTATTGGGAATTTTACAAGTTTAGATTTGGCTGTATCAATATAGTATCAAAATCATCAATAATTTGCATTTTATTCTAAAAACCGAAAAAAAATACCACAGAGTCAATGATGTGAAAGATTTGTGCTTACGTACTTATGGTACCTAGAAGGTTGCCCAGACATTGTTTAAAAACGACAGAAACTTATTTTTGATGCCCATTGATGAGTCTTGTAAATTTTGTGATGATTTGATGACTCGGTGTGAAGTTATCACAATGCGAAATTTTCCATAGAATTTCCATTGTCGCCAAAAATACACAAACATTTTGGCTCGGCCAAACTTCGTGATCCGGATAAACTATCCGGATAGTAAAATTTATGTACAATGTACAATTCATGTACAAACAATAATAAAAACTTAACAATAATAAAACTCTAATAGTGCTTGGAAGACAGTAAGTGATATGGTGCTTGAACAGTCTTGGAATATTGTCAAGATGAACCGAAATTATTTGGAAAAGGCTATCGACCTTACGACGTGTCTCAGTCGCTAAGGACTTGCTTTCAGAGGACATGATGAAAGTGGTGCCAGTGATAGCCGTGAATTTTTTTTTGGAATGTTGTGAATTATTCGCGAAGCATGATTCAACTTTTGAAAAACATTTTAAAAATACGGTTGCGAACTACTGTAGTGGCAAAACACAAAATGAATTAATAAAAACAATTGCTTAAATCTTTTGCGACGACATGACAGCTGAAATAAAAGAGTGCGGACTGATATCCATTATGACAGACGAAGCAAGGGTCCGCAAAAAGGAACAACTCTCCGTGGTTGAAGTCGAAGAAAGGTTCTCAAGCTTTGTAGACTGTTCAGGAGCTAGAAATGCCTCGTGTTTAGCAGATATAATTTTGAGCCTTTTAGACAGCTACGGACTTGCGAATTGTCTGTTGTTGGTCAGTCTTATGATGGTGCTTGTGTCATATCAGGGCAAAAAGGTGTTGTACAAACCTAAATTAAGATGAAACACCCTGCAGCCACATTTGTACACTGTCTAGCTTCTAAAATTATCTTTGTTGTGATGGACACAGTTTTCACAATCGAAACGTGTACATCCTTTTTCAATGCCATCGAATCGCTTTACCTATACTTTTCGAAGCCATCACAACACTAATTATTGAAGCAGCTTGAAGAGGCAGTTGGTCTAAATACAAGGCGTGAAATAAGAAGTTTAAGCTCGACTCGTTAGTCAATGGGATTTCACAATTGCAAATATGTGATCGATAGCTGTGGGTCTATAAAAGAGGCTTTAGAAAAAGAAATGAATGAAGGAAAATACAATGACTCTGTTTATGCATTGGGGATCTTTCATTCAATCAGTAATCATAAGCTTTAAGTAAATCTTTTTATCTTTCACTATGTTCTTTCTATAACGAACATGTTAAGCACATATTTCCAAACTAAAAATGCAACTCTTTCGGATGGGATGGATCTTTTGAATTGAATAGTTAAAACACTACTAAGTGATCCAGAAAACTTTTATGTAGTTTGGGAAAAAATTAAATTATTCGCAGATAAGCACTGTCTGGATCTTACATTTCCCAGAGGATCACGAAAACGGAAAACAGCAAAAAGCACTAGTTTGAAACGTATTGATGTTTCATATAGCCTTAGATACGCTGTTAGGGCTACAAAGATATCCCTGCAAACCAAATGGCTCGAAAAGAGTAACTTACAGCATTCTTCATCTTGGCAAATCATTTATGTTTTTTCTAGGTTTGAAGAGGCTTAATATATTCCAATTTCTTCAAAGATATTTTGAAAGCAAGCTATCCCGTCCTCCAAGTATAAATTGAAATATTTTTAGCTTCTAAACGAAAAAATAGTCTTATATTTCTAATTATTTCCATTCTATTCCCTATAATGCATACAAGCGTTCATGTCTTGGCTGTCATAAATAATTCATGTGTAGTTCATACCTACCGTTCATATTATATGCAAGTGGTAGTAGCTCTTACGTATTCACAGACCCGAAGTTTATTTGATAATGCATTATGCATTAACAAATAACAAAGAATAAGTTAACAAACATATAAAGTATTAGTAGATTATATAAATTGTACATGTACCTTACGGAAGACAAAATCATCGCATGTTTTGAACCTTCCCTGGCCCCTGCCAGATTTTAGGACACGGCATGCCTATGCTTAGGTAGGTAGCATTTTCTCTGTTCAGAAATTTATTTACAAATATTCAAACAGTGTACTCTGTACCCATCTGCACTCATGAATCTTGTCCGGTATGATGTCTATGATTTCGTAGGCAAATCAAATTGGTTGCTAAACTTCATTCTTCATCCGAATAGCGACGAAGCATAAATGAATCTGAAACAGCTTGCACCATTTGCCGGTCCCAAAAACAAGCCACAGCATAGGGGGACAATTGGGCGGTTACATAGCCGTTTGAACCGAGAGAAGTGAATGGGCCTTTCTACACTTGTATTCGTGATTCAGTCCTCAAACCGGTTTTCTGGGCAAGAGGCAGAAAAATCGAGGGGAAATCTCTACAAAAAACGATGCACTTGGGGAGAATTTTTCATCACGTTTGAAACTGATTGAAACTGATGCAAATCACTAACACAACTATAAACATAGTTCACGGGTCAGGAATTTTTCATGAAACACTCAAGTCGAAACGAGAAAACAACAACACGCACACATTCATATGCATAATCGGTATATGAACGGTTCCGTTGCTGAAGAATACAAGTGTGGAAATGGTGATTGTTGTCAAACCGGTTTGAGGAGTGCATCAAGAATAGAAGTGTAGAAAGGCCCAATGATGCAAAACTACGAAATGTTTACATGAAAATGGGAAGTTTCACTCACACATGTCATCAAAACTGGCAGACTGTTAGTATGTACATAAGAAGGCATACATTTGTGAGTTAGGTTTGCGGGAAATGCCTTAATCTTCCTTAAATCCTTTTTTGATGCACTAACGCACTGTCAACTGCATATTCTCCTTTGCGCCGTTTGTTTTATGCCCGTGACCTATCATATGTTAACTTTCAGGCAATCAACTAATAGGTCTGTTCCCGTACTTTCAGTAACTGAATTTTACTGAATTTTCCTGAATCATGTGGTGGGGAATTTCATGAAAAGTACGGGAACGCTCTCATTGTATTTCCTGAAAATTGACAACCGAAAGTGTCAGTTTTCGGTTTTTGGGAGAACAATAGTGATTATAAAGTCATCCTTAGCGGTAATAAATTATCGCCACAAAAATATTCGACCTTCATAGCAACATTACGCAAAAAATATGTTGCTTGCCGCGCACATTTGAAAATATTTACTCGCGCCATATCGTTTGACACTTTTCAGTATTTTTCAGTAGCTCAGACCCTACTGAAATTTACTGGAAGAGGGGAAATTTTCGGTTTTCAGTAAAACGGATTACGGGAACAGCTTCATTGCGATTAATCGCGATTAATCGCAATTAATCGTAGTACGGGAACAGACCTAATGTATCGTTTTGATGTTTGAACTCAAAACAGAAAGATTTAAGGAAATGAAACAAGCATATACATATACTAAACTTAGTGAAGCAATTTTACTAAAAAGATAAAATCTATAAATTGAACAAATTGGGGGAATTACTACCAGGGGCGGCTCGTCGATGTACGCAAAGGAAGCAGTGCTTCCCTAGCTAATCCACAAATTTGATTAAATAATCAATATGAAACAAACAAAAGATTTACAATCAATATTTAACAGTCAAAGTAATAACATTTATTTTCTTACAAAAGTCAAAACTCAATCGCTACTATCAATCAAATGGTTTTATTTTACAACAGTCCAACTACAGAGCTTCCATGTTAAATTTACAGCTACACAATGAAACTCAAACGTTTTACTACAATCTACCATTTTACTACAATTCAAAACATACAGTGCATTGAGATATACTATACAGAACACTGAAGTGATCTTGCTTCAATGCTCAAATTCATTGTATTCGAATCGATCTACTTAGACGCTTTGTCTAAATGATGCCCACAAAATTTTTACAATCAATGTACTCAAATATCATCGCGTACGCTGGCTCAGTTCACCGCGTCTTGGTGGATAGAAAAATTCAAAAAACCCTTGTCCCATCCACCCGCTGAACGACCCGAAAATCTTTATTAATGAATGAACTTGATACGCTGCAAAAGTATCCGCGTCTTCTGTTATGTTACTGTTCCCCCTCATGATTTTTCTGTAGATTCTCTTCTGCTCCTATTCTTACGAGCCATTCCCCTTACGAATTGAAGCATTTTCTGCTTTGTTCACATGTACACATGTACGGTGCAAGCTATTGTGATGTTAATGTGGGGAATAGAATAGTATGAGTAAAATTTTTTCGTGTGCAATTTTCCCCAGATCGGCTTTTCGTGTCTGCTTTGGGTTTGCTTTCCCAAAAGACGTAGTTTTTCCGTTCTGGTGCTTTGATGAAATGACCACTTGATTGCTTGGGACGCCTATGTTGACGCTGAAAAGTCGTCTGCGTCTCTATTATGTTCATGACCTACATTACAGAATTTGTAGATTCTCTTCTGCACCTTTTCTTACGAGTCGTTCCCCTTCTAATTTGATGCCTTTTATGCTTTTTTCGCATGGAGTATGTACGGTGCAAGTTATTGTGATGTTGATATGGAGAATATGTTGTGCAATTTTCTCCAGAGCGGTTTTTTTGTATCTGCTTTGGGTTTACTTTCGCAAAGTGAGTTTCTCGGTTCAGGTGCTTTGGATGATATGACCACTTGATTGCTTTCGCCTATGCTATTTCTATGGTGCGTTTTTTTATGCCTTCTTCGCAAAAAACGCACCTGTTATAACTCTTTCGACGTGTATTTTTTGTATTGTCAATATCTATTAATACTGTCGGCTAAACATCGATAAAAAAAATAGTTTTTAAAGTAAATTATAACATAAAGCTCGTTAATGTGAGAGCGTATTGAATAGATTCTGTTTCCAAAAGTTAATATTTACCCGTTTAATATGGATTTTAAAGTGGAAAACCAAAATTAAGATGATTGTGCCATAGAGTATTTGCTGCGGTAATCTTTTTCGTTGAGGATCTTATTGAGTTTTAGCAACCAAGTTAACTGTTTGTAAAAGGTAACTATATTAGGCACTTTTATTGCAAATTATATGAGAAACTTATTTTTATTGTAGTATTGCCTATTTAATTTGCTAAAAGATGCATTATATCCTCAACTTCGAGCTATTAAAAAACTTTCGCCATATATTTAGCCTGTAATATGTTTTCAACTTACCTTTTTTTATAATTTAAGAATAGAATTAGAAAGAGAAAAATAAAGAAATTAGTTATTTTTTTTGCTTTCAAATACTATAATTGACTTGAACTTTTGTGAGATTTTTAATCATAGTGATTAGGAAGCTGTTGACAATCAATCACCAGCTTTTAATGCAAATATGGTCAGCATTAAAATACTTAATTGATTTTTTACACGGTATTATATATCTATATTATATGCTTATATATTTTGCTTGTGCTTCCCTTAGTCTCAAACCCACGAGCCGCCACTGATTACTACCTGAAATATTCCTTTTAGTTTCTCCGCTAATGAGAGTAGAAAACTAAGAGAAGCGGGCTACCTCACCCTTCTGGCCTTACATCCAAGTGTGTGTAATAGGACAAAAACGATCTCTTCGATTCTCTCTGGCTTGGGTCTGTTTGGGCTTAGCTGTCAAAATCGTTGTCAATCGTACGCGGTGTCGGTAGTGTCTCCAAGTAAAGTGCATTTCAAACGTAAATAATTGTGTTGTGTGGTGGTGATTTTTCTTAAAAAACTAGTTTTTTAAACATTATAAACCCTTAGTTTCATATAACAACGCGAAATTACATAAGCAGTTCGTAAAGTTTAAGTAATAATGAGTCAAAAGTGTGTCGTGGGATCATGCCGAAATCGGCGAGGATTTGGTGTCTTAGGAGCCTCTTTTTACTGGTAAGTGAGTGTTAATATATGTAATCCGGGTTAAATTTATCGTCGCGTGTAAAATATTTGTCTGGAATTGTGCGTGTTTCTCGAAAAATAAACGAAAAAGTTGCGAGCAGACCGTTTGTTTACGTTTTCGTGAATGACAATTGCACAGCCATGTTTGATTTGTCTTTGGTCAGTGGCGTAGCCAAAAATATCTATATCGGGCTAGAGAAAAATAACTTGATAAATTTCAATAAAAAAAATGTTCATGTGTCGAAATTAATTTTAGTGAAATATAAGTGAGAAATAATATTATTATAACAATTTAGGTATAAGTGATAAAAAGTGAGTGTAAAGTGAAAAACATTGAAATAAAATTAAATGTTAGTAAAGCAAAAGATAATTATAGATTGTTCTGAACTTAGAAAAAAAGTGAACTATAAAGATCGTGAGAACTAAGCAAGCCCTGATTCCGCCGAAGCCGGTCTCAAGCCCGATTGTAAAAGGAAGAGGGGGGCTGGAAAATAAAAAAAAAAACAATAGATCTGCTGCATATGTTTAGTAGGGTTATGTTTTTTATGATAACATGTGCTTAGTTTCACAAACATACAGCTTACGTGCAATTTCGGAAACTCATTTAACTTTGTATTCTACTTATTGTTTACTATCGTCCCAGAATTCGACCACTTCTGAATTTCAGGGTTTTTATACATTGCGAAAAATGTGTTGTCAAAATATACTGCCACCGTTAAAATACGCAGATTTTTCAGAAACCGCACATGGAGTTAAGCGATAAAATTTAATTTAGCATAAAACCATCAAAATCAAAATACAAACTTAAGACTGCATGGTACCAAATTCAAAATGTTGCGCTATACAATTGCCCCCGCTCAAACCACAAAAACTCTAATTACCTACGCCTTAGTCATTTTATGATAGGCTTTGGAATTTTTGTTGTTGACTTTACTGATGTTCCTCTCCTCATTAGTTCTCTACTCTCATCTCCACTACCTAAGTTCTACGAGCTTTTGGTTGTAACTTGTCAAATTCGCGTACAAATGGCCTACTATCTCTTTGTCTATCTTCCTGCTGCCGGAGTAAAAGTCTGTCAAATTTGTCCATAGTGCCCATAGTTTTCCTTCAGTATTACTTTTGTTCTTCGATTCTCCCTGCTGCTTTCATTTCCTTATATATATTTATCTCTCTCTTCTAAGTGTTTGAAGCATAACCAGTAAGTGTCACATTGCTTTCGCATGCACTGAACTCACGTCAAAGTTCAGTCACTGAACTTCACTGAACTTTGACGTGATTTTGAGCAGTTTCACTGACATTCGTCTTTGAAAACAGCAGACGAAACATAAATTTATGCTTTGAGTTGCAATAGGAAATCAGCTTATCATTTCCTGAATAATTCATATATCATAAATTTATATTAATACCTTTCCGAAAACCTCAATTAAACCCAGCAAAGTATATTTTCTAATCAATTTATAGCTCAAGAGATACATTTTTTTCCGATTTAAGTTTGATTTTCTCATTTTAGTTTCATTTCAACACAATATCAAAAACAACTTTTTCATATGATACAGTTGAGAAATGAAAGGGTAAAAATTCACTGCGACTTACATCTTAAATCAACCTCGCAAATATTTAGCTTCGTTCAAGTTACGTAAAGCTGAATATGAATAGGATGTGCAGATAAAAGATAAAATGGAAATTTACCTTTGCCATTATCTTTCTCTGGATCCGATCTGGGGTCGTCATTTCGATTACCATCGCTGCATGACTCCTCCTCTTTGGCATCGTTATCGATATCGTTTTTGAGATTGTGATCCTTGAACACCTGTCCGCTGACTTGGCCATTGGCGATAGATTGCTGTGTGCCGTGAAGCTGTGCGCTGAGCTGGCACTTTCTGTCCGTTAATGGAATATCATTTGCATTGTTCTTATCTGAAACGAATGAAGCATAATGCAGATGACTTTAAAATTAATAGAGCAAACACAAGTGGTAGTAAAATAAACATAAAAATACACATGGCTGGAATCACGTTGCTGGAAGTTTTGATAACTCAAAGGCTTAAGGTTCAGGAAGCAAAAAGCAGAGAATGAAATACAAATGCATAGGAAGTATGCCGGAAGTTCAACAAAATGTACCAGAGTCTAATGAAATTTCTCAAAAAAGTATTTAGATTTCAATGGCTTTCAAGTTATAAGCGTGGCATCAAATTTTAATGGTAATAAAAAAAAACCGGTTTTAAGTCTTAAGGCTGAGTTGCTGATATCAGCAGTTTTATAAAGTGTAGACGCTTTTCCTCAAGTACATTCTAGATTTATTATGTTTGGAATTTTATTGGGAGCCGTGTCGATTCAGGTATCAACAAATAAAAATTATCTTTAATCCTTTGGCGCCGGCGACCATTTTAGTGATATTTTAAATATTCCTACTATTCTATCAAAAAATAGTTTTCGAAAAAAGTAAGTTTGCGAAATAAATCTCGAACGTGTTTTCAATGAAGATTTGATAAGGTTTTGAAAATTTTTAATCCTTTGTGTGTGCTAGGTGCCTAAAATGAGATCGGGAAAATTTGAAATTTTTTCAATTGTGATAACTTTTGACAACAGCTGTTGAATCATTATAAAACTTGCAAAACATATTGATGATATTAAGTTGTATACTTAAATAATTTTGTTTGAACGTGCTGACAACTCTCTAGGTCCAGCAGGCGCTGAAAGTGAATCCCTTCAAACCATCGCCTCTCCTAAATGATTTTCGGTTTTAAGAAGAGAAGCAAAAGGGGGCCCGGTATGTCTGCTCGCTAAGGCGTCAGGCCGAAAAGCGGCGTGCTACGGGGCCTGCGGGTTCGAATCCCGCCAGTGCCATGGCTGTAAGTGTGAATGCGTGTGATTGTCCATGAGGGTGGCAAATGGGCCCAAACTGGTGGCCTAATGCTGGCCGCATTCCCGGCAGCCCTCTTCACTAACCAAACCAAAAGAAAAAAAAGTAACTCATATACAAATCTTATGCTTTGTCTACAAAGTCAAAGTAAAACTTTTGAGATTCCATACCGTACAAGAACGGTAACCCTTCCCCAATTTATCTATATTTTTAGCATCAAAAACTTCTGTTCAGGGGAACTCACGACGCGGTAATCAGATATAGCTGAAATTGACAGAATGTATTGACCTGAAGTAGGATCAGGCCTGATAGAAGCGGCTTTTAAATGTAGGCAATTTTATTCCAGTGACGCCATCTTGAAAAATCACTAGGAAAATAAACCGCTTTTTGCCCTATATTCAGTCACCAGATTTTGACCAAATTTACACAGTAGTTGAACCTAACTCTGATCCTTATCTACTGTGGCAGAAATTCGGTTGAAGAATTCGGTTGGAGCTGCAGGCTATGGTAATTTTGGTGTGGGGGATTTTGAAAATTCGCTGAGAAAAATAAAGCTTTTTGCCCCATAGCTTCCAGTACAGTGATGAAATCCGAACAAAATTCGTATGGTAAATGGAACCTATTGTAGGCAATACTCAGGAAGAATCTGGTTGAAAAAACATGATAGAGTTGCCAACTATAGTTGGTTTTGTATTTTTTTTTTGCCATATCTTTATTATGCGATTTTACCATGAAATTTTCAAACGGTGATGATCTCGTAGTGACAGTAAACAACCAATATTAAAATTTCGAAAATTTGAAAACTTTTGCGGGTGGTAACCCAAAATTTCTTTGTACCCTTATAACTTCCAATGCAATCATCGGATCGACACGAAATTCGCAGGGTAGGTTAATTTCAATGTGAGTCAGGTGTGATGCTAGCGAAGGGTTTCCAGCACGAGGCATTTTCACTATTTTAGTTTCAAAAAATGCTTAAATGAAGTATTCATAAAGCGATCATTTACAATGAAAATAAGTTACCAATGTTAATTGTTCTGGAAATTTTTCAGATGGTGATCCTAAACATCTTTAACTTTCGTCGAAGTCATCGGATAAAATAGTAGTGAAGGGTAATTTAATTTTGACGTGAGGCAGTTGTGAGAGACGTTTGGTTGCAGTGCTGTTTGATTGTAATTTAGTTAAAGTGTTGCAAGCACTGAGTATTTTTTTTATTTATGATTCATTCAAGTGGTAGCCCCGAAAAGCTTTCCACCCTATGAGTTTAAATACAATGTGAAGATCAAAGTGGCGCATGACCTTCAAAACAGGTTGGTTGTAATACGCAGCACGTGTGGTAGAATATGTACTATACATGCAAATATATATGTGTACAAAGCCCTACTTCTCTTTGAAAAGCAGTGTTTATGCGTTAGAGTTTTTATTATTTAACTATACAATGTTAATGTGAGCCTCAATCTAAATGAATACCTGTAGTTGTATTATGATGAGAGTTGACTGAACTTCTAATTCCTTGTACACTAAGCTCAGTCGGTTCGGTGGATGTACCGTTCGTTAGCTCCACATTCGGGCTGTCTAGTTTTTGACTCGAACTACTGTGGCCTATAAGCTTCGGTGTATTATCACAAGTGGTTGAAAATGTTGATATTGTTGTAGCATTTGAAGTAGCCAATGATGTGGCTGTAGTCGAATTGGCTGTGAAAAGCATTAAAAATCAATGTTTTTCTGGGATACATTTTTTTCGAAAAGATAAAATAAGTTTCCACGTTTCCAACTTTTCGAAAATGTGTGTCTAAATAAATAAATAAAATATATTCTTGGCAGATAAAGGTGCTTCTTAAATATTTATTCAAATACAATTATGCATTAAATGAACGAAAATTCTACAAATATATTGTTTGAACTAAAAATAAACCGAAAACAAAATTGATATGAACAAAGAACGAAAAAAAACGAAAGAAATTTACGTACAGTAAAGTATAATAGTATCATAAGCAAGCTACTAAAATAATACAAGAATAAATATAAGGACATTGACTTCTACATCTACGTACATTTCGTACAATTGTTGAAATCCATGAGTATCTACCGACTTTGGTGTGTTAAAAAAGAGCCATCTAATTTGCTCGTGGAAACTTATTTACATACTTCAATGTAATAGCACAATACCTGTCGTCGATCCAATTAAGTTGTTATCTAAAGATAGAATCGGCTTCAGGGGCTTGTTATTATTAACAGCTCGACTGTCATTCGTATCCAAGGACTTCGTGATTTTCTGCTCATGAAATAGACAAAATCGAGTGAGAGTTTAGCCAGACAGTAATCAATGAATCCCGAAAGCCACTTAGCAGCGGCAACAGGACCCTCAAGAGACAGAGTGTGAGCTGTTGCTAGTGTACATACCGATTCAGCAAGCTTGTTCAGCGATGCGTTTATCCGATCGGGGTTTCTCGGTGGCGGCTCCGGTGGTTCTGATGTGGCAGCCATTGTTGGTCCTCCTGTACCATTCAGCTGCATTTCAATTTTACTGGATCTCGATGAGTGTAATTAATCGATTGCGTTGTGCGTGCCACTTTGAGATAAATTGGTGTATGTTAACGGCGATAAGGAATATTGTTCGAATTTTGATTGTTTGTTGCTCACGTAACTGGAACAATAAAATAAGAATGTTGAGTTTAAAACTTCTCGAAATAGAGTAATCTAAACATACAATAGAGATACGTAAAATGTAAATATATTATGTGTTCATAAATTCAAAATATTCTCAGAAACTATGATGGTAGCTGTAAACTGTTCTATGTGGCTTCATATTTTCGCAATAGCTCCTTTTCGCATATAGCTCAGTACGCTAAAAAACTGATGGCAGAATTTCAGCACCCATATAAATTGTATGAAACATTTGCAAGTTTTCCAGCCATTTTAAGAAAAGCAATCGCGGAACGTCACGATTCGCAAAACTCTCATAGATGATATGGATAGGTTTTTGAAGTAAGGGCTCGGTTATTTATTTTGTTATGATGTAGAGAATTTTTAACAATAGAAGTCATATTTGAAATCAAAACATTTCGAATATAAATTTGAAGTTGAAAATATTTTCCAGCACATTTTTATCATTCTACGATTTTCAACTCAGTAATATTTTTATGAATAAATAATACAAACGACTTAACTTGCATGTGTAATATTTTTGTGCGATCAAAGATAGATAACGATATTAACTCTCTCAAAAAAAACTAGACCGAATTAAATTATTTATTTATCCATTCATTCGGAGAAAAAATTCATTCACAATGGTAAGACTTGAAATGAAGTTCAATAGCAACTTGTGCGTAGTTTATTATGAATGAAACTGTGCGTTTGCATCGAAAGGTCTTAAGTGTGAGTGAATAATATATGAATATTTGTTATTTAATTCCAAATCAAGAAAATAAATTAAAAATAAATTTTAATGAATCAGTTAAAAAATGCTACTGTATGGTCACTACAAAGATAATGCTACTACATATCAAATATCCATGTATTCGAAAACAAGAATAATAGTCATAAAAATATCCTGCACAGTAATTAAGCCCATGTTATCCCATAAGAAATTTCCGATTATTTTGAACATTCTTTCTAAATGGGTCTGATGCGTTAGAGTTTTTTTTATATTTGCATTGAAAACACTCTAGTATCAAATAAAATGAGTGAAATAAAGTGTGAGTGAAATAAAATAATTTTAAATAAATAATAGTTTTGATGTGCTAAACAATTTGCACAGAACAAGACCGTAAGTAATTAGGAGACGTACAAACTCATTAAACACAACTCGTTTTTAAGGTGCCACACGGGGGAGTCATTTTTAACCATTTTATTAGAATAGGTTCATCGAATAGGAAGTGAATAGGCTCAGCAGAACTAAGCTAAAAAAAGTGACAGATTCAGTTTGAAGAAGAAACTTTTGGTTCGATAGTGGTTTAAATCAAGATTATTTGTAAGAACATATTAATATCTGCCTTACATAAACGAGTTAGCAGTGGAACTTGTTTTGACTTTTAACTGAAGTGATTTTTTCCTACTTTCAGGAACATTTTTAAATGCCATCTTACTTTTTGGAATCTAGATATAAGTATTTAAATTACTTAACAGCCATCGCGATGTCGAAGATAATTTAATCTACATTAGAGAAGATGCCGGATTGTTTGCCAATGGTAGCTGTCAAAAGATTTACATTTATTGAGCATCTTCAGGAAAAAATTATATTTAACTCATTGCAAAGTATAATTATTGTTATACTAATCTGGTAATTTTCGAAAATAAAGAGGATGTAAGTTAAAACAAACAGAATAAGTTTTCTGACATGAATGAGCTCATTTGGCAATGACGCACACATATCTGAAAACAATCAGCATATTTGCTTCCTTGTCTGTTTTGAAATTATAAAATTATCGTAAATCGAAATATTAAGTCTGTTCGCGTACCTGAATCTATTATAATATATTAAAATAGATTCGCAGCAAGCCGTTTTTGTACTCTTGTTGCGAGCCAAATTTTGCCACAAAGGAAGCCAGCTGCAATAATCTGTTGCTGCTGCAGTACACGAACAGACCCATTATTATAAATTTCACATTCGATGATGTGTGAAATGATTCATCGAACTCAAACTTTTATGCCCTGTATTTGAACTACACATCGCTTTCGTCATGAATGGTTGTGCTGTAAGAGCTATTGTTAATTATGCTGCTCTACAAGTGCTATCCGTAACTTGAAACTGGGATTTTGCAGTTGGAAAAGTAATATATTCATTATCTTCTTATCGTTTGCACAGTGACTAAATAATGGATTAAAAATGAAATAATACACGTATTGCTCACGCTCTGAATACTATGGTTGGAATCAAATTTCGTTTTGATTTTGAGTTACCATATGAGTGTAACCCAATATATTTGACCCAAAAGCTTCAGAGCGAATTTAATTTTGGCAATGTGTTACGTTTTTGTGGAAAGATATCAATTCTGGAAATGAATTGAATAATAATATCGGTAACGTCAGAATTCCATACTTTGTGTTAAAGACAAAAGCTAAGCTTCTCATCTATTTAATTCTCTAATTTTTTCATTTAATTCATCTATTTTTTCCAATTAATTCATCTATTCAACGGCCTTCACGGACTACCTTTTATACTCATGGTTGTATTTGTCCATATTGTGTCGTTTTAACACTTTAACACTTTTTAACATAAGCGCCAGATTAGGCGCGATTTTTCACACTTCTATCGAGTTCTAGTTAGGTTAATAGGATTGAAAACAATAAAATCCTGTCTTAGTGAGATCACTGAGGCGGATTTTGTGGGCACCAGGACCGTTTGAGAGCAAATCAATGAGGTCACAATAGAGTGAGAAATTGAAGGAAATTGTTAAAGGAAATTGGAATTGAAGGAAATGCTTGGTGCAATCGCTACAGGCTTACAGGCAGGGGTTTTCTCAGGAATTTTTCATGGGGGGTGTGTTCAGAATTTTAGGAGGGGTGTCGCTTTGGAGCAAAGGACACAAAGTTCGCTTTGTGTAGGAAAATTGTCCGTGTTAGGGGGGGTGTATGCACTTTCCAGGGGGAGTATTAGGGGGGTGTTAGGGGGGTGTAGGAAAATCTCTGCTTACAGGTACGCTGAGAGTTTGATAAAAGTTGAGGCTGATTCGCGATAAAAATTTAATACCAAACCTGAATAGCAAGAGTCAAACTCATGATCTAATTTCATATCAGTTCGATTCCTAATCGACATTTCGAACCAAACATAAATGACACGATTCGAAATCGTGGTGGTCGGTTCTTTTCCTGACCATTTGGACACATGGCTTGGGCCAAGTTTCTTCCGAGATAAAAAGAAACCTTTTACATCACAATATAAGACAAATAACTGCTAATTTAGCGTTGCACGTCATGAGAATGTTTTAATAACATTAACTTGCAAAAAAACACTAGCGCTTAGGGACCGCTAGAAACACTAATGTCCGAAGAAAAGTAAAGGAATCGTGCAGATTTTGAATGCATATTCTACCACATGTGCTCCTTATTACGGCTAACTTGCTTAGAATTCCATTTGTCACTTTGATCTTAAGGACGCATTGAGATTCATAGGGTGGAAATGTTTTCAGGCTTACCACTTACATAAATAACAAAATTCAGAAAACTCAAACGCTTGTTACTTGTATTCGTTATTGAACGCTTATCTGATACAACTTTGGAAGTTAAACAGTAATGTTGAAATTGCTCAAAGTTTGCAACACTTTGCTAGCACTCCAACTAAGAGTCTAGCAAAGCTGCTTCATGTCAAAATTCCCCTACCCTATGAATCTCGTTTTCATCCGATGACTTCATCGAAAATCACAGAGATAGAAAATTGTTTCGGGTTGCCATTCAAACAATTTTCAATAATTTGAAAATTCAAACGTTAATTATCTATTTTTAACTTTTTTGTTTGCCATATGAATATTGAATAGTAGTATCTGTTGCTACAGAAATAACACAAATATCTGGTACTGGCAACCCTTAGCCATCATACCAAATCTGCTCCACATTTATGTCAACCCACCCTATGAAATGTTATTTCAATTCAATAATTGCACTGGAAGTTATAGGGGTTAAAAGGAATTTAGGGTAGTCAGTCGCAAAAGTTTTCAAATTTGCGAAACATTAATATTCGTTGTTTATTGTCGCTACAAGATCACTACAAGATAAAATTTGGTGATAGCACTGTTTAGTAAAGATATGACAAAATCTTACAAAACTACCACAGCTGACAACCCTATCATGTTTTTTTCAACCAAATTCCTATCACATTTGGCTTATAATAAGATTCATTTACTATATCAATTTTGTTTTGGATTTCATAACTACACCGGAAGCTATAAGGGGAAAAGTTTTATTTTACTGAGCATATTTTTAAGACCCAAGTTGTCAGGTTTCAATAATTTGGCTGGAATGTGGTGAGTATGTAGATTATACCTTTTCTATACCCTCTACTCTGTAGATGCTCTGCTAAGAGATGCTGCCAAGTTGCAATCAAGATCAGTATAATATCTTTAAATTCTAGAGCATTTTGAATTTGTTACAGACGGCAGCCCTAAAAATCTTTCCGCCCCTAATACTTCCGATGGAGACATCGCATTGAAATAAAATTCACATGGTACTGTGAAAGGGTTGACAGCGCCAAGTATTTTTAATTTTCATATGATCAGCACTTTATGATAAAAATATGAAATAACGGTTCATTTCCCCTGATTCTGAATTTTTTTGGGCGGCAAACCTTAAAATGTTTTATGCGGTAAATTTCTCCATTCGTTCATTGGATGAAAATGAAACTCACAGCGGAAGTTGGTCTAGACGTGAGAAAGATTCGAAAGCGAAGGACTGTCAGAACTATGTTACTTTTGCACTAAGAGTTGCTTCCATTGAATTTTATTATGACTAGCAAAGTTTGCGGGCGGTAACTCTCAACATTTTTCTGCTTCAGAAATTTCAGCCGTGAGTACAAGAAACTGATTTACTTAACATCTGAAGCATATTTATAGTATGGAGCGAAATCTATACATTTCTTTTACTTATTTTTGGAAAACTACTCTTTTTAGTTGTTTCGATGTCCTATAGTTTAATTTGGAATGTCTTTTGAATTCGAAATGTATTGTTCCGGAAAATTTGCAGCTATGGTTTGTAAAGATATACAGACATAAAAAAAGTTATGCTGTTTCTTTTGTAAGCGAATCTTTAAAAAATTTTCCACGTATTAAATTTATCGAAGTTGAGAAAGCCAATAACTTGGTCTAGGCATTAATCAGGTTTTATACCACAGTCGTCCAGTCCAATATCTTCACTGTTTCGGCGTTTCAGCATATACCATTGTCACATCAAAAATAGAGTCTGCATTGGCATTTATTGCCAAAATTACAGCGGGGCTTAAATCATCCTTTGCTCCCAAAGAAATACCAAGACGGCTCCCTTATTTTGCCACTCGTACGAGTTTAGTGGCCGGCATATTGCAGCCTACTGAACCTGGTTTTATCAACGACTTCACTTAAAACAATATTACTGCACATGGATCAAGTACTACAGGTTGCGACATGAGCGTGACCACGCCTACTTATGACGAAATAAGATGCAAACACGCGTAGAAATTATCCAGAAATAACTGGTTTTTAGGTGAATGAAGAGTACTGTTTTCGGTTGTGTCCAAATGTTTCTGTTAATGAGTTTATTGAATGTTGCAATCTAGGCAGACGGGCACTTAAATTGCTGATCTGAAATGGAGCAATTGAAACTGCTTGAAGTGTATGTTGCCTCTTTTATGCTGTAATTCATTAAATTTGAGCACAAATGGAGGAAGATCGACGTGAAAATTATTGAAATAGATGACTTTTCACAAAGAAATTATTATAATTTTGCATAGTTGAATGAGCTCACAGCTCATTCAAGGATTAATGACTAAAGCTAAAGTATCATTAAGCGATATTTAAATCAATTTTAAATTAGTAATTGAACGATGTTTATTTAGAATTAGCAAATGATAGACAGCACTTAAATGATGATTTATGGCAAATGATCAATTAGGCAGCGCAGTGTCTACTATTTTAAAGTCCGGTACATAAATTCAGTAGATTTCATTAGGTAAATTAGTTTAATGTAACATTAGCATTTGTTGAGAATTTTAATTGCTTGACAATACTTCTGCGGATTATATTAATATGCACCTGTAATTATAAATTAATACTTAATTTCCTATCTGTGATTAAGTTTTTCTTACATCTAAATTATACCGTAACTATTCATCTTGTCAAGAATTTAACGTAAAACAATAAAAAAATATTCTCTAACTTTGTCTTTTACATATCTTACACAATCAAAAGAAAAATTCAATAAAATTCAGACACTCGACTATTTTTCCCTGATTCACCGGTCTCCGGTACGTGACGAAATAAGATGCAACGCCGAACAGCGAAAACCTATTGTCGCAATCTTATTTCCTTGATTCATGATTACTGCATACGCGACAGAATCGTCGACCTTTGCGCCGACGACTAAATATTCATAGCAGGCTCGACGAGAGGTTCTGACAAATACAGGAGGGCTGTAAAATTCATCATGGTCTGACAGAGAAGCTAATTGGACTTCTTGTAGAGGCTTAAGCAGAATAATTTTGGCAGACTTAATGAAGTTTGGTTAACTAACAGTAGCCGAGTACGGATCTCTTCTGCATATGTGCGCTGTCTTCTAGGCATCGAGAGAAATCATCTCAGGATTCAGACGATTGAATTGTGCAACAGTACCAGTTTTATAATAGACTGAGTCGTAAGGGAGTGGTTTTGGTATTATTTTGGTTCCACTTCGGCAGCCAACAGAGTCACTGATTCATATAAATTGTTATATGCAATTCCAAAAATAGGAGGGTTTATTGGGATTTTGACTCTGCTTTTTGTAATTTACACATATCATTTTACAAGACCAAAGAATATTCTTTCCTGTTTTTTTGTGAAATACATACTTTGAAATGCTGAACCCTACTTTTACATTCATAATTAAATGTAATAAAAAACTATAGTTATATATAAAAACATTTGCTCAAATCAGTTTAAACCAAAAAAACAAACTAAATTTCCAAAGCAAACTTTAAGAATTTCAAATTCAATTTCAACTCAAAATCGTTTTTGTCTGTTCAAGAATTAGTTGAGCGGAAGCAATTGGTTGGGTTGTGCGGAAGCAATTTGTATCGCAAAGCTTATTCAGTGCACAGAAAAGTAAGCAAACACCTCACATTCATGTCCTTTCAGATAGCAATCACAGACATATTCTGCCTATTTCCGGAGAACGATATTGTTTTGTGGTCCAATTTAAAAGACATCAAACTTCTTGTTAACATTTCTAGGGAATGTGTGCACTGAAATAGGTTACGCACAGTTTGCACCCTTCATTTTTTCCAAGCTTGTTAGAACATTATAAAATTTCCGATTGCTACCGCGGAGCAGCTTTGCCATTGTGGGAAGTTTGGCTAGGACGATTTGAAGATAGGATCAAAATAAATCTTTTATGATTGTATAAGAAGGAGAATAAAACGATGGGAGTTTCTGATTTCGTATAAGGTTTACGTAACGCAGAAGGGCTCCCGGAAAATCTTAATGTACTTGAGACTTTTGCGTACATACCATAAACCTGGAAATATTGTATCAGTAATATATCGCTCTGTTCTTCGTTATAAGTCCGTTATCCTTGAGAAACTTCTCAATTGGAAAATAATAGAAGTGTTCGATGACGAGGCTGTATGTCTAGATGGCATGAACGGAGCACACAGTAGGACTCAAGATATCGAATCGTGATTTTATAGGAATAACTACTCTTTTGATGAGAGAGGTTTAATTTTACTATTTCAAAGGTTGTTTGAGATGGAGACAGAATATGTTGCTGACCATTGAATAAATACATCAATTCCAAATAAAGGATATAGACACTCAATCTACGACGAGAATAAAGTACTGTGCGAAATACGTTGAACAGCCTCATGCTTGTAAAATTTTGTAAAATAAATATTTTTAGTGAAAACCCAAAATGATAAAAGAACCAAATTTGAAAAGCTTGTAATCAGCTTGGATTTTCGAAAAGGTATTTTGCAATTTTCGAATTTTTGTGCAGAATTTTGTGTTTACAGTTAAATCTAACAAGCAAACGGTTTCAATTCAACTACCGTTAAGTATGCATCCGGTTTTAACGTTTCCAACCACACATTCTTCAAGTCCGTTTGAAAGAATTATGTGTTTCAATACAAAAGGCTAACAAAAGAACTATATTTACTGGCGGTTGTCAAAAGTATGAGCTGAAAAGAAAAATGTGTCTGGCACTGCTTCTTACACTTAATTTACTGGAATCACCTTCTACTCACAGCAACCATCTGTTGTTGCTGCTAAATTATCTGCAAGTTTTTTTCGTCCATAATTCATAACCATAGACTTTCTCCCTAGCCTTCAATTCACGTATCCTAGGTGTTTTTATGAATGATCATCCTTGAATCTCATTTAAGCTTGAGCAGGATGAGAATTTTGAGAAAATTGAGATTCACATTATTCACTTACGACTTTTTTTTAGAGTACTTTGGATGTTATTGCCGTATTATGGCACGGCAAGGAAACTTGAGAGTTTAAGGAAGTTTCGAAAGCAAGGGGAAGTAAACCTGTCAGAATTTTGTTTTTACATACTTATTTGTTATAAATGGATAAACACTTGTAGCGACAGTTTGCAGATTTAAAAGTCATATTTTTGGGTAAGGAGCTTTCATCGTTTTCTTTTTGATCCACATTACACAAACACATCTCTGCTTATAATTACTAATTCACAAAATAAAACATGTTCGCACTGATGATATGAACGAAGTTGAATGCCTTATTTATATGTGACACGTGTATTACATTGGGAATAAATTTCAGCCCGATATTTTAATTATTCTGGTTTATATTTAAATACAAAATTATTATGTCCTTATTGGGAAACCCTCCACTGGTTTTCACAGTAAAAATGCTACCTGCAGATACCATTGGCCTGATTTCATGTAAAATGAGGTTCGTTAAAACTTACGGACATAATTGCAGAATCACGTTATTGTAGATATGTATAATCCAATCTGGTTAGGAAATTACAGAGCGAAGAAATTCAACGCACCTTAATTACAGCCAGATGGCATAATGAGTATTTGGACTTCTTCTTCTTTCTCGGAAGCAAAGCTAATTTTATAAAAAAAAACTTGTGCTACTAACGAGTTCCTAAGCGAATCGTTTGAAACCGACCATTTCGCTTCAGAAATCAGCATGTTTGTATACAAAATTATTGTGATGGTAGAATAATAAAAAGTTAACATTCATTCAAAGTAACAAGCGCTGTTAAAAAGTTTTCAGTTGGCAAAGCGAATATATTTTAATAAACACAATGCAATTGCAAAAATTAGTTGATGATATTAAAAATATAGGTTGATGGTTCAAGACGGAAATAAAAAAAGTGGAAAACATGACAAAAAGTTTTTCAGGAGAGAAAAGCCAATGTAGAAAATTGTAGGCAAGCTGTTTTTACTTCTTTATCAATGAAAACCACTTTGTTATTATATGATAACGTAATAGGCATAGATATAAGAAGAATGGATACGAAATGGGCCGAGAGAAACGAAGCAATTTTCGACCTCTGGTCTCAATGTGTTTGTATAAAACAACAACAAATTTCATGCAGAAAAGTTGATGTATTTGGAAATTTGTTGAAATGTATTAGTTTCCCCGTTATCCCAACCACCCCGTAGATTGGATGGATTGAAATGAATGTTTACATAGAGAGTCTACAACGCTGAGGGGTGGTGCGTGTGGCATTGAGGGGAAAGCTGTTTTACAGAGAGTAAAATTGGATGTGTAGTAAAATTGCTTCATTCACGTACGGGCTCATGCATTGTGATTGCGTGTCCATTCTTTATATGTCTATGGTAATAGGTCATCTAAGGATTTTAGCGCAATACGAGGTGTGATAATTAAGTGACGGGACTGGTGTGTAAAATATACTTTATTGAATACTTATTAAAAATAACTATTAATCCCCTTCAACATACTCTCCTTCCCTAGCTATACACCGCTGCATGCGAGTTTTCCACTGTTCAAAGCAGTGCTGGAAGTCATTAAGTGTTAGACTCTTTAGCAGGTCTGCCGTTTTTCTCTGTAATGTGTTCTCTTTAATGAATTTTTGATTTTGGGGAACAGGTAGAAGTTGCAGGGAGCGAGATCTGGTGAGTACGGTGGGTGTTCGAGCACCGTAATTGACTTTTTCCCTAAGAACTGCTTCACAGAGAGTGAATTGTGCGGTGGTGCATTGTCCTGATGTTGTTGCACCGGTCTAGTCTTTTCGTTCTCACTCTTTCTCTCAGCTTCTCCAGGACCTTAATGTAATATTTTTGGTTTACAGTTTGCCCCTGAGCTACCCATTCAACCATAATGATTCCTCTGATGTCGAAAAAAACAATTAACATGGCCTTTAGTTTCGATTTGCTCACTCGAGCCTTTTTCATTCTTGGTGGTGCAATCGTCTTCCAGTGCATGGATTGTCTCTTTGTTTCAGGGTCGTACTGGAAAAACCACGTTTTGTCACATGTGATGACTTTTTCAATTAGCTCTGGATATGCTGTCAATTGTTCCATGATGTCAAAACAGATGTTTTTCCGGTTCTCTTTCTGTTCAGGCGTGAGGTTTTTTTGGCACTATTTTCGACAACACTTTTGTCATTTTCAAATCTTCATGTAAAATTTTTCTCACTGTGTCTCTGTCAACATTCGACATGTCCGATATCATCCGAAGACTCAAACGCCTGTCTTTCCGAACAATTTCATTAATTTTTTGAATGTTTTCTACAATTCTTGATGTCACAGGGCGTCCAGTCCGTTCCTCATCATCAACTTTTTCCCGGTCCTCAGAAAGTCGCTTCTCGAAAACTCTAGTATAGTAAACTCTAGTAAAATCTAAAACTCTAGTACGTGACATGCAGCTATCATCAAACACCTTTTTCAGCAATTGAAAACACTCACTTGGAGGTTTGCTCAATTTCACGAGAAATTTCAAATAGCGGGCTAATTTTCAAAAGATTAATTTTCAAAAAAAAAATTTCAAAAAGCGTATTATTTGCCATATTAATTACAACATTAATCCCACAGATGGCGAGAAATAGAAAGCAATATAAAAATGCACAAATTGAAAAAGGACATGAAATATCCGACCAAAAAGCACTGCAACGAAAAGATACAATTTTTATTTCCACTAGGTAATAAACATATCCTTTGAAAAAAAAATCCTTTTAAGGACTGGTATTTTTTTTCAAACCTAGTCTGAGCATTGAAACTATAGGCAATAAGATAATCAACGCGGAACACGATTTTCGATGTTTTTTGGAGAATAAAAAGAATATTTAAGACATTTTTATGCTATCCATTATAGACAATGTTGTTTGTTGTCAATGAATGTTCACTGCACTTTCTTGATGGTATCATATGCATACCAGCCCAATATCACCTATTATTTACATGAACATACACATTCTCAAGTCATATTTGAGAGCATACTTCTCTCATTTTTGCTTATGCTAAAATGCACTGACAAGGTATAGGCTCTTACCAGGCAATAGCTAATGTGAAATCCTTTCACACTCTTTTTTTTTCCATTGGAAAAGATCGTACTTTCCACACTATTTAATAGTATATACGCTTTTGTATAGGCTAGAGCTTGGACAAATTAATTATGTACAGTTAAATTTCGCTACTATGGCACCTCGCCTCGCGACTGGAGGGCATTTCACGCTGGAGCGGGTATTTCACGCGTAGGAGTTAGTGCACAACGAGGAGCCGGGCGAAAGTAAAGATGACGAGGTAACTGTCGAAGAGGAAAGTGTTTCTTTCGCAAAAACTCTCGATGCCAGTTGCGCACGGTTCCGCCAAAATTATATTCAAAATAAATTTACTATGCCACCCTCTCATGTCACTACTATGCCACTCGCAAACTCAACCGGCCAGTCACATTTATCTTTTCGGTACCTATGTTACACACGCACACACTTGTGATGTGGTACTGTAGTGAAGTTCAAAAAGTAGCCTACAATGTCAGCTCAGAAGCGCAAGTGGACTGAGTTTGTGCTGAAGGAGAAGAAAGAGTTCATCGATGCCGCAAAGAACAAGCCAAATCAGTCTAAGCTGGCCACAGAAATAAGCAAGAAATGGGGCATCGAAGTCAAGAGACCCAGCGTGAACGGTATTCTCAGCAAGAAGGATGCAATCGAGGCGGCCATCAAAGTTGGAGTTCCATTGAAGCACATGAAGCTAAGGCAAGCTCATAGCCCAAAGTTTGATAAGGGTATGCTAATGTGGCTGAAACAAGTAAGTAGGCCGAATCTGCCTGTCAGTGGCAATCTGATGTAGGAGAAGACAATTAAACTGGCCGAGCTGATGCACTTCCTGAATTTCATGGCGAGCGATGGTTGGCTGGACAGTTTCAAAAGCCGCCACGGCATCAAGACAACGCAGGGCGAAGCTGGAGCAGTAAATTTGACCACGGCTTTAAGGGGAGAGCGGTGCACTGGAGGAAAAAAATGAAGCAAAATATGAGTGGCAGCAAGAAGTCGCCTCTTCTGGTGATCGGCAATTCCAAGAAACCCCGTGCGTTCGGGGTACAAGGCTAATTCAAAAGCATGGATGACGGCAGAGATTTTCGAAGAAATGCTGCATGCGTGGGACAGACGACTCGGTCAGCAAAACCGCAGAGTGCTGCTCTGTCCCGATAACTTCATTGGTCACCCTTCCTACCTCCACTTGGACAACATCCAAATACTCTTATTTCTGCCCCATACCGCAGCCAATTCTCAACCAATGGATCAAGGAATTATAGAGAATCTTGAACACCATTACAAAAAGTTTCTACTGTTCCGCAGTGAGGCCATGGCCATGGTCAAAGGAAACGAGTTTAAGTTCGCATTGCTCCACGCTCTGCACTTCGCCCGGCATGTATGGGAGCAAGTCAGTGAGTCGACGATCAGGAACTGTTTCGCAAAGGCCAAGTTAATTGAAGAGGAAATCCAAACGGAGCCAGAGGATGCTGAGCTGCTCGAGACCTGGAAAGCCTTGCCTGCCGAGGAAAAGACACAAGAGAGCAACACAATGACTTTCTCACAGCCGATGAGCACCTCGCGACTGGAGGGCATTTTACGCTAGAGCAGGTATTTCACGCGGAGGAGTTAGTGCACAACGAGGAGCTGGTGGAAAGTAAAGATGACGAGGTAATTGCCGAAGAGGAAAATATTCCGTTCGCAAAAAAGGAAATGCATAAAATCTGCAGAAACAACATGCCAACAATTTTTGAGAGCTTTGGGCTTAACTGATAGCAAACTTGACAGAGTAAAGCCGGATACTATATATTATCCTTCAGTAGTATCAGCAACTAGCGTAGGTTAGGTTAGTGAAGAGGACTGCCGGGAACGCGGCCGGCATTAAGCCACCAGTTACGGCCCATTTGCCACCTTCATAGACAATCACACGCATTCACACTTACAGCCATGGCACTGGCGGGATTCGAACTCGCAGGCCCCGTAGCACGTCGCTTTTCGGCCTGACGCCTTGGCGAGCAGAGCTGCCGGCCCCCCTAGCAACTAGTGCAACTTTGAATTTAAATACATACAATGTAGAGATACATTAAAATTTCCTGGTTTCATTCAATCCCAAAATATATACTTAGGTTTAGAAAAATTAGTTCGTCAAGACGTTTTCCTTCGGTAAAATGCCACTCGCGGTTACTATGCCACTTTCGCTCGGTGCCACCGAGTGGCATAGTAGTGAGATTTGACTGTATAAGCATATGAATTATGTACGGGCATAAAACCACCCAATAGCTTATAACTAGAACGAAATCTTCTCGAACCGTTCATGCAAAGAGAAGTGCTTTATCGTGCCCACTAGCAAAGAATAGTGTCGGAAATATATAAGGTACCCGTAGAAACACTTTCAAGACTGACCAAAAACATAAACACGGGCTACATCCTTTCCAAAATACCTATTGATGAAAATGCAAGAGGTATAACAGGAATCGGTGTAATGCATTCGAGTAGCATGCATGAATCAAACAATCTTAGCAATGCAGATGTAATGCTTGAACTTATCTCCCAAAAAGTTCATGATATAAAATAAGCGGAATATCGGAAAAGAGCTTGCGATGACGAACTTGCGATGGGTAATGTTATAGATAAACATTTCAAAGCTTTCCAAATGAAGAAAGGGGTAAGTAAAATGTTTGGAATTGCAGGTTATTTAGCCATGCAGGGGTACGCTTCGAACGCATTCCCTCTAGATGACTGGAATTATCAGAGAGCTTGCAGTTCCACAGCAAGCGTATTGAACATATTCCAGGTCTAGAAGAGGTAAGCTCAGATGCTGGTAAAAGTATCCGTATTTATATCTAGATGAAAGAAATACCTCTAGATGAAGGAGAAGTACAAAAATATGCTACTAAGCTTTCCAAAAAGCACTTTTAATAAAGTTATAAAGCTAAAAGCTCAAAGTTCTCCTTATATATTACATTACCTGCGTAGGACATCCAATGTTAAAAGGAAATGAAAAGGGTATGGATCTGTAATGCTTCCATGCATTATACGGAATACTTACAGATTGTATATTTACGATTTACTTTTCCCGTCGGGTAGTTTACTTTTAGCCTACATATTTAATATAACGTCACAATAATATATCCGATGAAAACGAAATACGCAGCATTACATGATATCGACGTGAAGTAGTTTTGGTAGCTTTTTGGTTCCAATGCTGGTAAAGTGTTGCAAGCACTGAGCATGTTCATGATTTATGTTATAGGAGATGCCGCTTTCAAAGTTTTATAAAGAAGATAAACATTCGATATTGAATATAAGTAACAAGTGTTTGACTTTCCTAAATCTGAAATTCATTTGAATGATAGCCCTGAAAGCCTTTCTACCTAATGAAATTTGATACAGTTTTGAAACAGGTTAGCTGTAATATTGAGCACGTATGATTGAGTATACACTCGAAATCTGCACGATTTCTCTACTTTTCTTCGAAAATCACTGATTCTGGCGGTGCCTATGTGCTAAATGTTATTTACTTTATCATAGCTAATGAAATTCTAGTTGAATGTGTCAGGGTGTAAAAATGTTCATCAAATTCATTTCAAGCGCTTTGCGATTTATGATAACCATCGCTGTATTTTACTAAAACTCGTTCACTTCAAGAGAGCCTCGCATAATCATATTGCACTTAGTTTATATATGTACATATCCTTACTGTTACAGCTTTAAGCCTTGCCGACGGTAACGTAACATTTGCCATTGGGATTCGTTTATTTTCAACAAATTCAGATAAGAGATATGCCAGGACATGGAATTCAAACCATAGGAAGATGCTCTTGCTTCGTCTGTACTCCTATCAAACCACGTTTACGATACCATATTGTCCTTGTAGTAGATGTGCAACATAAACATTCTCGGCATTTGTTTCAATAGTTTTGACTTGGATATCGCGAAACCTAGAACGAACTATGCGCTAGAGAATTCGCTTGCAGTTTTATGATTCTAGTGCAACGAAAGATACTCTCATAGTATTTATTCCATTTTCACCTACATTTTCCCGAGTGAACTAAAAAAAGAGCATAAAGCAACGCTATGAGAAACATTCTGCCATTTACGAACACATTAATTTGAATTCTTGTCATGTTTTCCATGTTGTGTGATGTTACAATTTCACGTTCTTTACAGTGATGTTCTTTCCGAAATTGGATTGAGATTACATGATTTCAGCGAATGTGAAATTGTGCGAAACATGCATGCTCGTTGGCGGAGCGGAAGTGAATGTTTTAATGTTGTGGGTGCAAAGAATAAATTTTTAATGATGTGGATGAGTATTCATGGGAACAAGATTGCTAGGTAAGGATGTATGTTCGCTGTCTTCAATGGGGATGTAGTCATTTGGAAAACCGTGTTTGATTCACTTAAGTATGGTTGGTGAAAGATTAATTGGATTTTTATTTCAAATAATAATTCTGCAAGTTGATGATTATTATCATTTATTATCGATTAAAAAGATGCACGATGTTCGGTTGAAAGTGCTGGCATTTTGGGAAAAGATGATTGCAATGAAAGCCATCCTCGGCCATCGCCATTTCCATGCTTCGCCACTGTCGGCCACTGCAAGCCTTCGTCCGTCTACACAATGGCCCACATTATGGCCCACGCAGATGGGCCACATGATGGCCTACAGTGAGGAGGCAGTGTAAGAGCAAAGCAGCTATGAGCCACCTGATGGTCCATGCCAATATTTGTTGCGCACAAGTACCCATATGAATCTTTTGTGTCGTTTATCTTTCTGTTCCAGAGTTTCGTACTATGCTCCAAAATGCTGTCTTTGCGTAGCTTCAAGCTCACCTCTCACTACCTAAGAGACAACTCAGCTTGAATTTACAATAGTTTAGTAAAAAATATGGGGAAAAACGGATCGAAAACTGTGCCTTTATTATTTAAAAAATTGTATAATATTCAACCTTTCATTTCTAAGTGTGAAGTTGAGGCACGATTGTGTGCGAAAATCCGAAGACGGCGTGAGAATTCGCTTAACCCTGGAATGGTACGGTAAATTTTTGGGTGATTTTAGGTACATGTTTTTACTAAAAAGATGGCAACAATAGTATTATGCACATTTTTTATTTTATCATTGAACATAAAAGGATTATATAGCTTTTAGCCTCATGGCAGTCGGAGCGGCCAACTGGCTGGTGCGCGACGAAATGTATACCCTATGTGAGTAAAATTTACTCATCGGTACCATTCTAGGGTTAAACATCGTTGAGGGATCATACGAATGCGAATATATAGGAATGTAAATTTACAAGAATATCAATTATACATTTACTAGGAGACAAGTGAAAGCTCTACTTCTTCCTACTTATCGCCTATGAGTCCAAAAAATAAAATTGTTTCCGATGAAGCATCAGCTCACTTTCGAGAATTTTCTGCGGTAGTCAAAAGGATTAGTTATTCTGCCCTTCCACCTTGTCTCCAAACTCCATACTAAATGGCCGCGAAACTTGCAGTGAGAAAGGTTTTGAACTCAAATGAAACTCCCATGCCCAAGCCACTGATATGACTTTATGAAAGTTCTCGTTTGCCTCATCATCATGAGTCACAAGATTGATATTCACTTCGGTTATTTGAAATTATTTCGCATTGATCGCTTAGTTAGTTGCTTTGACGTTTTAGTGTCAGCGCGGTTTGATGGCCCTGCTAAATCACGTGATAACTAAATCACTTTGGCCAGTGCGAACACCTCACCTGATTTAGTTGCCACCACTAAATCTGCCTGATTTCGAAGTGCAGTGCGAACGTAGGATAACTTATCACAACAGATTTATTCATACGATTCCAACTTGGATGATGAAAAATCTTTCAATCAGACAAATTTGCATAAACTAATTGCTCGGAAATTAGTGTCAAATAAGGAGAACACACACTGCAAAATTCTTAGCAACCGATAATGCATTCGAATGATAACTTTAATTAAAGCGATTCTTAAAGTGAAAGAAATGTAGCACCAATCGAGCAAAATTTTACCATCTACACATCGCTAGCCTATATCGCTTTAACTTCTTATCGATAACAATTCAGAGACCATCACTTTTTCGGATTTCACATAGTAGTGTACGCTTTAAATATGAATACACAAGTGATCAGCAAACTTTAAACACACTGAATTTCAATTTAAGTTTAATTTGGTCATAATCTTCTTTCAAAGACCTAAATTCTAGGAACAATTTTAAGATCGTAAACCAAATCTAACATCAATAGCTCTTGTTCAGTTTGGAAATCTATATAAAATTATATCTTATCCCAAATTTGAGACGGAAGCACGAACAATGTCTCAAAGTTAATGGGATTGAACAGCGACGGCCAGCACTTGCTGGAACCCGAAGCTGTGTGTACCATAACAAGCAATTTAAGCGAAACATGAATTAAAATTGTATCAAATTTCAAAACATTCAAATCACGTCTATGAACAAAAAACATAAATTTAAATTGTCTATGCCTTCTACATGCAAGGCAAATTCTGTCGAAAATAAGAATGGAACTCTTTTACCTTGTAGGCACTGTTACGGTGTAGGTGTTTAAAGTTTAGAGCAAGAATGTACGTGAGCAGCTCTTTCCTTTTGTACTGTGTGGCTATGAAGGTTTAATCTTGCAAAAAAATGATATTGATTAGTTTTTTTTGACACTAGAATAATTTAACTTAAACGAGACTATAAAAATTGTAAAATCATTTCAAAGTTTATGCTAACAAGTTTTGAAGCTTGAGAAAGAATCGTTTTCCAAAAATTCATATCATTATTTATACGAGTGGTGATCCGGTTATTTTCAGTTCGCATTAAACTAAAAAAAATCAATAAAAATAAAAAAACAAATTTACTACCTTATATACCCACTAAGTCAACATCAAAAACATATAAATAGACCACGATTCCAGGGAGGTATATCCATTTCAATACGAACCGTCGAAGATTTAAATGGGGAAAAACGAAATTCGAGCTGCCATTAAGTACCTGTGTTTGAAAAAAATAGACAGCGACTTGATGGAAACATTAGGGGACTCTGCTCCTTCATATTCTGCCGTTGCACGATAGGCTAAGGACATCGCGAAGGGCTTCCATCCACGTCCCTCGCTGAAAGCAACGTGAAAAAAGTTGACGATGTCGTATTGGTAGATCGAAGAGTGACCATCAGGCATGTAGCTGAGGTCACAGAGATTTCGTAGGGCTGTGTTCAAAGAATCGTTGCCCACGAATTACATATAAAAAAAGCCTGTGCGCATTGGGGGCCGAAAATGTTAACTGACGAGCAAACGAAGAAACGAGTTGACATTTCCAAGGTGAATCTTGAAAGGCTCCAGGCAGATTATGATAGTTTTTTGTCACGTTTTGTCCTGGACGTGACTTGGATCCACCATTTCGGTCCAGAAACCAAACAACAATCAATGAGGGGGAAGCGACTCTCTTCACCGACGCCGAAGGATATCAAAATGTCGAGCTCGGTGGGGAAGGTTGTGGTATCAGTTTTTTGGACGCTGAAGGAATTATTATGGTGGAATATTTGAAAACGGGATTTCGGGAGGGTATTGAGAAACAAAACGTGGCAAACTGCGATCCAGAGTGCTGTTTCACCATGACAACGCACCGGCTCACAAGGCTGCAATTGCGATGGCTGTAATGGCGATGGCTGCAATTCAAGCAACAGGATTTACCATATTCGCCAGATTTAGTTCTCAGTGACTTCTACCTAATTTCTCGGCTCAAGGAACACCTTTGGGGCACAATGTCCAGTCGGCGTGACTTTGCTCGCAGTCATCTGTTCAGGACATTTCTGCTCCAAGCTGACAGCCTTAGCATCGCCAACCAACCTTTCTTTCGTTACTTCAGGTAGGCTCGGAGGTTTTACTGCTTGACATCCAGTTTCCAGAGAAAAAATTGCAGTTATTACTGCATTGCTATCTCTATCCACGTTGTGCAGCTTCTTACGTTGCTTGCGAATAAGAGCCTCCACAGGTTTTCAGAGTTCAGAGAAACGGGCACTCTTATTTTCTGTATTTTAAACCCTTTGGCGAAGACGAACTTGTTTGTGAGTTTCTGGGAAGCTTTAAAATTTTATGCAAAGGAAATTTTTTTCAAAAGCAGATATAAAAATGAAAGCACAATGTTTTTGTTTGTTCGTGATGAAGAATTGGAAATTTTGAACCCTCTGTGGGCACTTGTTGCCTTAAAGTAGGCAAGGAGATTTTTCAAATTTCGGTTTGTCAATAGAAACATTTGATCATCACACAATTTCGAAAGAAACTTAGTATTGACTAAAACCATACATATGCTTTTTATGAGTGTTCGAACAACCCGTTAGCTGCAGGACGCACGTGAAAAAAAAATCCTCCAATTCATCGAAACTGCTCAAATACTGGAATAGAATGCAAACAGTTGACACATTTTTCTTTTGTCCACTCTGTCAAATGAAAATTTGCAAAATTTAGCGTCGCATAAAATAGGTAACTCATCACGAAATTATGTCTATTTTTAGCAATCGTATACTCTACTCATAAGAATTCATTATTGGACCATCAGATCAATATGAAATTCATAAAACGTGTTGGCCTTGGGTAAGACCAGTTTCGCTAGAAATGGTTTGGAAATGCGTGCAACTTTGTGGTAGTGACACCATCTTGAAAAAACACTCCAAAAAATATATAGTTTATGCCCAATCGCTTCCGATGCAGTCACCAGATTGTAATCAAATTCACACTGTAGAAGTACCATATTGTAAAACAAGTTTGGTTGATAAACTAGGATAAAGCTACCAGCTGTAGTCATTTCTTTATTTTAAATCTAGAGAAAGCATTTTGCCTAAAACTTCCGGTGCAGTCATGAACTCAAAATGAAATTCCTACTGTGAATGAATCTTATTGTAAGCCAAATTTGGTAGAGATTCGGCAGAAAAACTAGAACTGCGCAGTCAGCTATGATTATTCTTATATTGTTCTGTAAGCTATCTACTCAGAGATCCTATCATTAAATCCCTAAATGATAATGATGTTTTAGTGCCATTAAGCATCAACTATTCAGATTTCGAATATTTTGAAAGTTTCGCGGGTTGTAATTGTATAACTCCAATAGTTTCCAGCGCAGCCATTGGATCAAACCGAAAATCACAAAGTGGGTAAAATTCAACGGGAAACTGAGTTAGTATACTTTAATATTTATATGATAAGCATCCTGTAATGAAAATAAGTAGCAAGTGTTTTACTCTCATAAATTTCGAAATTCATGGGAGTGGGAGCACTGGAAACCTTTCTACCTCTTTCCAATGTAGGTTGATTCGATGTAGGTTGGTTGTAGTAAAAAGCCCGTATGGTAGATAATACTTTCAAAATTTACACGATTTCTGATTTTTTTTTAAGGAAATCATTTTTTTGAGCGGTTTCTTCGCCTTAAATTTTTAGATTTAGACAGTAAAAATGTACTGCGGCGATTGGAAATCAGGCTAATGTAAAAAAAAATCAGAGTCATCATTATTAGACTAACAGATTCTAATTAAATATCTAGAACACGGATAAACTAAAAATTAGTTTGAAGCTGTCGGTGTACATTCCAATGCTGAGAAAACGAGAACAAGAAAATACAAACAAATTTTTAGTTTATTTCTTAAACATTCTTGGAACGTAAAATTATGAACGAAAGCACCTAAATCATTTTATCCACTTTATTTCCAGGCATTAAATGACGATTAATCTTACTTTTAACGGTAGCGAAAGACGAGAAAGGAAACTTTTTAAACCTTTCTGACCCAGCGTTCAATTTTCAAAATAATTGCCAACGCCAGTTGACGTCTATTCTAGCAAAACACTCTGAGCGATGTGACTTACATATTAAATGCCGCATTTTTCACCTTCCCCCCTAGGCTAAACCATGGAACAAAACACCTCGACATCCTTGGCTCACTCAGCTCAACCCAATGTGCTTGGATTCGAAGCGGAAACAAGTGAATGGATGATTCATACCATTCAGCCCAAGCAAATTACAGCATTTTATCATCCGAGAGGAAAAACCTCCCTTTGTATATAAAACATTTTTCTTCGATTCTCGCATTATTTTTCTTCGCCATTATCCCGATGTCGTTACCCCTGCCACAGTATCTAAGGCATATGAAAATTGAACATTTCACTGAACAAACAACGAAATAATAATGACTTGTTCAGGTGGAAGTGATATGAACATATTACAGGATCCACTCCAGCTGTAATTCATCCATTTATTAACCATCTGTGAATAATAAATTGCTAGAAAATAGCCCGCAACAGTTGCTTGCCATTTTCTATAAACTCGCTATGCAGCTCGGCAGTCAGTTTTTACTCACTCTAGGTTCCCTGTAGTTTCGACAGGCTTCTCGACTAAGAACACAGCAAGGCAGAAGTAACTGGAAGCTTGTTGTTGCCAGTTAAATTAAGCTACCCATTTGTCAATGTCAGACTTACTGAGATTTCGTACGAATTTTTAAAACATTGACACCACTAGGGTGAGCTCCGGACAGAGCGCAGTAAGTGTGTGCGCATATGTGTTTGTGAGGAAGTGTTTTCGAAACACTGAACAAGAATATACTACGACCAGATGGCATTGAAAACTGGGTCAAGTGAAAAGCTTCAAGAAGATGCATGAAATGAAAATTGCTGGTGTCGTTTTGCCTACATTCGTTTAAGTATGGATGAGATAAGAATGGTTGAGCAGTTCAGTATGTTTCACGTAAGAATAGCTTTAATATTATTAGTAATTACGGAAAATCTATTTGCACATTTATCGAAATATTTTTCATGCACTAAATCGTGATGGAAATGTTGGTCCTTCGACCAAAAACTACAACAACTGTATTCGGTTTAAAGCTAAAAAAAAAAAATTACAGATAGGATCCCAGCGCACGAAGTGAGAGCAGAGAACGACCACACAGTCCACCAGGAAGATATTCCTTTGTTCACTGAAGAAGAACTACGAAGCGTGAGTCTCAGAATGAAGAACCTAAAAGGACCAGGTTCCGACAATATTCCAGTATAAGTCCTAAAAGTAGTGGTGGTGAGACACCCGTCAACATTAATACGCATGTACAATGAATGTTTACTAGCGGGTGTCTTTGCGTCACCCTGGAAAGTGGCGGGACTTGCCCAAATTGCAAAGTGAAAGGGAGCTTCTAATACACCATCAGCACACATACTTGTCTGTATGCTTGATAATGCGGGGAAACTTCTGGATGGGTTGCTGAAACCTCGGCTAAAGGCAGATATACGAAGACCTGGTGACCTCTCGAAAAATCAACATGGATTCCACAGTGGCCACTCAACAATAAGTGCCATCTGCAAAGTAGCTAGCGCAGTAGATCACGCAGAGGCCACTTGTCATCGGGCTAGACCCATAGTGTTTTTGGTAACAATGGACGTCCGTTACGCTTTTAACTCGGCGATATAGACAGACATATTGGATTCTCTTCAGCGACATTTTCAAACAGAGGAATACTTGCTGGCAATGATACGAGACTATTTGAAAGATCACCATGTGATTTATGAAACAAATCAGGGAACTTTACGCAAAACCATTACAGCTGGAGCAACACAAGGGTCCATTCTCGTGTCAGACCTATGGAATATTGTGTATGATGGTCTTTTACGCCTCGGAATGCCCGAAGATGTGCTCTTGGTGGGCTATGCTGATGATGTAGCCGCTGTCATCACGTCTAGAAATCCTCACTTCGCCCAATTCAAACTCAATCAAGTAATGAGAAGGGTTGAACCCTGGATGAAAAGCCATGGTCTCCAGCTGGCGATCGCAAAAACTGAGATTGATATGCTGACGAAGAGGAAGATGCAAACCATTACACTCATGACGGTTGGCTCTGAAGTACTTGGGACCAGAAAATCGGCTAAGTATCTTAGAGTGATGTTGGACTCGAAGCTGACTTATGTAGAGCACATCCGAAAAGTATGCAATAGGGCGCTATTGGCTGTTATCTCGCTTGGAAGACTCATGGCAAACGTTCGCGGTCCTAGTCCGAGTAAACGTAAGCTCCTTATGACGGTGGTTCATTCAATGGTGCTGTATGGCGCGGAGATATGGACCACTGCGTTAAGGTTTGAAAAGTATCGAGCTAGGATAGTAAGCAACTAGCGTAGGGGAGCGCTGCGAATTGCAGGCAGCTACAGAACAGTTTCAGGAAACACCATGTTAGTTATAGCGGGAGGAATCCCAATTGATCTATTGGCGAATGAACGCAGGGAGGTGTTCCAGAACAGAGCAGAAGTGGCAAGGGAAATGTTGGCTGCTCAAACACGAGCGCAAACGTTTGAGATTTGGGAGGAGCTCGAAGGGAGCATGGAAGATTAGGCTAATTCGCGCCTTAAATCCTTGGCTTAATCGAGACCACGGTGAAATAAACTTCTACCTGGGCCAGTTCCTATCGGGCCACGGCTACTTCAGGAAATACCTTCACAGAATGGGGAAAGTCAGGACGGAGTTCTGTAAGTACTGTGCTAAGGAAAGTGATGACGCTTTGTATACCTTTTTTCATTGCGCCCGCTTCAGAAGGGACCGACACATGCTTTTCTCTGCAATTGGCCCTGTGTCGCTGGAGTCAATCGTGGAGATGATGCTACAGTCAGATGACGTCTGTTCAGCTGTGTTAGCATATGTGGAGCTGATATTGCGTTTAAAAAAAGAGGAAGGATGCCTCATAAACTTTTGAAAGCCTGATAGAGTGAAAGTATACCAATGCGACACCTGATAGGTGGAAGTAGCATGGCCGAGTTCAAGTAATGCTAAAGCGGTTCCGGCTCGGACTTCCATGGTCGGCGGGTGATGTTTTTTTAGTGAGTACGCATCTCACATAATCTTGTATCGTTCGCAGGATACCTATTGAACATCCTATCCTATTGACATCCTATATTAGAAACATTTCTCATGGATTCATGTATATATGTATATATATATATATATATATATATATATATATATATATATATATATATATATATATATATATATGTATATATATATATATATATATATATATATATATATATATATATATATATATATATATATATATATATATGTATATATTATTTATTTTACTTTATTTTACTCCCTTCAAAGTAAGCCGCGCTTTGATATGAATGATGGAGGAAGGGTGGGAATGAAAATTATTCACACAGTAAAGCTTTGATTAATACGTGTTTTATACATTATACGGGATCAAGTAAAATATTTTGACTAGTTGTCTTTCAAAGTTTTCTAACAATGTTATTGGAATATTTATTACAGGTTATAGAAAAAATATGTGTTTATTTTAAAACAAAAAAAATGTTTGTTTGGATAAGTGGACGAAAGTGCATAGTTTTTAATCATTAGTACTTTGGCGTTCTCTGAGGGAACATTTAAGATGCCTTTTATGATGTTCAGTATTGTCAGGCATATTTTGTAGACACTGCGATAATTGGTTATATTTACTGGGAGCGATGTAAGTAAAATGGGCTTGTTCAACTGTTTTTGGGTATTTGTTTTTGTTTTTTTTTGTAGTGTAAATATTATTATGATGTATGAACTTGTAATGGGTGATAATAGCGTAAGTGAACAAGGCTAAGTTAAGCCTAAGTTTCATTTGACTTTTTCACTTGGTCGTTGGAATTTTCTCGTTGACAGCGAAGCAACTTTAAACACTGTGTGCCGTTTTCTCCTCTGAGATTGAAATGTTTTCCTTCATTTTGATTAGAAGATTTATTTCATGGTTGAATTAATTTCTTGAATTTGTTAGTGGATCCTAATCAATTAGAAGGAAAGCGCAGAGAGAGGGACATGCTCTTGGTCAGGCTTACGGTCATCATAGTGTTGGAAAGTTTAGTAATTGCATTTTCGAATAGCTTTGGAGAGCGGTTATACGAACAGGAAAATGAATTAAGTTTGCGTTTAATGAAAGGCCATTTATTATTCACCCGAGCTAATTAATTTTTGGATTTTGATGCCCATTTTCCAATTTCGGCAGAATTGGATTTGAACCCTCTTATCGTTATGGTTTGGTTTGAGGTTGTCAAAGTGAGTGTTGCGTTGAAGTGTTGTATCAAAATCATTATGCTGGTGTTTAGCACATAGTTAATATCATTTTTTTCAATGCAAGAAAGACAGAAGCAAATATAAAATGAACACAAATTAATACAGCGTTGTCCTAATGTAGTGGGCAATGATATGAGACGTTTTAAAAAAAATTTGTATTCCATTTCATCAACATAAATCAAGTACCAGTTTGATGAAACTTGCTTCCGCACGAATATTTTACAAGATGAAAATAACACAATGCTCCAAGAACACTTTGTGCTACTTTATGACGACGAACTTACTAAAAATGTTGAGAGTTTGGGGAGTTAAAAGAAGAAGTTAGATTTAAGGTGTGGGATAAAATGTAGGTTTATTCAGGCTTATTATTTGTGATTAAGTATGCTTTGAAATTGCTTCGTAGAATAAGGCGAATTGCAGTTGTCTATTGCTAGGACAGTCTGAGCCGCTGCACTTTACTTTAAGCTTGTAAGATAAGAAATTGTGCAAGAAAATATAACAACAATAATAGTGACAAGAAAAAGCTAGCCAATAAAGAAAGTATCTCCACTAGAAATTAGGCATTTATTTGCTATTAAACTGAAGGCTGCGTGATAGAAGAGGGCTGCTGTTTACTAGGCTTGCATGAAACCACCAGATTGGGCCCGTTTGCCACCCACCGCAGGCAAGTTTTGCGAAGAGAACATGCTCAGTTTTTGTCGGGTTTACCGAAGATTGGCTTTCCTGGCTAGGACTTGAATCTGGTCTAGTGCTGGAGTTTTTGGTAATACAACACTCACAAGTAACATAATGCTGCCGACTTACGCCACCACCTCAAAATCACAGGCTCTAAAATTTGCTACTATTTCATGACTGTTAGGATCAAGAAAAAGGACTTGTGGTGCTACTGTGCCAACTATTTTCTCCACTTTGGCCTCCAAAAAAAGTGGTTTCGTTTGCTGGATTTGAGCGAAACGGACACACAAACCGCCGGGGCCTCCTATCGAACCAAAGAGTCGACGATACTCACAATAGTGACACTATGGAAAGTCCTCTTGATGTCTATGAAGGCTCCTAATGAGAATTCCGCTTGCAGCGATGTTTTTTTCTTCACAGTATTGTACTCTGCAACTACTAATCTGCCTGCTTTTAACATAGAGTCTCCATAAAGTGCAAAGCCAAAATTCTTTCAGTGTTTTAAATGACATAGATGCGAAACTTATTCATTTAAAGCCCTTCAAATTAAGATAATTCACCTTGCAAGTTCAGAATAGCTTTCAGGTGGAGGAGTGAAGTAAAAATACGCTGCGGTATGGGTTTTGTCTGCTCTTTGGAGCATGGTATGCTATATTTCATTCATATCTGTGCCTGTGTAAGGTCTACATGAGTTTATGGCCAATTTTACTTTCATCAGGTGCTTGAACGGTCAGCTGATTGCCCGTAATTGGCCAGTCTGGGAGGTGAGTTTTCTGTACCATCTCCAGATACTCGCTCGGTTGCTCTGACTAATCCTCGATTTTCAACGGAGAAAGGTAGGCACGCTGGCCTTTGTACTTTCCACGATGATTTCAGAAAATATTCTCCGAGTCACTTGTTGTGTTTTCTTTTTGATGAATGACAGTTCCTGCTTGTATCAACCGCAGTACCGATACAAGCAAGTTGCCAGACTGCCTTGCGATACTAAACACCTTTCGTGTGCGGAGTCTGGCCTCTGTAAGTTTTCCGTTCCAGAGCAGGGTAGCGTTTTTCAGGGGTTTCACGAGGCATTCAGCTTGATATCTGATACCAAGATTTAAGTTTAAAAGTTCATTAGCTCGTTTGTTTGTCCTGGGCCCTTGAGATCCAGGTACTCTAACTCCTAGAGGTGTCTCTTTGTTTTGCTTAAGTAAACTTCTCATTGGGCTGGTTTTGGGCTCTGAGCTCTTTTTGTGTGGGATTTTAGAGCTATTGTTATTTCGGAATAGTGTGTGATTTCAGAGCTATTGTCGTGTCGGAATAGTGTGCGAGAAGCTTAAGGCTACTTGCATAACAGTATATATGGATAGATTGACTTACATCATGCTATTTAAAGAAAACAGGTCACAATAGACTAAATATTGTGAAGATAGCTTAAAAGATTTTGATAAAATAGTTACACTATGCTAAAACATTATGTGCTAATATTAAAATCTTGTGCCACCATCATCAAATCCAAGCACAAAAAAGACAAATATATTATTTTCTTCTTCTTTTCCTATAAAAATCAATTTTATTATGGTCTGGCACTCAGGCAGATAACGTGTTTAAGCAGAAAACATTACCATCAAAACTTTTCGCATAAAATTTTACCACTTCAATTGATAAACGCAGTATGTAAGAGTATGCTATTTTATATAACAGCACAAATATCATCCCATACATTATAGTTGAAGTATTTCACAAATGATATTTTCTTCCGTATATTCTAAGGATTAAACATCTCAAGCATCAAGTGTCATCAGCTAATGGATTTCGCAAGCTTCTATAACGCTTGCATAATAACGCTAAAAGAAGCTTTCGGTAAATTTTTACCCAACAGAGAAAATTACTATCACCTACTCGTGTTACGTATTAGCCTGGTGCGTGAAAAATAGCAGGTACGAGTGGGAGAGTAAAAAGAGCCTTTCAGGCACCATGCTGAGCTTCGGGTGATAATTCAATTTCATGTTGGTTGAATACTTTCAAGTTTACTTTCGTTCAACGCAAGTCTCCACACAGCAGCTACAAAGGGCAACGAGCACTCTGTCGTAACCTTCAGGCAAATGCCATAATCACTTTAGATTTCGTAAATTAAACAGCCCACTCAGATGCCGGGTACTTAAAGTCTATATGGTATGCGAAGTTGTGATAACTGATTTTCAGCAATATCAATTTTTTTGCTTATTTTCCAGTTTTTTGTTGGCAAATTGTGGCAAGAAATGATATGTATATTTAAAAGAAAAAATACTCATCGACATACTTGTTGAATATTGTATGCCAGAGAAAAGCTTTTGTTTATACGAGGTTGGACAAGCTTTTGTTTATACGCGGAATGGGGAGTAAGAAGAGTAAATATAAATACAATTTTGTTTTTATTTTTCAAAATATTTGCCTGCTACTTAAATATATTTTTCGGATATTTCAATTAGTTTTCGCATACAAAATAAGCCGAAACCGCGTCTTTCACTTCTTCATCGTTTGAAAACTTCTTGCCACGAAGTTCCTTTTTCAACTTTGGGAAAACATAATAATCGCTGGGAGACAGGTCAGAGCTGTAAGGCGGATGAACGAAAATATTGAAGCCAACCTTATACAGGGCAGCCAACGCAACACGAATCTTGTGGGCAGGCGCGTTGTCATGCAGAAGGAGGACACTTTTGGTAAATTTGTTTTTTCTGTTTTCTTTGATGGCTTCTTTCGATCGCTTTAGAATTGTGTTTTCTTCGGTTCTAGAGACGCATTTGCTTTGAAAATTGATCAACGGGATCCCTTCTGAGTCACAAAAATGGTTACCATGACATTTCCAGCAAAATGTATCACCTTGAACTTCCTGGATAGTGTTGTGCCTTTTTTTGTTGTCGCTGCATAAGAATCTTGTTTGGCCTCAAACTCATAATATGAATCTAAATTTTGTCTCAGATATTTGTGGATGAAGGACATTTGATGAAATTTTACAATATTCAAAGTGATGGAGTTCTCTACGCACCAGGTGGCTACAGCATCCAAATCGTTTTGCAATATGGAACAGTTACTAGCGAATTCAATCAATCTGAAAATTTTAAGATCATCAACGTACAAAAGGCAGGGTGAGTTAAAGAGGAAAGGAAGATCGTTAATGAGCAAAAGGAACTATAATGGGCCAAAAATGGATCCTTGAAGAGCTCGTGAGGTAGGAGAAGAACGGTGTAGGCGAGCAAGAGTTAACAGTAACAGCACAAAAGCAATCACAAACGTACGGGGAAAACCAAGAAAAAAGGACACCGGAGAGAACAATCCCTGCTAAATTTGACAGAAGAAAATCATGGTTCACAGAATAGAAGGGCTTGGCAAAATCTGTATAGAGGACATCTACTTGCTTTTGCTGGTCGATTGCGGAAGCAACACTGTTTGTAAAAGACAGTAAGTTTGTAACTGTTGACTTACCTTTGAGGAATCAATGCTGTTCACTGGCCAGCAAGCGCTAGATGAAAGGGTACACTCTATTGTAAATGACTCTTTCAAGGAGTTTACTAAAACCTGGCAAAAGTGATAGGGGACGGTAAATAGAGATGTAACGGTAATTAGAGCTGATTATAGAAATATAATCAACTTTATGGATGGGAAATATGTTGACGGATTTCTAAAGGGATGAAAAGGTGCCGGTTGAGATGCTAAGGTTAAAAATTATTGACAGAGGAACACACAAAGTAGATGAAAGTGATTTGGTGAAAAAATTTGGAATGTCATCAGCACCAAAGCTAGCGCTTCCATCGAGAGACAACATTAACGATTCGGCTTCGCAAGGATTAGTAGAAAAAGCAAAAAAGGTACAATTAGGCGCGGGAAAAATGGTTGATGGCGCAGAGTTATTGTGATGTGAGGTGAAAGAAGAGAAAAATTGAGCAAACAGCTCACAAGAATCAGAAGAAGTTTTAAAGGATTTGATATAAGAACAAAAAGGCTTAGGATCGTCGGAGGTAAAAGAAGTTTCGACATGCTCAAGGTAAGCACGTATAGCATCATTGACTGCCTTTTTAACAGCAGATTTGACTTTATGTGAAGGGTTTAGAGTGAATTCCATAAAAAGCGGGGAATGATGAAGATCAGGGCGCACATATGGAGGTAGAAAAGGACTCAAGCAAAAGGAACAAGAGCGAAGATTAGTCAGAACGAAATCGGGAATCCTGTTGTTTGTATTGGGTTCGTTGTTGGATTGGGAAAGTGAGCAAAGGGACATATAGAAAGAAGTAGCGAAAGAAATATTGCTTGAATACAAAATACTTGAAAAACTATCATCCCTATCCAGCGACGGCATATTAAAGTCACCACATAGAAGCAAGGAAGCAGGAAGAAAGCGGCCATTGAGGCCGGACAAAAGTTCCGCAAAGAAACGTTTATATACCAGTACGGGGCTACTACAAGGGATGTAGATTGAAGAAACAAGCAGCACTGAGGATGGTGAAGGAGAAATACGGACAATCACACATTCAACCGGGACGGAGGTAATGAAGTCACTGCAGAGCGTTCCATTCAGAGATTTGTGTGTACCAATTAAAACACTACCTCCTAATGAAAGATTAGACACAGATCGATTCCGATTTCTACGAAAGACAGTTTGAAGGGGCAAAATTTCACTCCTATATATATGTCATCGGACGCGATTATAGAGGAGATCTTTACATAATTAATCTTGGACTTCAAACTACGAACGTTCTGATAATAGATTTTCAGAGGTCGGTTCAAGCTCTGCTTTTGTTCGGTGGTCTGGAACGAAAATTTCTGGCGGGAGTCCTCATGAATTCCTTGACAAATACTCCAGTCGGCCAGAAGAGCTATTGACAGTTAAATAGCTTGAAATTCGCAAGCGAGGCGAAATTGAATTTGTCCAAAGGATGTGCGATCGTTGGCTTTAAAATTTTGTCTACGCTCTGGATGCACTATTTGAAAAATCCGGTAAAGTTTGAGCTGATTTTGACATTTTCGTAATTTTTAAGCTGTCGTAATTGTCCGTCTCGCTTCTTTCGTTGCATCGCGTTCTATGAAAATTACTCAAAAAAGCCTAGGGTAACAAAATATTTTCAAAATAAACTTTGAATGTAAAACATACGAAGCTATCAGACTCGGAAATTTCAGAAAATTATTTGGTTCCATAATAAGAGTTTATTAGTTAATAAAAAGTTATAATAACTGTAGTTAAATTTGATCACCGAAAGAAGATGATATTACTGGAACTGGTTCAAGAAAAAACTCAAACGAGTGTATTGATTTTTTTCCTAGATTTTCCTATTAGGGGTCATTTCGGCATAATTTTGATAGCATTCATCATCGAAAATAACGTACTAGGGAATGTAACAAAAACAAGGTACAAAAATATTAGGCTTATTAGTCACCGTATTTTAAATATATTGTCCATTTAGCAGAATTTTATTTTTTAAAGACCACCTACAAATTCTGAATATGATTTTAGAGAATAGCTTTGCTTGTCATCGTCCGTATTAACCGTCGATTAAATTTTTCGTCAGCAAATTATAGCAATTATGCTATTGTTGAGTTTCAGTTTTGCCAAAGTTTTAATTACGATTTGCCGATGTTGCTAACGAAGTTTCTCAACGGTCAGTTTTGACCAAAAGTTTTGTATGACAAGCGCATGGATGTTTGGGTGGCCAAAAATACAAATCTGAAGTCGAAATGATATGGATCTTTTATTTAAAACTGTGAACCTGAAAACTGCTTGCCTGTCAATGATTTAAAGCGTCGAATTTCAATAGCATTTGCATTCATCTGACAATTTCACCTTGGGCGAAAGGGTGAAATCCAATTTAAAAGATACCCATGTACAGTAAATCTGAAAACACTTGCCAGAGATCCGCTCCCTTCAAGCCTCTGGTGTCTTTTTGAACTTTTTTCCTCCCTTTAGAGCTCTGCGCAAAATATGAACACAACTGGATCAGGTTTACGTGTTTGTAGATAGTTTGGGAGCTCCACCTGTATGTTTAGAAATTCAATTAAAATGCTAATCTATGTTTTGTGCACCGCGAATCTTCAATAAATCGTCAACGTTTTCATTGCCACGATTTCTGAGACGTCTAAATTTATCTCACACTTATAAATACTAAGAAATCTTGCTTAGCGGAAGTTTTCGAGGCATGAAATAGCACTCATAGCGTGTAATACCATTGCTTATATGCTATTTATATGGTCTCATGTAATTATGTGCATGAAAGTGGATAAAAGTCAAAAGTCGAGCGTACGTCAAGGCGAGCTGTTTCTGTCAAATTAGTATTGGTGTTGAATTATCCTAGCTAAGGTGCGGTGAACCAGTGACAATGGCGAATGCTTTAATGAAAACCGTCGTATCTGATTACTTGGCACGATGTGAACCAAGCGAGAATGTAAGCATCAAAGCGAACTCATCATCCGACGAATTCGTCTTTGAGAGGGTGGAAAACGATTAAATCCGCTTTATTAGAATGCCTGATATTCCTCTTTCTGCACAGTTGAGTGGAAAAAGTTCCGCTTGTGAAATAATGATGGAAGAATATTTTCATGAAAATGATGAGAAGTTATAATGCGGATATTAATGGATTTTACGAAAGTAGATTCTAGTGAGATTTTGTGGGAGTATTCTTGTTTTCGAACTGGTAGTAATGTGAAAAGCTAATATAAATCTGATGTCTACATAGGCCAGCCTCGATAGTGGAGGAGGACGGTACTAAATCTGTTAATCTCTGCTCATTCGTATTTTAATTGGTTCATTACTGAGTAAATTTTATTGCAATTAAAAGCATTAGTCTTTGAGTAAAGGCATTGATCTGCTATAACAATCAAAACATTTAGCTTCTGCATGGTGTTATTAGTTAAGAATTTACTGATATCACAAGATTCCTGTTGCCAATTCAAGAGTTTCGAATTACGGAAATTTGTTGGAATGCTACTATGGAAACAGCTAATGTATGCACCTGATGGGCCAATTTCTATTTACTGAATTTCCGAATTCAATACGCCATATGTTCTACTAGATATTCGAATTTGATCTTCAGTAACTATTTTCATGTCTATTTGCGTGAAGAATTTATTATTAATCGGAACACAATCCCAATTAGGAACACAACCCCAATTTTCTATAATCTATTGACGCTTGAACCCACAATGTGGGTTTTTTCTTCGCAGTGCAAACTAATTCAATATGTCGACATAAAGATTCAGTGAGTATCACTCATGGTTGCGTTACTTGTTCGAGCTAAAATTTTCAGGACATATTAATGTATAAGTACTGGAAGTTGGTCGGAATCAAGATCAAGTTAAGATACTATTAACCCTTTGGCGGTGGTGGGCATTTTAGTGAATTATAAGGTACTTCTGTATGTATTGCGAAATTTCGAATCGCGATAACTTCTGATAGAGCCATCCGATCTTTACGATATTTACAGGACACATTGATGTGTTTAAGAATTTAACTTGTGTGGATATATAGGGAATATGGTTACTATGCAGGCAACCCTGTAGATCCGACAGGCACGTAAAATTAAGTCCTTCAAACCGTCGACCCTCCTCAAATTTTTTTGATTTTTAGGAAAAAATACACACGATAGACAAATTTTATGCTTGGCTCATCCTGTCAAATTGCTATTTTCAAAATTCTTCATCGCGCGAGATGTCACCAAAGTATACATTTTTTTTACCACCCCATATTTTTTTTCGCGAGAACTCATTACCGGATAATCTGATTAATGTGAAATTCACAGGATGTGTTGATCTTAAGTAAAAGCAGGTCTGATATAAGTCAAATGAGCATGCTGGCAGCCCTGTGACTGTGGTACCATCTTGAAAAAATAAGCAGCAAAACAAAAGCTTTTTGCCCTATAACTTCTGATGCAGGTATTCAATAGGTATAAAATTCATAAAGTAAATTAACCATAATGTAGAGCAAAGCTGGTAGAATTTTGGTAACAATATTTGGTTAGGGCTGCCAGCTACGATAATTTGTGCAATTTTTCACAATCACATGTCACCTTTTAATTTTCGAACGATGATCATCTTGTTATGAAAACAAGCAGCGATTGCCCAATCTGTAAAATTTTGAAATTTTTGTGGGCGGTAATCCTAAAAAATTTTCTACCCCTGTAACTTCCATTGCAGTTATTCGATCAAAACGAAATTCTGTACTGTTACTACTGTCTTGTAACTCCTGCAACGCAAAGCGCTTCGAGTTCAGCCTAAAAGCTGCCTGGTGTGACACGCATCCATGAAGACCCAGGACTGCCTTTTTATCGCACAGGATGATTCATCTGCCCAGGACTTCTTAGCGTCCTCAAGATATTTTTGCCTGATGGTTAATTTGACCGAAGTTATCGGTATACCTATTGAGAAGGAGCAAGAACAAGGTACCAAGACTTGCTAGTTCATCCCCTTTGTACAGGTACCCAAATCAATTGAACAATCGAATGTCTCAATATCTCCCTAAGATATGCACGGCATTCAGCAACAATCATGGATACTGTACAAGGACCAGCACTTATTAGCCGCTTGGCTATTTGTGAAAATACCAATATTGACCTCGAATATTCGATAACACAGAAGCCAGTCGATTGCCTGAAAAATAACCGCAACCTCCACCTGAAAGACACTAGCTACTGTAGTCTAATAGACAGAGGGACAGCTTGAGATTCAGCTCATCTGAGTATACACCACTTTATTGTTTAACTTTGAACGGTCAGTGTACACACGGATAAGCCCACTTTCGAGGGTGACACAATCACGCCATTCGTCCCTACCAGGAATGCGAGTTGTGAAAGATCACCACTCTATTTTTGAGAAGTTGCACAATAAAATCAATCAGTCGTTCATCCACATGCAGCACCGATAAAGCCTCAAAATTTGCGTTAGACTTTACGTTGTTGAAGGCGATATCGATATCCCAGAAGGCGGCAAACGTACATATATTCCTAAAGAGCAAGAGATTTCTTGACTTGCTCAATGAGGACGTGAGATCAGTTTCAACAGACTTGTCTCTGGTATAAGCGTACTGTGACTACAAGATTAACATAGGAACGATTGATCTTTTAATATGGTAAACAATGATGTTTTCCGAAATCTTAAGCAGGACAGAGTTAAGACTTGGACGATAGTCCTTCGGCTTAGCATGCGAAACTTTTCCTGTTTTAGGAATAAATACAACTCAAGTTTCCCGTTAGTTAGTGGGAACATACGAGAAGCGTAGACAAGCGCTATATATCTCTCTGGGCCATAGTAGCGATACTTCCGTGCACTGCTGTATATCAGCCACAAGAACGCCATTTACGCCGGCGATTTAAAAGGCTCAAAAGAGTTAGTAGCCCACTTTAGTTGAAAATTTGATATTCCGATCGGCAGCGTTGAACTGTAAGCTTGCTCTGTTTGGTATACCGCTTCCAGAAGGCAATAATTGCTCAGAAAATATGCGTCTCTTAGGGTTCTTGATGCAACCTATATCCTTCGGTGTTGTGCTTAAGACCTAACGAAGGTGATTTGCCTCGCTGAGACTCTCTTCGTTTCCACAAAAAGATCTCCATGAGGACCTTTTTGCCTTGCCTATGGCATAGCTTCGTTTTATACAGCGACCAGTCATTAGATATTTTCAGGCTATTAAATTCCCTCCTACACTCTCTTCGCAGGGTGGTGATCTCCATACTCCACCAGGGCGCCATGGGATTCCCCCTGGCTGTGAGTGGCTAACATGCTGCCCTAGATGCGGAGTTGAGAGAATTAGTAAGTTTGTCAACCACCTGATCCAATTCATGGTAGCAGTCAATGCTCTTTGGAGCAGTTTCCAGTGAGGATGCAAGTGCCAGTCACGAAGAAGATGCAAGTGCCACCCACTGATCAAGGTAATGTCAAGCACCTCCCTGCGGTTTGAAGGTAAGGAAGGTATGGTGAACTTTGGTGGCAACGCGAGTAAACATAAAATACCTATTTTAATTTATTATATCAAAGCAGAATGTTGAATGTTCGAAGTCTTGAAATGTAATTGCCTCAGTGGTGGCCGTGTTGGCATACCGAGAGTGTTGTCCCGTCGATATACTAACAAATGTACGTGATAAGTATTATTTAATGATTTAGGAGAGGAAATGAAGCTCGTGTAGTCTAGTGTTCCCTAGGTCGAATCCAGGTTCGGACGAGGGACGGCATACCAAGCTTTGAATAGGTATCTAGCTATGAATAGGTACCTAAGTTAAATCAGGGGTAAAGTGTGCTGTAGAACGCATCACTCTACGCTCGTCTATACTGATTGTTAATGTATGAATAAAGCTGCCAGCTTCAACCCCTAGACGTGACCAAATGCTAGCGTAGGATTAGGTTAGGTTGAAGTGGCTGTCGATCTACAGAGGCCTGACGATCAACACAAATAAGCACAAGAGAGGTCCGTTGTGATGTCACAATAGTTAGTGACTCTCTCCTACTCACTGAAATCAGGAAACCATCTGCTTCCTTTGACAAACCGGACTATCTTTTTTACATTGATCAGGGACAGTTCCGTCAGTTTTGAAAGAAAGGATGCACCAAGTGCCGCCAACCTTCTCCTTGCAAAGCCGGACACTGGCACATGAGATGGAGGACAGATTCCTCTTCGTTCTCAGAGCTACAACTCTGACAGAAATCGTTAAACTCTAACGCTGAATCGTTGCGCATGCCACCCTATAAGGCAGTGGCCCGTGAGAACACCCACAGTGCAACGCAGAGCGCTTTGAGTTTAACCTAAAATCTGTCTGGTGCAATGCGCATCCATGGATACCTAGGACTGCCTTGTTATCGCACATCTGCCCAGGACTTCCTAGCGTCCTCAAGATGTTTTTGCCTTATCGCCAATTTGACCAATTTCATCAGTATACCTATTGAGAAGGAGCAAGAGGCCTCCGGTAGCAAGGTTTCAAGCCTTGCTAGCTCATCGGCCTCACAGTTGCCCTGAAAACTCCTATGTCCAGGTACCAAAATCGATTGAACAACCGAATGTCTCGACACCTCCCTAAGAGATGCACGGCATTCACCAACAATCATGGACAGTATACAAGGACCAGTAAGGGATTTGATAGCCGCTTGGCTATCTGTGAAAATACCAATAATAGTATTGCTTTACTTTACTTAGAAGAGTATATAAAGGTGGTAGATACTCAACGATGAGCACGAATACTTGACTACTGGGAGAAGTGTTGACGAGAAAACTCACGAGAGAAAACAACTGCTTAAAAACACCGAAAAATTAACGACATGAAATAAGTATTTATGTTATAATATGAAGTAACTGACTTCGAAAATAGTCGAATTTTGCAAGTCTTTCCAATTTTCTTTTTAATTCTATATTTCAATTTTATTTCAAATACTCTTCAATGTTGCCACGAATTCGAGAAATAATCCAAAGAACTGCATTCATATGTCGCAAGGGCTATTTACTCACACAGGTTTTTTCATGCACGCAAAAGTGAAAAGAAACTACCCACAATGGCATTAAATCGATTGTCGTCTTCCCGCCCTTGACAAGATTTCACCTTGAAATTTAGCAAAATAATTTACATCTTCCTGGCGTCGGATCTTTCGTTGAACAGGGGAAAATAGGCATCCTGGAAGTGATTCTAAGTAAGCAGTTTTTCCAGGCAGGTGGAAATAAATTGATGAAAATATTCATTAATGTGCTAAATATATGCATATCAATATTTTTCGTTCACTGAGTAGATGCCTGTGTCTACTTCTATAGGTACTGAATGATTAAAAAAAACATTTTATACATGCGAACTGAGCGTACTTCCGGCTGTTATCATTTATTTTCAATGACATCAATTATAAAGTCCACCACTCATTTCCACAACAGCATACGGATTGAACATTCCATGCAGCTATCCACGACTAATCCAATCAAATTTCTAACTCGCCCTTCAGCACTTTTGTATAAAAATCACTCACGATTAAACATTTATGTAGGTAGGCACATAGCTGAATATGAGATGTATCTGTAAACTTTCGAGCTATTTTATGAATATTCATTTCATTTGCCTGATTTCAATGCACCAACGACACGATATATGTATTTAACGAATTTGCTTGCAAGCAACTTTACATGAACTCGCGATTTGTGCGGCTCATTAGATAAAACCGAAATTTTTGGTAATGATTTGCTCAACGTACTTTATTTTACGCTTCGGGAATTCGAATTAAAGTCCGTCACGCGAACGGAACTTTCACAATCGAATTTAACAACTAGTCCTACTTAGCGAAATTTTGTTGATGAAAACTTCTGTCGACGTCATTGTGTGACGGAGAAAGTGCGCATTTTCGTACACTGGGTTACCGTTGTTTGGTAAAAACATCCAAGTTTTTCATTTCATAAAAAAATTTTATTTATGCTCATGTGGAAAAGCTTTTTTTGAATGCTGGATAATTTGAATTTATTTGTTTCTTCTCCATAGCAATACCGATGTTGTTGGTAAAATCAGCCAGCAGGCATAAATACCTCGAAGACACGGGAATTCAGTATCTCATAGAAACACACGCACAACGATTGGACACAGTCGAGTGCACAAGCCTAAAATTTGTTGCTTAAAAAGGATCCCAGCGGCTTATTGTCCGAAAAACTCGTAATCAAAATAAAGTTCGGATTACAAACAACTTACGGAAAACCAGAAATATCCGGTATGGTAGCTATTGGATCTGGGAGGTAGGTAGTGTCTTACGGCAGTGAAGTGGGGAAGAATTTAAATATAGGATGTTATTTTTTTAGAGGTATATAACTTTGAAATGAAACAAAATACGGATAAATTGTTTTGATTGCCATGAAATTGGTTTTATTGGAAAGATATATCTTTGTCATTTATATTTAAATATAATTTTGGGCATGTAAGCGCCACGACTGGCGCGAAGGAGGTCCAAAAGAGAGGTCCAATTTTCGACTACTCTAACCAATAATTGGGGTCGTATCCCACCAATAACACGGCGAATGTTGTTTTCCAAATGGCAAATCGTCTCGGGTTTCTCGATGCAGACGAGTAATTTGACGTATCCCCACAACAAATAGTCCAGCAGTGCTAAATCACAAGATCTTGCAGGCCAGTTCACAGATCCAAAACGAGAAATTATGCGCTCGTCAAATGGTTCCTTCAATAAGTCGATGGTTGCACGAGCTGCATGGTGTGTCGCGCCATCCTGTTGAAACCAAAGGTCTCCTACATTACGGCGAGAAAGTCATTGATTATGGCTCTATAGCGGTCACCATTGACTGTGACCCAGCTACATTTTTGAAGACATATGGACCAATTATTCCACCGGCCCATAAATCACACCAAACAGTGATTTTCTCCGAATGTAACGGTGTTTGGACAACCGCCTGTGGCTGCTCATCACTCCAAATGCGGCAGTTTTGTTTATTGACGTAGTCATTCAACCAGAAATGTGCCTCATCGCTAAGCAAAATTTTGACAAAACTGACAAAAATGAGTTTCTCGAACAGAACCGTTTTTTTCGAAATGATTCTGCACAATTTGCAGACTTTGCTCAGACGCCAACCTAATCATGATAAAATGGCAAACCAAACTTACCATAAAACGCATGACAACTGTCACACCATACGTAGCTTTAAAAAGTGCTGCCAACTTAAAGTTCTATACAACTAAAAAAACACCCTGTAGATAACCTAAAACTATTTCTGAACATGATAATGTACTTTTGAGCTATGCTTTTGATGGCTTGTGGCTCTGAATTCTTATCTTTTCGGGAGCTGGTTTATTACAAAGTATGTTATGTAAATGAGCTCGATTATTATTTGAGAGAAGAGAAAGGAGAAAATTCAGTTCATGTCCGGGTAAAGTTCTTTAGAGAGAAATGAGGAATGTAAAAGATATTTGGATTAGGTGAATAAAAAACAAATAAGTTCACTGCGAATTTCATTTGTGGTGAGTGAGTAGCTAATTGCCTATGAGTTATTCCTAAGATGAAAATCTGCTCGTTAAGATCCAGGTTTTGGGTGAATCGTTTGGATGATGGGGTTGGGGTGCTCTATGGCGCGTCGAATAGAATTATCTTTTATATGTAATACTGGAACCTGTTTGGAGCACGACTTCTACTAACTGTTATTTGGAAGCACTTCTTAAGATTGAGAACCGTTTTGTTACTTTTGCACCAAATAACCCCTCTATCGAAGTCATCCTGAAGTGCACGAGAGTCAGCGTCAGAGTGAATTTCTTTGAAAAACTTTAAGACACCGGCGTAAAACCTGAAGTTCCTATTTTTGAAGCAAGAATCAATGTCATTTACCAAAATAATGAAAAGTATGGGACCCAGAACCGAACCTTGAGGCACTCCAGATATAGCATAGTGTTTGTAAGATTCATATCCATAAAGAACAACTCTCATATTTCTGCAGGTAAGATATGAACAGAACCACTCTAGTAACAAGCCTTGGATACCAATTGCAGAAAACTTACTCATTAGTAAAGTGGGGTCTACTTTATCAAAAGCGTAGCTGAAATCAGAGTAAAAACAATCTTCTTGTAGATTTTTATCCAAAGATTGTGCTAGGGAGTCCACATAATCCACAAGATTAGCTTCAGTCGATCGATTTTTGACAAATTTAAATTGTTCATCAGATATAAGTGTCTTTACACTCCAACTAAGAGTTAAGAAAATTAGCGACTCAAAGATCTTGGCAAAAGTTGAGAGAGTAGATATTGGTTTGTGATTAGACATATTAGATTTATGTCCAGCTTTAAAGACTGGCACGATTCTAATCGCTTTCCATATTTTGGGAAAAACTCTTGACCTCAAAGATTTATTAAATAACATAGTAATAGGGTTTACAAGGGAGTAAGCACACTTATAAGTATTTATTGGTTCTATTCTATAATGTTGTACCGAACGGCAACACCGTTCGATGGAACGACAACGACGACGACGATGGCGGACGTGACAAGATGATCAGTCAGTCTCGAACAAGTCCCCGATGAGACCGGAAAGTCCCCAATTAGGTCCGGACCGAGCGAGCGATGGCGCGAGCGAGCAATTTGGTGCAAGGCGCGATTACATAGAGCAGTGCTAATGTGCAATATAAGTGCAATGTAAGTGCAATGTAGTTACAAACAAATAGTGCAATAAAGGCGCGGCGGTAAACCGCCTATGAAGTGTTTTATTTCCCCCCTGCCGAGTGCGCACGAATGTGCCACCTTCGGCCCTAATCTATACATTTGGTCCGTCGAGCCGGATCCAGCGCCTTTGTGAAAACCCATTAAAAAAACCCCCCAATATAGTGCATTGGTGCAAGGTGCGGGCGCAAGGGCAAAGTGTGTGCTAGGACAAAGTGCGAGCTAGGACAAGTGCAATTTAAGTGCAAATCGCGTGTGCAAAAGTGCAAATTGAAAGACAATTGAATATGGCGTCAGAAAATGCCAGAAAGATCCGTTGCTTGATCATTAAAATGGGGTGAGTACCATGAAAATCAATATGTGCAAGTGAAAACGACGAGTTGAAAAGGCCTATAATATTAATATGTGCAAGCGCAGCGATTCACAATTGAAAAGAGCTATGTTAGTGCAAGAAATTCAAATAGAGCAGGAATATTCATGTGCAATGCTAAATATCCATACGAATGCCATAAACCGCCGCTAAAATACACAAATACACGCTCAAATTCTCGTATTGCGTCGCTTAGCAACGAGAAAATTACTGCTAATCCAAGCAACAGTCGATGCGACGCCGAAATTCCATCGAAATGCGAGCGTTGATGTGTGCGCCAGATACAGAGCAATGAAATGTGCATGAGAAAAACGTTGTATGTAAGAGCAAGAACAAATGGCTTGGTATAATTCCATAGCTGCACAAATACTACGAACGATGTATGTGCCTGAGAGCCGATCGGAACAAAATCTCGCCAGCGCGCACAAGTTACATGGACGCATGTATGCTGGCTGTGAAGGCGGATAGCCGCAAAGAAGAATGTCCGGGAGACATGATGCCTGGCTGAGGCGATTAACTGTGCGCTGTGATTGACGCGTAGATGAAGTGATGAGCATGTGCGACGATACGAACGATTCAAGATCCAATGTGCGTGATCGAATCGACTGACGGAGCAAGGCAAGGTGCAGGTAATATCCAATGTGCGGATATAGGAGCAAGGGCAAGCGTCGATGTGTGGGGTCCAATGTGCGGACCGGTGCAGAGCGAATGCGGAAGACAAGAGCTAGAGCGTGGACGGTCGAAGCGGGCGTAGAGCGATGTATATGTGCGGGCATAGACACGAGCGTGGACGTTATATGAGCAATGAGTATGTATTAATGAGCGCGCGGGCATAGAATTTTCGTGATGAAAACGTGCGTAATGGGCATAGCGAGCATAGAGCGTTGTATGTGTGTGCATGGAGAGGTGCGAAATAGAGCATGGGCTATGATGCGCGAGTAAATATATAGAGCAAGAGGTGCATGAGAATTTAAGATATAGAGCATGGGCTAAGAATGTTGTGCATGTGTGAGAATGTATGTGTGAATCCAGGCCTGGATATAATGTGCAAGAATGTAGGTAAAAGGGTGCATGGTAAATATGAAATAGGTTAAAGGAATGCCTATAAAAGGTGCGTAGCATGGAATGAATGTTATTGTTTTGAGAATTAGCGAACGGAAACGGTCGACAATTTAAAAAAGCGAAAAACTAATAATTGTGAAAAGTATAAGCGGTAATTTGAAGAAGATTTAATTCGAAGTATAATGTCCGAGGTAGAACGGAACACTTATGCTGCAAGCATAACGCGAGCGCGAACGTTTGCGTTGAGCGAAGGTGCGAGAGCTGTGTCGTCGGTAAACGTAAAGGCGCGATTACAAACTCTCGAAGGGGCTTGGGCAAAGTTTGAGAAGGCGCATCATGCGCTCGGGCGCAAGGTAGGGTGCGATGTTGAGAGCGAGGCGGCGATATGCGAGCGGGTAGAGATGGAGTATTTGGAGGCAAAGACGGCGCTGATGTCATGTGCGGAGCAAGGCGAGACGGAGCTAAGTGAAATGGTGCAAGGAGCGACGGCGCAAGAGAGCGATGTACAAATTGAGCTGAGAGAGCGTGGGTAGATAACGAATACATGGGGCACATTTGCGGGCGAATTCCGAGAGTGGAGCGCGTTCCGGGATAAGTTCCGATCGGCAGTGCATGAAAATAGGAGCATTAAGCCGGTGTTCAAGCTGCAGTGCTTATTGGCGGCGGTGAAAGGAGCAAGACAAGCTTATCGGTACGCGAGTTGTGCAATTTCCTGGAGAAGCGAGCAAGGGCATCGGCGCATGCATCAATGGAAATGTCAAATGAGCAAATGTAAACGGTGCGATGGCGATCACCCGCTCTATAGGTGTGATCAATTTCTGCGAATGAATATAGGAGATAGGCGCACGATCGTGGTAGACAACACATTGTGTTTCAACTGTCTGAAGTCGGGGCATGCGGCGGAAAAGTGCTACGGGGGCCCATGTTTAAATTGCCCTGGCAGGATGCACAACAGTGTAATATGTCCGGTAAGGTCGCAGAGGGAGAGTGGAGTAGTGCGAAAACGCGTAGGAGGCCAAGGTGCGGGGCCTAGCGGTAAATAACTTAAACTTGAATGCGATAATGTGCGAATGAGCGGGAGAATAGTGCAAGACAATTGGGGCAAATGATAAGCAAAAAGTGCAAAGATGCGAGCAAAGAAAAAGTGGTGCGTTTATAATAATCAAAGACAATGGGTGCTTAATGCGTGACAGATTAAGAGACAAAATCAAAGTGCGTGGAGAGCTAAGAGCGAGAAGAAGTGAAGTGCAAAGAGCAGGACGGAGCAAATTTGAGCAGTGCAAAGAGCGTTTGGTGCGAGGACGGTGCAAGGGCAATGTGCGGTGCAAAGAGCGTTTGGTGCGAGGACGGTGCAAGGGCAATGTGCGGTGCAAAGAGCGTGCGGTGCAGAGACAGTGCGGGGGCGGTGTGAAGAGCAAAGTGCGTCTAAAGGTGCAAGACAAAACTACTAGTGCGAAGTACGAAAATAAGGGCAGAATAATAAAAACTGTGCGGAAGAATGAGCGATTTGGTAATAAATGTGAATATGGTAGTGCGCGACAAATTATGAGAAGACCATTAGAGCAAAAAGGTGCAGAAAATAAAGTGCAAGACTATGTGCGAAAAAGTGCGGATAACGAGATAGTGCGTAAAAACTGCAAAATAAAAGGGCTAAGTGCGGAATGTGCGGCGAGAATGTGCGGACAGAAAAATATTGAAAGTGCGGGGGCAGAGCGGTTGTGCGAAAATAACGAAAAAGAGACAAATGGTGCGAGGTGCGTTTCGGTGCTAGCGACGGCAATGGTGCATTTAAAAATAAACAATAAAGAGATCGGGCCAATAAGAGCGTTGTGCGATTCGGGATCGCAGATAAATATGATTTCAAGTAAATGCGTGAAAAGACATGAGCTAAAGACAAAAAGTGATGAAGTTGAAATTTGTGCGGTGACGGGTGAGCGAACAATTTTAAAACGAAAAATAATGGCCTCGATAAAGCCGTGGTTTGGTACGCGCGATCAAATATGGTGTAGCCTGCTAGTAGCGCAGGAAGGATGGCTGATTGTGACGCCATCACAGAAAATCGAGTATGATATGAATAAAGATGAGCTTGACATGCCGATGGCCGACCCAAGTTATGGGGTACCAGGTGAGATTGAAATATTATTAGGAGCAAATATATGGGCAAGAATGATAAGAGCCAAGATTATACGAGGGCCAAGTGGTGCGGTGCTACAACAGACGGTGCTTGGATATGTATTGATGGGAGCGGTGCCAACCAAGGGCTTAGTAGGAGCAAAAATGTGTGCGATGGTGCAGCAACAGAGCTTAGATGAGCTGGTTAGAAAATTTTGGGAGCAAGAAGAAGTGCAAACCAAAAGAGCGAAAACTAAAGAAGAAGAGCAAGTTGAAGAGCTATTCATAAAGACACATCAGCGTGATGAACATGGGCGATATACAATAACGATACCAATTAAGCCAGATATCAAGACCATTGGTGACTCGAGAAAAATAGCGTTGCGCAGATATATGGTGCTAGAGCGAAAATTAGAGCGAGTGCCAGAGCTAAGAGAGCAATATATTGAATTTATGCGAGAATATGAGCGACTAGGTCATATGATGAGAGCAAATAAAGAGCCAGTGCAAGGAGCAATGACATACTATATTCCACATCATTGTGTCACCAAGAAGTTTCGAGTGGTCTTTGATGCATCGTGCAAGACAGATTTGGGCATCTCGTTTAATGATGTTCAGATGGTAGGAGAAAAACTACAACGCGATGTTGCAGATGTATTAATGAGATTTAGAATGCGAAAAATAGCAGTAAGTGCTGATATCAAGATGATGTTTCGACAAGTGAAGGTCAATCCTCGACAATGGGATTGCCAAAGAATATTCTGGCGAGAGCATAAGAGCGAGCAGTTGTGCGAATATTGGTTGAAAGTAATAACATATGGAATGGCCTCGTCAGCCCATAGTGCAGTGAGAGCGATGGTGCAATGTGCAAAAGAGAGCGAGCAAGAACATCCAAGAGCTGCGAGAGCGATATTAAACGACTTTTATATGGACGATTGTCTAACTGGTGCAAGTAACGAGCAAGAAGCGATTAAGCTGAGCAAGAGCATTGATGGTATACTACGAAGTGCAGGATTCGAGCTAGCAAAATGGGCATCAAACAGTAGACGTGTAGTGCGGAGCATGGGCAATGTAAGAGCGGAGCATGAGATGAGCGAAGAGCAAATGGTGCAAAGAGAGAGCAGAGTGAGCGAAGAATCGACGGAGCTATGCAACGATGTAGAAACAAAGGTGCTAGGGCTAAGATGGATAATGGAGCGAGATGTGCTAGTATTCCGCGTGTGCAAGAGCGATGACACGATATTGATCACAAAAAGACATGTTTTGAGTCAAGTAGCGAAGTTATATGACCCGAATGGCTTGTTGGGGCCAATTATAGTGCGTGCGAAGATATTGATTCAGAGCATATGGAAGCTAAAGTTGAATTGGGATGAAGAATTGCCAAAAGAAATACAAGACGAATGGTGGCAACTACGAGATGCGTTGCCGATTGTGGAGAGAATTCAGTTTCCAAGGTGGTTCGGAATGAATAAGAGCCACAAAATACAGTTGCATGGGTTTGCTGATGCGTCGACGAAAGCATATAGTGGTGCAATTTATATTCGAGCAGAAGATGAGCAAGGAGCAATTTCAACAGTGCTAGTAATATCGAGATCACGCGTAGCGCCAATTAAAACAACCACGATACCACGACTTGAGCTGAGCGCAGCAGAGCTACTGAGCAAGATGATGAGCAAAGTGCGACAAGAGCTAGAGTGCGAATTCGAGAAATACTTCCTGTGGTGCGATTCGATGGTAGTGCTGCACTGGATGAAAAAGCCACCAGGTATACTGAAGCAATATGTGGCAAATAGAGTAGCGTCGATACAAAGTAACACTGAGCTAGGAGCATGGGCGCATATAAAATCATCCGATAACCCAGCTGACCTATTGAGCAGAGGAGCGAAACCAAGTGAGCTAGAGAACAATGTGCTATGGTTGAAAGGGCCGAGATGGCTTAAGAAAGCAGAAGCTGAATGGCCAAAATCCTTGATGAGCGGTGCAAATACAGAGCAAATTATGAGCGAGTGCAAAGATACTAAAAAGGTGCAAAGTTGTATGATGGTGCAAATAAACGTAGGAGCGGCGTCAATATTAGAAAGAGCGAGCAACCTGTGCAAAGCAATAAATATAACAGCGTACGTATTGCGATACATACGTAATATACGTAAGAAGGAGCATGAACATAGGCAAGATGTGCTGCCAACGAGCGAAGAGAAAATAGCAGCGCGAAATTTCTGGGTGCAACAAGTGCAAATGAGCTATTATCGTATTGAGCTAGACTACGTCAGAGCAAAGAAACAAACCTTCCCGAGCAAGAGCAAGATAGCAGCGTTAAAGCCAATTATGAGCAATGATCATTTACTGCGCGTGGGGGGAAGGATCGGCAGAGCCGAGTGCAGCTACGATATGCGACACCCTATTATTATACCACCTCAGTCGAGATTGGCGCATTTATTGATGTCAGAAGCGCATCAGAAAACTAAGCATGGTGGTGTGCAGCTTATGATGCAATATATACGACAAGAATATTGGATACCAGGGCTGAGAAGAGCATTGCGGCGAATAGTGCATAATTGTGTGACATGTGCGAGATTAGATGTGCGGATGAGCGAGCAATTAATGGGCGATCTTCCTGAAGAACGAGTGCGGCCAGCAAGTCCATTCTTACACACGGGCGTGGACTTTGCGGGTCCAATCACGACGATAGCAGACAGGGCAGAGCAGGGCGCCAAGTTGAAACTAAGAGCTATGTAGCAGTATTTGTGTGCTTATCGACGAGAGCGGTGCATTTGGACGTAGTAACGAGTTTAGAAGCGGATGCATTTGTGGCATGCTTCCGGCGATCTATGGGAAGAAGAGGTTGATGTGCGAAACTATAGAGCAATTGAGCAATGTTACGAGCGATGTTATGGGCAAGTAGAGCTGTGCGGTGGTTTTATGAGCAAATTGAGCGGTGCGAGCTACGATGTGCGAAGTGCAAGAAGAGCGAATTGAGCGGTGCGAGCTACGAGGTGCGAGGTGCAAATTGAGCAAATTGAGCGGTGCGAGCTACGAGGTGCAAATTTAGCAAATGGAGCGGTGCGAGCTACGAGGTGCGAGGTGCAAATTGAGCAAATTGAGCGGTGCGAGCTACGAGGTGCGAGGTGCAAATTGAGCAAATTGAGCTGTGCGAGCTACGAGGTGCGAGGTGCAAATTGAGCAAATTGAGCTGTGCGAGCTACGAGGTGCGAGGTGCAAATTGAGCAAATTGAGCAGTGCGATCTACGATGTGCAAATAGAGCGAATTGAGCAGTGCGATTTACGATGAGCAATGTTATGAGCAAATTGAGCAGTGCGATCTACGATGTGCGAATTGGGCGAATAGAGGGATGCGAGCTGTGTGAGCTTCGAGGTGCGGATAGAGAACAGAGCTGTGCGAATTACTATGTGCGAGCTACAACAAGAGCAGTGCTAATCACAAGGTGCAAGTGCGAGATGAGTATAGTGAGCAAGGGCAAGCAGCGCGTACGAAGAGCAAATGAATACGAGACCAGCCTGTTCGTGCTTTTTGGGGAGTGTACCGAACGGCAACACCGTTCGATGGAACGACAACGACGACGACGATGGCGGACGTGACAAGATGATCAGTCAGTCTCGAACAAGTCCCCGATGAGACCGGAAAGTCCCCAATTAGGTCCGGACCGAGCGAGCGATGGCGCGAGCGAGCAATTTGGTGCAAGGCGCGATTACATAGAGCAGTGCTAATGTGCAATATAAGTGCAATGTAAGTGCAATGTAGTTACAAACAAATAGTGCAATAAAGGCGCGGCGGTAAACCGCCTATGAAGTGTTTTATTTCCCCCCTGCCGAGTGCGCACGAATGTGCCACCTTCGGCCCTAATCTATACAAATGTATATAAATGTTCAATAAAGACATGACAATTTTGTATTTTAATCACCGTTTCTCGTGAACACGTCATCCGATTGAGTTGAAATTTTCAGGATACAATGGTGTTTGTTAAATAATTTCAAGTTTTACCTAATATTAGTTATTGTTGACGCCGGCGGCCATGTTACTGATATTTTATGCACCCTTGTAATTTTATCAAAAGATAAATTTCAAATATGCATATGATAAACTTTTGGAAATTTTAAACCTATGTATGCGCTAAATGTCCGTTAGGAGTGGTGGAAAACTAGCACAAAAAAAAAATCTGTTGCAAGAAAAATTTGTTGCTGAAAGTGTTACCGTAAAAGGTGTGAAATGGGCCTCAAAAAAGCATTGACTGAGATATGTTTCATTTTGGAAATATGTAAATCACTTTTTTTTATTACTGAGAAATGCTGACGAATTTAGTATTCTCTAGAACTTTGACGCGATCATTTAGTAGTTTCAAAAGAAGAAATATAACAAAAGGACATAAAGCACCCTCGAGGAAAAAAATAGTGATATCGTATTTCAAAAAGGGATATTCGCAGCGCAGATTTGGTAATGAGTTACAGTGCTATAAAGCGCTGTGAAAAATATAGTAGTAGTACATGGAAACAAAGAGTGTAGCAAGTAAATACAGAAATAGCCGGCCAATAATTTTGGACAATACAGCAGAACGACCCTATTTGAGACGCGTAAAGGACAATCCAGAAATTTCAGCGGTACAAGTTCGTGATGAGGTGCTTTATGTAGTAAATCAAGACTTAAGCGTAGAATCACTTCAGCGTGTCATAAGAAAGTCCGGATTACATGGTCAAATTGCAAGGAGGAAACCAAGGTAAGCATTTGCGAAGGAGCATGCAATAAACCCAATGAGCTTAAGGAAAATCTTTTGTTTACTGGGGAAACCAAAATAGAGTTATCAAACCCTCAAACGAAGCACGTGTGAAAGAAGCCAAGAGCTCAGGTGTTGACTTTTTGGTGTTTTTTGCACTAATTCGCAACTTGTAACTTTGATTCTTGCAAGCCCTTGTTGATGTTGGCTAGTTTTTGTGAAATATAGTTTAACCCACACGATTGATTATTCAGTTTGTCATTTGGATGTAGACCCCTGAGGGAGATAAACTAAAATACTTCAGATTATTTTCAGTTTCGCCTATACATATATACATTTTCAAAAACATTAAGCTCCTGCTTTTGAAAAAAATTTACCTCGGTAACTAGTAGAAATATTTCAAATTAAACTGTTCAGTTTCAATTTGCTCCCGTTTTGTAATTTCTTTAAAAGTGTCATCATTAGTATTCGTTTCAAAATTTGTTTGCAAGAATAACGATGCGGCTATGCACAACTATTTTATCGAAGTCCGAATATGTAATGCAGTCTTAATTTATATAAAGTCATCGGAAAGCATAAAATTGAATAAGCAAACGGCAACACCATTCCATTGTATACATTTCTCCAAACGGTGTTTCTACGCATGTCGAAAATATATGTGTATAGTGTCGCGTGCCAAAAAATGCAACATAGCAAATAACAAGGATGCTATGCGACGCAACACTTCCCATTGCAGGTGGGAAGACGTATATGTGACCTGCTACATAAAAGATAACGAGAAGGTGTCTGAATTAATATTTGTTTTTATACGGTAATGATGCTTGTGGTTTGCAGTTTCTTTCAATAAGAGCTTCTGTATGATATGAAATCGACGGAAAGTGGGTCAGGGTGTCGCATGGGTCCAATCAATAAAGGACTAATGCTAATGGCCATTCTTTATGAGAGCTCTGCGAATAGTCGGGCCATCAATAAAACACAAAAAAGGAGTGGCGCACAGGAGCTTTCAACACATCACTCTTACGAGCATTTAATCCTTCTGCTGTGAGATCCGCGACGTTGGTTTTATTCGAAATAATGGTAAGTGGTTGTATGTTCGACAAAAATAGAATGGTCCTTTCCAGAGAATTAAGTCTTTTGGGTTTATAGACTGTATCCACTTAAAGATGGGCTTTAGCGAAATGGAAATGAGTATAATTTGCAGAGCTCTTTATAATAGCGAGTGGCTATTAGAGGGAAATAAATTGAAGACTCAAGGGTGAAATCACTTATTGAAGTGAGTCAAGCATTTTATGATTATCTCAAAATGTGAATTAGGATTTTATTTATAATTTAAATGTGTAAATCTATATTTTTGCATGCGCAACAACTAGGCGTTATAATGATATTACCTTTAAATGTTGGTACATCTACTGCGTCATCCACAGCTGGGTGAGCAGCATACTTGACCAAAGGCTGTCATAATTAGTAGAATAAAGGACGAGAGAGCAAATTTAGCAAAAGCGCACTCCAAAGTAGAGTTTTATCTCCTATTTTGACTCATTGTTGTGGCATGTGCCGATAACATTGCGATCACAGTGTCGGGTAAGTTCCCGCTTACCTTTGGGTAGATCGTCAAGTATGCGCAGGGGTTGTTCAGTAAGTGTGCAAAAATCGTGATCGTTCAGGAGAAAATATTTTCGTCTGCGTTAAATTATCTGTCCCATTTTGCCCCGCTTGACCTTTTTATAAGAAGCTTAGCTGTAAAAGCTGATGAACCCTTAAGGTATCAAGATACTAAGAGTCAGCATCTTCTGGTCATAGTAGAGTTGAGTTGAAGCTCGCAAGCTGCACAAATAACTTCATTTTTGCTCTTTGATAAAACCTAAGATATTAAGAAACCGTAGGTGATGAGCAGGAATGGAATCAGCCAAGAGGTACAGCAACCCTCAACAATTCTTCTATTTTCTAGCTGGAAGTTCTTAAGCGATGAGTTTCAGTCGTCTTATATTTGAATATCGCATATAAAAGACATCTTTAAAGCCTAAAACAAATGATATATCGTCTCCTTATTACATTCAGATATAACGTCTCATTATTATCACCGTGTTAATCGGCCATTAACCCAACTCTCCGAATAACGAGGGAAACCATTCCTGCGTATGTTGGAGGGTTCTCAATTAAATTGCACTTGTGTACATATAACCCTTTGCATTTGTTTTTATAAAAGGAAGACTGATTAGCTAGGAAACCTCAAGGAAAGTTGAATGCATGTTCTAGCAAACTTATAGCAACCAACCTGTATCCATGGTCATTGCTGGCAATACTTGAAACTACAGTGAATACAGTGAAACTAAAAGTCTACCACAACTGTGTCACGTCAAGATAAACACACTCAGTGCATTTTGTTTTTATGCGATGGGTACTAAGCCTAAGATGGATACTAAGATCGCATCGCAAGTTATAGGGGTAAAAAGTTTTTTGAGGTTAGAATCCGAAAAATCACTAAAACTTTCAAAATTTAAGTATTTATTAGTCAGCTTTATTGTAAATATTTATCATATGAAAGTTTAATAGAAGTATTTATTGGTGTGAAACAGCATTGTAACATTTTGTTTCACAAAAATCCTTAACATATGTATGGCAATTGGTTTTTCGAAACCAATCAAGCAGTTGAGTCCAGAGTCAAAGCTGTAAAACTTAAAAGCATATCTATGCTTAAAAGAAACAATTTTTCAAATGAAAATTGCAAAGAAATTTCCTAATTGTAAGGGGCTTGCGCTGCAAACTTCTGACGAACATTGTAATACAACATGAATTTTTAACATTATGATTTTCTTCTTTCAACGAAAAATCGTATCAATTCAAGTCTGCATAGTCCCCTCGTTCGTAGCTGAGAAATATCGTAACAAACAATGGAAGGCTTTTGAAAAGGGAAACTCACGTCCCAACATATATATAATCGTAGATGCAAGTTTCGTGCCCTACTTTTCCGCTATTCATGACCGTGTCGTCATTGAACTTCTTTTTGTTTCAGGACGCCACTTCATCGAAGCCTTCCGGAAAGGCAAACACCTCTGCATGTAATGGCCATTGCCAGACCTTCATAAAATGCCTGCACATAGAAGCTTCATCAAAGTTGTTCTGGCTTTGTTCCGAAACTTGGTGTATTCCACGCAGGAGAAGCTAAGTAAGTAAATAGAAGTTCTTCGGGCGAAATGACTTTGGAACTCGTTACACTCATTCTCTCAGTGAAATTAGGATGGTGTTTCTTCGCGAAATACCATTTTTTTATTCAGTGAAGGGCGACATATACATATTAAGCTCGTTAGCATCACATTTTTTCCTATCTCACGAACCAAGTCCTGTAAAATGTGTGGCGAATCGTATTAACGAAGAAATGATATAAGTAGAACGTAAAGATGATATTTCAGCAAATCGTTGGATCACTTCGAAGTCGCAAGGTAGTATATGTTTGTATTATTAATTTTTTGTTTTACCTACAAGAACCAGAAACGTGTTGCTAGTTAAGGACCGATTTGCCTCTTTATTTCTTAGCCAGAATTGATTTGAATAAATTGTGAATGTGCACATCATTTTTTGACTAAATTTTGATTATTAAAATATTTAGTTGGAAAAATTTTCATCATAAACAAAGTCATTTGTACTTAATAATTTACAAAGGCCAGTAGAAGGATATTTGTTCAGAATATCATATTCCGTCAGATAAACTAACTATGTAATCATCCTTGCCTGCTGCATAGTTCTATTTGAATCTCTTTTGGGTTAGCTTTTCTAATATTTGTTGAAATTGTGGATCCCCTTACTTCGCTTTCATCGAAAGGCAAGTACACCTCGTATAATCTTCCAAAACTTAGTATTTTGCTTGAGCAATCCTCTGATCGCTTGCCCTTCTCACCAAATACCATGCCATTACGGTCAATACAGGCCCTGTAAACGCAAGGCTATACACCACATCTTGACCACAGGCCCTCCAATAATGTTGAGACGACGTCGACTAGCACCAGATAAGCTCGCGCCGGTCAAAAAATAATTTGATTTCCTGCTACAGCAGGGTATGTGTCGCCCCAGTTGGTCTTTTCCACCACACATGGTACGCAAGACTACTGGGGAACGGCGTCCTTGCGGCGATTACAGACGCCTTAACGCCATAGCCATCACGGGAAGATATCCAATCCGCATTATCCAAGACTTCTGTCATGAACTACATAACAAAACTATCTTCTCTACTAGGGCATTAATGCTGAGATTGAAATGGAGGTCCGGAAAATTCGGGATAAGAATTTTCGGTATTTCGGGATTGTTATTCAAAATTTAAGCTAGAACTGTTTTTTTTCTGCACATATATCCAGCTGCTGAAAAATATATTTCGGGTTCTACACTTTTTGGTGGGGTATTAAGCATGTAACCATACGCCAGTTGTAATAATGAGCCCTTAGTACCTCCGTTCTCATAAAACGTTGTGCCTTTTTATATTAAATTCTGGGCTGTTTGCTCGTGTCGTAATGACAAAACTTTTCTAATTCTCAAAGTGGGTTGAATTTTATCAATCCCGAAATCTTGGGAATCTCGATTAAAAATTCGGGATCCCGAAAGTGTCCAAAATGTGTCGGGATCCCGGTATCCCGAGATTCTGAAATCTACCATCTCTCTTCCATCAAATTCCAGTCGAGCCGAACGATATTTCTAAGACCGCCATCTGCACACCTTTCGGCCTCTTTGAGTTCACCCGAATGACTTTCGGAGTTTGCAATGCGGCACAATCGTTCCAACGCTTTTTACATGAAGTCCAACACGGACTCAAATTCTGTTTCATGTACCTCGACGACATTTTGGTAGCTTTGACTTCTGAAGAGGAGCATCTTGTTCACTTATATCAAATTTTCAAACGATTTGCGGGCCATGATCTTGTAAATAACTTGGAGAAATGTCATTTTCTACGACCTTCAGTTAAATTTTTAGGTAATGACTTTTCGTCGAAAGGCATTAAGCCCTCTCCAGATCGGGTTGAGGCAATATCTTCCGCTAAACTCCCCAAGACGGTTAAAAAACTGAGAAGATTTTTGTGTATGGTCAACTTCTATCGTCGCTTTCTTCCTCACACAGCTGAGATGCAGCAGCCACTCAATGGCTATAAAAAAGATAAAGTAATCGACTGGTCTAAAGTAATCGACTGGTCAACACAAGATAGCAAACCTTTCGACCAAGTCAAGACTGGCTTAACAGAAGCCACTATATTGTCTTTCTCGGACTCAAACGCTGAGCTTGGTTTATTCGTAGACGCATCTGATACCGCCATCGGGGCTGCTCTGCAGCGAAAATGCCAAGGCTCTTGGCAATCCCTTGGTTTTTACTTGGTCAAACTAAGCGACGCAGAAAACGCCACACCTCGTCAACTTAGATATCTAAACTATATAAGTGAGTTCACTTCTGACAAACGGCATGTTTCTGGTTGCAACAAATTTTGTTGCTAACGCACTCTCACGTCTAGAAAAAATCATTCTTCGCAGTGCTCTTGACTTTGCCGCAATCGGCTCGTCCCAAGCATCGGAAGCAGAATTTCAGAAGATTCTAAAGGATTCAAATTTAATTTCGAAAAAAACAACCAATCTTTGTCACCAATGTCGACATTTTTTGTAAAGTGCCTGGCTCAACCATTCGACCTTATATTCTTCTTAAGTTCAGGGAATAGGTATTCAACTCAGAACATAATACCACTCACCCTAGTGTTCATGCTTCACGAAAGCACATTGCAACCAAATTCTTCTGGCCTTTGATGAACAAAGACATTGCCATTTGGGCCCCAGAATGTCCATCTCGTCAAAAATGCAAGATAACCAGACATGTGAGTAAACCTGTATCGACCTTTCCTATGATCTCCAAACGTTTCCAAAGAGCGTGGTCGAGTAGCAAGTTCCTCCGTAAAGATATACATAAGACCACCTGTGAATCCCCTCATGGGGCCACTGGTAACCAAATATACTACGTATTGATTCACCGTCGTCACTACTCGAGCTTGTTGACAGTACGAAAATACCAATTCGTCAACATAGCTAATGTTTTCTGACGAGGACTACCTCGCATTGGCTTACGCAGATCAGGATTGGATCAACACATCAGCTTTGTATAATGAAAATATCAGTAACACCTTTGGTATCCTGAAAGGACTCGCTACTAGCTTAGAAGGTGTTATTGTATCTTATTGAGCTGTCTTATTCGGCAATGACCGATCTCAAGTTTCGCTCCAATTATTTTTCTAAGGACCTGCCGTCAGTTTTTTTGCCATGTTTGCGGATGCTTATGTGAGGGCTCAATTTTTACATCCATGGCATAATATGTATCTTATAATTGATTTATAGATTTGGAGCGTGTATGGAACTGGTCATCAGCACAGTTAGAAGGGAAAGAAAGGCTTGGTTTTGGTGAGACCATCTAAAATTCTGTAATTTGAAAAGCATACATTGACATTACAGTATTACAGAAAACATCAAATTTCTATATGAGTTCTTCTACAATTTTCCCTTAATCATGCGATTTCAGTGAATGAAGAAGACTTTGAGTCAAACCTAAACCAGTCAAAGTGCTACCAATCCCATTCAATTTAAGGCTCAAAATAAATCTTGTTTATTCACATCCATCCGAAAGCAAAAACAAAAACTTACCAAACAAATTTTTTATTTCATTTTACCAGTATTATATTCCATTCCATCGCCAACGCGAAATCAAAATGGGAAATTGTTTGCGACGTGAAATTTGTCGATATGAAAACCTGAATGCTCTCATTCCGAGCTCTCTCTCGACGAAGATATTGCATTGACATCCACTGTTCTTGTTCTTTTCGACCGAAATTTCATCTTGTTTTTCGTCCTAACTGCCGGGTCTTCGCTTCCATGACAATGGCGACAGAGCAACTTATCTTAAGCTAACGTATAGCTCACTTGTGTATATAGTACGCTATTTTGCTGTTAATATTTCCCATGCCATTTCGCTGAAGTTGAGCATTCGGCGGAGTGAGCTCGTTGTTTTTCCTGATTCACTTGCTTTTGGCTAGTGGAGGATATCCTTGCTGCTTCCTACTACGATCCATTCCTTCCTGGAATTCTCGGATGAACGGTGGCTCGTATTCTCGGCACGATGCTGGGGATGAATGAAAATGCGGCGTAGTTTATTATTATGGCTGTAATGTGTTGAGTGGAGTTTTGTTCATTAAGCTTCTATTTAACTGTTTTCCTTTCTTTCAGACCGTAATGAAGTTGCCTTGGAGAAAGTAAGTAGGACGATATGAGATTTGTAGCTGAGTAAAATTTATTCTTGGACAACAGATGAGTTTCCCTCCGTTTTTTGTGAGTACCCATTATTTGCTGTTTTTATATGCTATACATTTTTTGCGATTTGATTGTTTTTGGGACCGAGAAACCATTGATATAAATGGTGGAAATTTCCATCGCTATTCACAACAGATAACCCTTGATTATTTATACAAAATATAATTATTATTTTTTGAGAAAGATGTGCATCTTGAATCTCTTAATTCTCAGCGTTGCAAAAAAAGCAGGTCTTACAAATCGTTTAGATTCGAACATAAGTAACTTATACTCATTGAATTTGGCTTAACGTTGCAACTCATTGATAAATATTGCACCTGATTTCGTTAGTTGTACGGTTTGGAATAATAGGCGAAATGTCAGATTTGTGTCTCAAATGGATAGATGGTACATAGCGTATTGAAAACAAATCGAATTTAGTCGACCTTCAAATATCACTGCAAGCAAATCCGAGTCGTGTTTATATGATGAAAGACGTGACATCTGTGAAGATACTAGATCTACCATTGCAAACATTGTCAATGTCAGAGTTTACCGAGCGATTTTCAAGGAATAAAAGCAAAATTCCCCAATTTTTGTTGTTCAAAACCCAAGCAAACCTGAAAAGGTGTGCATAGTTTGGGACGCTGCAGCAGAATGCGGGGTTTTTCTGAGCTCTTGACCAGGACCATATTTATTAGTTTCTCTTTTTGAGATTCTGTTCAACTTTGTGACTGGAGATATTGTTGAAACGTTTCAACAAGTTGAAATTGATGGAGAAGACCAAAAGTCTCAACGACTTCTTTGGCACGGAGGAGCGTCCCAAGATCCAGATGTTTTTGTGCCTCGCCTTATGAGCTTTGGTGCAGCATGTTCTCTTGCAGCTGCTCACTATCTTAAAAACGAAAATGCGAATACTTATGAATCCGAGTTTCCCAAAATAGTTAAATCTATAATTAAAAGATATTACGCCGATGATATGTTTAGTCAGTGTAAATTCGAAGGAGGATGTGATTTTGCTCGCATTTGACGTCCGTGAAGTACATGAAAGAGGACATTTTCACATAGAGAACTGGATATCGAATTTTAAAAAACTTCTTGACAATTTGGACGATAGAACAGACGAAGAATCGTTCTGTCGAGCTGGGAAAACGATAGGTGACAAACTTTGGTTTTGTTACATAGTCAACTGAAATTTTGCCGGTCAAAAATAAGAAAATATTTTTGAATTGTTTGTGAAGTTTTTAAAACAAAACCCTTCAGTATATTTCAAACCTTTCCTGAGAAAAAAGATAGATAAGGGCAAAACTTGATTTTTCAGAAAACTTCATCAAAGTTGGAAATTTTTCTTTCTATGATGATGTCAAGGCCCAGGGGATACCCTATTACGCTATAGTCCAGCCTTGGCTGAAGGAAATTTAAGAAAAGGGGGGAAGGAAGAGTTGAGTTTGCAGCAGATAGCGATGGCCGATTCGCTTGAACAATTGTGGCTCATAGTCAGCGGGGCAAACAGTAGATGATAAATCATATTGGCCTAGATAAGAAAGAATCGTGAAATTTGACGGTACTATTGGCACTGATCGGAAGGGTATAATCGCGTTGGAAGGGTCGTATGTTGCGCATAGGAGATGCTCTACAAGGGAGCAGACTTGATATATATTTCATTAGAGCAAAGACCATAATAATAGCGGTAAAGCAGAGAAAGGCAACCCATATTACGTCAGTGCTTAAGGGATTAAATACGTCAGGTAATAGTTTCATCGCCAATAAGCTTTAAAGTTTTGCTTTGGACTTTGTCTAGTTCCGCTAATGAAGTGTGGTCTGCCTCAGTCCATATATGGGAGTTATATTAAAGTCTTGGTCTTACGAGAGTCTTTTAGATGTTCGCCATGTCTGATGGTATAAAGTATTTCATGCCTCTCTGAAGGAAAAGGCATTTCATGGCATTTTTCGTAATTTAAAAAATGTGGCCAGTCCAGCTTAGTTTGTTGCAGATGTTAAATCCTAATAGGTTTAGCGAAGGTGATTCAGAAATACTCACACCATCAACGGAAATAGTATGGCTAGTAGGAGGAGGGTAAGATTTGAGCGAAAGACGACAGCATTGGATTTTGGTCGCATTAAACACAACACGGTTCGCTGAACCCCAAGCGATAATTTTTGATAGGTCCCTGTTTAGCGATGCAAACATGCGATCTCTACTAACAGAAGTAGCAATTTCGCGAGAGTCGGCCACTCTGTCAAAAGAGTGTGCGCAGTCAAGGGTACTGACGACGGCAAAACTATGAATCGCATTAAAAGTGGAGGAAAGCAGGTCATTTATAAATAAAAATAAGAGAGTTGGTTAAAGAACAGTACCTTGTGGAACCCCGGCATTGGTGGTGTGGACACAGGATTTGAGTCTATCCAGAACAACTTGAAAGGAACGATCTACGAGGAAACTTTCAATCCACTTGACGAGGACGGGGTGAAGAGCAAATAAATAATAAGGCAGGGTGCCAGACTCTGTCAAAGGCTTTCGAAATATCAAGAGAAACGACAATATAATGTTATTTTATGCCATTTTCGACGGTTAGTCATTTTAAACCGAATATTTTGATTCGAAGCCCAATTTTTTATTCTTAGAAAAATGCGTCACAGCATACTCGTAATGCAAGAAGTAAAGCAAAAAAAAAATAGTAGAGGTGGCATCTGAGAATACGACTTACGTGGCTGGAGCTACTTAAAATTTACTTGCCTTTTGCATTGAAATTTTTTTATAGTGTACTTATACGGTAACCATGTGGAATGACAAAATAAATACATCATATTAATGCATAAAAAACTGTTAAAATCTGAAAAACGACCTCCATAAAAGATGGTGATTTCAAATAAAGCCTGTGAAATAATATAAAATTGGTATTTTACTGAATAGCCCCAAACAATACCTAATATGAAATTCTTTTTCGATAGCTGTTAGGATAGCTAAGTTCCATAATCGCAAAGATTATAGTTGCACTAAATTAAGCATTACTGTAAAAATATTTCACGAAGGTAAAGTAAAACTTTGCCATTGCGACGTGTTCTAGGTCAAGGGGTTGAAAGTGGTTGAGATTTCATTCACATTCAATGACCGGGTTTATTGGTTGTAGGAACTACTCATGGTTAGGTTAAGGGTAGACTAGTCGTTTGCGTAATTCACCGCATCATATTGCAGATGTTATGCTAAGAATGTGATATCTCCTAGAACACGCAAGGTTGTAATACAGCTTTTTAGATTTCACTCTACGTTGAGTGTGGGGAAAATTGATATCGTATTTGTTTGAATAAATTAACGATTCAGTACTCGTACGAGGCAGGACCAAACTAAATTTTTCTTACCTTTTGTATTCAAATTCATTTTTTTCACACTTTTAATCATGTGGTAATAACGTGGAATGGAAAAATATGAAAACAAAATTAAGAACTTAAAATAGATTTTCTTTTCATGTTTCACCTCCTTAATGTATTCAAACAAACCTTGGGTATTTTCGGTGATCTCTAATACTGTGCTGCTCTTAACTCAAAGCCCTATATGTGATGATGGATTTTATTCGAGCCAGGCACTATCCCCGCTAGCAATCAATGCTCTACCCACTCGCCTAAACAGGCTTCAATTTAACATACTATCGAAAACCAATCTGATGTATTGCTTCTAAATGAACTCTCTTTTCATAAATTAGATTCTAAATGAACATTTTTCATAAATTAGATTCGGTTTCGAGAACACGATATTTTGAAGCCGTATTCATGGCGATGTCCCGCACAAGATAAACAAGCCAATTTTAAAAGTGTGTATATTCTTGTGATTGAATATCCGTCCCTTTCGTACGTTAATTCTCCTTCAAACCTGTTGTACACACAGTGTTTCCATAAGGAAGCCAGTGAGCTCTATCTTTTTTTTCCATTCTAACGACACACGTGTCAATCCGCTTCATATTTACGATACATAAAAATTGGGACAACAATCATTTTCATTACTTTCAGCAGACATTCAAAGGAAATCCTCATTTACTTCAACTCGACTTTTATCCCTGATAAAATGAAACTTCATTCTGCCGCTTGTGAATGTTGACGTACAATGTCATCATATGTATACGTATAAGCTTTACATTGGCCTGGAAAAGACATCATCCACAACATTAAAAGTCTGACGAAAAGGAAGCAACGGACATTGTCAATGGTGCCATCATTCTAAATGGCTGTCGAGAATGAAACGGATGGGTTTGGCATATATTTATTATAGCTAAGGAATTTAATTCACCCATCACTAATATACATACATATAAGTTCGCTTTGGGGCTTGATGTGTAGCCATGAGATGGCGACCCTACATTTCATTCCAATTGATTTTCAGTTAGCATGAAAAGGGACGGCATGGGAGTGTTAGGCTATATGAGAAAAATGAGAAAAAAAAAGTTTTTTCGGTAGGGAATTTATACAATCTTGGCAAATCTATAACAAAATTCAAAAGTTTTATGGAGGTGCTACCACCAGTGATGCCAATTTAGCTATTTTGTAGCTAGATTTAGCTACAAAAAGAACCTGTTTAGCTACATAATTTTTCATTTAGCTATAGGCTACAAATTTAGCTACAAATTTATAGATTATAAATAATTTAAATTGTTGCTTTGATTGCATTAACTTACACTAGTTTATTAATATTTAAAACTCTCAGTGCTTAAAAATAATTTCCTCAAATTCTAAGGTAATCGCCAATGCTTTGGGTAGTACAATAGTACTACTACTATGTACTATGTCTTTCCGGGCATAGAACAATAATAATCTTTTACGAACAGTTTTATTTCTTTTGTTCGGTTCGAAGAAAAACCGCGAGTTTTAACTCATTAGGAATAAACTAAAATAGGTAAGGCAAACGAAATATGTTTAATATAGAATACACATTATCTGCCTAAATTTGAAGACAAGAACCGAAAAATTCAGGCGTAGACATAAAGTTGAAATAAAACGTAGACAAAGTGTTCGCACAAAACTCTAGAAGACATTAGAAATCGTGCTCAGTAGTAAAATCAAACGTTAGAATTGTGCTAGCTTTGTTTTTTTCATTTTGTAGAGTCTTTCAACACAGCGAAAAATAAAGACTATATTTTCTGAGTTGGGGGCAATTTGTTTCCATACTTCACATCGGATTTAAAGGCAGATTTTGATAACTGTATTTTCAGTATTTTAATTGACGAGTCTATGGATATTTTAGTGATATTTAGCAAAAATTTATTAAAATTTACTTGAAAGAGCTAGAAAGGGGAGTTGTTGAAAGTATTACTACTGCCATAAACACGTGCTTAGGAAACTACATCCTAAATATTACAAATACGACAGACAAAGCAAGTGTTATGGTCGGAGTCAAAAACGGTGTATTTAAAAAATTAAGTCGTCAAAATCCTTTTTTAATATTAATAAGATGAGCTTGTCATTCCGTTCAGGTTTCAGTTTCTGCAGCTTGAGGATCGTTTCTTCCCTAAACCTTAAAGTTTTTACCTGCAGAAATTTATAATTGGTTCTCTAAATTCCTCTAAAGATGATACGGAGTTCGTAAACGAGGTAGTTGTCAATAACGGGATCAGTATCAAGGATCAGTAACCAATAACTATGGCTAAAACTCCACTCCAGCATAGTCCAAACATCAGAAGAATGTTATTTAGCAAAAATGATTTACAAGGAGTATAACAATCAAAAACCTTTTAGATCTCCTATTTCTTCAACCCATTTTAAAGGATGCTTCTATCATGAATAAAAAAATAGAATAGAATACTGTTGAACTTAATAAGCTCTTCAACGATTTTTATACTCTTTTATACTGTTAAATTAATAAACTACTCATAATACGATGTACATACATCTAATATTTTTCCATATCAATTATACACATTAGCTTAATAAAACTGTTTTCCAGAACCTTGAGTTTTTATTGTTGAATTTAGCTACACTTTTTAGCTACAAAGTCAACATTTTAGCTATTTTTAGCTATTTTTTCCCTCAAATCTAGCTACAACGGCTGGAAAAAAGTTGGCAACACTGGCTACCACAGCTTTTCTGTGCTGGAGTGGCTGATACCATTGATCTGAAATTTTCGGAGGACATAGATGTATATATAGAGTAGGTCCATGATTAGTTAAAAACTAAGATTTCTTTAGCGCTTTGGCAACCCTGGACATTTTAGTGAATTTTGATGTTCCCCTATATTGCAAAGCCAAGATTTATTCTTTTACTTTATTATTTTTTTTTAAGTATTTGAAATGAAAACTGATCATGTTTTGTGCTTGTTTATTATAAGGAATTAGAAATCTCAAGCCTAATGCGATCACTAAGAGCCTAAGAGCTAACAAGAATTTTATTAAATTTTGATTTGTCATAATTTCTGACAGAAACGTCGCATCATCAAGAAATATTCAGGGGGTGTTAATGTTGACTAAAACTATATATGACTAAAACCACATATGAGTGTGCGGACAGCTACAGCAGGCCCTTGAAAAAAATATTCAAATCATTGTCCATCCGGAAAATTTTTCGCTTTTTGACCAAAAGGGGAAATAATTGATACATTATATTTTTTGGCCACGCTGTCAAAATGAAGTTTTCTAAACTCCGTGATACATAAGAACAGCAACCCATCACCAAATTGCTTATATTTTTAGAACTCGAAATTTCTGTTCACGAGAAATCATCATCGGATAATTAAATCAACATGAAATTCATTGGATATATATCTGAAGTAAGATCAAGGCTGATAGCAGTGATTTTGAAATATGGCCAAACCTATGGCAGTGATGCCATCTAGAAAATGAACTAAGAAAACAAACTGCCTTTTGCTCTATAAACTCCAATCCAGTCACCAGATTTTATCGAACTTCACACAATCGCTGTATAAGAAAAATGCAATATAAATCTTTGTGCCCTATATCTTCCGCTACTGTCATGAAATCAAAACGAAATTCATAAAGTAAATGGGCTTATTATAGGCCAAATGTGGTAAGAATTTGGTTAAAAAATCGAGATAATGTTACCAGCTACGGAAGTGTTTGTAATTTTTTGTCATTTCTTTACCAAGCGATGTTATCATGAAATTTTCAAATAGTGGTAATAAACAACAAATATTAAGATTTAGAAAATTTGAGCACTTTTGCGAGTGGTAACCTTAAATTTCTTTTTAGCTAAGGTTTCCCAGTACTAAGCATTTTTCTTATTTCTATACCATCAGATGTTGCCATAAAATATTCATATGACAAACATCAAACAAAGCGGTAAATAGCGTTCAAAGCAAGTTGGCTGTAATACGGAACACGTGTGATAGAATATGCATTTAAAACCTGCCCGATTCCTTTACTTTTCTTCGAACATGAGTGTTTCTAGCGGTTCCTTTGCTCTAGAAGTTTTTTTTATACATTGAAATTGATATTGAATTATCACAAAGTTTAAGCACAATTGTTTGCATCGTAAATATTTTCAACTTAACCCGTGATTATATGCACAAGAGAACTCTCACTTCTTGCAGGACTTGCACATATCGAAAGACCATAAAGTTGTATTTTGCTGTTCCAATTGGTCGATTGATTTTTTTTTTGCGTCGACTCTCCGAACGCACACTTTAATTTCGATTTCTCCATAAACAAGCCGGTTAGCAATATAATCACAATAAGGAAGAGTGTGATGTGAGTATTACCTTAGAAACCATCGGTTTCACCGAAAGGTTTTCGATCAGCTTATGTGAGTAGAAATCAAATGAAAACATAATAAATTCCGGACGTAACCATATGAATATAATAGATTTCTTATTGGCTGTGTCCGTTGGTTATTGATGATAGGTTAATCTAGGAAATTCTATTATCCAAACAGATTGAGCAATGTAATAAGATATTAAGGCATGTATAGCATACTTACCAGGTAAATCACTTGAATTCGATGGGATCGACTTTACAATATTACTCTGAAACAGAAAAAAAAATGAAAACAAATTAAATTTTACTAGGACCAAGATTAAAATGTTTTATTGCTTTGCAAAATGAGCTAAATATATTAATGATCTTTATTTAATTTATTATTAACTTAGATGAAAACAAGTAACATTACAAAGCTTGTTGTTTCTATTGTTCATCAATTCGTTGCAAATTCTTTGGGTCAATGCTTTGGTTCAATCAGTTTCTAAATTCATTTCACTTAAACAACTCTTAAAAATTAAAAAATATGCATGAAAGCCTATGATTTATTTTGCATGATGTTGGTTTCTTGTTCTTGGATTCACTGAGGTATGTGGTGCTCTTTCATATCGTCTCATGAAATTATGTAGTAGAAAAAAACAAATATTATTGTGTATAAATTATCTAGACGTCACTGGATGTCTACTGTAAACCTTAAATTGCGGTCAAAAACTTGCAAAGCCATTTTATTTATTATTTATTCATTCACCAAAACAAGGTACAAAATCACATATAAAAAAAAGACATCAAATTAAAATAAAATGGAAAAGTAAAGTAAAGTAAAGGAAAAAGCAAAAACAAACAAGTTAAATAAGTTAAAAACAAATTAAAAAAGTAACAAATAAATTAATAAATAGCAATCAATAAATAAAACATTGACATATAAGCTATAGCTTAAAGTTTAGGGGTACAGATGGTATGAAAACGACGAGACGAAAAGGACGATTTGGAAATCGTAGGGGAATATAGATTGCTTATTGTGTTGAATACTCTGCAGCATCTATTTACTAATTCATTAGCTCCATATGTGGTCGAATGAGAATATTCTTTTAGGAAACGATTGGACCTGGTGTTCCTCACAGGGATATTTATCAAAATTTTATTATTCAGGAATTCTTCGAAAGGCACGAACAATGCGGTAACTGAATGTGCAATTTTGTTAGTCCAGTTTTTGGCGCAGATATCGTTACATGATCTATGAGTTTAATGTCGTCAACAATTTCAGCCTGTAGTAATTCTTTTTTTTGTGTGGCTGAAATGGGTGAGTTTCAAGGTTTCTAAGTCTCCACGTTGAATGAATCCATTTCTTTTATGATGGCTTTCTTTCTAGTCTAAGATGACCGTTTTTGCGACAAAGTGTTATATGTTGCCTTTATCATAAACAATCATTTTGAAGAGCACTTCATTCAATTAGAACGGTTTACTAATGTTTTGGCTTTATATCTATTATAAATTAGCCATATGACACATCACATAAATAGTAATTAATAGCCTGCCACTAGCGCAGCTTATTTTAGCCCATCAGTATGGGTCCATCTGCCCCCTTTGCTGTCTAGTTAAAGTTGCCAAGAGACGACTCCGTTAAATTGATTCAGTTAGTTCAATGAAACGGTACTAGCCACCTCTTCCAACTCTTGGAAGTTGTAGGAAAATAGAATGCTCAAATGTTCAATATTTAGGGCCAACTACTGGCAAAGAGTATACTCGATGGTCACCTTTTTCATTTCGCATTTCCTGTATGAATTGCTGGATGTCAGTTCTATGTTATTCGCATGCGATACAGTAAAGCGAGCCTGAGAGCAAGCCAACTGTCACTCAAGCAGTTTTTGCTGAGCTTGAGCAGTTTGCTGCTTTTGCCTGAATTTGTTAATGGTCATAATGACCTGGCTACGTTACACTCCGTTGCACTCATCAACGAACACTCGTCGGGAATCCAAAGACGGAATTTGGAATAAGGAAAGACGATTACTATACCCATAGTAAACGATGCTGAATTTAAACAACAATGAGCGAGTACTACGCTGAACGTATTCTATTGCCTCACTCAGATATTTATGACAAGGAGACTATACTTGACAACAATACTCCATGATGGTACGAACAAGTGACAAAAATAGATAGGGAGGATTTCTACCTCTAACAAAAGGAGCAGACCATCTATGAATGAAACCGGACAAATGCCTTTCCATTTTCAGCTCTAGTAAAAGGAGCAGAGCATCTAAGAATGAAACAGGATAAACGAGATCCCTTGGCGGTTATATAGGCAATGTGCTGGTCAAATTTGATCTTTGGATCAAAAAACACATCAAGGTTCTTAAGATTATCAACAGCCGTAATAGAACATCCCTACAGAGCATAGGAATATATTAAGGGTAACATTTGATACGTATAGGACATTTGATGACATTTGAATTTGTTCAAAGTAAGTGAATTTTTAGAATACCAGTCAGTCAGAGTACCAAGATTATTTTAGAGTTGGAGACAGTCGTCGGTAGATTCAATTACTCTGAGAACCTTGAAGTCGTTGTAAAGACTATGAATAGTAATGGCCGAAAATTGGAGTCCTGAGAAACTCCAGAAAGCGGACAGAAAGGGGAGGAAGTGGAGGGATGCAAAGTTACAGCACAGGTATGACCAGAAACATAGGATGAAAACCAAGATAAAAGCAGATCACACATCCCATAGCTTCGAAGCTTTGCAAGAAGAATGCTGGATCAATAAATAAGTAAAGGATATAAGGTTAGAGATGGAAGATCTACCTTTGATGAAACCATGCTGTTCAAGAGCAACGAAAGGATGGAGGAGAGAAAGCAGCCTGTTGTAAACAACTCTTTCAAAAGGAAGGAGGGGAATGGGACGGTAGTTGGTAATGCAGCTTCGGTCATCAGACTTGTGGATGAGTGAAATATAAGCAGATTTCCAACTGTTTGAGAAGGAGCTGGAGGAGAGGCTGAGGTTAAAGGAACACACAAAATGAGGGTCAAAGGAACACACAAGAATGATGAAAGTGACTTGGCCAACAGGTTTGGGATACCACCAGATCCACAATCGACATTAACATGAAGACACTTGAGTAAGTATTCAATTTCTAGGGGCCTGGTGTAAATGAAAAAGAAGAAAGATGAAGCAACATCGCAAACTTCACAAAGTAAGATTTGATTGTGTTGAGAAAAGAAAGCTGAAAAAACTGTGCAAAGAATCGCAATTTTCTCGTGTGTTAGAAGCAGTAGTATTATCAACGGACATAAAACCAAAACGGTTTCTGTTGATTAGAACAGATAGAGGACTCAATGGTTGCAAAGTAGTCTCGAATAACTTGGCAATTTTGGCTGTAAAACGCAGCCTCAGAAATTTGAGAAGTCATTATGAGAGCCTGTTTTTTTAAATCTGTCTATATCATTAAACTAAAGAGCGTCATTAGGCTTGCGAAGGCGGCTGGGAAGAGTGAAGCGAAAGCAAATGTTGGATAGAAAGTTTTGGAATTTTATATCAAGTTCGTCGACAGTGAGTCATACCAGCGCAGTCTGCTTTACGGTTAGTTGAAATTAAAAGTAAGGCAGAGGGAAAGCTAATCTTGAGGTAGCTGGATAGCTCATCAAAAAATTTGCTATAAATCACAACTGAGGAATATATATACTGAGGAAATAATGAGAATTTTGGTGGGAGTAAAGGTAACAAACACAACAATACATTTAATAAGAAGAGAAGGAGAGAAGTCCATACAGAGACCTGTAAACAGCAACTAACACACCAATGCCATCGCTTTTTCCTAATGTAGCTTGATCACGACCACGATGGAAGACTGTGGGCAAAAAGAGAAGCTCGTTATCGTAGTTAAACGTGTTTCAGTTAAGCAGATGATATGGTCAGAAGAAAGAGTAGAGGAGAGATTCAGCGTGCTTAGCCTAAGTCCTAAGTTCACTAACGTTCAGGTAGTATACATAGATTGGATTGAGCTTATTAATTATAATTGAGCTTATTATAATAAATAAGTTGATGCTGTCCAACTGGAGTTGAGTCTGTTGGTCAATTTGTGGAAGGTAATGTTCGCGACAGGAGAAGCATCAACAAGGCAGTTTGGAGCAGCATTAATTATTTACTCTTCAACCCTATCTCCACAGAATATTTATACAGCAATAATGTTACTTGCAGTCTGCTGATGACAATAAAAATGGTACTTTCAGTGTTCAATGTGGGTGAACTTTTCTGTACTGCTTCTAATTTTAGCAAAATAAGCATAGCTACGGTAAAGTCCGTAAATGTTCGATATTTTCATTTTGTATTCACAACAAAAGTTTGAGAATACATATTAAGTACGTCAGAAAATTTTTAAATTTAGAAGCAACAAAAAAATTCCAGTTTTTTTTTGCTTTCTATTGGGCTCTTTTCAGACATAGAAAAACTAGATGGGTCCATTTTTTAAATATTTCAAAATTTAGCAGACATTTAAATTTCTAGACTTTTACAGTCTAAAGCTTTTCGTAGAATTTGTGACTTGAATTAAAACCGACAAGCATCATCAGTTCTCCGATTAATAGCTGGTATGGTTGGCCAAAATATGTTGTATTTTGTGATCTCAGTTTCAGGTCAGTTTCAATAATTAAGAAATAATTTAATTGCTTTTTTCGTTGATTTATATTGTCATTCTGTTAATTTGTTGAAAATGCATTCTAAGATGTGTCTGACAAATATATTGCATTCTGCTTTTGAAAGTAGAATTAAATCTGATATGGCTTCATAGTACGAAATTAAGTTAAAAGGCATTTAGAAGACGATGAGAAATAATTCTTAAAGGATGACGTTCAAATACGTTGATATCATGGAAAGGATTTTCTCTGATGAGCTTGCACAATACTATTTTTGATGTAGTGCTCATCAAAAATATCATACATAAAAATGTTTTCAATATGCAAGTTTTCTATAGAGGAAAATAATTTTCCCCGATATTGAGCGAAATTATTTCGAAAATTATTTTACTTCGAAAATTTTGCTGGAGGCAATGATCTGAGCAAACTGCAGGCAACTTTGGAATCTTTATATATTTTGTTCATCCCTTTACATTCGAAATATTGCCAACTAATTTATTCATCAACATCACACATATTATGATAAAAAAAACTTTCCGCTATGTTTGATTGACACATAATTAAGACCGACAAGAGAACTTGGAAAACGAAGCTTTAATTGATATTCACATTTCTCTGTGGATTCTTTCATCGAATGAAACCATATTAATTACATACATAGCTAGTCCCACATAAAAACATGCTACGATATACGTTTCAAAATGCTAGAGTCAAGTACAATGCTGTAAGCGAATAAGGTGTTAATAAAGGATGATTCACTCCTTCGAATCGTGCTACTTGAAAACAATATGTATGGGTATGGTACAATTTACTCTAGCTCTATATACATAGACCTATGAATAGATTCACCAAAAAGCCTTAAACACTTTCTAGTAACATTTTCCGATTACGCCTATCTGCCAGTTATTTTATACTCTTGCAAGAACCTTGTGTTAGATTCTTAATAAGTACGTGTGCATGTATAGTACAAGATGGATGGCTGCAACAAGTGATGGTTGGGTATGTCTTGGCGTAACAACTGTAGATGATTTATGTTTTCCTGAAAGTTTTGCTATCACATCTTTTGGTTTTCTCATGTTAGAGTTCGTATTGTACATGAAAGTTTGCCGGAAGTACAAAGCCTTCACGTTGGTTGAAGTTTGCATAATCTGTATCTTTGTAGCCTAGAAAATTGTTATACACAAAACCGTTAGAATAAATATTAGTTAGACAGAAGCGAAATGAATTTTCCAGTTTCCATGCATAAGCTCTGAAAATAATATTAAGGTCAAAGTTCATCGTTGAAAACTTTATTGGTCTTTTGGGTGCACATATTTGTTCATACGTCGTTGTAAAATGATATTTGGAGATTAGCTACCGAAAATTTGATTAGTCCTAATTTAAGAATCATATATACATACACACAGTATACTATTTAAAACACAAAGCACATAGACGGGAGTTATTAACCTACTTATCTAAATTCGCATTTTAAAGTATTAATAAATTGAGGAAGAAGATCACAGCAAAGTTAACGGAACGTCCTCTAAATACTGGTAAAAATTTCTCCAAACCTAACACCTGAACGTGGTGGCCAGGACATTATGGCCATCACCTGATCCAAGCAAAAGCAGGAAACTGCTCAAGCTGAGCAGAAACTGCTTGAGAGCTACGGTCGGCTTGCTCACAGGGCACTGCCTTACCGCATCTCATGCGAACAGAATGGGACTGACATCCAGCAATTTACACAAGAGGTGCGAGATGGAAGAGGACACCATCGAGCATACACTCTGTGATTGACCGGCCCTAATTAATAAACGCCTCAAGATTTTTGGTTCTTACCACTTTCAAGGGTTAGCAGAGGTGGCCAGTACCGTCACGCTGAGTCAGCTGATCCAGTTTGGCGAAGCGGTCACTTGGCAGCTCTAAAAAAGACAGCGGAGGGTGGCGAATGGGCCCAAACTGGTGGCCTAATGCAAGCCGCGTTCCCGGCAGCCCTCTTTACTAACCTAACCTAACACCTGAACGTGCCAAGGGTCTAGTAAATGGTCGATCAGTTCATTGAAATAAGTCTGATCGTCTCTTCACCATATTTACCTGCCTTCCTGCGGTGTTGCTGTCACTTTGGATCGGAAATGGGGTAGTGATATTCTCGTGATATTAAGCATTATAATAAAGAACCGGAATAGTTAGGAACTTGTAAAAAAAATGATCCTGCAAACGGAAAATGGAATACGCATTTGGACAAGAACAATCAATGTTTGGGGCTGTTAAATCATTTTTACGACAAGCCAATCAGTACAGTCTGAGCGTGTTGGAGATTCATGTTATGAAATGGATTGGCAGCAAGGTGCAAAATATGAGATCGCATACAATATTAAAAAGTGGAAAGTTTGCAGGAAGCCGTGAGGTTGGAGTGGCATTTAGTATGAGTGGATAGTTCAAATCGCACGTAGTGGACTTTAAAGCAGTTAGCAAACAATTGTGTGCAATTTGCACTAAAACGAAATTCTTCAAAATATGGCTAGCAAACCCTGATAGGCGAAGAAGACGGGCAAACGAAAGACGAATTTCATAGCTACCTGGAAATATTATTCGGCCCACTGCCCGCAAATGGCGTCAAAATTACATTTGGTGACTTCAATTCTAAGACCGAAAACGAAAAAATACTTTCAGCACCGACTGGAGAGTACAGTCTAATGTCAAATTTTCATAATGTATTTGTTGAAAAATAAGTGCTAATAACGTTATGATAACGATAGTTTTCGTTTAAAATTTTGCTATATAGTATAAATTTAATCGATATGAACATTATGCAACTTTTGTTTAATAATTTTAAAATCCAGTATAAAAACCACAGTCTAATTTCATAGTTTTAAGCTATCACTTCATTCGGCAGTCCGCAATGACTGCTCGATGATTTTATCAATAAGACGGCACGATTCAATTTTCAAATTCAAACGAGTATTGACATCAAATGTCATTTTTCACTCGAAAGAATGAACTGCACATACTATATTGGCGTGGAGAGATATGTACATGGGTCAATGTCATCTTCATTTTCAAAGCGAAATTATATTTTAAGCAACTTTTCACGCTTAGAAGTGAGTGCCACTCCATGCTAAGAAGGGAGTACTACTCAGGTTAGGTAGTAAAGAGGGTAACCGGGTACGCGGCGGCTGGCATTAAGCTGCTAGTTTGGGCCCACTTGCACCCTCCGCTGGCATGTTAGAGCTGCCAAGTGACCGCTTTACTAAACTGAATCAGCTGATTCAACGGGTCGATACTAGTCACCACTGCTAACTCTTGAAAGTGGTAAGAACCAAAAATCTTGAGGTGATTACTATTTAGGGAGAGAGAGAGTGTGTTCGATGGTGTTCTCTTCCATCTCGCACCTCTTGTGTAAATTGCTGAATGTCAGTCCCATTTTGTTCGCATGAGATGCGGTAAGGCAGTGCCCTGTGAGCAAACCGACCGTCGCTTTCAATCAGTTTCTTCTAAGCTTGAGCAGTTTCCTGCTTTTTCTTCGATCAGCTGATGGCCATAATGTCCTGGCCACCTTGCAACCCATCCTGTTTTCCCATTCGGACTTTAGTTTAGCCCGCATGGCAGCATCTAGTTTGCTTGTGGTGTCAGCAATTGACCGTAGTACAGTGATGCAGGGGCTATTACTAGCTCCTGAGCTTTTCCTCGCCAATTTATCGGTTTTTTCGTTGGATTTGACCTCACTACGCCCTGGCACCCACAAAGTCCGGATAGGAATATGCCTTGCCGTTTGATTGAAAGCCACTCTGCAAGCCTTAACAGTTTTTGAATAATATCTATAAGACGCAAGAGTGAAAATTCCACTATTGCTTAATTCATAGCTAAATTTTCGCCAAAACAAGTTTCGCGTGAAATTTTGTATGACAATTTCACGTGAAATCAAATAAAATACTATGCTTAACAGAGGGTTAGTATTAACTTGAGTTAGTGGGTAAGTCCCAGTTAATTAAATGTTAGCTAAAGCTGTTTACATATTATTTTATCTCAGCTTTAACAGACATTATTTCAAGAAAAAACGATCGATTCGATAGACATTTCAGGATTCAACTGCTGAATGCTACTCAAACACAATTTTTCGCACGAACTACTCATACCAATACCCTTCGCAATCGATAGAATGTCCGGCTGAGACATTCGAATCACTGTCAATTATGATGTGCTCCGTCGGAGTCTCTGAGTGCATGCATGAAAATGGTGCGAGGTTTCGAGCTTGTGTCGATAATATCTTTTTGGAATATTTGATTAGAGCTCTGTGTCACACCATAGCTTATCGAAATTCTATACTGGTGCACGCAACATACTAATTAGATTGTAGTGAGAATTGAGGATTCGGTGGAAGTCTGCTGCTAATACGGTGTAGGTAACATCAACACTATTGGGCCAAATTATGTAGGTATAGTGTTCGCTCACCTGTGGAAAGCGGATACACCTTATTTATGAGAAATCCTTGTTGACGACAATGTTTGATTAATATTCTTGAGAAGTTCGGAAGAAAATAAATATGTGTCGTCACACGATGCTAGGTAATAGCGGAAACGTGCCTTATTAATTGGCACACAAATGAAGGCGTTGACATACATATTGATTTTTCTACCAGTAGTTATTGTACTTTAACGATTGCAAGCTATAATATTTGTCGAAAATAAAAAATATCATTATTGGTCATTTGAAGATTTCTTAATTTTGCTTAGCTTGTTATTATGGTTCTCTGGTAACAACATCAGAAGCTTTTTTGAAGCTATTCCCTGGTACCGACGGATATACGTACATATAGTTAATTGGGACTGAAAATTATTTTTGCCAAGAGATTAACATGACTCTCAAAAAAGATTGGAGTTCGAGTTTATCCAACGCAGTGGAGATCCTCTCTGAGTGGCCGGTTGAAAAAATTAAAAAAACTTTTACTATCGAGCTTACCCGGAGCCCAAAGTTGGTGCACACGGCAAAATTGTAACTGCGTTGGCATTGACTTTTTTCGCACTTTGAAAGAAAATTTAGAAACTGGTCTCATCAACATGTCCACTTCGATCTTTCTTGACTCATTCACACTTTCACGCTCTACAAATACTGTTTCTAACACGGTTAAAGATGTTGGTGCAAAAGATAGAGATATTTTATCTTAAACGACAGTAATACTACCCAATCTGTACAGGTGGTGAGGCTACCCGGACAATAATTCGAATAAACCGAGCGGCTTATTATGAATCCAATAACAAGGCTCGGAACCGCATTGATACCATAACGGCACCCACGAAAACAAAAACGGCTGAAAGATTTGAAAATGTTCTCATGGAACTTAAGATGGCTCTACAGCCAGCTGCTAAGCAACTGGCCGATACCCTGCCTGTATATAAAGCTGAATGACAAAAAATTACACATGCACGGAATGATGCTTTGCAATAGAAAGGATATTACTTATACTCCTGTTGTCACCCAAAAACCATGTGCTCGGAATACGCTTCGTAGTAAACCAAAAAATGAGGTCTACCATTATCAGCTTTAACACTATTAACTAAAGTCTATGAGCCATTCACATGGGAGGCAAATTTGCAAACATCAGCCTCAATAACGTTCACTAATCTAATGAGGAATTTATAGGCGACGAAAAAGGTGCATTTTATTAATAGGTCTAGCTGATTCTGAGTGTCTGCCGTAGGTGTGATAAAAAAATCATCCTTGGAAATATTAACGCCAAAATTGGTCGGAGACGGTATTTAGACGTTACACAGAAACCTCCAGCGTTTGCATGAGAACACTAAAGACAATAGACTTTGAATCGTAGAACTAGCAGCATTCAAGTTCCATGCTCACGTATAAAGATATTAATAAGGCCACATGGGTATGACCTGATGGTGCCACGCGTTATTAGATAGATGACGTGTTGATAGATTGCAACCACTACTTCAGCCTGATGACGATACAAACGTACCGAGGTGCCAATAAGGACGACGACTATCTTGTTCGTATGGTTCTCCAAGCTCGATTTGCGCTGCACAGGAGCATTGTATTCGCGAGCCAAATAGAAATCAACGCAATGAGAACCAGGAATACCTTTGATACCACAACAGGAATACCTGTGATTTTGTGTAAGGACTCGTCCTTACAGAGGTCGATAGAGAAACAGTAAGTTCTAGGATGCTGGGTGAGAATGAGAAGTGGACAGGCCTTAAGAACATTGTCATTAGCACTGCTGACGCCATCTTAGGCAGAAGTCGCAAAACCGGGGCGAATGTTGCGTACCGGGCGATGCAGCAATCTCATAAAACGTGGCTACGTAAGAAGGAATGTAAAGAATGTAAAGAGCAAATAAAAAGAGACCTCACAGACGAAAGAAAGCTACCTGTGAAAAAATCTGACCTGTGAAATAGAAAGAACTAAAGGAAAAGATCTGTATCTGACGCGCAAATTTTACCAAATAGTTCGAAAAGGGATTCAATACTCACTATGCTGTATAAGAAAAAATAATGTAATCGAATCACCGATCCTAAAAGCACTCTGGAGCGATTTGAAGCTGACTTAAGTGCGTAGCCACGGTAATTGCTCTTGTTTGTGATGAATAAAATGCTTATAACTAAGAAACATGGTTCTATTAAACATACGAGTATTTTAAAATACGACTTCGACTTGTCGCTAATGGGTTTTTGGAAAAGTACATTCTAATACAGATTGTAAGAATAAATTAAAAGTTAAAAACTTTGATACATAATCCTGCAATAGATCATTGCAAAAGTTTTTCTTTTATACCTTAAACCAATTCACCTGACGTTTTTGCTCTCTTCCAATACTTTCACAAAGCAGCAATATCGATTTTTGGAAGCTCCGTAACCGTTATGAAACTTACATGTTCGTCTTGATAACATAAAATTTAATTTATTATCCTATCTAGTCGGCATCCCAAGCTGAGCTTCCACGAAAGAGGAAAATGGTTTATACGCCCACTGCAAACCATACTTTTACATCAATCTCTTGCAAAGCTATTACGCAAATAGCAGCTCTGGTCATTTATTCAGTACAAGATTTAAGCAAGCATAAGATATACTAGCAGAAATATAACTTTCAGTATCCGATTTTCCATATAAGCTTTCAGTTACTTGTTCGACATACTTATGTAAAATTCTACAGTAGAAATGTCTCGTCATTGCGATTTCCCGAGTGACTAGTTTCGATTCCCTGCAGAACAGAATATTATTCTGGCTAAGATGAATCTCATGCATGTATAATTCAATCTGTTCAATTTCGTTGGATACATACATACGTATATGATGTTGCTACTGGACCGCTTGATAGCATCCTGACTTCGAACCGAATTTCTGTCCGTAGCTCCTTTCTTTCCCTTCAAAGTTATTTTTGATGGCGTCGGAAAGTCAAATGCTACCAAGCGCAATTTGAAGAAACGGAATATCAGATCCTGTAGCTGCACTGGCTATGCAGTAGTATCTAGATGCTTAGTTTCGTTGCGAAAAGCAGCGTTTTAATAAACAAAATACATTCTGAGGGCAAATGGAGAGACGGACTAAAGGTCGATTGAAAAGTTTAGAGGAATTTGAACTCAATGCAGCAGTTGGTTACAGTGAAAATGTGCTTTAAGTCATGAAACGTATATATACAATATATATATATATATATATATATATATATATATATATATATATATATATATATATATATATATATATATATATATATATATATAGCAGGGTGCTTGCGGTATACCACGTGATTTCTTGAGGTGAGTTGATAAAAAAATTGTTGCAAAAAAGTTGTACATACAAAGGCAGCGATATTTCATATTCTTTCATCATCTCCTCAAAGTCCTCATTCAAACCATCTATGTCTTCAGTGGTTGTGACTTTACATCCTGTTTCTTTAATCAAGGGAAGAATAAAATGATGTCATTTGTCGAAAGAAATACGGACCTTGAAGAAAAAGCCTCAATTTTTATCATATGCCACCTCTACACCTGATCAGATAGTAGCAGTAGGATACCAAATAGCAGTTGCTTTGCTCGGAGGCAACCCCAACATCCACAACCATGATGAGCAGCGGTACTAGCTATTCGCGAGGGCAGCGGTGAAAACCAGCTTTAATCTGGCCAGGCTACATTTTTCATGAGATCCTGCTCGATTTCACTTCTTATGGTCCTACTATCAGATACTTATTGTCCTTGAATCCAGTTTTGTATGACTATAACCCTTTTTGTATGACTATAACCATTTTACAGGTGCAGATGTGGTTGGGAGTTACACTGAACCCACTCTCCTGGGGGTGGATTTCCACGACACGCAGCCCTACAACAGCTCTTACAGATGATATCGTGTGGCTGCCACAAATCTTGTGAGAACGTGTGCAGCTGCATGGAGACCAAGCTGAAACGCTCGTGATTCTGCAGGCATTGCAGCGGGGCCTCCTGTGACAATGTGGAGGATGCCGAGCTAGAAATATACTTCCATTCCCCAAAAGGCGACGATCTTCCCGATGACGACAGGATGGATGATGTTTTGGCGGATGTTTTTCACAAGATGCCAATGGCACATTGAGATCCTCCGATCCATAAAGAAACGGACTTCAACCGCGTCCTTCTAAGAGGTCAAAATTATTTTAATTGATGTACATAGGTAGTGTGTGATTAATATAGTCTAGGTAGTGTGTCATTAATGTAAAACATAGGTATAGTTATCTATGTTTTTGCATTAAATAATCATTCATAAAATTCTCATTTTCTTCAACACCCCATATTGTCAAGACAAAGCACTGATAAGATAATGAATAAGAGGTTGAAATAAGAAAAAAATCTAAAATGCCCTTAGAACAAAATATTGCTAAAAATGTCAAAATTTTAAAAAAATCGATAAATTTGAAATGCTGTAACAATGACGATTTTGGTCTGAAATTGTAGCAAATTCGGTCTAAGTTAAAAATTTACTGAATAGAATTTATCATTAAGTATGTCCTTTATGGTATGTATTGGCAAAAACTAAAAATAAATTGAAAATTTTTCGACTTTTTTCGATTTTGACAAGGATGCTTTGGGTTATTCAGTGGGGCAACATCATAAACAAGTCAGCAAAAACTCAGAACTACCGAATTTACGCAAGGTCTGATGTATAAGATTACTGGACTATATAGAAAAATATTTAATTTCATTTCAAAGGCTATGTTTGTATAAGTACTTTTTATCTTGTTTCACGTACTATCCGAATATGCATTTTTCGGCTAAGTAACTTTGATATTATAATGTTCTGTGAACATTAGGTTCTTGTTTTTAGTATCTCTTAAAACCATTGTCGGTCTAGGGGCTGAAGATGGTAGCTGGTAGCAGTGGCGGCTCGTGGCAATCACAACAAGCGGGGCTAACCTTACGAACGGGTTTCCACTCCACCCAAGGGGTACCGTATCAGAGCGTTAACCGATTTTAAAGTGTACGGTTTCCCAAAAAGAGTTTTTACATCAACACCGAGTATTCGAGAAAAAAAATACTTACTTAAATCAAAATCAAAATCAACTTCGTTTATATGAAAAATGCGTCGCATAAAAACTCTTTTTGGCCTATTCCACTTATAAATTTATTTTCTTTTATAAATATATACATAAAAACAAAAACATTTTCAACAACAGTTAAAATAACATACATATATAAATCAATTAAATTAAAAACTTCTTCGGGAAAACTTTTTTTAATAATGGCTTCTACTTATTATTTGTATAGATATTCCGCGCGCCTATTTTTCTGTTGAGCAAACAAATCTATCACCAGCTCATTAAAATTTTCTATATCTGTAACCACTTCTTTACAAATAGATAATATTGCCAGCGAATTGAGGCGACTTTGACCCATTGTGCTAGATTTATAAGTTTTAATATTCTTAAGGGTATTAAAGCATCTTTCAGACTCTGCTGTAGTAACTGGAGTGGTAAGAACTATTTCAATTAATTTATTAGTTTGTTCAAAAGATGCAAACAAATTATTTTCTTTAAAAAAACTATAAAATTCTGTAATGGATGACATATTTCCAAACATTTCATTATTGTATAAAACTTCTAATTCGTTTTTTAACGTCCCTGCGTCGAAAAATGGAAAGTTATTGACTATCGTATCAAGATGGTTAGCAGGGAAATTTAAATTAAAATTGTGAAATTCAGATGGATTTATTAAATTGAAGACATAAATATGATCAAAATTCTCAAAACGCACTTTAACCTGTGTGGTAATAATATCGCAAACTTCTTTTCCTATCATGTGAAGATCATGCATTGAAGTACGCATTCTTTTCGCCATATATTCGTTAGCAATAAATTGACTTGGATTCAAACCATTTCTTATCGCATTGATAGATTTACAAAATATATCAACAGTTTGAAATGCTAGAATTCCATTTGTACTGCGAGACTGTAAAATATTGTAAAAAATGTCTACATGACCGAATATTTTATTGAAAAGTTCTAGGAAAAAAATGAAGTTGTCATCATTTAAATAATTTAATAGCCCGGTTGCTTCTCTAATTGTAGTAGGACCCCAAGATTCGCATTGAATCAACTCAAAGCAATGAATTAGTTGTTCTCGGCTTTCAAAAACAGATTGTACGACCCGAGACTGAAAATTCCAGCGAATTTCCATCGATCTTGGAAGACCTCTTTTTTGACAAACTTCTACAAATAAATCTTTACGCTTTGGGGAACACGAAAAGAAAGAAGAAAATGCGGATATATTTGCAAAAAAAATACGTACTTCTTTGATAGACGAAGAAGCTTGCTTCAAGACTAGATTTAGCTGATGAGCATAGCAATGAACGAATTGGGCGTAAGGAAATATATTTTTCATTAATGTTTGAACACCAGCATTTCCGCCGCTCATTACAGCCGCTCCATCATATGTTTGAGAGATAAGTTTGCTCTTCAAATCAAATTCTTTAAGTGCGTTTAGTATTTTATCAACCCTTCCCTGCGCAGAGCGATCGTGAAGACCAAAAAATGAAAGAAAGCGTTCAACGGGCAACTTATTTTTTACAAATCGCAGAACAATTACCATTTGTGAGATACAAGAAATATCAGTGGTTCAGTTGGTGCAATGATACGAAATTCGCTTCTTTAATTTCCTTCTTGAGATTATTAAGGTAAGTTATATAAATGCATTCTAGAAGTTCATTTTGTATGGTTTTAGATGTATTTTGAGTGATTCTATTATTTTTGAGATAATCATCCAAAGTTAAGTCAATGGATCTGGTGTATGATACCATATCAAGAAAAATACCTCTGTTGCAGCTTGATTCACTCTCATCGTGCCCACGTAAACTTAAGTTGTGGCTTCCACAAAACTTAAGAATGTCAATTATTCTACTGAGAACATGACGATTCCGTCTCACAATTTCATTATGCTTGTTTATTGAAGCAGCATGACCAGAATCAATTTGAGACATAATGTTAATTGATCTAAATGTTTGAAAACTTAACGCGTTTTGTAGGTGCCTTGAACTTGTCTCATGCTTTTTTATCCTTTCAGATAAATGCTTTAAATCACGTAAGCCACTATTAGTCTATGCTGCCTCACCTCCAAATAGAAGACAATAAAAACAAAACAGGGATTGTTTAACCTCGGGTGCTGCCAGCCAGGTTTTTTTACTGAACCAGTCAGTAGAAAATTTACGTTTTTGTCTACCATCTGAAGCTTGCAGGTTGAAATTTGATGGTCGATGTGGACCTAAGCGCTTAATTTCTAGCTTTTCCTCAAGAGAACGCAAAGAAAATGGTTTAGAAATTAAACTTTCGACACTATTCATTTTTTTAAGTTTAATCGGATCTATATAAAAAATAAAAGAAGTTAAATAGTTATACTTACCTAGTATCAATGTTGTTCCGTTCGAATAAACTACACTTTTTTATATTACACACACTAAAAAACTTCCACATGTTGCACTTAAAAACGACTGATAATTTAGAAAATAGTAACGTTCAATTTCTACATCCAAAACTCAAGCTGAAGTAAATTCTTCCGAAAAAGAAGAGTTACTATTTTTACTAATTGGTTCAACAAAAAATTCCTCAAAAATTTTCAAAGATCGATTTTTTCATTATAAAACGTTCTATATAGAATAATATCATAAGCGGTGCAACCTGTTTCAAACCCAATCAAAGTCTTTCATAAAATATGCACACATCCGTAAACAGCATATCAAATCATACGTAATATGCGTACAAAATTTATCAATTATATTGATATTTGAACTAATATGTGACGACGGCACCACTGCAAAACCAAAGTCATTTACTCTTAATATCTTCCATTGACCAAACTAATTAGCTGATTTTAACCCAATGGTTGTCTACATACACTTTGTTCAGTATATGACCGACAAAAAGGCGTTATCCGCAATGGGTTAAGAATGGGACTTAGCCCATTCATTTCTCTTTTAGTCATAGTGGATAATGTACAATCGTTCTTTGCTCTTTCAACTCGTTCGTTGGTTTGCTCTCTTTTTTGGGGCTAATTGAACTCAGCCCCGGCGCACATTCATATACAACTGAAAATGATAAGAGCATTCCACGCATGTTGCGTCGCCTACTTTCGTTCTCTCTTATGAAATTATCCGACTTTGCATAGCCGTGTATACAAGCCCTGATTGAAACAGAATTAAGTGAAAACAGTACAGTGTGACCATTTAAAGAGCCCATTAACATTCGACTGATACGATCTAAATCCTATTTCAATTCGAGTTTGTATTCGCAACTAATGTTAAAATAGCAGCGCTCTTCAGATTATGAATTCGTACGTAAAAATGCAAATCTTGAATAAGAGAAACCCAACTATTACATTTTCGCGGATATTAAAATCAATATGTGCATGAAATATATAGTTGTATTAAATATAATTTTTTGATTCTTGAATGAAAAAAGCTGGTGGGGCTAAGCCCCACTAGCCCCAAACGTAGAGCCGCCGCTGGCTGGTAGGGGTGTAAGCTTAAATTAAGTAACTCAAAACTAGGTGCGCGGTCCTTCGCTGGGATCTGGATACGAAGCAGAGACATCACTAGCTAGGAACCAGTACTCTACTCTACATGAACAGCTTAGGGTCTGGTTGAATAACGAGTTCCAGTATTGCATTGATTTTGGGTTCCAGTACCGTTTAGGTGCCGTGTGAGTAGACTAATTGTATTACTTTATTTCCAGTTTCAGTGTCGCACAAATTCTTGTCTAGTAATGAAATTCAGGATGATATTGAGTTTCGGAACCAGAACTGTACTTAAAAATGGTATGCAGTTGCCCGCACAGACATCGCCACCGAAAACGTAGTCACATGTCTTCTGAGAATGCTATCATTAAATTTTCATAAGCTTTGTATCTGGTTTTATGATCCGATTGTAAGTTTACGAGATTAATTAAGTAAAAATGTCATCTATTTGAAGCGACATTTACAAATATCCTTTGTTATTCTTCGAAAATCAGCCTTAATAGCAATCAAGAAATAAATACGCGGTAGGGACTGAAATATTTACAATGGTTAACAACTACAACTGCTTACAGCTATACTGTAAAGGTTTTTCATATTTTTTCCAGAAAATATCAATGACTTTCTCCTACTTATGTATGTAAAGAAAGATTCCTTACGAAAATAAAAATTTAATACACTCTATTTTTTAGGAGAGAGCCATGTTATTTCCAGAAATAAAGAACAGCTTAAACATATTAGATTTACTTCTACCCTTATACTGTCACTCCGAAGCAAATAAATTTATTTTCAAAGCAACATAAAGCTCGTATCTTTCATCCCGCATCTATCTATTCGAAGCAGAGACGTGTTGATTCGGTAGAAGTTCTAATGACAGAAAAGCAGCTGACCAGAACACTGTATAGATACATAAATATCTTAGGTGAAGGGTCGGTCGTAGATGCGGCCGCAATAGCGATGGTAATACTGAAACCATAAATTCTAATTTGATCCTTCGCAACGAACGAAAGCTTAAGGATCTGGAACACAAACGACTATTCCGAGAGGACGGAATACGACCAGGTAATTGGCATCGAATTGAATTGTCCAGCAAGACAAAACAATACACGGGGCGATGGGTGGTTTGAATGACCAATGTAGCTGGTGTGGCGTTCATACGTGTATTTACGACTCTAGTAGTGTCATGCGATATCTTATTCACCCTTCGCAAAACGCTCGCACGCACGAGTACACCCAGTGATAAAAAAATCACCGCATTCGCTTTTTATTCCGTTTCTTCGTAGAGAGATATGATTAAGTGGAACTTTCGATAGAGTTATTGATATGCTTACTATAATTTTTTTTTTTAAATATGAACATGATTTATTTGCATTAAAAGTAACTAAAAATTGCAAAATCGCATAAAATAAATAAATACATTCACGTTAGTACCATATCGTGTCTCTTTCAGCTGCAACAACGACGGAAGCCCTCCTAAGCAAGGGTTCAGAGAGTTTTTCAAACAATTATGTGACTTTTTCCAAATTATTCTTTTCTATCAAATCCTGCTTAGAATTGTTCTTCTTAATTTATTATACAAAAGGCTAGTTCTTCTTAATTTATTTTGTCATATGAGACTAAACATTCCCAACAAGGTCAATATCATTATTGTAAGTAGGCGATGGCAATATCCCCAAATTTTCCTTGATTTGGTAGCCTATGGAGAGATAGCTCATAAGAAATCTTACTTTATCACAAATTTTACTTTTTAGTATTACTTTCCCTGAAGTTATACCTATGTGAACGATTACTTCACATAGTTCACAGACCCTTGAAAAGTCAGAAGAGATCTTGGATGTTATTATTCCCCATATCATAGCATAAAGTGAAAGCTTGACTTGACTAATTAACCCATTTCGGTGTTCTTATGCCCGATCTAAGCGTTGCTTCTCCAGTATTTTTTTAAAAACTCCTTTACTTAGCACACAGCTCTTTAGGCTTTTGCTGAAAAATTTGTAAACTTTATTCTTTTGTTATTGTTAAGGCTGCTTCGAATCGCTCCCGTAACGCCACACGAGTCAAATAACGATTGTACCGGGGTGTTATTGATATATTTGTGCCACATTCACTGTTTCGCTTCTACAAAATCAAAAATCTATCCACTGTAAACCGATCACAGGTTATCATTTTCGAAATCTCTTAGTTCGACAAATATTGCCGGCGTGAACAAATAAAACTTTACCGATAGAGCGTTCGAGATCGAATATGGGCCAAAGTAATATTGACAGAACTCTTTAGGCTCACTGTACAGCATACCTGAAAATATCAGAACGATTTCTATGAAGTTTCTAAGGACCGATTAAAACTTTTCCAATACTTTCGAAGTCCGGCGATTTTTTTTGGCACGGGCTGTATTTGTGAAAATCATGTGATTGTTTTCGGTAGTAGCACACTAGCTCACCATCGTGGTGTCTTTGATGGAAAGTTATTTGTGAAAATTCTGCAGTGAGGTGAAAGAAATTTGAACGCAGTCGCCGCAATGGAGCGTAGTGCCCCTTGTATTCCTTGAAAATATTTAACCTTAGAGTGGATATACTGCAACAGTTTTGAGTTGTGCTTTAAAATCGCTACAACATTTTCTGCTATGGCCCTAGCACCGAAAATTACGGGGACTTTTATATTTCAAGGATTCGATACAAGGATTCTTAAATAAAATAAATAACATTAAATTGGTATGACGATAGCTTTCCATGAAGAAAGCTCACGTCTAGGAATTATGACATATATAGGATTAATTCACAGTTGCATTGACACAAATTGGTGAGAGTTCCTTTACATTCAGTTTGAGTATGATGACTCATTCGTTGCAAAAGACAAGCAAACCTATAAAATAAGACACTTGTCCGTTATGCGACAGCACATTTGATGAGTTCTAGCGTGTAGGGTGAAGCATATTGCCAACCACAGGAGCAAACTAGGGTGGCAAGCATATTGCAGGGTCATTTATTAATGCGAACGAACTGACGGTGAGTCACAAATGGGGAAATGTTATTTGATGGACACTTTTATGAGTTCTTCGGCACACGTTCGGCAGAAACTTAAATATTACCTTGATAGCAGGAAAATCAGTGCAGAGATGCCTAGAGAATAATAAAACTCGGGAGATTTTATTTGATGATACTTTTAGTTAATTCATTACTGTGGCGACCCATGTTGGCTTCTCAAAGAGAGCAGTTAAAATTTCAGAAGCATATATTAACTCTTCGAAGCCCAATAGACAGCAGAACGAGCGATTTGCTTTAAGAATCTTTGAGCTGAAAGACAGCCACTCAATATTTAGGTTCATTGTAATACTCAAATGCTAAGCAAGAGTATTTTTCTGTCTGCACTGTTCAGACCGTGGTAATCACTGTTCTGTGCATTATTAGTGAAAAATGATGCCAGATGCTTGAAATAGTAACAAATGTGCTCCACTACAAGCTGTGAAGATGGCCATATACCAGAGTTTACTTAAGTGAGAGTTTCCTGTTAAAAATTTGTCGTGGTTACTTATCTTCCTCTTTACCATCTTTGTTAATTGCGCGTCAACCTGTACAGCCAATCAGGTCATCCATTTTATTTGAAGTACCGTATGCTTGTACTGATACTTTTTACCACTCTTCTGTTTTTCGACCCTTACGCACTCATTACAGTCTACAACTTTGTCCTCTTCCACATCCTATTGCCATCTTTAAAATTATGGTTCGTTGTAAAAATGTTGTTTCTAATTAATTTTATTTTTATTCTTATTCATAATGGATTCTTTCTTTTCTTTTTTGCTCTGCTTAAATTTACTTTATCTAATTACTTCTTAATTTTTTTTTATACACTAATATTTATATTTACTCATTTACTTATTATATTAATTTTTTTGCCTTTATTAATTTTGTTTTCTATTATTTTTATAATGGATTCTGTCTTTTCTTTTTTGCTCTTCTTAGTTTTGCTTTATTTAATCACTTCTTTAATTATTTTTCACGTGCTTTTACTTACATTTACTCATTTACTTTTTACTAGTTTATTTTGTCATTGTATCCTATCTGTAATTGGGCAGATTCCCTGTTGAATTGATTATTCTTGTTTGTAATGGATTTTACCTTTTTTCTTTTTCTTTATTTTTGCTTTACTTATTTATACTTTATTTGATTCCTACTATTATTGTTTTTATATACTTATATCTAAATTTTCTCATTTCCTTCTTATTATTTTAATTTTTCATTGTATGCAATCTGTACTAAGGCGGTTTGCCTGTTGAATTGGATACAAGCCAAATAAATAAATAAAATAAATAAATAAACAAAGTTTGAAATGCACGTCAAAGACCCTAGTTTGAAATTCACACAAACACTTAATACTTACATTCATTATCGGATGCTCAATTTACAAAACTTTCAAAGCAGCATCTCATATACATAGCTTAAAGAATCAAAATGCTCAGAGCTTGCAAAACTTTACTGGCATAGCAAGAAAAGTATGCCACAACAGCTTCATGTCAAAATCAATCTACCCGGTGAATTTCATTTTCATCCGATGAGAAAGAATCCGAACAATTTTCAGGACTTGGAAAATTTAAACCTTGACCAATTATTTTCATTTTAGATGTATCGCATATTTAATGGCCGCCTCTGTTGGTGCGGGAGTAACAATAATGACTACACTGCCAGCCCTCTGCTAGCTCCAAAACCAAAAATATACCAAATCTGCTTCATTTTGAGACCAATTCACTCTATGAATTTTGTTTTGACCTAACTGAATTTTTTTTTTATCTTTGTTTTTTTATTTTTTTGGACTGCATTTGTTTCGACCCAATGACTGCATAGCGCTTTTTTTTACGATTTTTCGAAATATTAAATATTGTTGTTTATTATGACTACAAGATGGCAAACAATTACAAAAGCTACCGTAGCTGGCAACCCTACAAAAAAATGTTCAACTAAATTCCCACAAAGTTTGGCCTACTGTGAAGTCCATGTATCTTCTGTATGAATTTTGTTTGGATTTCATGACTAGTTACAGGGCAAATACTTTATTTCGCTGAGGAAATTTATCCGGTTCATTTATAGGGCATAAAGTAGTTGATTTTTGGCACCACTGCCAGAGATTTGCCCACATTTCAAAATAACTTCTATCAGTCCTGCTTATACTTAAAGGTAATACATCCTGTGAATTTCATATTGTTCTGATAATCCGATCGTAAGTTATCGTAAACAGAAGTTTGGAGTACTCAAAATAGAGGTAATTTCATTATGAGTAGCCGTTTTTGTGCAACATGGAATTTTGAAAATTTATTTCACATGAGCAACAGACAAACTTTATCAAAAGTTTGCAATTTCGGCCATAATAGCGGGAATTTTTCAGGAGAATCGATGATTTGAAGCATTTTACGTAACTTTCATTCATAGTTCTAATCGTGTATAGCTTGAGTCAATGTTAATATGCTCTTAAAACTTCGCGACGATCCAATGTTTTTATCACAAGTTATGACAAATCGAAATTAAAAAAAAAAATCCTTGCCTACATTAGGGGTCCCAGCGCCCACATGGGGTTCAAAATTTCCAATTCTTTATCATATACAAGCACAAAACATTACACAAAGCAGTCGGATTATTTTCCTTTATATTTTATAAACATCATTTTGCACGGTGTTGTCTGAATTAGGTAGGTAGTAGAAAGCCTATGTAAAGGACATTTTTTGATCAAGAAATTCGGATAACTTTGAGCTCAATTTGGCTTTGTGCGTTAGATTGAACTATTTCACTTCACGGGGAATGTTGAATGGCAATGGACACACCACCATTTCTAGTCTGCCTATCAAAGTGAATTTTGGTACCTCGAAATGATTTTTTTATACCATCATAATATTTACGCTGCATTTGAAAATTAAGAACCTTTTTCCTTTTAAGATAAAACTAAAGATATACCTACATAGGACTAGAGCCATCACATTTCATTTTCATTGTGCTTTTCATGTGGATTATTTCCATCAGCCGCCACCCTTTACTTGCATTTAAAACTAAAATCAGCTAAGGATTTTCCTTGCAGTGGCGAAATATTTACCAATGCCATATCTACTTACTGTTACTATCCATTCGATCTTAATCAAGATTTTTCATCTTAAGCGCATAGGCTGCATCGAATTTATCCAAGTGCAGATTAAAACATGTTTATACATTCATGTATGCCTCAAATATTCAGAACTGCAGCACTTTTGCACCATAGCATAACACACACATAATCGAATTTTACACTGTCAACACATATTAACTGCAAACTTGCACTCCGTGCACGCCACTGAACTTTGCCTCAAAGGCTAATTATCGTTCAACCGAAACAGCACTTGCACCGAAATTCTTTTCACATGATCTAACGCAACGAATCACGTCCACGCCGACGACAATGAGCCCACAAAAAATTCAATTATAGTTGATTAATGAGCTATTTGGGTCATTGTTGGAGATGAGTTGTTCGCAATTGAAAAGAATATTTAGGCACCATAACCGCACAACTAAGATTTTCAAACATTTTCCGCCGAAAAATCGACCGAATAACCTCGCGACGGACTTTCAACTAAGGCCAGGTCGAATTCGGACGTGAATTTCGCGCAGGCAATATGCCTACATTCACCACTAAACCGCCCCCGCGAAGAAAATTTCGCCACTCGCCCACGCTCCCTTTCGATGTTATGTTGGCGGCCCACTAACTGGCAGTAATGGCAATGCCATGCGCAGAACGGCAACGATCCATGCAAGCTCGGGTATTCTTCCGTGAATCGACCACCACCCGGGAGGCCAACCACACTTGTCCTGGGACTCAACTACCCCCGAGCCATAGCGAAATGCACATAGAATGCATTTCATTGGGGAAGAACGGGCGATGTGGAAAGTACACCTATCGATTTTCCAATGATTTGCAAGGGCAAGCGTGGTATAACATTTGCATCAGCCGGGAGGGTGGCATGTCGCTGCCCAGATTGTGTAGTATAGGGTGAGGCAAAGCATGAGCAATCAAAAATATGCTTTGGAACAGTACCGATACTATGCGAAATCGATATATTTGCGGATAGTTTAGCATATGAAGGTGAGAATTATTTTATAACCATTATAGATAAAATAAATAAAGAATTGAAATTAAGCATTTTTTGGGAAAAACAAATCAAACAGTTCAATTATATGAAATTATTTATTTTTAGAGTTTTCTACAAACATTTAATATTTAGGACCTTTTTTATGCAGATGATCTGAAAATATATCACCCTATTCAGTTGGAATTTTTCTTCAGCTGAAACTTCAGTCACTGGTGCAATGGTGTGAATGAAAAATGCCATGATATAAGCTTTTACCGCAAGTCCTCTACTCTTAATTTTGATTATCATCTGAATAATCAGGTCCTGAAAAATATTGATAGTTTCGTGGACCTTGTTGTCGTCCTGGATAAAAAGCAGCGTTTCAATCTTCAGTATGACAGAGTTCTTGCAAGAGCTAGCAAGCAGCTAAGATTCATCAAAAGAATTGCGAAAGAATTCAAAAACGTATGGGCTACAAGGTCTCTGTTTATGTCTTTAGTTCGTTCTTTAATCGAATACGCTTGCACCGTCTGGAATCCTTTTTTCGATATTCATAACAATAAAATGGAATCTGTCCAAAAACAGTTTGTGCTTTTTACCTTGAGAAATCTTTATAATCCACACGATTTCGAATGTTTTCCAACTTATATTTACAGACTTTCCTCAAGGAGAGCGGTATTATTCTCATACTTTGCCTTTGATGTCGTTAGGGGTTTGGTTAACGTAGAATATCTTCGTAATAAAATCACTTTCAATAGCCTTGTAAGACAAACTAGGCACACACGTCTCCTCAATGAGCATCAGCATCACTTTATCTATCGAGACAGGGAGCCGATGAATAGATGCTTCAAAATATTTAACGATTTCGTGAACTACTATTCTTCTTCTATTTTTAAACCATTATTAAAAAAAAAATTATATACTGCTTTAAATTTTAAAACCAAATTATATTTTTTCCCTCGTAGCTTCAATATTGAATTAACAACCTGACAAAAAAGTTTGCTGACATCTAGAAATTTAATTGCAATTTAGGTTAAGAAAAACAGTTTTAAATTTTTTATTGTTTTTTATTACCTTGTTTGGTTAAATAAATAAATAAATTCACTAAGTTCACTAAATGATTATGGTTATTTACATCGGTTCTTTTTGTTTAATGTGACTGGTGCTCTGAGAACTCTCTTCCTCTTAATGGTACTTAGTGCTCTGTGATGTCTTTTTCAATAAACCTGATCCCATTTCGTTTGACTACATTTTGTCTGGTTGTCTTTTGGAGCATGAATATCGGCATAAAGACTTTGGTATCATTTTTGATCCGAAGTTAAAATTTGATCTGCATGTTTGTTTCATCGTCTCTAAAGCATCGACGTTAGCTCTAATATTTGCACGTCTCATTTCTTATTTAAAAAAAAATAAGATTAATTTTATTCAATTAACTGTCCATAGATTATTTAACTTAAGTGGAATTTATAATAAAGATATTATATTGACTGACTTTACTATTTTGGGGCTGCTGGCACTTTTTGGACTCTATTTAGTTATATCATTTATTTATTTTTCGGTTTACACTTATAACATATTACTCAGGATGTACATTATCTGGGGTTGGCTTAGCTGTACAAAACTTTAATACTAGCTTAATCTACTAAGCTAAATCAAGCTCATGTCAAATTACAATTAGCCTAATAAGACCCAAAGTTAACTTGGGTCTTAATTATCCCTTCCGATTCGTCGGAAGACCAACATAATTGAACAACATGGCTTTGAGCCGTCGTTGTCCTTCTGTCTCCACCGGACGCATAAGTGGCTCATCAGAGCCTCTCGTGCGTCCGATACCTCTGATCAGTCCGTTTTCATGTCCATCTGTCTGTGCGTAAAACCTTATTGTTAGTTCCACAACCCGGTCTCTAAGTGACTCAAGTCCCGCCTCCTGATATATGAGATGTAAAGCCTACCAGCACAGAAGCGCATAATTCTCCGTCCGAAAATCTCAGCTTTTGAAAAAGAAAAAATTGAAAGAAATTGCTGAAGGAGCAGTTCCACCTGGTTTGTGAGGGGTCGGATTGTGCAACGTCGGCGAAGAACACCATTAAGACAACGGCTCAAACAACGGTTTTATCCTATTTCGCCGGTGGTTAAGAGTTAGATCAATATAGAATTGGACGAGATCAATATCAGATCAATTGAATCGTTATCGATCCCGTGGTCTTCACCAAATGTGTTGTCTATTGTTTCAGCAGTTCTTTCAGTTATCAAAATCAAGGGTTTTAGATTTATAACTACGACTTTGTCAAACCGAAACAAATTTTAACAAAACAACAATATAAATTTACATATTTTCTTCGATGTTTCGTTGCTTTATTTTGCTTTAAAGCGCTGTCACGATACATCGACAACAAATGCCAACCATTATGCAGTAACAGTTAAGTTTTTATACAGGACAAAGGCATCAAATGCAACTTTCTGCTGCACTTTGAGTGACACCTATTCAAGCGTGCACCAGGCGTATGTTAATCCTTTTGAAGTTCAGCCAGCTCGCGAACATTTCGGTTTACGCTAGTTAAGTGTAACGTACGCACGGTACGTTGTAATCATTTACGCTTTCATGTCCAAAATCGGATTCGCAACCAACCATAAAAACCCTTAACTGGGAACCAGTAAGCAGTTCCATTAATTTAATTCAAAACGCTTGGAGATGTTGAAATTACTAAAACTGAATTGAAACGAAAGAGGATTGGTTCAAATTACTAAAATTCAATCAATATTTACTAAAGGCTAATGTCGTAGAATGAGATGCTTTGCATTTTGTTTCATTCAAAGTAATTCAAAATAGCGCCTAATTTCATGGAATAAAATTTCTTCTACCGAAGCGAAGACAAGTCGTTTTTATCCATTGGGAATGCTTTTTCAAAACCGTGGCGTATTCAAAAGTACCCATGAGTTTGTATCATCAGTATTTATCAAAATGGATGAATACAGATATTTTTGTTTGAGACCATATGACCGGGAATTATTCTCGAAAAAATTTCACTGTTCTCAACCGTATTGTAGTATGTACGGGGTCTAAGACACATATTTTTGTGCAGTTATATAAATAATAATAAAATAATTTATCATTGAGACTTACAATTCATAAACTGATGGGGATACTAGCAATGCCGGTGATGGTGAAGTGATCATATCGATTGCTTTAAAAGAAATCCTTCCAGAAAGTAGCTTATTGGTATTAAAATTTATGTTATCTAAACTACTATCACCCGCAAAATCTTTCCAATTTTTAAAAATCAAATATTAATTTTTGTATTGCAACTTCACAATCATACTCTTAGATTAAAATCTGGTGACTGGATTGGAATTTAAAAGGGAAGATTCAGTTTTTTTTTCTTATTAATTTTTCAAGACGGCACCACTGGCTCAGGGTTGTCCATATTTCAAAACCAATTCTTGCAGACAATGCCTCCTATATGCTCATGCCGTAATGCTACGTAAACAGCGTAGCGATTTGCACCCACGTTGGGCGCCAATTTATTATCCATCCATCCGGCTAGGCCTGTTTGGGTCCCGGAAAACTCAATTGAGGATTGGCATGGGCATCACTCGCTCATCCAAATAAGGACCATAGAGCCGTCGAGTGAGGTTCGGCTCACCGACGTCAGTGGGGCACTGTACGAATCCACGCCAGACTCGAATTTCGCCTACAAGTCGGCGCTCTCTACCATCTTTTTCGTTCTCAAGTCACGCCATCTCTAACTACTGAAATATTACTATAGGCTACGATTCTAAGCTACAAATTCCCGAGATTCCCCTACGCTACAAATTCCCGGGAAATCCCGGAATTATAAACCATCAATCCCACAATTAAAAACCATCAATCCCGGGATTTTAGGGACTAAAAATTGATCGGGATCCCGGGATTTAATTCCCTACCCACGGCCCACCTCCAACAAAGCTAAGTTTAGACATTTTAAACTCTCGTTTGATATTTCAAAACAAACTTTGAAACGAAATGCAGGTACATATCGATAGAAAAACAGCTTTTAAAATAAATATCACTTAGAATTAAAAAAAGTGTGCTTCTGTGATAGCAGACCAGCATAAAAAAGAGCCAGCAATTCAAAATAGTAAAGTTACTAGATTGAAATAGTAGCTAATAAGAATTCATAGCAAGAGCTTGTTAATGCAAAATATTAATAATGGAAAAATTATAAATATTTTATAATCTACCTGAATACTGATGAGCAATAATTGACAAGAAACTGAAGCACACCCATATGTATGAACGTAGGATATTTACCTTCCATAAAACTAATACCAAAAATATGTACGATTTTTAAAAAAACTTCTAGTTTCGAAAACAATGTTGATGTGAACGGCATTTGATGAAGAGATAGCTTTTAAGGCTAAATTGTGGACACTCGACAAAGGCCAGACAACTTGATAGCAGACAGGGTGTAATTTTTACGGAAACCATTAATTAAATTGCCAGAAAGCATAAATGGCCATTTCAAATCCACTTCTCACTCCACTTTCAACCGTGAGCTTCTACCTGCACTTCAAGTGCACACAGCAGACAGCATGCTATTCATGCTTCACATACACATTTACAAAAAGTTCCTGTCGATGCACAAACAACCTGCCCGACAAAGATGAAGTCTGTTCCTCTGGACGAACACACTATTCCCATTTCCTGTTATTGCTGTAGTCCATTTGCGATTCTTATCATGTTAATTGTAGCTTTCGCTTGGTTTTCGATTCGATTTTTTTTCCAAATGCTGGCAGTGTTTGATAATTTTTTTTGAGATTATTATATTAGGTTCCATAGTTAGTATTTTTCAACCAGTCAATTCAGGTTCAATGGAACGGTTCACGAGTTATTAGTGCAAGATATGCCATGTTGCCAATTATAAGGTCTGTTCCCGTACTACGATTAATTGCAATTAATTGCAATGAAGCGTACTAAAACGGAGTACAAAAAACGGCTTCATTGCAATTAATCGCAATTAATTATATTACGGGAACAGACCTATAATTTCGGAATAAATCAAAGTAAATTTGAAACAGCGTTTTTTCGACCAGATCCAAGTTAAAACTCAAGATTCTGACTTCAACAATTTCAGGAATTTCGGTTAAATTTGTCATTCTGACATTGAAAAAACTAATCGTGCTAGTAAATATTGAACATTGTATGCATTGTAGTAATATGGTATGTCCCGGGGACTTACACCTCGTTAACGATGCCCCAACTAGCTTTGATCCGTCGACCGCTCTGCCCGATTTGGAAACATTAAGAGGAGGGGCTACGTTTAAGACCTGGGAAGAGATTTAGGTCTGATTAGACTCAGTTATTTATAACATACTTTATACTTCAGACTTTATAATAGACTTAAGTCATAGCGTAAGGTAGACTTTAAGTGGCTATTGCCAGATGATCCTAGTCTCTGTACAAAGCTTGGTATGACTATCAGCGTGTAGGGCTACAAAAATCGAAAGCAATAATAAAAATAAACCGCAAGTTGCAGGTGGTCAAAATAATATAGTCTCATGTCAAAAATAATATGGTTAAGAATCACATGCCAAAAACAATATTATCAGCTGGCCAAAATAATATTATCAATAATCTTTCAGTGATCGGGGATCGAATTCCTCCAAGTATCACCAGCGTGACAAGTATTGTCAACACTACTGGTATTTATCAATTTCGATAAAAACTTATGCATAAATCAATGATAAATAATAATTCTGATGTTCAAATTTTATTTCATTTCACAGAAAACATCGAAGAGGACGAAACTAAAGAAGAAAATAAAGAAGAAGAATCTGGTTTGGTACTTTAGATGTGAAAGTAATGAACTGGAATCGTACACAGCAGAGGATTAGGGCAAAAATAAACTATTTAGAAAATTTTATTATTTGCAATAAAATTAGATAATTTATTTTTGTTTCAAAGAAATATTCCATATATGTTCTCATATAGTAAATAATATTCATAATTGATTTCCACTCACCTCTGTATTGAATAAAAAAATTAAGTATCTCGACCTAATTATACTATTTATTAAGAGAAATTTTGATTAAAATGATAAATTTTAGTCTAAATTGATGTCAAGTCACATGAAATTGTTCTAAACGATTACTTAAACAGTACGTTAAGTAAAAGTTTACGTCAGCTTTAGATATGGAAGAGGAAACATCGTAAGTTAGACCAATAATTGAATTTTGAAAATATACCAGGTCAGCACTTATAACCGCTCAGCTGACGGTCTTACCACCATTGAATGAATAGCAATAGTTGTTTTTATGATTGAATTGATCTAAAGAGTTAGCTGTATTAGCTTCATCGAGCGTGAAATCACTTAATATCAATCATTTTTTGACAGGTTTGTACCCGCGGCTGACGTACAATTCACCAACATTAATTTAGCTGATTTTTCTTCTATTCTTATCCTATAAGTATTGCTTGGATGAATTCTCAAGTGGCGTGAAATAACTTGTGTATTAACATTTTTGTTTGTTTTTGTTTGTTTCGTTTTTTGTTTGACACGTTCTAACAACCAGGTTCACCAATAACAGTGCAGCTGACGCTCATATTATTAAATGACTACAGAAAAGGAATGATTTGTAATAAAAATAGAGCGACGTGAACGCTGCCTCCCGGAGTATTTCTTCAATACTAAGTTGAAGAGAAGGCAGACCAGACTATCCCCTTGTTGGAGACCATTGAAGATGTTAAATGGTCTGAATAGAAACCCGGCAATTTTTGCTTGGCCTGTTACATTGATCATGGTCAACGTACACAATCGTGTCAGTTTGTTGGGAATGCCGAATTATCTTATGGCTTTGTATAGTTCTAGAAATAGACGGTGCTGTGAAATATCGATCCCAGACATTTTTCTATAGCCTGCTAGAGAGTAAAGATCTGATTAATTGTAGATTTTCCTGGGATGAAGTCACAATTATATAGTCCGATGATGGCTTTTGCGTAAGAGCTATTCTCTCTTGTACGACAGAGGTGAGTATCTTATAGGAAGTACTCAACAATATTATACTTCTACAGTTGTTGCACATTGCTAAATCTCCTCTCTTATGTATGGGTCATATAATATCTTTCCACCAGTCTTCTGGATCTCTTCGTGCCCTCATACGTGCATATATAATTTCATCAAATACCTAAACAGCTCGATTAAACATGGTTCCAAGGGCTTTGTTATATTTCAGCTGGCTTATTGGCTGGCTTACCTCTTCTATGCTTGGTAGCTTCAGCATAAGGTCTACTTCTTGCATTGGTGGAGCCTCCAATTCTTCGTTGAGCTGACCGTTGAGCAATTTTTCATATTTCACAGACCAGGTCTTTTTCCCGGGTTCTGCTCGGGGTTCTATGAGATCACTGGCTTGCCTGGTATGCAACATTCTTACGTTTAGTCGCTAGTTTATATTCATAATCAAACCAGTCGCTCGGAACTTTGTGACTGCTCTCTAAGATGGCGTCAGCAGTACTAATGTCCTAAAATCCTTAAGGTGTGTCTACTTCTTTACGCCCGGCATCCTGGCCCCAGGGCTAACTTTCTCTCCATCGAGCTCTTCAAGGGCGCGTCTCAACGTCTAATCAAAACTGCTACTGGTATTTTCGTTGCGTAAGGTGGCTAGGTTGATTCGAGCCTGGTTCGCAGATATAATTCTTCTATACAGATCTGAATTCTCTTATACTAAAGTTTGAGACCTACTGCTGAATTCCACTAATGCTGAATCTTATTTGACGAATGGTTGCTGAATATGATGAAGTATGCTTATATGAGTTGGTCTGTGTCAAGTACCAGTTTATGGTACCCTCTTTACACTATGTACGCGTATATACGCTCTGCCCATTTGGTTTAGCTCTAGCTTATTATCGTCAAGTTCAAGTTTCTTAGCCTTTCTTTTGTGTATGGTATCACTCTACTGATAGTGAAGCAAGGCGTATCTTGATATCTTCTTGCAATAAGTTTGCCCCTAAATTTTCTAAGCAGAATACTTCCTACTCATTCAAGCTAAGCTAAGCTTCCATGGGCTTGGTCATTCTAACGAATGCATGAAAACCATATCATCCTTGGTGATTTCTAATGACATTACTTTCATTTGAACAGAATCCGTTTCCCCAAATCTTTGTGCACAATTCGTGCGACTACTTCAGCTTACTTGCGATTTATTAATGATACAAATTTGAGTCATATTGCCTTAAAAAATGTTTCAACAGAAAAACACTTGATTTCACTTCTAACATTCAGCATGATTTCTGCCAGGTAGCTTCCACAACAAACATCGTCAATCAAAAGTCAAACAATTCCAGCGAAAATTCCATTCCATTTCAACCATTCTTAGCTTCCGCCTATTAAATTAACGTTCAGCAATACGAAATATCTATGGACCATGGAATATTGGATGTTTTCAACAAAAGACCGGTTGATGTGATAAGAATATCTCAGCGATGCTACTTATTTGCTTTGAGTTTGTTATTACTCTCTGTTCTGAGGTTACAAGCCCATTTCAGTGGTTCCCTGTCTGCCATCTGTTGTACACAACACTTGAAGTTGGATTTCGTTAGAGCCCCGCTTTTGTTACTCGAAAGCTACAATAGTATATTATTAAACTTAATCAAATTTGTGTGTCGCTCTTCACACCACGAAAATAAGCTAATATAATAGATTTGCTTATTGTAATAAATAGCTATAGAAATATATGAAGAAGCAATGGAGACGCTCCACTTGAAAAAAAGAAATGTTTCCCTCTAAATGTTTCTTTATATTTGTTGGTGTTGTACAGACACTCTTTCTTTACATCATGTAATTAGAAAAATTAATACACCCAAATAGAAAAACGAGTTCAAAATATTTTGAATTCTTACTAATATGACAAAAGTACACTAGTTCATTATATGTATATCACTAGTCTGTGACTGTTGTTTCATAGCAGATCGCTGATACTCGATAATGTGATATTATGAAAAAATATTCGGGTAACTTTTACATGTTAGTTACAAAGAACATAAGTCATCTGCCGGGATTAGCTCGTGCCTATTATACAATAATTATTGTGTTTGCAAAAAAATAAATATAAAATATGTAGCTTGCATATATTGTCCTTCGGTGAATGCCAACTGCAAAGAAAATTTGTTCTGTTGGTAATTTCTGGCAAAGTGCTTCCAACTGCTAAGTAGCCTAACAACTGATTAATTTGAAGTTGTTTTCGAGCAAATGAGTGGAATGGAAACATGAGTGGACGTCACTGTTGGTTCTTCCTACAGTTTTGTCAGGTTTTACTCGAAATCTCTTTCATTATATTTTGGGTTTCAGGCAATATTCCTTCCTAAATTTTGCATAAAATTATTCCTCCTTAGGTACGGAAATCAGATTTTATCCAAATCCTGAGAAGTTAGGAAACATACATTATATTTTTTAACTTTGACATAAACAAGTTATCCGCATTTTTTTATGCAAGATCTACTTAGTGTTTCTAGTTTTATTCGTGATATATTATTTTTTTAAATTTATTTTATCCTAGAATTTCATTCAACTCATACTATAGGCTAAAAAGTAAAGATTGAAATAGTAATTGATTTGAGTGATATTATGACCTTCATCCTTTTTGACAACGGTGCTGTCTGAATTTTCGTCAGATCCAACGTGCTGTTTGAATTCTCGTCAGATCCAACACCCGATTTGAGGTCCAAGAAATCAAGATTGCCACCTAGCTCAGAGGTTCTGACAGAATTTGTTTCATTCTCCGATGTAGATGTGCTCAGCAAGTCTCAAGTATATCAGACGGCCGTTTTTCTACAGCGCAATCTTCGAGCGTGACAATTTTATATCCCCTTTCCGTGGAGATTGTATCCCCCAGTGTGGAGATTTTTTATCTTACCCTTGTACACATTTAAGTGTATAAGCTCAATCCCGTAGTCAATTTTGTAACCGCAGGCCTTTAACTATCTTTACTGATGACGCTGAGTGCGTGGCGTCGGTCAGCTTATAGCTTGGTGACCTTGGCAACCTTCCAGTTGCTTACAGATAGGTCATCGTGCTTAGCTTTATTACCTCCAATATATCCTCAGGTTATGAAGGTTTCGTGGAGAATGATGCCCTGGATCTCAGTTTATTAGAAATCTAGTGTTTTAGCACCACTTCCAATTTTATTCCTAGTCAAATCTCACCCAGCTTGCTTACCGCCAGCTTGTACAAATCTGCGGAGCTCTGACCCTGAGAGGCTATTAGTTCAACTAGGCCTTGAGGTCATCCAGCATCGTGGCATCTCGATGATGGCTCAGGATTTTCTTTGATGCAATCTCTGAAGCCAGCTAGCCAGCTTTCTGCACCAAGTTTCAGTTGTCCGGCAAGATGATGTTATCAGTTTTGCTTTTATCGAGTACTGTCTTAACCAGACACTCTTTGGTCATTTCGTTAAATAGCATAGTTGGAACAGTTGTGCGTCTCTCCGGTTCCCGCTGATTTGGCTGTTCAGCCAACTTTTGCCTTTTGGAGCAGTCAATAATGCAGGAGACAGTGTTGCGGGTCGAATCACTTTATTTAATTTTGCCCATTTCATGGCTTCTTTGTCGTTATCGGGCAGTAACTTAGAAGGGAAATGGCTGAGTCTCTCTAGAATCTGGCAATCGCTCCTCCGGGTTGTATATGCTCGTGCTGACAGGAGTGGGTTCATGAAGAAGGAGCGGCACCTGAAATTCTTACAGCGTTTCAAATGAACTCCACTCGGTGAAAACGGGATCCGTTCTCTCGTCAGTCTTTAGCTTTTTTGTATTGGCACTGTGAGAGACCGAACCAGGCTGAGAATTGTGGCGGACGAGATGTCTGTTGGTAGTGGAACAGTCTTTCTGGCTACTTTTCTTCCGGATGACAGTGAAGTAAGCCATTTTTCCTCAATTACTATTGCACCTGACCACAGAAACAGCCCCCTCATTGACATTAAAAGCAAAGGTCTGAGGAGAAAGCTGAGGAGGAAGAAACCACTTCTCCAAAGCCGCTGGACAGCATTACGAAAACAGTGACAGTGGATGGTGAAGCAGACTTTTTGAATTGTAGTCTTCAAAGTGATTCCATGGATCCAAAGCCGGAAGGCCATGTGAGGGTTGGCGCACCCCCTTATGGAAACATGTGTCCAGAGCCGGATCGGTGTTAATCAAAGGTCCAACTCAACTGAAACCACACAGCTAACTTCAGGACTACGAAACTAAGAGCGTTTTCTGAGACCCGCTACAGTTTCGTTACGACGGAGATGATAATGTTAGCTCGGAGTTATTCACAAATAGATTTCACTCTATCGTTACCACGCTACAAGACGACTAAGACCCGAATGCCAAAATTACCTGGCCAATACAAAAACCATAGCCAGGATAAAAAAAAATTGTCAAAAAACAAAAGCAAGGCCATGACGAGATTAGATAATTTGGCGTTACCAAGGACATGCCGTGAGAAAATGGTCTAACTACATCCCTCCATTAATGCTTAATGCGAGTTTGTTCTATTTTCTTCTAACAGTTAAAGTTTAGTGCTTTAAAAGAAGCTTTAGCCTAAGCCCGAATATATGGCACTTTGCAGTGCAATGAAATATGTTGCACAGAATACTTCCACACGATTGCCTCAAGGCATGTTCTCATGATTTATGCATACAACTAAACAATTTATGGTTGTAAAACATTACAATGAATGTTCCACCACGTCTTCTTGGGTAGAGAAATTCGAAAGTCCCTTTGCCTATTTACCCGCTAAATGGCCAAAAAATCTTTGTGCATTAACGCAACAGTATTCCCAGCGTTTTCTTTTCAGTTTCTGTTTTACTACAGAGCCTGGTATTGATTCATTTGTATGTATGATGACTGTAATGGATTTTTATTTTCATGTTTCATTTCTTTAATTTATTAATTTATTTTTTTATTATTATTGAATAGCTATAGAGTTTAGTGTTTAATGTAGATGGAAATCCTTTTGTTTTGTCTATTTGCTTATTTGTGCCTATAGCTCGTCAGCTCGAATTCGAATGATTAAAGCCAGATAGTTGACATTAAAGTAAATAGTACAAGAGTATTGATTTCAGTTTTTCTTGCAAATTTTCGCAATTTCGCGAACGAGAGCAATTATTTTCACCAAGTTTATTTGAAGAGAGAAATATATCTTATAAATTCGTGGTGACCAGGACCAATAATTTCACTTTTTATTAAAAAATCTTTTTTTTGTACTTTGAACATATCTTGCCCAATTCAAACATTTATGAGATTGTTTGTGAGTTATGAAATTACTGAATCAAAAATTGAAATTGAATAGTACTGTCAATTTTGAACATATTTGGTATAGGTACATATATCAGTCACCTTCTTCATTATTCCGCAAAAATATTTTGCTTTCTTGAGTCTTGAAGCCACGAGCCGGCACTGCTGTGGGTGGGTATCTGAATCAAATTAGCAGTAAAATGAATGCATTGATTGCGAACGAAGTCCCTGCCCATTTTAAATTTTAGACCGCAAAAGAGTTTTACCTTCAAAAGATTCAGTACATCGGAAATTTTTTCACATTATTAGTTTTTAATCACTAAATAAATATTAAACATTCAAGTAGTGGTTTGGTTTTAGAGAACTTTTTATTTTTGTGCAATGAAATTCTTGATTCCAGAGCTTATTCAACATGCCCTTTCTACTAAATTTTCACAAGTGAATGAAACGAGCCAGCCATTGCTTTAAAATACCAGATAGAAACTAAAACATACAACTGAAAAACGCTATAAAAAAGTGTACTTTTAAAAATATAAGTTTCTGGTTTAAAGTGGTGAATTCGGTATGAAAAGAACGCTGTTGTGCTTGACGACGAGAAATGTCGATTAGTTTTTACTACTTCAACAGGACAAAAGTGCACTTCACAATAAATTCCAATGAACGAAGGATAATGGAATTCCTCTGAAAATATCCACAAGAAGCTCAATCGTAAAGTGGGAGTAGAAGTCTGAAGGATACACACAGTGAATCGTATTTGCTGAGAAAATTACGTGATTTGTACGGATTAAACTCAGAAAGCAGTGCTTGAAATACTAAATGATAGTACTGACTGAGTTTTCGAAAGTATTTTACTTTCCATAGTTTATTCAATCTGACTTCCCACACATCTTACTTATATAAGTGGACAATATTTTATATTATTATCTGTTATATGTGGTAAAGCTGAAAAAATTTCGCGAAAAAGCTCGAAATCTATTGATGTACCACAAAATAAAATCTTAAACAAAATTCGTTTTTGAATTGTATTATATGTACTTGTAAAGGGTTTTTTTTGGAGGACTTTGATTTCAAACTTAAATAGCACAGAAAGTATCGGTCGAATCGCTTTATTGTTTTGTTGCTGAAATTTGGCTCGTTATATTTATTTTTAAAGATGGTCTTGTTGTGTAAATCCAATTTGAGAGGTTCAATGTTCGCCAATTTTTTGAAACATTTGGGGCCGTATGTTGTCAGTGATGTGAGTTGTGTTGGTCTCTAAGTCTTCGATCGCCTCTGGCTTGTCTGTGCAAACCAATGATTTTGCGAATCTCCGCAAGAAGTAATCTAACGAAGTCAAAACGCTAGATCTCTGTGGCCAATTCTTCATAATGCGATTTCCGACTTTCGTCTTCAATAAGTTGATGGCCACAGTCGCTGCACCGCCTTGTTGAAACTTCATCTATCTAATATCCGGGAACGAAAACTGGTTTGTCATTGCTCTGTCCAGGTCGCCGTGTTCATCTTTGAGAAAATATGGCCCTATGGTGGCACCAGCATGCAGTGCATTTCTATGGATGCGACGGTGTCTCCATGAATCGATGGGATTTTTTTTTGCTCCAGATGCGGTGATTTCGCTTAGCGACATAGCAATCGAACCAGAAATGTGCCTTGCCGCTGAATAAAATTTTCCCGTAAAACAGAAAGTCAACTTCCAGTTGATTTTCAGTCCATTCACCAATGGTCATACGGCTGTAATTTGGTTTTTTACCAGCTTTCAAAATAAAACATTTTATTTAATAGACTAATTTTTCTTCAGCAGCTAGATATACTTCAATTTTTTTTAAGTGATATCGATATTTTGAAGGTAATCTGTCCTCTTTTTCAGTGTTTATTGGTCTTTAGCTGCTGTTAAATATTATATTACGAGGGTTGATCCAAAAGTAATAATAATCAACATAAACCAAGGTGAGATTAAACTTAAAAAAATATTTATCTTTCAATATAGTCTCCTGAAAAGCTAATACATTTAGTCCATCTTTTTCCAAACCCAAGATACCCTTAGAAATAAATGATTCGTCTCTACTCTGCCAAAACGCCTAAATAGCGGCCGTCACTTCGCTATCACCTTCAAATTTCTTGCCCCAAAGGTGTTTCTTGAGCCGAGAAAAGACATAGAAGTTAGTGGGAGCAAGATCTGGTAAATAGAATGGATGTTCAAGCGGTTCGAATCATGTTTCTTAAATGGCAGCCATCGCAACTGCAGCCTTGTGAACCGGTGCGTTGGTTTGATGAAACAGCACTCTGGCTCACCATTTGCCGCGTCTTTATTCCACAATAGCCTCCCGCAATCTTCTCATGTGGTCTGTGTAGTAAGAGCCCAATATAGTGACTCCCTTTTTCAAATATTTCACCATTGTTTGGACCGATTAACAGCACAATATGTGGATCAGGGTGCCGTACCTGAGATCAAATCTTAATGTTGCTACTACATTATAGCCCAGCATGTGGCCATCACCATTGTGTAGACGGGCGATGGCTTGTAGTGGCCGAAAATGGTGAGGCATGGAAATGGCGATGGACAAGGATGGCTTTCGAAGCGGTTTTTCAGATAGATCAAAGCTGGGCACCATGCGCAACTGAAAAATCATGACTGGCCCACCTAGTGGCCCAGTGTTGAGAAGCGAATTTGTGATGGTAGCGATCGTAGCGACCGTTGCAGTGGCCGACGATGGCTCATAATATTTCAACACAACATTTCTCTCAGAACATTTGCAGTGTTTTAATATCGTGTCGTTTTCGCATAATAGTGCTGCAAATAGGTAATTTTGATTTTAAAAATTTGTGATTTTTTTTTGTTTTGGAGGAAATTTTCTGGGGCTGAAATATATATTTTTGTAATAAATATATATTTTTCAAACATATATTGATTATAATTATAATTTAGCAATGAATTAAATAAAAAAAATTACTTGTAAAAGAGTTAAATAGAAACTTTGCAAATTTCGTGATTAAGCAGTGTTCTTGTTAGAAGTTATAACAAAAGGAGATTTGAAAAAATATCCTCAGCTATTTTTAAGCACTCTTTGCTCGCATAGGATTCAACATTTCCAATTCTGCATATAAAACAAACTAGCAGAAGTCTTCATCACCTTTCATTTCCAGTACTTGCGTTTTACAACAAATTCTGTTCCAGTCTATGGTACATGAATGAACGTCCTAAATAAATTTCGCTTTAGCCCCGCCTTCTTAAACTAGTCATGATTTGACTCGTGTGAATGCAACGTGCTTGAATCTATATATATATATATATATAATTTTTTTACGATAATATTTTATTCATTTTTTAAAGTGTACAAAGGTAGCTTATTTCAAAGAGCATTTAACATAAAAGAATCTTATATTTAGTGACTCCACTACTTTGATCTGCTGGTTCTTCTTCGATTATATTTATTCAATTTATATTATTTATTAATTTTTTGGCTTGCACTTAAAGAATATTGTCCAGGTTGTACATCACCGGGAATTGACTTTGGACTTCGGACGCTGGACGCATGTGTAAAATGTCCTTAAACGATTGTGGATTATGTGTATTTCATCGAAAGTTTCTCGGATTGAATCTCGAAAGCTTAAGCTTATATGCTGGTTTTTGTGCTGAATAAATTTTACAACCAAAGTTGATTTTATTTCATACCCTCTTTGTAATTAGAGCCTAGCAGAAGTGGCGTTTCTTGTTCAGCAGGTATAAATGATTTAGTTTGTGACTTTTACGTTGAGGCTACAGGCTAATCTGTGAGATGAATACAATCAAACTGCGTTGGATGGTTCGACATTTGTCTTAAATTTTAAATTCATCGTATGAAATTTCGCAAAAATTGTATGTTACTGAAGGTCTGTCCTGTACTACGATTAATTGCGATTAATCGCGATTAACTACAATGAAGCCGTTCCCGTACTCCGTTTTACTGAAAATTGAAAATTTTCCCTTTTTCAGTAAAATTCAGTAGGGTCTGAGCTACTGAAAAATACTGAAAAGTGTCAAACGGTGTGGGCGAGTAAATAGTTTCAAATATGCGCGGCAAGCAACATATTTTTTGCGTAATTTTGCTATCAAGAACGAATATTTTTGTGGCGATAATTTATCACCGCTAAGGATGACTTTACAATCACTATTGTTCTTCCAAAAACCGAAAACTGACACTTTTGGTTGTCAATTTTCAGGAAATGCAATGAGAGCGTTCCCGTTTTTTCATGAATTTTCCCCACTACATGATTCAGGAAAATTCAGTGACTGAAAGTACGGGAACAGACCTTGAGTGTATTTCAAATGAATAAATTGTTGAATCATGGTAAGCCTTCTCTATACTCTATCCCCTGATTATTGTATTGGAGTAAACTTATGTTCATGTTTTCAAGAAGCAAATACCGAATATTCCTACCATCTCCAATTTCAAAGCTCAAAATAAGCTTTTTGGTAGAAACTGTAGAGAGTTCGTTTTCATTGAGCGAATTGACAGCACTTCTCAAATCAGGATTTGGAATATACAGAAATTCGTGAGCTTTCGCCCGATTTACATGTATGTGTGCGCAGACTATGTACGTGCACGGAAGCTCCTCACGAGCTTGATTTGCAAATACCGGTTTTTTACGAATCGTTAATATGTGTCTGTGCCGGGTAAAATTGTATGGCTACACGAAAATCGGATTACAACCGGTTTAAAATCCCGATTTCGTGTAACCCTACAATTTTATGCGGCATACACACATATTAACGCTTCGTACAAAACCGCTTTTTCGCAAATCAAGCTCATGAGGAGCTTCCATGCACGTACACAGTCTGCGCACACATACATGGAAATCGGCCGAAAGCTCATGAATTCCGGTATATTCCAAATCCTAATTTGGGAAGTGCTGTAAATTCGCTCATTGTTGAAACATGGAAGTGTCTGGTACGGTTTATTGCGCATGTTATTACAATGCGAATGCAAAGAAAGTCATAAAATCGAAATTCGCTTTTAACCCTAGAACAGAATACAATTTTTGTGTACCATCTACTTTACACGGCAAAAATTGCCTATCATGCTCCTTTTGCAAGAAAATTGATTAAAATTATGAAAATTACGGATAGTTATTTTTTCTCTATTTTTCTCTCTTTCTTATATGTATGTTATAGGCTGTTAAAGTACATATAGCTTGATATAAAAGAAAACTTTGAGATTTTAGGTTATTGCACGATATATTATTGCACGATATATTATTGCATGATATATTATTGTGCATGCATAAATATATCGTGCAATAATATATTGTGCTATGTATATATATATATATATATATATATATATATATATATATATATATATATATATTTATATATATATATATATATATATATATATATATATTTATATATATATATATATATATATATATATATATATATACACATATATATATATATATATATATATATATATATATATATATATATATATATATATATATATATATATATATATATATATATATATATATATATATATATATATATGTATATATATATATATATATATATATATATATATATATATATATATATATATATATATATATATATATATATATATATATATGTATAAATATATATCAGTGGCGTGGCGTGACAATTTACCGAAGGGAAGCAATTGGTTGATGTCCATGGTTGACGTCCATGGTTGACTACGTTTTCCGCAAATTCGTTACGTGTAATAGAACCCCTGTATAAAAGCACTCATTAATTACTAACGGGGACGTGAGAGTAGACATGAAAATTAATGTTCACAGTCCTTCACACAATAAGAAATCATATCAATATTTATCAGTAAAATAATAACATTCCTAGCAGTGGCGGCTCGTGGGTTTGAGACTAAGGGAAGCACAAGCAAAATATATAAGCATATAATATAGATAAGCATACTTATGAAGCGCATAGTAAACTATACATTTGAAATACCGTGTAAAAAATCAATTAAGTATTTTAATGCTGACCATATTTGCATTAAAAGCTAGTGATTGATTGTCAACAGCTTCCTAATCACTATGATTAAAAATCTCACAAAAGTTCAAGTCAATTATAGTATTTGAAAGCAAAAAAAAATACTAATTTCTTTAATTCTTTTTTTAAATTATAAAAAAAAGGTAAGTTGAAAACATATTACAGGCTAAATATGTGACGAAAGTTTTTTAATAGCTCGAAGTTGAGGATATAATGCATCTTTTAGCAAATTAAATAGGCAATACTACAACAAAAATAAGTTTCTCATATAATTTGCAATAAAAGTGCCTAATATAGTTACCTTTTACAAACAGTTAACTTGGTTGCTAAAACTCAATAAGATCCTCAATGAAAAAGATTACCGCAGCAAATACTATATGGCACAATCATCTTAATTTTGGTTTTCCACTTTAAAATCCATATTAAACGGGTAAATATTAACTTTTGGAAACAGAATCTATTCAATACGCTCTCACATTAACGAGCTTTATGTTATAATTTACTTTAAAAACTATTTTTTATATCGATGTTTAACCGACAGTATTAATAGATATTGACAATACAAAAATACACGTCGAAAGAGTTATAACAGGTGCGTTTTTTGCGAAGAAGGCATAAAAAAACGCACCATAGAAATAACATAGGCGAAAGCAATCAAGTGGTCATATCACCCAAAGCACCTGAACCGAGAAACTCACTTTGCGAAAGTAAACCCAAAGCAGATACAAAAAAACCGCTCTGGAGAAAATTGCACAGCATATTCTACATGTCAACATCACAATAACTTGCACCGTACATACTCCATGCAAAAAAAGCATAAAAGGCATCAAATTAGAAGGGGAACGACTCGTAAGAAAAGGAGCAGAAGAGAATCTACAAATTCTGTAATGTAGGTCATGAACATAATAGAGACGCAGACGACTTTTCAGCGTCAACATAGGCGTCCCAAGCAATCAAGTGGTCATTTCATCAAAGCACCAGAACGGAAAAACTACGTCTTTTGGGAAAGCAAACCCAAAGCAGACACGAAAAACCGATCTGGGGAAAATTGCACACGAAAAAATTTTACTCATACTATTCTATTCCCCACATGAACATCACAATAGCTTGCACCGTACATGTGTACATGTGAACAAAGCAGAAAATGCTTCAATTCGTAAGGGGAACGGCTCGTAAGAAGAGGAGCAGAAGAGAATCTACAGATAAATCATGAGGGGGAACAGTAACATAACAGAAGACGCGGATACTTTTGCAGCGTATCAAGTTCATTCATTAATAAAGATTTTCGGGTCGTTCAGCGGGTGGATGGGACAAGGGTTTTTTGAATTTTTCTATCCACCAAGACGCGGTGAACTGAGCCAGCGTCCGCGATGATATTTGAGTACATTGATTGTAAAAATTTTGTGGGCATCATTTAGACAAAGCGTCTAAGTAGATCGATGCGAATACAACGAATTTGAGCATTGAAGCAAGATCACTTCAGTGTTTTGTATATCTCAATGAACTGTATGTTTTGAATTGTAGTAAAATGCTAGTTTGTAGTAAAACGTTTGAGTTTCATTGTGTAGCTGTAAATTTAACATGGAAGCTCTGTAGTTGGACTGTTATAAAATAAAACCATTTGATTGATAGTAGCGATTGAGTTTTGACTTTTGTAAGAAAATAAATGTTATTACTTTGACTGTTAAATATTGATTGTAAATCTTTTGGTTGTTTCATATTGATTATTTGATTTAATCAAATTTGTGGATTAGCAAGGGAAGCACTGCTTCCTTTGCGTACATCGACGAGCCGCCCCTGATTCCTAGAACTAGAAATATAATCTTTTTGAAAGTGGCCAAACATCGAAGAATTGAAAAGATTTAAAAATCTGAAACATTTTAAGGATGAAAACCTTGACTTTATTTTAACGATTATGCAACCAATTATTTCGACATAAGCACTTGTAAAGAATGGTACAACATTCTCATTGTTTTCAATTATGCACCTTGCTGTTTAACGACGTTGTGGTGTTTCACAAATCAACCATAAATCGTTCCCAATTCCCGTGAAACTATTTCTTGAAGATTGTATTTGATCTTCAAATTTTGCCATTTTGTGAATATGATACAGTATATTACATTGTTAGGACTGAAATATATCGATTATTATGTTTTTTTTTACATTAAACATTCAACAGAAAAATAAACTAAGAATCTTTAAGTAAAATAAAAAGCCTACTCTCACCATTAACGATCTCTCCGCCTCAATTAGCACTATCATTTTCAGTTATATATTCCACGAGTTATTTTAATTGCTCTTTATTACAGAAAAATTGTTCAAAATAACCAACCATTAAAAGTCCAACGTTTCGGAGCTAATTTCGGAAGCATTTTTTGATGAATAAATACAAAGCAAATAAACTTATTGTCGTTGTTGAAAAACTAGTAATAGATTTGGAAAACTCTGCATTCGCGTATAATATTGCACGTATAATATTGCATGATTTAGATAAAATCAAATTTAGTCGATGTTCGAAGAAATGAATATATATTGCGTTTTTATACATTTCTTTTATACATGTTTGCAATCCAGTTGTTTTGGCAGATATTACAGAGGCTCCTCAAGGCTTTAAATTTTCGGACAACATGCAAAACGAAGTTGAAATGAACGGGACGCATTTTGGTTATCAGAAACATCAGTGAGATTTATGAAAGTATCTTTAACTGCACCGAAAGACGTAATGTAACCCAAGGTTGTTGAAAGTTGTGATCGATATGATATATCGGTTGTTTTATCTAATATTATTGCTATGAATTTGCTTTTCTGAATTTCATTACAATGAGATCGTTTTGAAACTAATGAGATCATTTTGAATATAATTTGATGTTCCGGAAAAAACATTTGCTTGGTCCAAGTGAGCTGGCAATTATCGGTTATTTACTGTCAAAATATTTATTGTCTTTAGGTGATTTACCCCTATTGTAAGAATACACATTTTCATTATGACTATGTAATTCTTCTTCTTGACATCCTAAATGACACACAATGTTTATTAGAATCTTCATTGTTTCTCAATTTCTCCTAACTGTGAGCAATATCACTGAATATTTATATTGACTACTCAGCAATTCTTCAAATCACCGGAATCAAACTTGAAAAGTAAAAGGGCTATTTGTACCAAGCCTGTTCACAGCTTTAACATTATTATACACATGACCAGCAAAATTATTTTTGTTTAATATGACAACCGATAATCCGTTCCGAGTTTTTCATTTATTAATTTTCCGATCAAACTACCGAGTAGGTATATCTCTTTGTTATAGAGACAATTTACGAATTCAGTTTCGACTGATCCTGGTTGATGATGTTTTTTTTCAGCAAATTACCGAGATCCAATTATATAAAAATTAGATAAGTTTATTTATTTATTTATTTATTTATTTACATATTCAACAGATAAAACCCAATAACTGAATATAGAAACATATAATATATACCAAAAATCTACTAATGAATGAATGCAAAAAAGAGAGCACAAAATAGTAATAATAAAAAGATCAAATATCATAAACAAAGTCAAGGTGAAAATGAATAAATTCAAAATTAAGAAAAATAAGAAAAAAAAACTACATTGAAAAAGAGAAAAAAAAATGTAAGCATATACATATATAGAACAAACAGAATATCGAAAGCCAGTTAAGAAAATCAAAATTAAAATTCATGTATCATATGAGCAAAGAAAAAAAGATAAAACGTATTAAATAGAAAAAGTAACGACTTTATCCTTTAAAATGATTTTGAAACGTGACAAAATCGGTGGCAGAGAACCTAGTCCGAGTGCATTATGCTGCCTAGGTATACGTAACAGCGGTGAAAAGTAGTACGTGTCAGTCCGCGCAAAAGGAACGTTAAACGTTAACGTGGATCTATTTGACCGATCCGTAACACGAACGGAAAAAAAATGTCCGTTTCTTACAATAAAACCAATCTGTATACAAATCTTAGGCTTTATCTACACGTTCAAAGTTAAACTTCTGAAATTTCATGTCGGACAAGAACGGTAACCCTCTCCCAGTTAACCTATATTTTTAGCATCAAAAACTTCTGTTCACGAAAAATCACGAATCAATAATCAGATACAACTGAAATTTGCAGAATGCATTGGACTTAAGTAGGGCCAGGCCTGATAGAAGCGATTTTGAATTGTGGGCAACTCTGTGCCAGTGGTGCCATCTTGAAAAATTACATAGAAAAAAAACTGCTTTTTGCCCTATGAAATGTGAATAAGTTTCCAGATTTTCATGAAATTGACACAGTAGCTGAACCTCACTCTAATTTCTGTTTGGTGGAAATTTGGTTGAAAAATTTGATTGGTGCTGCCAGCTATGGTAATTTTTGTGTCTTTGGTTTTGAAAATTCGATAAATAAAATTCGATGATAAATTTCAAATGGGTAGTGGAGCGTTGCCGGTGTACTAGGATTCATTGAAAACATTTTCACATGATTGCTGAAATTTCCTAAACAAACAAGCAATGATTTAGCTTTACCATTAAATTACTTCTTGTAGCTGGGGTATTGTTTTCATTTTCTTACCATGTCGTTGCAGACACTTCAATCTGAACATCCTACCGCCATCGAATCACATAACGTCATTTACTAAACATTGCTGTAAGATATTTAATTCATTTGGAAAATGGAGGAAAATTATACACAAAATATCTCTGTAAAAAGTCCTTGCAAGTCGAAGTTCTTGGTAAATGAAATTAAACATCATTTACAATTATGTATGTATGTTAAGTCAAATTTCACAGAAGCCAAAATTTTTTCCCAGAAATATTCGTTAGTAGTTTTTATTTATAGATAAGAATTACATATATGCCTTGATATATAAATTTCTGAACTTCTTTGTGTTACTACTTCAATAATACATATTTTACAGTATTTTCAATTTAATGTCAATAAAAATGTTTAAACTTCCAACATTATTATTTATTGTTACTTATAGACATTATTAATTTTTTTTACCAACATTATACCCATTATGTCAATAGAACTACTTAGACTATTAATAACTTTAATACTGTCTTATTGCGTATCTTAAATCCATAGATTTTCTTCGTAAAATTTATACAAATATCTACTATTTTTGTTACTTATACATGTAACGTTTTGACTAGCTCTTTAATATTACTGTGTCCTTTTGATTTTCTTTATTCTTATGAATCTCGTTAAATTATATACTACAAGCTTTTTCAACTGTTTGAAATATTTAAAGTAGTCTCTTATTTGACTATAACACATTTTAAACAGAGCGAGTTCACAAATGAATTCAATTTACACATTATCGTCATCAAATTGCCGAAATTTATTTGTTTTAAGTTTGTAGGTATCGCGTTTTCGCTTCTCTATAAATTCAATTATATTTACAATAGAAACAACGTAGTTACTTTCACATTTCGCATACAAAAATTGTTTCTGCTTATTTAAGCTGAGAAGTATCAATTCGGTAAATTTGTAAATAAAAATATTTAATATGAAAATGCGAGTCCCATAAAAGAGGGAGAAAGAAGTTAGTAATATTCACAAGGAGTGAACTGGTCACGTATTTTGTAACGGTGGTCGAGCCTCGTAGTAATTAAAAGTAATTTGCACTCAAATGTTTCTATAGCTTGAAGATAACAAGTACGAATGGTGTAAGATAACAAAAAAAGGCTCAGGACAAGTACTCAGATGCAAGTCACGCAATGGAGAAGTAAATTTCAAACGCAAGAAGTGTGAAACAAGTTTTATAATTAACAACTATACGATCTAAGACAACCAAGGAGGAATTTTATTGGATCAAATCATTACTTAAGTCACCTCTGTAAAAAGCCATGTGTGCCGCTTACGTGCTTCAAACTTTTCGACATAAAAGAGAATCCAATCTCTGCGGATTACCGTGTTCGTGGAAGCTTATGGAGATTTCCGTGGCGACTGTAGTTTACCTAGGTGTCCTACAATGCGAGCGATGGCAAAAATGCCACCCTTTCCACGAGTCCGACGAGAAGCTACAAAAGCAACTACATTCCTGGAGATAGGCTTTCTAAGACTGCAAACCCCCATTACGTTTAACTTGTCCATTCCCAATGGCGTGTCATGGATCATACGACTCAATGTATCGGATAGAGCAAACTCATTGTCAGTTCGCTTCAGTAGCTTCTGCAAACCCATGAAGGATTTCCCTGATATGCACTCATATTCCAATTAACAGTACTTCATACTAACATTCACAATGTATTATCGGCGTGTCTGCCTTGGATTCGCAGTAATTGAAAAAAATATTGCGAGAGTAATTCAGTCGTCGATGGCTTGAATATATTTCAATTTGACAGCATTCACAAAAGAGAGCACCGTATCGCGGAAGAACTCCATCAGAAGCGCTATGGCGACATGTCGTCAGATTCTAATAAGCTTGATATCACTACGTACAATCGTGAGACATCATCAGTTCAATAAAACTCATGAGGACGAATTGATAGCAGTAGCTCGAGGCGCCGAGGAAGGATACGTTTCGAGTGGAACCGGGAATAGACATGAAAGTATTCAGCCTGCTTATTGATTCAGCCCACATAGTACACACAATTTGAAAATACCACGAATCAAAGAATCGCTTGGCCGCAACCGGAGCTCTTCGAAGTTGATAGCTGGCAGTAGAATATTTGCTAGCTAGTGACAGGAAATGGTGTAGGATGACTTCGTCTGCCTCGCTTGATTCGAATGCCTTGGTACATAGCGTTTCATAGTTTTATGGGAGATGCTTGGAGCGAGATTGTTCCTTTGAGGCTTCTCAACAGCAGTGTATGCATAAAAATTTCACACCAGAAAACTTAAAAGGGTTTCAAACAAAACTCTGTTGTAAGTGCCAATCGGTCCTGAAGACGATGAGAAAAAGCTTGAAAGACGATAGTGCTTCAAGCAATGAAATTTGTTTAACGTGTAACTGGTGCTGCCGGACCTAAGAGATCAAGGTGACAGCATTTTAAAGATTAATTAAGACGTTTGGTTAATGTTATGCACTTGCTTCAACTGCTGTCAACATCTCTAAAGATTTAGTGACATATTTTTATATTCAAACTCAGCATTCCTATTACAAAGAATGACCTTTCAAGAGAAGAAATCTAATGTACCCATCAACTACTCATGGTATCTAATGCCTCAAAATTATTGCAATCAACACCTTTAAAAATTTCAACGCACTGCAAAAGCCAAGTGACACTACGATCCTTAAAAACGTTAATGCCTAACAACAAACGAAATAACATTAAACACACTTCATGTATGGCAACCCAGGCATATCAAGCATTTAAACGTCTCGTAATACCTTCAATCTGAATCTGTTCAAGGATGAATACGATAAAGCTTTGATAAAGTATACGTTAAAGAAAGTGCAGATAACACATTGGTAAAGAATGTTTGCTGGTGGCAGCATCAGAAAGTATGAGTTTTGCTCACATTTTTGCTTTATCTACGTGACGTCGAAGAAAAAATAAAGAATTAAGTGGAGCGAAGTCATTTTACATGTCAGCTAAAAGGAAACCGAGCATAAAATCGCTACTTGTCAGAGTTTGGAGACTTCATAGAAGTTTCATTGCGCTTAGAACCTGAAGAAACCTAGATTTCTATAAAACTGCTTTGGCAGACTTCAGTTGAAGTCAATTCAACTTAAGCTCGCATTAAACCCACACGTCACAAGTAATTCTTTTGAATTCATTCGGTTCAATTCCCATTACAAACAGAAGGCTTTTAAATGCTATGCAGGCGAAGAAGTGGTCCGTGAATCATTTTGAAAGTTTCGCATCATTGCGTTGTGCACGATTCACTTTCTTATTGACATTGGTGAACGCAAATATCATCGTTTAGTTGCATCATTTACGTAAACACACAGTATCGGACATGCAATAGGCATACCACAGAATATTTCCATAGCGTGTCCTGCATTCGTTCATTTCGTGCATGTGAAATATTTGAATTGCGTCCGTTGCAAGCTGACATGACTCTTTACAGTGTTTTCATAGTTCCGAACAAAAACAGATGATAGCGTTTGCTACAGTGGTTGAATTCCCAAGCACTGGCAAAATATTTTCAAACAGTAAACCAAAAGCTAACCTGAATTGTAACAATTAAATCTTGCCACTACGATAGTGAACAGGACGATGTGTTCCGCAGAGGATGCGTTTGAAGGCTTGCCGGAATTCCGGACTGAAGATAGTATAGATGACGGGATTCAACGTCGAATTGAAGTAGCCTAGCCACAAGAACAAGGACGCGACCATGTCGTTGATATGGCAGGACTCGCAGAGCGGCAGAAGCAGGGCCATCAGAAAGAAGGGCAGCCAACAGACAACAAATGCTCCTGTGATGATGGCCAAGGTTTTGGCGGCTTTACGCTCGCGTTTCGCTTCTAGCGTTTCCTTTCGCTTGTTTACTTGCGATGCTAAGGTTGATTTCTGATGAACGTGCTTCGGTTGGGAAACAGGCGTCACCTGGTTCGATCCTTGCTGAGAAGATGGCGTCGTTTGCACAGCCAATGTTTGAGGTGTTGGTGTTAAGGTATTTACCGGTGTAGCCGCGGTCGTCGCTGCGGGACAAGCTGCCCCACCCGCTGCTGCTGTTACGGAGATTTCATGACTTGGCGGTAGATTGGAGGCGGATGGCGAAAGAGGCGTTACTCCGATTTGATTTTGGCTCGCTTTCTGCATTTCACTATTTGTTTGATTTGCTAGAGCTACTAAATGTGATACAGTTGATATTTGGCTAGTTGATGAGGTAGCACCCTAAAATGAAATCAAACAAATCATTGAATATCAAGAATATTATAAAAGTCATTTAATGAAAGGTTGTTCGTAAATGTTTATGAGTAGGAAAATATACAATGATGCTGTTTTTTCGATATCGCATACTTACACTCCCAGTCAAAATTCTATAATTTTTGATATTCGAAGGAAATGAGTGTATTTAAGTTAAGTATATGTACACTCAGAAAAATATGTTTCCGAAAATCAAAGAAAATATTTACTTGTTTACGAGATGTGAAATCTTCCACAAATCAAAGAAACTTTTATTTGATATCAGTAATTTGTATACATATCATGTAAAAATTTCTTACAATCAACGTAATACAATTTTTACTTTACTTTGGTTCAAGTAAGTAATTTTCCTCAAATCTTGTAAATGATGTCTATGAATTTGGGAAATTATATCTACACCGCGAACATTTTTTTCCATGTTTCAACAACAACCACGCTTCAATATTCGACGAAAAAATTCATAGTTTTTCTGACTTCTATCAACTTTTTCTCTACACAAATAAAGGTTCGATAGCTTAGCTCGCTAACGTGTCAGTCCAAAGCAGCGATCTACCGCTCGTGGGTTCGAATTCCGCCAGGTTCATGGTTGACTTTGTTCGTCTTCAGGTGTCCTAAATCCATTGATTAAGTGTCACATTATAGCTTAAAGTGGCGACTAGGCATAAATAATACTAGCGCTTCAGGAAAAAAGGAAAAAAATGTGGCACTTTCAAACAAAAGGAAAAAATGAAATTTTTTTTTCAATCCCTTCAAGAGTTTTTGCGTGCCAACAACATGCGATGCTTTCAAAGCGGTCCCCCATCTAAGTAGTAACCGCGCCCAGCACAGCTTAGGCCAATGACAGACAGTTCGGTTTCACCGAAGCGTTTAACGCTTCGGTTTGGCGCGTCGGCTGCCACACACAGCAGTTTTCAGAAGCGTTTATCGAGTCGGTTCAGTTACAAATTACGTCGGAGTATCAGATTTTCCTTCCCCTATCCCATGCATTCATCAATGCATCCAGAAAATTTCAGCTCGCAGCAATGAACTCATCGAAAAACGCTCGAAAACCGAGTCGGTGGGTCATTTCTCTCATCAACCGACTCGGTTTCGAAACCGAGAGGCGGTTCGCACCGCGGTGTGTGTCATCACAATGCTAAAGTAATGCACGACTATACCGACTCGGTTTTCCTCTCGGGAAACGCCTCGCAAAAACCGCTGTGTTAGTCATTGGCCTAGGGCCAATGACTAACACAGCGGTTTTTGCGTTAACCCTCGTTTTTTTCAATGACTAACACAGCGGTTTTTGCGAGGCGTTTCCCGAGAGGAAAACCGAGTCGGTATAGTCGTGCATTACTTTAGCATCGTGATGACACACACCGCGGTGCGAACCGCCTCTCGATTTCGAAACCGAGTCGGTTGATGAGAGAAATGACCCACCGACTCGGTTTTCGAGCGTTTTTCTTTGTTCATTGCTGCGTAGTCCGATCGAGCTGAAATTTTCTGGATGTATTGATGAATGCATGGGATAGGGGAAAGAAAATCGCATAAGGCCAATGACACACAGAGCGGTTTTTGCGAGGCGTTTCCCGAGAGGAAAACCGAGTCGGTATAGTCGTACATTACTTTAGCATTGTGATGACACACACCGCGGTGCGAACCGCCTCTCGGTTTCAGAATCGCGTCGGTTGATGAGAGAAATGACCCACCGACTCGGTTTTCGAGCGTTTTTCGATGAGTTCATTGCTGCGTAGTCCGATCGAGCTGAAATTTTCTGGATGCATTGATGAATGCATGGGATAGGGGAAGGAAAATCTGATACTTCGACGTAATTTGTAACTGAACCGACTCGATAAACGCTTCTGAAAACTGCTGTGTGTGGCAGCCGACGAGCCAAACCGAAGCGTTAAACGCTTCGGTGAAACCGAACTGTCTGTCATTGGCCTAAGAAAATTGATGTTTGAAGAATGGGTAGGGTACAGTATTGGTAATTTGTAACTGAACCGACTCGATAAACGCTTCTAAAAACCGCTTTGTGTGTCAGCCGACGCGCCAATCCGAAGCGTTAAACGCTTCGGTAAAACCGAACTGTCTGTCATTGGCCTTAACTTCGGTGATCGTACGTGAACCGATTTATGCCAGATGCCAGATGCTCTTGAAACTATATCAAATTTTACTCAGGGCAAGTACAATATCAGTGCCTGAAATGAATAAATTCCATTCTTTCGATTGAGTAAATATTTCTTTGAAACTATACCAAGTTTTACTCAGGGCAAGTACAATATTTGTTCTTTGAAATGAAGAAATTTCTTTCTTTGGATTGAGTAAATATTTCTTTGGCGCAGAATCATTACCAATTTTCTTTGGTAATGTGTTCATTTTTCTTCAAAAAATAGAAGTATTTTTCTCAGTGTACAACATATATGCACATATAAAAGGCTAGTACAACCACATACAAGGTAACTCCGTTCTAGACTGGAATTTCCGGAATCGGGAACATATTTTTTTTTGCCTGGGTCAAAAACATAGTACACATGCAGGTTGTACGCAAAACTCTGTGTCATTCAGTTGGCGACAACGATCGTGCTAATAGCATTGTGGAAATTAAGTGTAGTGTGCGAATTCCTGATAGACTTTTAGTGTTGTTGAAATAGGACGTAGTAAAATGTGGGACGAAGGTGAAATTAAAACCAATTGAACCTTAAAAACGAACTCAAAAATATCGAGATTTTTGAAGAGAAGCAGGAAAGGGATAAGTAAATTATTAAATGATCCCGAAAAAAAGTCCTGATCGGCGAAAGATAATTTCTGAACGTAAGAGACGATTTCTTTTGAGAGATACTTTGAGTTCTTTTCTTTTTCCGCCGCAGAAATAGGCAAAAAATTTGGTGTCAAAGCAAGTGTCAGGACAGAAGGTCATACGTGCATGTCCTCACTTAAAGCGATAAAAACTGAAAAGAAAACCACCCCTAACGAAGCGACATACAGATATGAGAAAGAAATTTCCTACCGATCACGTGCAATGGAAGAAAAAGTGGAGAAATGTTAATTTTCGGACGAGAAAAAGTTTAATTTGGATGGTCCCGATGGGTACTGCTTTAACTTCCATGGTCTACGCAAAGAAGAAATATTTAGTCAGAAGACAGCACGGAGGTGGAAATGTAATAGTGGGTGCTGGAATTGGATTTAACGGCACATCAGAAATAAAATTTATCCAAGGAAGAATGAATGCTATCAGCTATTTAGAGTTAATTAGACAGAAATCAAACGCACGCGCAAGTGAAATAGCGAGATATAGTATATTTTCAACAAGATAACATTGCCGTCCACACCACTCGAGTAGTGAAAGACTTTTTTGCATCGAACAATGTGAATGTCCCAGTCGGGTCTAAATATTATAGAAAATATTTGGGAAGATGTCTCGTGAGTTCTTTACACCAAAGGAAGGCAATTTGAGAAAGTTGAAGAGCTTCGTCAGTGCGTTAAAGAAGAATAGAATAAATCACCGAAGAAAAATATCAAAAATCTGTACAGAACTTTACCAAAAAGAATTATTGAGGTCATTTCCAAAATAGGGGGTGTTACTCATGATAAAGGTAATAAAAGTATTTTCTATAAAACCAAAGTCTTGTATAAATTGCAAAAAATAGGTGACCTGTGCTATGTTTTTGACCTAGGCAAGAAATAAATATTTTCTCGATTCCAGAAACTTTAATCTAGAGCGGAGTTGCCGTGTATGTGGTTGTATTAGTCTTTTAAGTGTGCATTTATGTGATACATAATACTTATCTTGAATGAAACCATTTCCTTCGAATACGAAAAATTATAACCTGTGCTATCATTTTGATCGGGGGTGTATATCAGAGGAAAAGTCAGTGCTCGTGGTAGACTTTGTGTTTACTTAAAGAGTGATTTTTTTGCTATCAAATGAGCTGATAATAGCTGTCCATATCACTCTTATTTTTACTCAGTAAGACAGGGTTGCCAAGTTTGGGAATTTTCCCCCAAAATGGGATATTTTTTACTCTTTGTGGGCGAGAATGGGGAAGAAAACAGAATCTTTAGAACATTGATTGGTTTTCTCGGTAATAATTTCACTTTTCAGATTCTTTTCAAAATTTGTGTGAAAATGTGACCGCATTGTATAGGTGGATGGTATGGCTGAATAATAGGACATTCAAATCAGAACTTGCATTAATCGTATGTAGGCTTGGAAAACGATATTTTCTTACCTCTAATCACATAGAATGCTAGACTATAGAATAATAAAGTAGCAGAAATAATAAATAAAAAATTATTGCGAAAATTTACATTTTTCAAAGTTTATGAAAAAATTTATCGCCTAAAGAAACCAAGTCATGTTTCGATCATCAAAATTTTCTTCATTTCATGCATCCTACATTGTTTGTTTTATTGAGAGTTTTCCAAAGGCGGACTATAGCGGAATATGTAAGAATCTTTTAATCATTAACTTTCCAATGTTTCTTTTTTTTGAAAACCATATAGCGTACTTTTAATATTTCTTAGAATTTTTTAGAATGCAAAAGATGAGCCTTATGAATAATAGTCATATTACTTTCTCCAGCATCGGCATTAACCCTTTTCGTTCGTATTTCGAACCCAAGGAAAATTGCTTTCCTTTTGAATTGATGTAGGATACACAATATCCCTACGAATCTCGTTTATTTTCAAACGAAGATTATTAAAAATTTCTGAACGAGAGTTTGGTTCCCGGCTGATTTCATTCTTATGTGACCGAATTGCAGAGCAGTTTCTAAATAAAAATCCTGACCCAGTACGGAATGCCTTTTCTTATAAAAACAGTGTTCAGAGTTGAAATTCAGTTCATCGAAATTTAGTAAACATTTTTGATACGCTATTTGAATGACATAGTTTATATTGCACTTTATATATATATGTATATATATATATATATATATATATATATATATATATATATATATATATATATATATATATATATATATATATATATATATATATATATATATATATATATATATATATATATATATATATATACCATATTTGAGTCAAATTCATAGATTTTTGGTATAAATTCATAATATTTTCGTGTTTAATTCAAATTTTTTCAAATCAACTTCGTAAATTTTCGATACCAATTCGTAAGCTTTCGAGTCAACTTCATAATTTTTTTGAGCCAAATTTATAATTTTTTTTGAATAAAATTCATAATTTTATCGAACCAAATTCATAATGTTCACAAACATAATTCATAATTTTTTCGAGTGAAAATCGTAGTTTTTTCGAAGAGAATACTAATTTGTGCACGTCAAGATCATAATCAATGAATTGGGTGCGCTAAATATGAACATACCTTAATAATGCATAAATTTGACTGGACAAAAATATAAATTTCACTTGCGAAAATTATGAAATGTCTTATGTCTTATGAAATGAATTTGAATTTAAAAAATTATGAATTTGATTCGAAAAAAATATGAATTCGACTCAAAAAAAATTATGAATTTCACTCAAAAAATTATGAATAGGTATCGATTTTTATGAATTTGATTTGAAGAAATATTAATTAAACTTGAAAATATTATGAATTTGTGCCATAAATCTATGAAATGGACTCAAAAACGATTGTAAAAAACAGGTTTTCAGCAATTCTCAGCTATCGATAGTACTATCGAGTTTAACGAACCCTAGCAAAGACTGATTGATTATGGATCGACTGTTGCATTTTACGGAAAGCAGTCCAGTTGAAGAATGCTGCAAAGAGGGCGGCAAACATTTAGTTTTCTTACCTTGCCGCACGTAATCGATACACGAATTAATTTTACTAACAACGAACACACATGAAAATACGAGAAAAAACTTTCTTTGCTCCTTAGCTCTTAATCCGAATGTCTATTCCTCTGCACACTTTCAAGATTTCAAAACCAAGAGCGTGTAATATACGGTAATTAGCTTAAACCAATAGTTATAACATCTTAGGCTGGAATATAACAAAAAACAAGGCAAAGCACTTCTTTATGCGTACGGGTATACTTGCAATTAGTAAATAATTAGCGTGATAAATGAGCTCGAAATACATACCTCATCTGTGATTGTGAAGGCTGTCACTTCGATCCCTTTTTTACTATCGACGTTACTACTATATTCGGTGTCTTCCACAGTATTAACAGTGTTTGTGGAGTTACCTTCCACTAAGCCTAACGATGAAACAGCAGATTTCCCTTGATTGGTGAATTTCGATGCGAGTCGAATTTTTAAACGGCTTTTCTTCTTTTGTGGTGCCGGCTGGGTGAAAACAAGAGAAGAGAATTATAATTTTGTGTTTTATTACAATTTAAAATGTTTAATTCTTTTAATGTTGATCCGTTAAACTGCATGAGCATTTCGGCTAAGTAAATAATATTGCTGTTTCACGAAAGTTGTTTTCTCTCCGGTTTTTTCTGCTTCTTGCAGAGAAAAATCCTGGCTGCCTGACTTGCAGGCATCAGCCAACGTTTACACAATTAATAATAGAAAGGTAAGCTTAAACGCATTTGAACATTATTCTCGCTGTTATTTATATGAATTTACAAATGCGTCTTTTTGATTCCTGTATGCTCAATTCCAGAGAAAGGCCGTCGTGGAGGAAAACACATGTAGCAGCCTGGATTGAGGTTAAACCACTTTGTAATTCTCCAGAAAATTGGGTTGAATCATAAGTAATTGCCAATTTTGTGCTTTAAATTTATTTCATTATAAAAATTACAAATTTATAATCTAATCCGTAATATATTCGCCATTATTATTTATTACTTGTTGCCATCTATCAGGCAATGTGTCAATCCCCTCCGCGTAGAATGTTCTTGGCTTCGTTGCAAACTAGGAGTCGACGTGGTGAAGTACCTGATCACCGTTGGTAAAAGTTTTTCCATTAAGGGAATTCCGAAGCGACCGGAAAAGATGAAAATCGGTTGGAGCAAGGTCGGGTAATATAGCGGGTGAGGTAAACTGAACCAACCTAGCTCCAATATTTTATCTTGGGTGATCCTAGTGGTGCGGGGCCTGACATTGTCATGGAGTAACGCTTCTTGCCGTCGATTAATCAACGCTAGACCCATGCTAATAAATTTTTATTGCACATGTTGCAGCTGTAGTAATTCTCCTGTAACTGTTTCGTTGCGATTCATCAGCTCATAGTGAATGATACCCAGGCGATCCCACCATACACACAATAAAATTTTCTTGCCGTGAATACTAGCTTTAGGATCAGGTTCCGGTGCCGTGTCTTTATCCAGCCACTGCCTTTTCCTGACGACATTTTCATAGGTTATCCACTTTTCATCCCCTGTAACAATATTGGCCAAGAAAGGCTAATTTCTTTGGCGTGAGAGGAGACTTGTGACAATCGACATTCTGTTCGCCTTATTGTTTTCATTGAGATTGTGTGGCACCCAGACTCCTAGCTTTTCAAGCTGCCGGCGCACAGTTGATTGAGATGTATCCAGCTTCTCTACTAATTCTCGCGTTGTTTGGCGAAGGTTTTGTTCTACCAAAATTTTCAATTCGTTATCGTCAAAATCAAAAGACTGACCCGGCCTTGGATCACCTTGAAGTGTCATATCCCCGGAACGGAATTTAGTGAACTAATTCCTCACTGTTCTTTCACTTATTACTACATTACCATAAACACTGCATATTTTTTCAGCTGTTACCCTTGCGTTGTTTCCAAGTTTAAACTCCCACAACATAATATGTCTAAAATGCACTTTCAAATTTTCCATTTCTAACACCTGTATTTTTCACAAAAACCTATGTGCGCACTGTCAAACTTCTAAATTAAGAATGACTAGCAATTAATAAGGATTACAGAGAAATTTCAATTGCCCTCTACATGCATTGGCAAGTATTTATGACTCAACCCAATACATCTTCTCTCTGCCAGAGACCCTACGAGAATGTCGTGAAAGTTTATATATGAATAGTCAGCTGAATTTTGACGTTTCAAAGTTCCCCTGTAATTTTGCGAAAAATCAACAATCAAAACAAAAACCATATAAAGTTAAAATGATAAATAATTTCAATTTAGCGAAAATCTAGTTAAGTATGGAATGTTTGGCCGCAGAAAACTGAATTATTTCCGTTTTAATGGTAATTTTTTATTTGATTTTCAATTATACATCTAGTTTTAAAGTTTAAAGTGATATTTCGATTCCATGTAAAAAAAAATGCTTTGAAAATATCTTCTTATGCAGACTGTCGAGCTAATGACACAGCTTTTGTCATTCGCTCTCCAATAGAATAAGATAGTTGTTCTGGTGCTTCTTTTGTTTTGATAATAAAAGCTGTCGTGAAAGCAAGACTAGTTTTCTGAGCGTGGGCGTGACCACTAAACGTTCAACGACATCATATTTATCTTCTCTTTGTCTATTGATTTTAAAAAGTTGCATTATTCACGGGGCAAAGTGTTGTTGTAATGAGTCTAAAAATCTTCATTCTTCTCCTCATCCCGATTGATAAATGGAGTGAAGGCAGACATGCTGAAAAAAGTGTATCCAGCACGTCTTCGACGAAAGGATGATTTCACGTAAAAGTCTTTGGAGAGTGATAAATGAAGAAGAATCTTACGGAGACGGAATGCCGTGAAGGACACCCCATGCGTTCTACCATCTTTGTGTTGGGTAATTGGGCTGCATATGTGTGTTGCCTTAAGTGCTTTCGTATCTCTCTTACAACTTGATGGACGAAAGCTATTTTCTCAAGAACGACGCTCATGAGGGATAATTAAATAATGGGTAATATACGGGCAGCTAAACGCGGTGTTGGATGCCCTATTATGCCATCCATCATTCCATGAAAGTCCATTAATTTAGAGTAATTTAATTCACTTCCTGCTCCCGGGGAATAACTCGTCATTTTGTGCGTTTAAGCGTCTGTTATTCGTGTTTCAAGGATGTAGTTGGTTATCTGGAATTTAAGTCAATCAGACCCACATCAAAGGGTATTTAATGGATAAGAAAGACATTATTGAAGATGCAGGTATCCCGCTGTTTCAAGTTGTTACAAGCGTTGCAAATGTGTCAATTATTTATTGAAAACATGAAGCACAATTGTAGGTGATGATGGACTCATTTCTGTCTTGTAAGCTGTCACGAATCGAAATTCCGAATGGCGTTTATAAATTGCACTCATTCAATTTCAAGTTTAATTCACTGCACTTGATGTGTAATTAAACAACTCTTAGCGCAAATATGATGAATTTTGTAATTTATTTCATGTGATTCAGTGCACTAATAGAAAATGTTGTGTTCGGTGGAATGCAAAATGAATGCAATGCAATTTCAAACTACTAGATGTTTTAATAGCCACCGTATTTTCAATTATCACGAAATTGTCGGATAAATGAAAAAAAATTATTGTAATTACTTGCAAATATGAATGACTAGTATTCCTAACCACTTTCGCGCTTTCAATTGTTGACATGTAAATTAAAACGGACACTGACTCTTATTTCGAAAGAAAAAAGTATTTTGCGATCGATACATCCCGCGAAAAACGAATTCAAAATATTGTTCAATAGATGGAAATGTGTTTTCTATCAGAAAGTATTTGCATTGAATGATGTGATGATAAATCACTAAAATCATAACAGTTTATCCGTGTTGGTGTGATAAAGGAACAATTTTAGAAACATTTTTCCTAACTTATAAAATGCTGTTCTAAAAATGGGGTTTTTTCAAGATAAATACAAGTTACGCTAGTTTTCCATAGTTTTATTAAAAAATTTGACAAGGTGTTTTTAATGGGAACCCATTTTTGCCTAGCTTGTAAAAAATGTTTTGATTTAAAACTAATATTTTCTATTTGAAACTAGATATATTTTGATTCCTTGACATATATCGATATTTCGAGGGTAATCTGCCCTCTTCTTCAGTGTCTATTGGTCTAATCTTAATGTTACTTAGGTATCTTATTCAAAGTGCTACTTATTACTTACTTAAGTACTTTTAACTTTCTATATTGTTTCTAAAATGTCTGTTAAAATTAACCTGAACAGTGGCGATGCATAGTTTCCTTGGTTTGTGTTTAGCTGTCTATTCATCGGGGTTTTCCATATGCTCAGGGTTTCTTACGAATTCTGTTTTCGTACCTGCTGTATCTCCTTAATTACCTCCATGTTGTCCCATGTTATGTTGTGCTCCTCCTCCAGGATGTGTTTCCCTACTGCTAATCGTACTTACGTTGTGTTCCTTTTCCTCGCTGAGGCTGCTTCCCGCGTATGTTCCGTTAGTCTAACACCAACTAACCGTTTCGTTTTACCAATGCATATTTTGTCGCATTCTGGGCACATATATTCCACATTTTTCCTTTTTATCCGTTTTGTCCTTGACGCGACATAATTTGGTTCATAATCCTTTAACTCTACTAGTTTATATTATCTTATGTTTTTGTTTTTCCTGTGTAAAGAACTTCGTTAACAGATCACGCTGTATTTTGTACTTCTTCTTTTTGACAAGGTTTCCAATTGTTTTCTCGTCAGATCCATTTTTTCTCGCGGTATTTTTGATATATTTAACTTCAGGGCTAAAACTTTCCTGATCTGTGGGCACTGTTAATAGCCGGTGAATAATCGAATTAAAGGGTGAAATTTTTTAGGAATGCCAATGATCAGACGTAAATTGTGCTGTTCTCTCGGTGTGTGTGGGCTTCCGGTAGATATCAAACTTAAGAAGACTTTCTTTCCTTATGATCAGCAAATCCAAGAAGGAAAGTTTCTCATTGCTTTCAGCTTCCATTGGCAATTGGGGATCCTTATCTGCTTAGTTCAACTTCTTCAAAGTTTTTCTTACGATAGCTAGAATGTCGTATAAATATTTCAACCAGAAATGAGGAAGCAAACCTTCCTCATGAAGTTTCTTCTCCAGTCTGTCCATAAATATCTCACTCATAAGGGAGGATAAAGGATTTCCAACGGCAATGTCTTCCATAACTTTAAAGTAATTCCCTCTGAAAGTAAAGTTACTTTCATTCATGCAAACCGAGGCGAGTTTCAAATAGTATTTAGCGCTCTTCCTCTTCTACTGTGAGCTATTTTTCTCTAATAGCCAGTCTTCAAAGAATGCGGGTGCTTGTTTTACCGCCATGCTTTGAAACCACGTCAAATGATACAACTAGCTCATCTTCCCCTATAGTTACCTCTCTGCCAAGCCACTCTATCATTTCGTCTCGATTTTTAACTGTTCTATCGCTGATCTTTCCTAAGGCCCAACACTCGTCTACAATCCACTTTGCAATTCTCCTTGTTGGAGCGTTTGTAGCGGTGACAATTTCCCTCAGCTCACTTCTTTCATTGTGTATCTTCGGGAGGTACAGAATTCTTGGCAACCCCGGATTTGAGACCCGTAGCTTGTTGACCTCTCCAATATTCTCTTTGCACTCTTTCAAGAGTCTTTCGATTCGTTTGATAGAGCCTGGTAAGAGCTCATGGTAATCTCCGTTGTTGAGCTTTTCCATAACCAATTTGTTAAAACTGTGCTGTGCCTCAACTTTTTTTGCGCTATTTTGGTACTTCACTGAAAAATGTTACGTTAATGTTATGAAATTTGCTTCGTTACTGGTTTTTTTGTTCCTAAAGTAAACATGCAAAGCTTTTAATTAAATGAAAAATCACAATCATTTATGATTAAAGTCGCATTAAAAATAGGTTTTTTGTTCTTACTAAGTAATTGTGCCGTAACTTTTTTTTACCCCTTTGTAGTTCTTAAGCTATGGCTTAGCTCCGAATTAAATTTCTATGGTAGAAAGTACCGTCATCAACATGGGAGCTGTTTTCCTGGCGAGACGGAAAATTTCGTCAGACCCATTTAACAGGCTAAGACGAGTTTTACAAATGTTTCAAGGATTTTTTTGCGAGTGTGTTGCATCGACTTCCAACCTCTTCTAAAGTTCTGTGCCAATTCGAACCGATTATAACTTTCCTTTGATAACTACCAGCTGCTGTTTACCAGCTTACGCCCGTCACCTGTATAAAACTAATTCTGGCGCTTGTATTCTTCTGATCAACGGACACCGTAAATTGATAATATTTCGCTGCTAGCCTCATATTTTTAGAAGTCAAATAAAATTTTCATTTGGTTAGTGGTTGCTAATGAAACCACGTGCAAGTCGATTCTTAGTTGGGTTCAAATATCAAAACACTATACATATATTCTCATAATTATTTCAAAGCTGTTGCTTGACATTCGATTATCATTTAAGAACTATAAATATATATTTTCCCGCAATGAAAACATTAGGTCGCATCTGTGTCAGCACTGATACTGAAGACAAATTGCCCCGGTAGCTGTTTGTATGTGGTTAAGGAGTTTTCAGAACTCTCGTGTGATTTTCTGAAATATGACGTCAAGAATTTTCAAAGTTTAGGTTAGTTGGAAATTTTTCTACCAACAGAATCATCAATGTCTATTTATAATTCAAAAGATCCAAAAGTCAATAGTTCTGTTTTTATTGTTTGGGCATCAAATCTTTCTTGATTTTTTGAGCATGATAACACCATTCTTGATTACTTATAATTTATCAGATATTTCCTTTAACATAACAATTCTTCTTTCCCTTGTATCTTCTCTTAAATAGATGGAAGGTAGAAAATAACTTCCGGTTAGAACTATAAGTCATTCCGCTGAATATGTGAATTGTAATAATTCGGAACTTCATGCAACTTATTAAATTCTACTCATAACACGTATTTCAAACACAATGATGCGACTCATATATGACAGTTTCTGTCAAATATCATCCCCGACAAATTACTGCCATTATTGACCATATTTCACTGTCATCACCCGACCGAATTCGGTTTATTATCTGGCATGCAATATGGAACGTTTGAGGTCACATGTCACAAAAACAAAACTTTGTTCTATTCTTCCCACTGTTGTATGCTGACTCTCTCCCTGTAATCACTCAAATATCGCTTATGAGCTCCGCGCTCTGTCCCCATTCTATTTCGCCTTATCTGCTTACTGCTTCGTGAAAAAGTTCGAGTCGAGATGGTTTTTAGCCTGCAGTTGACGCTCCCGCATACGTTTTGTCGCCCGTTTTGAATTTCAATGAAGCATGTATTTCCATCCGAACATCAGATCTCCGAATCACGGATCCTTCGAGACGATATGAAAAGTTTTGAAGTTGTCACAGTCGTAAAACTTATGACACATATGTTACAAGACTGTTTAATGACAGAGGTCGTCGACAATGCGATATTACTGCATTGTTTGTGGCACTCGATCCTTTTTACTGTACTGAGACAAGGTAGTGATGGTGCGGCCTATTATTGGGCAACGTAAAAAAAAATTGGCGCTTGTATGGGGTCGAAGCACGTATTTCATGTAGGCCTTTAGAAGTTCGTGCATGAGTCCAAAGTTCCCAAGTTATAATCTCCGTAGAGACAATATTTATGGTGTATACTGAATCAGAAGGCTTCTCGCACATGTTCGGGAACAAAACGTAATGATAGAGCGTACAATATCCTCAAATTCATTCCGTGCATAATAAAAAGTTTCGGAGTTTTTCAAGAAAGTTCATAAATCATTTGGGCCAAAATAGAATCTACGAGCGCTTGTCTGCTGTGTTGGTATACGTTTAAAGATTTCCCAACCTTGTAAAGGCTTTCGGAAAACCAAACAAAATTCAAACTCCTTAGACTAAAAATACGTATTAATGGTAACATACTGACACAAAAATGTGTACGGTAATTTGATGGCACATAATCATTTTGATTATATTTTCATTTCATTACTGTAAGTTATTATGACGCAAAAAATGACAATGTAAAGATAAATCGTTTTTAGTGTTATAGGTTTTGTCGTATTAAAATCTTCATTCATGTAGTCTAGTAGCTGGGTCAAATTCAGGTTCGGGCTGAGGACCGCACATTAAACTCTGAGCTAAGTGCTCTCTCTATAAGTAACCTAAGTTAACCCTTACCGTGTAATGTCGGGTCACTCGTGCCCTGGCAAAAGTGACTATCCCCTGTAGCTGGAGACGAGGTGGCAGGGACGGTACCAAACTATACTGAAAATAATTGTATACTACTAAGCTACTAGCTCCGCAAGCGCCGGCGGTCTAGTGTGCAAACAGCAGTCGTGAGAGCCAACCGAAATTTTAAAAGTACACAAGTGACCCGACGTTACATGTTACGTTGACTTAAAATTGCAGGTGAGTAAAATGTTTATTTAAATTTGGATGTTTTCTCACTAAAAATTTACGTTTTTCATTACGAATTGATAAATAAATCTTAGTTATCCATAAATAGTAGTCCATTAGGGTTTCATAACCTAACTTTTAGATAAATACGTGTTCTGTTTTCAAATTTTGATGTGTTTTTATTATTATTGTAATCGACGTTTATGTAATTGTGATAAGAATTTCAATTTTATTCCTCAGAAACAATGTCGCAAAGAACACATGCAGAAATTACTCGCGTTTTACGTGAGCGAGATCACAAAGTTGATTACGGCAGCGATGCTACTGATTCCGAGAAAGATGAGGATTATGTCGAGGATATATAGTCTAGCGGAACTGAAGTTTCTTGTGAGGAGATCGACTCTGATGATGATGTAGAGGAGGAGGAGGAAGAACAAACATCTCTGCGAAGATGTTACCGTGGGCCTTGCCGTGGGCAAGGACAAGTTCAAGTGGAGTCTTGATCCTCCGGAGGCACGTGGTAGACGTTCGAGATCATCTCTAACGATACATTTGCCTGCAGCTAAATGTAACAGCTTACATGCAATAAACCCATAAGAATCTTGGAATGCGCTATTTTCGGACGACATGTTGGATCTAATTTTGAAATAGACAAACGCAGAAATTGAAAAATATAAAACTACTGACGTGATTGAAGCCGCTAATTCAGCGACGATTTCTAATTTGTCATTAAAAGAATTAAAAACGTACTTAGGTTTGTTGTATTATCAACGAATAAATAAAAATAATAACGTGCTGCTTGAGAATTTATGGTCCGATAAATTTGGCACAAACTTATATAAAACAGTGATGTCGGTGAAGCGTTTCAAATTTGTCGGAGCTCGGCTTCGATTCGATGATAAACCCACACGACGTGAACGACGCGCGAGAGATTTGTTGGCAGTCATACGCGAACCATGGAATCTTTTTATCGGAAATTGTACAAGTAATTACACCCCATGCGACAATGTTACCAAAGATGAACAGTAACTGGGATTCCGAGGAAGATTTTCAGCTCACGTATATATAAAATCGAAGCCTGCCCGCTATGATATAAACGTTTTATCGTTAAACGACTCGAGGACTTTTTACATGTTGAATGCGATTCCGTGCACTGGTCGAGTTACTCCAGAGCGAGCCGAATCGGTGCCAACATGCTTTGTACGACGTCTATTTGAACAAATACATGTTTCTGGAAGAGTTGTCACTTGTGACAATTGGTTTTTTTCTGTAGAATGCTTTGAAAACATGTATGACACTTATAGTTTGAAGATGATCGGTACTTTGAGAGAAAATAAATGACAGGTGCCAGGTACATTCAAGCACACTATTTCGGCTGGTACCATGAGAGTTACGCTGGTCAACTTTCCTTGACGTTCTATTGTCCGAAAAAAAACAAAGTCGTGCTCTTGTTATCATCGGTGCACAAATCGGTCAAGATGGACAGTGATAAATTGAAACCAGAGACTATTTTATATTACAACAAAAATAAAGGCGAGACAGATGTTTTCGACCAGATGTGCGCTAATTATTCGTGTGCACGAAAAACATTACGATGGTGGTTGCGTTTATTCTTTGGTAGTATCAATCAAGCTGGAGTCAATGCCTGCATTTCATGGAATTTAATAGCTAATCACAATCTTTTGAATCGCAGCCCTTTTTTTGGTGAATTAAGTCTTGCTTTGATAAAACCTCATTTGAATGATCGGATGCAGCCAAACCGACTGCCAAAAGCAACGAAATCAAACATTCGGATTATCTTGAGAGAAGAAGACGTAAATAATACTCTTCAGCCGATTAAAATGGATAGAAGAAAACGCTGTGCTATCTGCAATTCCATTAAGCATAAAAAAAACGTTGCTTTGCTGTGCCAAATGCCGAATGCCTGTGTCTGAAGAGCACAGATATGAGTTATGTTTTTGCTATGCGCACTAATTTAGCCTCCACATTACTATAAGTTTTTCATACTTTTGAATTTTGTTTATGATTTTACAATAAGTAATTGTATTTGATGTCATTTTCATCATTAAAATTGATTAAAAATGAATAAAATGTGTATTTTACTGTAATTTGTATCTATTTACGGACTTTGGAAAAACGTGATTTAGATGCTCAAAACTTAAGCATCCCATTAATTCATACATACTTCTACTATTTTTTTGCTTCAAAGAACTATTTTATGCTTTAATTTCCCGTTTGAATTTTCAAAGTGTATTAATTTTTGACAAAGTTACGTTGTTTTGAAAAAAAAAATTATTTTTCACGGTTTTATTGGTTTATATGAATATATTGTTTAAGCAAATGAAAAAATCGGGAATATACAGAATGATCCTTAAAGTAGGATAGTTAAAAAGGTAACATGAATTTTTCCAGATTTTTTATAACACTTTAATGTACTTTTTTAAGCATCAGACACGAGATTCCCGACGTTACACGTATAAGGTGCCGAAAAAGACGTTATACAGTAATGGTTAAATTAGAGGTAAAGTGAATGATGGAACAAATTTCTCAACAGAGTGCTCAATCATTGTTGGTGACTTAAAAAAAACAGTATTCACATTGACTAAGGCTCCTAATTATTCGCTCAGTTACAAAATTAATGCAAATCCTTTTCAAAAGTAAATCAATTCATACCTGATTATTATTCGCAGTCACATCGATTGGTTTCGGCCTTCGTCTATGGATTCGTTTTCTCGCTGTTTGATAAATTTTCCAATATAAGACTAGGATAACAAAAAGTGGAACGTAGAACGTGCAACACGTTGCAAACACCTATTCACAGGGGAAAGTAATAAATTAAAATTCTTCAATCTTCTTTCTTTTTTAATTCTTGATGGTGACACACCTGATAAGCAACATCTTGAGACACCATACACTTCTGCTGTTCGATTCGCTGCAGGTATTCAGGATCTTTCCATCCGAACTGTGGTGCTAGCGATACGATAACTGCAAGAAACCATACAAGAAATATCATCGTGAAAACGCGACCGCTGGTCCTCGAATGAATATAGTCAACATTAGTAACAGCCCAGTATCTGAAATAAGAGAAAATAGTTTCATATATTCTCTGCACCTTAAAGCGTTTATCTTAAAATCTATTTTAATCTATATATATAGGTATATATATATATATATATATATATATATATATATATATATATATATATATATATATATATATATATATATATATATATAGATCAGCAAAATGATTAAGGCCGATCCGATTGAAATAAAACTTTCGGAGAACATAGATGTATATAACAGGTAGGTTAATGATTTGTTAGAATTAAGATGTCTTTAACCTTTTGGCAGCGGAGGGCATTTTAGTGAATAATCAGGTAACCTTATATTTGTATGCAGAGCACATTTTTGGTAAAAGTAATTATTGGAAATGAAAACTTATCATGTTTTATGCTTGCTCATGTTAAAAAAAATGGAAATTTGGAGCCTTGTGTGGGCGCTGAGTGCCTAAAAGTAGACAAGGATTTTTTTTCGAATTTCGATTTGCCATAACTGCTAATAAAAACAATAGATCATCGTGAAATTGCAGAGCTTATTCTTGTAAACTAGAGCTTAACACACATAGATTTTCAAGTCTGTGAAGGCAACTCTGTAGCTACAGCAGGCTCCTGAAAAAAAATCCTTCAAATCATCGACCCACCTGAAAATATTTTGATTTTTGAAAATAAATTCAATTTATTGATAAATTTTGACTTTTTTCCACCAAGTCAAATAAAAATTTTCAAAACTCCGCGGTGCACAAGAACAGCAACCCATGATCAAATTACCTCTATTTTCGGAACTCAAAACTTCTGTTCACGAGACCTGACGACCGGATAATGCGAGCAACATGAAATTTACACGACATGTTGGTATTAGCTAGGACCAAGTTTGATGGAAGTGATTTTGAAATACAAGTAACACTGTGGGAGTGGTGCCATTTTGAAAAAAACACTGAAAAAAGTAGCCTCCGATTTAGCCAACAGATTTTAACAAAATTCACACAGTAGATGAACCTTAGTCTAGGACAAATTTCATAGAAATTTGGTTGAAAAATTAGTATGGGGCTGCCAGCTATTGCAATTTTTGTCTCCTAAGTATTGTAAATTTGCTCAGGAAAATAAACGTTTTTCCCCTATAACTTTCGATGCAGTAACGAAATCAAAATGAAATTCATGGATAAGTGGATCTTGCTGTATTTCTTACTCTGTAGGAATTTCGTTGAAAAATCATGAAAGAGCTGCCAGCTATGATGAATTTCTTAATTTATTGGCATATCTTTATTGACCGATGTTGCCATTACATTTTCAAATGGGAATGATCCTGCAATGACATTTAACAAAAAAAATTTAGGTTTCAAAAATTTGAAAAGTTTTGAGGATGGTAACCCCAAAATTCTATTCACTCCTATAGCTTCCAGTGCAGTCTTTCAATCGAAACGGAATTCACAGGGTGAGTTTAACACAACGTGAAGCAGCTGTGGTGCTAACACATGATTGCCAACACCAGACAATTTCGTAAATATTGCACCAACAGATGCTTCCATTTTGTATGCATAAGAAAAGCATTTATAATAAAATAAGCAGCCGATGCTTAAATTTTCCGAGTTTTGGAAACCTTTCGGATTACCCCAGACATAGTTTAATCGCTGAAATTTTCGATGATATCCTTGAATGAAAACGAAAATCAAAGGATAGGTTGATTAAGCACGAGCAAGTTATGGTAGACTTATTGCTGCTGTGTTGAACAAATGCTGCCAGCACTGAACATTTTCATCATTTTGCGTTATAGGAAATGTTGTCAGAAAATGATATTTGTTCCTTTGAGTAAGAAATGGTTGATATGACACTACAAAGAAGTGTATTACGTCTTCACACATTTTTAAGTCACTCAAAGATAATTTCTTCGAAAATCAGTTTTCTAGCGGTTCTGATGCGCTAGACTATTTTTTTATTTGATTACATAAAATAAATCACCTACAAACTTCATGGCAGAGCTCAGGTGAATCAATTATGTTTTACAATAACTAGATATCAATTAATACCAATTTTTTAAAACAATCAAAATTTAAAGATACAAAAGAGGAGTCTTATACTCGTACATGTGAAAAGATTCGAACCCACAATTTCGGGTTGTGGATTTGACAACTATGTCATGTTTAATATGAGAAGCTTCATTTACAACGATGATGAATACTCCAATCACTTATTTTATTTTCTCAAAGGAAGAATTTAGATATTTGGTTTAGAAAACATCAACAACCCGAACATCATAGAAAGTTTTTGGTTTAAATTGTTTATGTGTCTATTAACCAAGAGATATGTTTGGCTCAAAAGCAACATCCGAAAAATGTATAATCATAGAGTGTTTACATCGCAGATAATTATGAATAAAATGTTCGAAAGAAACATAGTAGCATGTGTAACCTAGTTCTGGATGTTAGAGTTTGTTGGCATTTTTCCAGTAAAGCTTAATTCCATAGCTTAACGACTTTCTCTTATTTAGGACTTACAAAGCCATAAAACTGTATCTTGCTATCAGATAGACTGAAGACAAAATTCTCACAAACATTTCATACTCTACATTCGTACAATACCTACGTATGTTGAAGCAACTTAGTTCCAATCAAGGTTTTTCCCATACACTAAAACGTGGTAGTATATGTTCACATTGCATTATACTTTATTTAAATCCATTATACAGAGTCATATAAATATATCTTCCTCAGCTTATAAGAAACTGTAGGTATAAGTTTATCTTCCTCGGTTTATAACAGAATGAAATGCATTATAACTTGCAGGCACTGTTTATTTTAATTTCAGCCGAAACGAAAATCTTAAATGACCTCGAGACGTTCAAAGCTCCGTGTGACCTCGCCAACTTATCAAAATTTTGCCCATAGCATGTCAGCTCCAGTTGCGGGTTTTTTCCTCAAAAAAGTTTCGATGAAATGTGCCAACGATGAAATGTGTCATGCTTTAAATTTTCTCTTTAAATACTAAGTTTTGCAGATATGTACGCAAAGACTTATGTATGTACATACATATATACGAGTACCTGTGTGTCCTATTCAAGAAACTAACGCTGTAATGCCAGCATTGTAGGATGTCTCCAGGATGTTTTCACAAAGGATTAGCCTGCTCTGTATTTTGCCGATTTCGTTGTACTGTAGAGTGGAATTTGTGGAATTTCTAAGAAGGATCAGCATCCCACGTTATTGGTTTCTTTTGTATAATCTTTATGGGTCAAAGCTAGGAAATCTTTGACGACTTTGCAAAGAAATGTAAAAGTCTAACTGATTTCATATACTTAAAATAACATCTTACTGTGTTTATCGGGTAGATTTAGGAACGATATGTAATCGAAAAATGTTAATGTTAAGTATAATTTGACAGAAAACCGTAATCTTAATGATATTATCGGAAATTTAAACTATACTTGCAGCTATCTTGCAAGGAATTAAAAAAAGTGGATAATTATTCAATAGTTTTTGTAAGTCAATGTGCTAACAGGTTTGCACGAGCACTCAAACAAATCGAACAGAAAGTAACTATCGTCGTTGATGAGTGAAGTCTGGAAATGAATTTGAATGTTTAGTGACCAGTGACGTAAATTCTAAGGTTACAAGCTATCGAATTTCCATAGTAAAATATAAAGTTTTCATCGTTGACAGCCTAAGGTTTGAGGGAGTGTTCATGTAATATAAAATAGCACTGAAGTTAGTTTAACCTATATTTTTAGTGGGATATATGTGAAGTTATTAAAATCTTGAGTATCATTTAAACCTATTGGAGTTAAAGAAAGGTGTGGTTTCTACTAAGAGTTAAACAGTGAAAATAATGTATGCTTTCTACTACGAGTGCAAATTAGAGACGAAGACAGCAGCGTCTGGCCGCAGGATATGTGACGTATTTGCAGACGATATTGTGTCAGAATCTACAGTTAACAGTGGCTAAAAGAATTTTTGAAGAAGCGAAAATTGGGTACTTTGCCCCTGTTGAAGCGTGTCTTTCTTCAAATAACTCGAAGCCTTTTGGACAGGGTAAGTTAAGGTAAGTTAAGCTCTTTATGACAGAGTTTTAGGTAAGAACATTGAATATAACGACAATCGCTGCCACATTGAAGTTACAGCGGCAGCGATTGTTGTTGTATTCAATGTAATACTTGCCTAAGGCTCCGTCATAAAGAACTTAATTTACCTTAACTTACCCTGTCCAAAAGGCTTCGAGTTATTTGAAGAAAGACACGCTTCAATAGGGGCAAAGTACCCAATTTCCGCTTCTTCAAAAATTCTTTTAGCCACTGTTCACAAAGACTGATAACGCTAGAAAGCTTCAACAGAGTAGCTAAGCTGAAATTCATTTCGGGCCGCATCTTTTTCGCGCAAAGATCTGGAGACTGCCACAGAAAACTAAGGAGAACAAGCACCATACCAAGTACAAGACAGAGGAGTTAATCTGGATACAATAGAATGAAGTAGAGAGTACAAAACAAGAAAGAGCTTCATTGGTTTCAAGAACACGAAAGAAAGAAAACCAGTTGATAGTAAGGAGTTCAGCAGTAATTCGTTCATAATCTGCATTAAAAAGTTGAAAGACGGTACAGCTATGTTCTTTGCGCGATGACAAATCAAAAATCGAAACAAAAATCCATCGAAAGAGGGGGATGATGAGAGTCAGGATCAATGTAAGAAAAGGATGATGCGAAAATAGATTAGAAAAAGGAAAATTAGAAAAACAAGGTCCAACAAACGATTGCTATGATTAGGAATGTAATGAAACTGGGATAAGGAACAGAAAAAAAGAGAGGATGAGAGGTTAATGGACAGTGCATTTGTAGACAGCGAAAAGCAAGGGGTCCCACTACATAGAAGGCAAGTTGAATTCGCCACACACAACAATATGAGAATAGAGATAGTAAGACACAACAAAGTCAGACAGCTCACTAAAAAAAAAACATTCATACGTGAAGAAGGATGCACTACAAGACACATACAGATATAGAGGTAATAAATAGACGTTCTATGACAGCGAAATATCGACAGCAACGCACTCAACAGGATGATACAGCACAAAGTTTGCACAAAGTGTGCTAGGCAGAGACTTACGAATGGCAATTAAGACTTCACCACTATCCGATTTATTCATGATTGCGATCATGTCTGAACATTTTATGCGGGGGAGAGCTCATCGCTAGAAGTATCAGCAGAAAGCCATGTTTCTGTCAAACAGACAAAATCATCGAAAGCAATTATAGAGGACAGCCTGATATGCACCAATTTTGTTCTAAGTCGACCTTTGGTTCTGAGCGAAAACTATGATTTCAATGCAGACAGGGACTGTTTAAACGGGCGGGAACTTGCGAAAATTTCTAGCCAGAAATCGCGGGACTCGATCGCGCTTAGTTCAGTCGGAAGCAGTGGAATGAGATACTGAGACAGCTGTTGTTATCCCGGTTGCAGAGGCGGCGATTGCATACATTTCGTAAGCTGCCGTTGAGGCTAACGTTGAAGCTTAAGAAGCTGCAACTGTTCCTGCTCACTAACCAGCGAGTTTTATAGTTCCTCGAAACTATTCCACAAATGCCGTACAATTCTTAATGAGATGTCAAAACATTCGACAATGTGGCTGCCAGGACATTGAGAGATTACAGGACACCGTGGAACGGGCTAACTTGCAAAGGTTGGCACGCTTTTGCTTGAACGGTACACTGATGGCTTCGCTTGAACTGACCATAAGCCAAACATATTTAAAAGAGCTGTGAAGTCCTCAGCTAGCAACTATCTTGTGCAATTACTGGAGAGTTGTGGAGAACTTATGACGCTGTTTGCACCAGGGAATTTCTCAAGCTAGGAAATTAGCCCCTCCGTGCAGCGGTGGCTGTTTTAAGTGAACATTGATTGCTTTTCAAGTATGCAGCACAGCTAGGTGCCACTTACAACTACTTCTAATGGAGCTGCAAATGCAAATTGGACCTAAGGGTTTGTAAATAATGCAGAGTCGCTCTCTACTTAATATTGGCTGTGTACTTCACGATGCGGTATCACAATCGGCCCATATATACCAAACATTGCTTTCTCTGGAACTTATCAGATGGAAGCAGATGCAGAGCTCAATCTAAATGTATTCAACCAACGTTGCAACATTAAATAATCTTCTTTGCTGTCCTATGGATCACTTCCTTTGTGTCAGTCACACGGATAAAGAAACTGTGTTAAAATTTACGGTATTTCTTCGAAAGATGAGACTGGGTCTTCTGTTGGAGAGGAATATATTGTTTGCTATCATGTTTGTAAAGGGTCCTAGGTTAGGTTAAGCCAAGTGGCTGTCAGTCATACATAGGCGCAATAGAGGCACGTTGCGAAACCACAGATATGGCTCTCCCTCAGTCACTGAACACAGGTAGCCATCTGGTTTCTTTAATAAACTGCGCGATACCTTTAAAGTTAATAGTCAGTCAGACTTGAAAAGAAGGATGCACCGAATGAAGTCGTTCTTCTCTTCGCCAATGACACATTCGATGGAGGAACTTTTACTCTTCATCCATTATGTCAAAGCTCTAACAGAAATCGTTCAAACCAATGTCTTATCATAATCATACTGAAGACTATCATTTTCATGAAATATGTAAGCACATAATATTGCTGATCATATTGTGTGGTATTATTTTGAGCGTATTCCAAGAAACAAACATAGCTGTGAAATTTTCGTAACCTTTTGCGTTACTTCTGTTTCGTGAATCAGTTCTTTAAAAAAAGGAGTTACAATATGTCGCTTGCTAACTTTTTCTATGGCATGCAAGTGTCAATGAATGGTTTATTGACCAAATTTAATTTCCTTTACAGCTATGATACTAATTTCCTTCACAGTTATGTTAAGGGGTTACCCCCACTTGTAGCGCAATAAAATAGGTCATTTTCATGAATTTGTTTTGACAAAACTACGAAATGTTTTTAAGCGACTGTTATATTTTCTTAAAGTACATACTTTGAATACCTTTCAGTAATTTTTTTATTGAAAAATATTACATGATTTAATTACAAATGGCCGTCAAAACAATGGAAGTTTAATTTTCACCTTTTGCGGTGACCAAAATTGTGTCGAACTGGATCATCTGAAACAAAAAATAGCGATGGACTTAGTTAAATAACAGTATAAACTAGTGTTTCATCGAAGGATTTAAAACAATATCCATTTTTCACAAAATGGCGGACAGTCAAAGTTAATATTTCGATTTTCACTTAAAAAAATGGTTGTCTTTTGGCTAAAAAACGGCCATTTTTTATTTAAAAAAAAATCGAACGATCAAACACTACATTTTTATGTATTAAATAAGCCTGCTAAGTTTCAAAAAGATCAGTTCAGTAGTTTTTGAGTAATTTTGGTCACCGACTTCAAAGATGTCATTTCGAGAAAAACGCGTTTATAAGTATAAGTAACGGTTGTATAAGCAACAGTTTCTTCTCTTTCAACGCTCATATCTCGGTTAATTATGTTTGGATCGACTTGAAATTTGAAGGACGTATTTTCAGATAGTTATACTTAAAAAAAATCCAACAGAAAAAAAACGAAAAACTTCAAAGTTACAAGTGGGGGTAACCCTTTAAGTTTTGCAGGGGGTCTTCGTCAACCTCTCCAGAAAAACTCATTGTTTATTGAAAAACTTAATATATATGTACATCAATACAGAAAGGTATTTATAAATCCAGGAAATAATTTTCACTGGAAAAAACCGCAAAAACTTGAAATGTAAATTTTCCATTTCCTCATTATAAATAAGTCTACCTACATCTACACATTTACAAATAAGCAAACAAAGAAATAAAAAAAAAATCATTGAAAAATTCTAATTTGAATTGATTGCTAAGGCATCGTATCAATTTCAAGTCAAGACAAGACAATAAAAAGAAACCTCTTCAAAATTCTTGTCCAAACCGCAACCATTTCGAAAGTTACCTGGGTTATTTTTGTTTAGTGCAGGTAATATGAAATGTTTCAAATCGTGCGAAACAGAAAAAGATAGCCCTACAAAACCCAGAACAAAAATTCACCGCAATTCTCCATTAGCTTGGTCTGCGACAAATCGAAGAAGGAAAGACAGCTTGAAGGAAAAGTGCCGAAATTATCTTCAATGGCATGGAAAAAGCTCTCAGAAATCACGCACCATGAAATCATCGCTTAATTAAATGATTCGCATCTTTCAGCTTGTCAGCAAACACAGTCGAACGGCGAGGGGGTACGAATGGCAAAGAACGTTAGTTCGGTAGAAATTGATCACTGATAACAAAGGTTGCACAGGTGGTTGAGCGGGAAAACACACTCTTCCATCTCTTCGGCTGGTGCTGTGTTTCTTCCCTTGCCTCTTCGAAACAGCCCGCTCTTGTTGAAATGGCTTCAATCTAATGCCAAAAGAAAACTTCGGAAATTACTCGCCAGTCATTTGTGGCAAGAAGAAGAAAGCAAGAAGCTGATTGCGGACAAAGGGTCCTGGCGTCAGTTATCCTTAAGACTTAGATGTGGTGTCGGGAGAGATATGAAAAATTTCCTCAATTTATTTCAGCAATCTCCGGGAAAACGTTTATCCGCAGGCGGCGTTAGAATATCAACATCCTGCATACAGCAGAGTGGTCGCTTCCAACCGTCTTTCATTTCAAACATGTTTCCATTTACTCGAATTGTATATTATCATTTACCTTCATTTTTCTGACGTTCTTTATTTTTCGGGTAGGCAGTGAGGCGGAATGGATTTCATTTTGCCTATTCTTAGCAGATGAATGCTACCTGTAATTTACATTTTCGTTCTGTAAGATATCTCGGGCTTCAGCTGTTCGCCCAGCATTCGAAAATCATGCCAATAAACAAGAAGCCGTTCGGACTTTTTACTGTGGAACTTAGAGTTAATTGCATAAGAACGTTGCTTTCGTGGTAATTAGGCGAAAAAGAAGTTTTTTTTCAGATCCCTTCGAAAGAAAATATCTACCGTAAATTTGATTACAATCCTATTCTCTGATTTGCTTTATCTCTTTTTCTATAGAGTATGGCAGTCCCCAAGTTTTTAGCATGTAGGCAAAACTGTATGGCCGCCATGCATGGAAAACGAGAACACACAAAAAAATGTGAATACTGGAGTTAATTGAATCTTTGCTCGGGTTGAACTGTTGCATGAGCGCCAATTTTAATTGCGCTATTATCCTTATGATCTATATTCTTATCTCTACCCATTGCCGTTATTGTCCGTTTTGGTATAGAAGCTTACATTACATAGAAAATTTGCTTGAATAAAAAGAAAATTATTTTGAATAGCGTCATAGCTATTGTATATCTTTCAAGCAGTGAAAGATAATGGATAGCAACCTTTTCGTGTAGTCAAAAAACCTGTTTGCATATTATGGAAAAATTTTTCGTGAGGGAAAAGCTTTTGATGCTACGGGCATTTCTAAGAATAAATTTCTGTTACACTCGAGTATGATACACTGGAACGAGGGCAACTCAAAGTTGATGATTCTGCAGCAACTTAAATCATTTTCTACCGCAGGACTGAATAATCCTCACAATATGACATCGATTTAAATATGTAAATAGTTTTTCTTTAAGATGTGCATAACTGTCTAAAGCGAGTGATAGTAAAACTGGTGTAATTTGCAGTAAAAGAAAATGATGAACCATTTCTTTTCTAAAAATAATATACAGTTTCCATAAGCGTAAAAATGTCAACGCCTAAGCAACGAAAGTATTTACGTTGTGATTCCCAAGCGAATTCGGGCTTCCACACAGGATCAAGTGGATCAAATATTGCTTCCATAGAGGTAATTGCTTCAATGGTTTAAAGTGCAACGTAACTGGGGAATACCCGTCAGTGGTCCAAAAAGCTCCACGATTCAATGTGCCGAATTTCACATGTACGCCAAGTTGAATCAATCACTTCAAAACTAGACACAGGAAAATCAATGTCGGTTAGTCAAAATGATGTTAATAATTGGCTATGTACTGTTCGGCCCAATTCGTGTGCAAGTGTCACAAACGACCAACTCTTTAACGCCTATGAAACTGGGTTGTTTTATAGACTAACGCCAGGCAAAACTTTAAAATTTTAAGGCCAAACTTGTGCTAGTGGAAAACTATCTAAAGAAAGGATAACGGTCATGGTTGTGGTCAACATGAGTGGCACGATAAGTCGCAACAACGGCTTTCTTTTAGGAATGTAAGATCTTTACCTGTTGACTACGAACTAAATCAGGAAACTTGGATGATATTTTACATCTTCACTAAATGGGTACAATATTAGGATCGTGATTTGACAAAATAAAATAGTTCTCTTTGACCGATACATCTTTCGAATTTAAATATTGGTTCAATTGTCAGATCGTGACTTCTCATTTTCTCAACGTATGTTGAGACTGCGCGCCAGTTCTCTTCGTTTTGCAGCATTTTATTCATGATGGTCTCAGACGTTGCCAGACCGAGCGTGGACTAAGCCAAGGCTCAATGAGAGCAATTAGCTTAGCCGTCCAGCGTCCTTTATCACTTTCACTCTAACGTTGTTGCCAAAGTTGGAGGGTAAGCATACGCGCTTGTGTCAGAGCCTCAGCTCTGATCAGCTCTGAGCGAGAGATGTGCCCTCTCTTGCCTTTTCGTGCCAGCAGATCGATCTCGATACCACCACCACAGCCTCTTTTGAAACCGTGCGGTAGCTGCTCGCAATCCGCAGGGCACCCCTGCCCTGCACACTGGCAATGCGCTTCCAAAACTTCTCAGTTTGAAGCGCATCTCCCCATATTTCGGCTCCATATAGCAAGATGGAATTGACCATTACCATCAGAAGCCTCCGTCTCGTCTCTCTGGGTCCATCGACGTTGACCATTAGCCTACTCATCGCAGTGACGGCCACTAGAGCCCTGTCGGATATGATCCCAATACGTCAGCTTGGTGTCCAGGGTCAGTCCCAGATACCTGACCGACTTGCTGGTCTGGATCTCGACGGAGCCAGCTGTCATGGGTATAACAGTTAGTATCCTCCGCTTTGTCAGCTGAAGGCCATACTCCCTTCTCATGACTTAAGGTAGAACTATAATGCAATTAAGTGAGCTTTAAGTAGCTTAAGTGACAGTACGGTTGCATAGAAATCAAGCGGCATACCCATAATGTACTTATCTGCCGTTTCGTTAAGTTTCGTTCAATTCGGGCCACTTAAGTGGCGTACGACTGGGACCGTACATCAATTAAGTAAATTTGACAAGAGGTTTGCGTAACGACTAAAACCAATAGAAGGCACGTAAAATATTTGAATATGTTTTCGTGGATCGCTTGGTATTTTTGCAGGAGGTAGAAGTAATGATCGTTCGTATGCGGTTGAATATTTTAGGTCTGTTCGCGTACTTTCAGTCACTGAATTTTACTGAATTTTCCTGAATCATGTGGTGGGGGACATTTATGAAAAGTACAAAAACGCTCACATTGCATTTCCTGAAAATTGACAAACAAAAGTGTCAGTTGTCGGTTTTCAGGAGAACAATAATGATAATAAAGTCATCCTAAGCGGTGATAAATTATCGTCACAAAAATATTCGTCCTTCATAATATTATAGGCCAAAAACCATTTGACAGTTTTCAGTGTTTTTAAGTAGCTCAGACCCTACTGAAAAAGGGAAAATTTTCCGTTTTCAGTAAAACGGAGTGCAAAAACGGCTTTATTGCAATTAATTGCAATTAATCGTAGTACGAGAACATACCTTTTATTGTTAAACGGCTTATTAACAGTTTACAATATAGGAAGTAGTAATTAGATGTCTCGAATATGATTCTGCGTGACATTGTAAAAATAATAACAGGTATCTAAAATATTTTTTCGTCGATCACTTAAATGCTGTTTTTACAGGAGGTAGAAATAATGAGTTTCAAACATAATTTCAAAGAGAAAACGCGTTGAACAACATACGAAATATTAAATTATATAGTAGTTTATTTACTTGTATCTTTAAATTACTTACTTTTAAAAATACAAGTACATAAACTACTTAAAATGCCGTCTCACAGCTTTTTTCATTCAAAGAATAGCCACACACCATGCTTCAGCTGTCCACTATTGAATATTAAACTTCAGCAGTAAAGACCTTGTTCATTAAATATATTCCGGTCCCATACCAATATTGCTCAAAAAACATTTCATTCGTACACTTATTTGAATATAAGCACAAATTAAGAGCCTGCACCAAGCCCATCTTTATAGATCTAATAATCTACAGCAAAGTGCTGAGGTTCAGCTCAGCTACAATTTTCTACGATTTCTTGCAACAGAGCTAGCAGGCTATGAAGACAACTATATTTCAATTGCAGCAAAAATCTATTCAAATTTATTGCGTAAACGCTCACATCAGTTCATCTCATATGCCTCCAAATTCAAATTCATATTCGCCACTCTGACGGCAGCTTCTTGAACCTTCACTTAATTCTATTATGGGCAAATTAACCGATCGACTTCAATTGAGTGAATTTTCGTTCAGTTTCAGCGCTCACTTAAGTTCACTTAATTGCATTATAGTTCTACCTTTAGTTCAGTCTGATTTGAACGAATTCGGCAAATCTCAAAGTGATTACCGCTGTGAAGTCATCAACGTACATTTGAATTTGTTAAACACATCCGCAGACATTTCCAGGCACAGCACATCATCGTACATGATGCTCCAGAAGTCAGGTCCTAAGATCGACCCCTGCGCCGTACCTGAAGTGACAGGCCTCCTTCTGACTCCGTTATCGTAGAACAACCATCGGTGCCTGAGATAGTCCCGCATTATGGCTAACAAGTAGCTAATGATACGATATCTCTGCTCAAGGGTCCAAAGGATGTCCGTCCACATCGTCGAGATGAAGGTATTTTGTACGTCTAGCGTTACCAGTAGGACGACCAGTCTGCTCTCGCGAAAGGTAACCGTTCTTGTACAAGAATGATTTTCAAAAACGTTAATTTGGCTTTCCTTTTAAGCAAAACAATTTCATGGTGGTACGTTGATTTGAAGGTTTGCAGTTTAATTACCTGGCGTAGCTACATTGTTGCCCGCCTAATCAGAGCTCACACAGGCATATTCCACGTGCTCGCCAATATGTTCTGGGTCAGACATTTATCAATTTACTGGATCAGGCACGTGAAGCAAATGTACAGAAAAGAAGTGGCAAGTTGGCAACCAAAGTGCTGTTTCTGCAAGACAACGTGATCATTCACACCGGTTGGGGCTGCGAGGGATACCTGGAAAGCTACGGGGTTCAAAGAAATTGACAATCCAACCAGCAGTCCGAACATGGCTGCTAGTAACTTTTCCCTTTTTTCAAATTTAAAAAAGGAGTTACGGGGACGAAGATTTTCGGACGACAGTGAAACGAAGGCGGCCGTGGATAACAATTTTGAAGAGAAATCGAAAGATTATATTTTCAGTGGTATAAAGGCATTATATTCATGTATTTCACTTGAGAGAGATTGCATTGAAAAATAAAATATATAAAACTATGCTTTTTATGCATTAAGTATGTTAGGCCGCGAACTTATTAGCCTCCCCTCGTTTATATGTACATGTTAAACAATTTGAAACGATAAATAAACTATAGATGAATATAATAACAATAAAGAACTAAAAAAGTAAAGTAATCCCACGACAGACTTTTGTCAGGCTTTGGGGTTGACGCTGGTAGAGAGCTTGATTAACAAATTTACAATCAATGTGAATACGAGTGTAGAGTGATAAGTTACACAGCTCACATTACTCCTGATCTAAATCGGGATATTTAGAGGTGAACTCAAAGCTCAGTGCGCGGTCTCTCGTCCAAACTTGGACTCGAGCCCGTGACCCCACACACAAGAAGCCAGTGCTCTACCCACTAGGCTATTCAAGCAATAAACAAGAAAGCAGGAAATGAATATCACAAAAGAAGTTACTAATAGATAACAAATAACTGACAAATAAGTAAATAGCAGGTAAATATCATATTCACAAACAGATTAAAATAAAGGAGTGCAAATGGCTTGGATCAGAAAGGACTTGAAAGATTTTCTGGAAATCGTTGGTAAATAAGAGCTGCAACAGCTATTGAAAACCCTGCAGCATCTAGTTATTGGCTCATTAGCTGCATATTTGGCGGAAAGTGGATATTCATTTAGCAAACGATTGGACTTTGTGGTCGTTTCAGGGGTAATAATCATAAAATCTCCAAATTCGGATGTGGTGTCTAATGATTTTGTGGCCCAGAAGTTTTCAAATTTCTTGGCTCGTCGTTTGATAAACTCTAGCTGTTTGTTCGCATGGAAAAGAATTTTGCAATATTGAAGAAAACACCGAGACCAACAACGCTATAAATGCGAGTTAAAAATGGTTGCTAGCAAAGTACATATTGTAACCGTGTATTTGCAGGTAAAACTTATAAGTTGGCACTTATCAATATTAAGATTCAGACTCTATGATGTGATACAGTTTGCAATCGTCTGTATAAATAAGGTCAAGTTAATCAAAAATGAATGTGTCAAAAAGAAGTGAGCGATGATCGCTTGTAATACACTAGGGGTCTTAAATATATTATTTAACATAACTCCTTGAAATTTTACAAAATAGCCAGCTAATTAAATGTCCAGCAAGTGCACATTTTCGTAGGTTTAGAATCAAGAGAGAATGGTCAATCCTGTCAACAGCTTTGCTTAGCTTAGTGTACACTGCGACAGTCTGGGGTGTGTTCAATGTGCATGCTATAGCTGCTCTAAAAGCATAGCTTAGCACCACTTTAACAAGTGCCAAAATTTGAAGTAGCTAGGTGACACAGCTATCGATATTGGATAGCCAAGAGCTACTACGAAGGTCAGCCTTTACACAGGAAATTCAAAAATAAATTTGTTTCAATTTTTTAATTTTAATATTTGAATTTTCGTGGATCAGTTCAATATTTCTATTGTACTTTGGAAACTGTATGAAATTTAGGAGTTTTCAGCATACAGCTGCAGAACCCATTAAAATTTTCCTAACATATTTAAAACGTATCGCTTATTTCCGGCTTTAGACGCCATATATGTGAAAAAGAGCAAAAAATAATCGTTGTAAATTTGATGATACAGGAATCAGCGCACCCGACCTTTTATGCTTCATGCTCGCCTTCTAAAAACTCAAGATGAGCTGCGTTGTGTAAAAGCCAACTTAAAACTCGAGTTGAGTTTAAGTGTTTACAAAAAAATTCATTTCATTTTGATTTCTAATCAAAAATGACGCTTGAACGATGTGTCAGCTGTGTATGGACGTCCATTTTGCCTTAGCTACTTTCTCGCTATCCTCCAGACTGCGAGCAAGAAATAGCTGCTACCATAGCAGCTATTCTGGCATCATGTACAGCCTGACTGTCAAATAGCAAGCATAAGAAAGTGGCTGTTTCGTGACATTGGACAGCCAGAGCTGCTAAAATAGCTGCTAATAGCTGCTTTAGCAAGAATATTGAACACACTCCTGGTATACTTTTTAAAAGTATTGGAATTGAAGATCAAATGACAACGCTATTATAATTTCCGATACAGGGTCGATCGTCATTTTTAAAAATGGGTGTTTCATATTAAAGTTTTCAAAATGATGGGAACATCTAAGATGAAAGTGATCTGTCAAAGAATATATGCAGGGTGTTTTAGCGACACAGTTACGCAACAAATTCGGTGGAAGAAGATTAGTGTCAAGACCTTTGTTATAATCAAGTTCCCAAATTGCTTTATATTTCTTCACGTGATCCTTTTATGTGGTTGAAAAAAGCTGTGGGATCTGAATCAGAAGAGTTGTATGAATGTGGTAAACTAAAAGTTTGCTAGAAATTGTCTGCGAATAAATCTCAAATTTATTTAGGAGAAGAAAATTATTACTAAGGAACATTGACGATGGATAACGGGCAATTGTTCGCTTCAAATTTACAAAATCAAAGAATTTTTTCGGAGCGCTGATTTTATTTTCGACGTCTTTCTTCACAAGCATCTTTGAGATTTTGAGACCAACTACAGCAAATCAAGACTTTGTGGAACATTGCATAGCAGCTTCAAGATATTCTTCCTGAATAACAAAACTGAGATCAATATACGCATATATGTTACTTACCAGATATGTTACTTTGTTTGTGAGGCTTATAGGATGATTATCGATAGATCAAAGGATGGATTTCTTCGGTTCCTCATGAAGAGTAATAGTTCAGTTCTGTTTGTGCTAGTACTAAGACCACATTCCTGATAGGAATGATTTAAGTTCTCCGACAGATTTGAGATAAATTTCTTTGATATCGCTTTTGCATACGCTGTCACTATATATGCAGCTTAGTCAAGTTGCTTTAGAAGCTGATTATGTGTCTAATTCCAAAGCAAAAGATACAGTGCCCGTATTTACCGTTCGCTTGGTGGTTGAGCAATTCAAAGTGGAGTTTATTGCCTGATTTCTGAGTAGCTAATTTATAAGTGCTACTAGCTTCGAATTGACATCAAAACGAAACTGGCACTGGCTCCGAAAACCAAACAGTTCCTCGCATTAAACCTGATAATTAGAAAGCAGCAGCGAATATCTTTTATGTGTCAATAGTATATATGCAAGATATAATTAAACACAAAGATTTTGGCTATACTCGTATTGCTCACATGATTATAGCAATTACGTAGGAAATATAGTAAAGCATAGCTTAGGAGAGTGAAATCGTTGAATTTTATGTATTTTATTCCGTAAAATTTCTGAAACTTAGAAGAAAATTTTTAAATTTAAAAACCGCGGTATTGCATTAAATCCGTCATTTTTGAGGAAGCACAGTTATGCGTCTATTCAAATAGCACAATTCACATTTAAAAATACGCATTTCCATCTCGTATGAGTGCAGTCAAATGGAAGCAGCCAGGCTTGAAAACAACAGTATTGATTTGTTGCAATGTATTATATAATTGAAATTGGCCGGTGATGAACTGATAAAAACTTAAATAAATTTTCTTTTCAATTGTGTATATTATATGCGTATGTAATATAGTAGAAAATAAATTGATTTAGTTAGCTGTAACTTAAACAGACTATCACTTTGAAAATATTCATGTCTGCAAATTAATGTACAACGCTCAGTATAATGTTAATTGCTATATCAATTTTGTCATTAGCTAAGATTTATTGTTTAAATAAATATTTTACAGCTGGGAAAAGTATGTATTCACATCTAATATCATTGACACTCCAATTGCGTAGCTGCATTGAACGAATTTTAATTTGGTTTTTCGTGTATGTAAAAAGTTCTGGAATTCAAATATATCAGCTTGCAAGTAAATTTTGATATCATTGGACGTCTTGTTCTCTCGCAAGGTGTAGTCAAGCAACAAATAAATTTTCTTTACTCGAAAAATTAGTGGAATACTAAAGTACTAATTTATTGGCACTGCTCGTTTAAGTGCTCGACAAAGACCGAATAATTTTCATACAGCCTAAACTCACTTGAAAGCTCTTCACGTTAACAAACAAGCAAATAGTCATATTTGAGAATGCGGTGTTGTTGATTCTTCGTCAACATCGGATAATATTTATAAAGCTCGGTAAACTTGGTAATGAAGACGGAAACCGCTCTTTCGCTACAAGCAAAATACCAACTTTGCCAGCATGAGAAAGTCTCCTCAGACGACTTGAGCAACAAAGTATAAAGTATTCTTCGTACAGGGATATACCGTAATGTGGTAGCTCATTGTACAAAACCCCATCGAAGACAGTGGGATTTCCTTTTTCGAACGTAAGTCAGAACTTCTAAGACCACAGCAATTCATCATTTCGAAATGCTTCGAGTTTCGTCGCATTCCTGTGGCGAAATTACGGAAGTCTTTTAACCCTATTTAAATTCCTTTAGAATTCTTGTCGTTAATCTTGAGTTCTTTCCCACTCAGCTCACTTGCTAACAACAGCCTCTCGCCACTTTCTTCATTCACGCAGTCCTGAGCAATGAAATTTCCTTTTCCGTCTTTGTGTGACCACAAATTCCAAAAGTGAATTAAATGTAGGAGCCGTCTTACGAACAGATTTTCTTGCGGGAAATGGATGATGATACGCCTAGGAAATATTGTGTTTGTTTTATCGAGTTTTTTTCCATCTATTCTTTATGTCCTTGATATTGTGGTCATTTCTTCCATCTTGTGTCAGAATGAAGTTATTGTAACGGTTCCCTGTGGGGATGTTCACTTAATATCGTCACATTCAAGTGGTTATCGTTGTTGCTAAAATTATTTGCGGTATCGTAAAAGCTATATCAAGTTTTCAGGAATTTTATATTTGAAATGATTCTGGCTATATTGCTACTCACAAAGGTTCAAAGTCATTACGTAGGATATATCTTAAAGCATAACTTAAATATGATCGCATTAAATAGAAAACAGTATGGTATTTTCATGAAAATACAATGAATCATTTTTATTTACTCGAAAGTTACGATCCGCAAGAGACAAGTCTTGACTCTGAACCTTTGAATAAGCCAGTTTTTGTTTTGAGTAGATTTATTGTGCTTCCAATATATTAACAAAGTCGAAACGAAAATCGCGGGTAATTCAATGCTAATTGCGGAACTTATTCTTCAGAATTTCAGTTTTCATTTAGTTTATCTGTTCTTTGAGTGTTTAATGATACTTTGAATAGTGACATACATAATGCAGTTAGGATTCCTTGAAGTGTTCAGTGCTTGCTCCACATCTATGAAATGCTTAGTTGACTTAGTTTATAGTTGAGATAATGTAGGTTTTATTTTTGAAACTATGGTTGTAGTACAAATGTTCAAAGTTCTACTTAGAGCTTAAAAAAGTGAACTGAGTATAGTACAACGTGTAAAAATGCAACTTTTATTTGAGCAAGGCCAAAATCAAACTGAAATTGCAAAGGAAATGAAATGTTCACGTTATTCAGTGCAAACCACAATTAAACGATACGAGGAGACTGTTTCGCATGAAAACCGCAAGAAATCCGGAAGAAAAAATATTACCACACGTCGGGAGGAACGAAATTTGATACGATCTGCGCTAAAAAATTGAAAGAAAACTTCACAAAAGCTATCTACAGAGTTGTTGGATGCACTGGGAAAAAGAATTTCTTCCAAAACTATTAGAAGAAGACTTAAGGAAGCTGGACTTAAAGGATGTAAGGCGAGAAAGAAGCTATGGGTCTCAGGAAAAAATAAGAAGTCACGCTTGGAGTGGGCAAAGAAACACATGCATTGCACTGAAGAAGACGGGTCAAATATACTGTGGTCAGACGAATCTAACTTTGAGGTACGTATCATTTATTGATCACTTTTATTTTCGACATAAAAATATTTGAGTAATTTCATAATATTTTAACCCTCGAAGGTCACACTGGGTCTTAAAAACCCATACCTCAACTTTGCTCACCAAAATCGTTTAGTAAAATTTATAGTTGGCCGTTAGTATGCCATCTGTCGGTAGGTTGAAGTATTAACTATCGTTTTATATGCATCCCATGTGTAGCGCAATGCTCAGTTGTCGTTGAGCGTCGTTCAAAGTTGGGGCAGGGTTAATATGAACCTTTGACCTTTGCTTTATTTTGATTAAAATAAAATTTATTAATTATCTCCATTAAAATTAATTTTTTATTCAAGTTAAAGTATGAAGTGTGGCCACATAAAGTTTCATTTGTATTGTTTGTATAATAAACTGGAATAATGACGTATAATCTACGTTCACGGCTTCAAAATATACTTCTGCATGATTACTCGGAGATCTTTGTTGGCGACGCTTCTGATGAAGAAAACAATTTGTCAGTGCAATTAAAGACTGATATATCAAGTTCGGATTACAGTGAAGCCGAGGATGAGGAAAATCAAACTTTTAACCAACGTTTGTTGGAGCGACAACAGCGAGGTCGACCGAAAACTGTATTACGCAGTAAAAATGAAAGAAAATGGAGTACTACTGAGCGAACAAGAACATCTAGTAAGCACGTGCTCCACCTTTTATACATACACATTTATAACAAAGATGGTATTATTTTATAATAAAACAAAAGGAGGCACAGAGGTTTTTGATAAGCTTTGTCATCCATACACAACTGCCAGAGCAACAACCTTTTCGCCTATGCGTTTTTTCTTCAGCAAGCTTGATCAAGCGCAAGTAAATGCAAGTGTTTTATATTTATGTAACAATATTCAAGCTGACAGTCATAAGATTGAATTCTCTGCTAAAACTGCAATATAGCAACTTGCGATGCATTTGGTTACTCCGTATCTACAAGAGAAGCTGAAAAATGCGACCTTGCGTAGAGAAATACGTAGAAGCATAGAACTGATTCTAGATGTACAATGTCCAGCAAATACGGAAGATTGACCTCAATTGGCTAAGCGAGCGAGATGTTCACTTTGCCCTTACAAAAAGGTAGAAAAAAAATGCATTGTCTCAGTTGCTTGCGCCCAAAGTGCGACGATCATCGCTTTTATATGTGCAACGACTGTGCTGGAGATTCATAAAAAAATAATTTTTATAAAATATAATATAATAATTTAGATATTTAAATGCATAATTAATACATCTTTTTAAATGCATAATAAAAAATCACCGATTTTCGTTGTTTGAAAAAAAAACTCCTTCCATTGCTTTGCGAAATAAATACATTTTTTTAATGCTTCCTATTCAATATTTTGTCCCCCAATTTCGTTGCTATTCAGGAAGATAATTATAAATTTTCATGCAAAAATATTAAAAATTGAAAAAAAATATATTTTTTTTTGTAAAATCCGCTAAAATGATAAAAAAAAAAATTGTTGTACTGAAAAATTTTTACGGGTTATATTCAACTCATTTTATGCAAAATTTGATTTAAAAACGTTAAAAGAATTTTGGGGTAAATTTTCGAGATGATTGGTTGATATGGATCCAAATGGCGAAAAACAAAAGTTGATGCAGGGTCAAATTTACCTTAAGATATTTGGCACTCCTGGTGCTGCTTTTGTGAGACGAAGAGTTCGATATGCGTACAACTCTACTGTTAAACACGGAGGAGGCAGTATAATTATCTGGGGCTGCATGGTAGCCAGCAGTGTGGGTCAAATGTATGATATATAAATGTACTAGAAAATGTGCTACAATCATCCTTTCCTAACATTTTTGGGGATATATATGGGAATATGGGAAACGTCAAATTCCAACATGACAGTGCACCCTGCCACTATAGATTTGCTAGAGTGACCTGCACAGTCTTCGGATCTGAGCACTCAATTACATCAAAAGAAACACTCAAAAGTGTGTTATAGCAAGAGTGGAGTGCTATATCTTCGGAATAGTGTAGCAACCTAGTTAGCTCCATGCCTAAGAGGATCGCTGCTGTCATAGACCATTTTCAAAGGTATTTTTTCATAAAAAATAACGAATGAAATATGTTCCACTTCCCTTTCGAAGAACATAGAAGAGTGAATTACAAAATATATAGACAAGACCGATACTCTTCGCCATAGTTGTGCAATAAATTTTCAAATCAGGCCAGCATGTCCACTTTGCTGAAGTATACAGTTGTGCTCCATGACATTTAATCATTGTTTAGTCGCCGTATCTGTAAATTCACAGGCAGAACTCATGGATGAAAGCATTGTCTAGGGAAACCAAAAGGCAAGGAATATATTTCCAACACTGTTAGCAAGTGGTTTTTAATTGAAAGTAGGTGTACGCACTGTGAACTATAGGTATTGTTATACATTCTTACAAAATTATCAATCCAGAGTTTAGTGAAACCCATCAATTTTTCGAGCAGTATGAAAAGTTTAATCGAAAGCAACTTGCCTGGAAAGCAAATGAGAATTATTTTTGAAGAGTTACAAAAATTTCAATTTTTCAATGAAAGAATAAGTATTTCGTTATAAGGAAAGCAAGTTCACTTGAGCAAAGAAACTAAACCAGAACGAGCGAAAGGGAACTTTAGGTGGCCTACAATCATTCGGTCCCTAAAATGATCCTTTTGGTAATATTTGTGTGAACTGCTTTGGAACGGACCCCAGTGTTAATCAGTTGAACAAGCTTAGGCACTATCAAGTAGAGTACTATCGTTGTAAATTCAACTGAAACGGTGCAGGCAGACCATTGCTAATCTGAATGGTGTTTGGCAAGTGAACTTGATTTCATCCGCGAAATATTTGATCGAACGACATAACCAGAGTTCTTTGTGTTGTCATCCAAAGTGAAAATATTACGCGTTCGTCCACAAAATAAATGGTCTACGTCGTATTGAATGCAATAAAATTTTGCTCCTTGGGCTCGTAATTTTTACATTTTTTTTGTCACTCGACAGCTCTCTATACTTCTGGGCTATGCTTTCGCTCTGACGAGTCCCATTCCACTTAATACGTTCGTTTGAAATCCATCGCTTTTGTTGTCGTAATGAAACAGCCAGACAACTCTTGTAGGTAGCACTTGTAGGTATCAATTGGAATTCTGCTGAGCTCAGGTCATCCTTGCAATTCATTGCTAATTATATTGCTTAATCAGCAAACTGGGAGAAGGATGCTTTTGAATGATTAATGTTGACCGCAAAGGAATTGAGCTCTCATGAATGTCACAAACCTAACGAGCAAATCACTTGCTGTCAGCATGACAAGTCATTAAACAAATCAATTACAGCCAAGAGCTTCAACCGCCAACATTTCAAGTCCACGACCCGTTCGAATGCCACCTGTTAAGTGCCATGAAATTGGGGATTCGGATTATGAACCCTCTTTTCATTGCTGGCCTTTAGCAGATTGCTACTGTCACGCAAATTTGAATTATATTTTGTGAAATATAAAAGGGACACCGACCGTTTCATCTCTGGGCTGCAAGAGAACACAGGCCCGACTTTCTATTCGGCACCCATTTTCTTTCTGCCGTTTCCCAGCGACATCACGGCAATTATTGCCATTCAGGAATATGTGCTGTTAAACGTGTCCAAAATCTTCAGCAAGGCCATTTAATGGAACCATCCTCTGCCATTGTTCCAACCATCCTTTGTCGAGCTGCAGATAATAACAGTGTTTCCATCATCTGGTTAATGGGGTCGTTATAGAGCGATGGAAGATTGTAGAGTGTG